>OX439035.1:83101699-83762848 GCA_949317995.1 Acholoe squamosa | reverse complement strand
CTACAGGATTATGTGACTCAGTGAATAGCATCGTCAGTTCATATGGTTTACTGTACCTACCGTCAGTATCATACTGAACTGTGAATTCAATGAACCAACACATGCACATGGAAATTATACCCCAGGAATAGTCCGTTTTATTCGACTGGCACTTGAAATAGTAAACCATGCCGTGTGATAGTGATAAAGTAGTATGTTAGAAATAAATATTATGTTGTATTTCAGTCATACGTCCACTATTTAATATCATATCATAATTAAAATGACTGGAGTATATTCTGTTGAAGATTACTATTAAAGTCTAACTAGCATCGCCATTACATTGTTCGATATAGGCACATGCTACTGGTAGCATTGGAGGCACAGAAAAGCTTGATATACTGTTGAATTAATCGATATATACCTCAGGGATCTCTAATTAGAACTCAACTCGGTGTTTTCAACCAAATCGGCCACTAAGCTGCTCTTTTGAGTTGCTCTTACTGCCGCCGTCAATGTACCTCGAAAGGCCGTCCTACGTCTCAATACATTATTTGATCGACTTACCGTGATGATCATGTGAGGAAATGTAAAGTCATATCAATCGTACCATTTCGTTAACTTGTGTCAATAATATCAAGGTCTGTTATCGATTATCAATCCTGTTAAGGCTTCTAGTAAGATGCATCTTGTACAATATATACTCATGATATATGTATAGCTTAATGTTTCGGTTTGTCGAAAGGCCTGTTGCCTTCCTTAGTAAAGTTAAGTCTTATTCTGCAATACTTGAACATCTTTGCTTTTGATATTAGATGAAGGTGGTAAGCTGTGATAAGGCGCCATTTCATGGATAATAATACCAAGAACATCTATTAGAATAGGACATGTAATATATATGATACTATAATACATGAAGCAGCTTGTGATCTCTGATAGCTTTCCATCACTAATCCTCTTCATTCTTATTGTCTCAGGTTTGTGTTTTATGCTCACATGATGACTTATTAGTGCAGAGTGTTCTTATATTGTCCATTATATGGACTATAGTACCTAAGTTGAACACTCATCCTCTTAGGTGTAAAGGTAACTTATTGATGTTATGTAGTCTTTGTTAATTCTGTGTGAAATAAAGACTTAAATCTTATGTGCTTTGGTTATTCCATTTTCTTGATTTCTTCACCAAGGATGAATCGGAAACTATTCTAGAGGATTTCGATTGGCCTTAGATCAAAATGATAAGAAAGATTGCCCTTTTTTAAAGGCTACCATGCAATTTCGATAAGGCCAAAGAAAATTTTTTTAAAACTATTTTTGTTGTTGACAGGACCATAGTAACAACACCAATGGAGGTGCAAAAATGGCAGACCGCTTTTTGGAAAGATCTCTGCTCTTTAGGCGAATATGACAGTGTTCATTGAATTATTTTCATTTTGAAAATAATTCATTCACATGTAACACCACGCGCTAGAATTTTGTCCAAATCGTAATCAGTGACCCATAGACCCTGTCCAGGCAGTACACATGGCCTCCATGCACCTGACACATACTACAAGTATATACTTCAACTTGATAGCTTATTGGCAGTGCTCAGCCCTGACCAGGCATTACACACGGCCTCCATGCACCTCAGACGTACTACAATTATATACTTCAACTTGAAAGCTTATTGGGAGTGCTCAGCCGTGACCAGTACACACGGCCTTCATAACCCCTTACAGGCAACATGATTTTTTATTAGTCATGCCATACAATAACCCCGTACAGACAGCATGCATACATAGTTCTATGGTAACTATGTTCCTTAACCATAATAAAATAATTCATCACAGCTATGCTGTGAAAATTTCCCTAAAAAAGATCCTAAACTCCTCAAATTTGCGCCTCCTCGTAATACACTTTTAATTCATTTGGCTTAGGCCATGTTATTGTAATAACTTGGATAACAGATTTTTTTTAAGTTCAGAATTTGGGTGACCAGAGGCAAAGAATAACTAAAAATAAAAAAAAGGTTAGGGAGTGGTCATTACTTATCAACAGGAGGGGGGGGTGTACCTGCGGCTGCGCGAACTTTTTTTATGCTCCCCTTTTGTACTAGCACAAATTTTTACGCCCCCTCAGGAGGGGTCCAAAATTTTTACGCCCCCCCTCAAACCCACCACTCACCCTGTTGATAAATAGCTAGCACTCCCTTATATATATTGACAGACTATAGTGACCACATATCCTCTCAGATTCACCTTAAAATTATGTATATATTACATGCCTATATTGGACAGAAGGATTATTCCTCTCCCATCCCCCCCTTTAAAAAAAGGGGAAAAAATCCGACCTACCGACCCTAGCATTGCAACTCATGTAACTGGAAACACACCTTTTGGCCTAAGTTATACGAGGGACAAGGATGTACACGTTTATCTATAGCTTTTATTCTTCGGCTATGCTTACCATTACAGCAACGTAAACATAGCAAATGTATCAGTTAAAAGTCTGTCACTTAGAGCACCAAAAAGTATAACTATGGCTTTTATCATTCATGCAATTTATCACAATTGTAATATACACATCCTCTATGTACAAGGTTCAATGAGTCATATTTGCAGCATAATTGGTGTAAGGGTATTTCCTCTGGTCTCTTCAACTCAAGTACAGGGAACATTTGAAACTTTATACAGCCAGTAAAGTAGGCCCTATGTATAGGTACAAAGATATAGGCACACTTTCTTTAGAGTGAGTGAGTGAGTAATAGATGTTTAACGCCATTTCGACAGCTAAGGTCATATTCATGGCGAGAACAACATAACACAATTTCACAGAGGAATGTGTCGGTGCCCGCGCATATGTGCACCACACACATCCGAGGGGATAGAAAGAGTAGACAAAGATCCTTTTAAGTGGGCTAGGGAAGCCCGCAAAGAGAAGATATAGACCCTTTTAAGTGGGCTAGGGAAGCCCACTTTCTTTAGACACATCACGTATAGTCATTTACCTTGCATGAACGGTGAATGGTCCATAACGTTTTCTCATCAAGGGTTTCTTTTTCCAAAAGCTCTGAACTCTATTGAGTGTCATTTTATATATTATTCTGCGCACAGCATAGATCTACAGTATATTGCTGATGTATAGATGAGTCTGAGACCTACCCCCTTAACATGCTGGATACCCGTTACTTTTGAACAGAGTGGGGTAGAGTAATGTTCTATGTTTTAACCGAACATATTCACATGTATATAATGGATCTATAGTTGGTGAGCATTTCTAGCCAGGGAGTTTAATATGCCTACTGTATATCACATATCGTGTATTGTCAGAAGAATAGGAGAGAGAGAGAGAGAGAGAGAGAGAGAGAGAGAGAGAGAGAGAGAGGGAGGAGGCCAACTATGGATTATTTACATGTATGAACCAAAGGCAGGCTCGGTACCAATAACCCTACCATTCAACACGAAAGAAAAATAATCTTTAGGCACTTGATGATAGCAGTTTAAATTGACATTGGTTGAATTTTGGACACCTGTTGGTTATTCAAATACCGCTGTCTAAAAGATGACAGACTTTAAAAGAAAAAAAAAACCATCATCGGCACACATCAAGATATCACATTTCATATGAGTATGTTTGATTGGAGGTGTGGCCCGTAGATAGAACTGTATTGATATATTTGAGCATTTTCCCGAGAGAGTTAGACAAATGACACTGTGGGCCATATAGAAACCGGATATAGGATACTAAAGGCTCTGAGGAAAACATCTCCCTGAGACTTATGATATAACCCCGTGCTATGCCCTACTGGATATTAAGTAGGCAAACATTGCACATGTATCTGGGGCATATATTGCACACATGGACCAGCCGTCCAGTCACCTGAGCGGATTGAACTGTGGTCTATCCTGCCAATAGATAACACCATGGGGCAGTCCGTTATTTATCTGGTTAATCCATTCCTTCAATGATGTATGTATTTTGCATTAATGGCATGTGTACATAGGTCAGTGAATATGCCTCTAAATCCTAACAATACGACTATGGGGCTGCTCTGCTTGAGATGATCTCCGAAAAACAGCCTGTCTTATCATAAATGCATATTAGTTAATATCTGCAAGTGTATCCATGATTTATACTATGTATATTATACACGGAGTCTAATTGGAATGCCGATACATGTGTCATCTATGCGGGTAAGTATTACTTGTAGCCATGTTTTATAAGACTTACGGCATCTGACAGTAGGACTACTGCATTGGGGCTAATGTGACATTTTGATTAGGTTATGACCCTGTGTAATGTTTTTGATACATACAAGGGCCTAAAATAATGTACAGTAGGCGATTATGTACGAATATTACAGATATTCCCTGTGTTTAGGGCGGAAATATTATCTTCGTGAGATCCATCGTTAATCGACTAAGGACCACGGGTTGGACAATACATGCATGACGTTCACTCCCAAAATGCCAGCACTGATATCACCCATCAACACAGAACTTGTTCACGCATCACATTTCATCATTAAGTGTCAAATACAGACCGAACTCACTACATACAAAAATACAACTTATACTGCTCAAACGTGCAATGGTAATATCACATTGACTTGATGCTTGTTGATGTAAGTACATGCTATAGATATATAGTACAGCTTCTTGATACAATAATTATGAATTGACTCTAGCCAGTGGTGCGTGACTGTCTTGTGAAATGTCCTCACATTATTTCTTAGTACTCTCACCAGGCACCCAATATCATGCCCGTTTAATCCACTTTCTTTAGCCTGAGTATCTTTAGAATGAGACACAATCACTAGCGCATCCACTTGCTAATAAAACGTTTAGGAAATAGCATTTGTTCACAAGACCTTCTCTTTGCGTAGAATACAGGCTAGTGCTTTTACGCCCCTTAGAGAAACTTATAAATATCAACATGGAAACTGCAACCTTACATAATGAAAACTATTATCATAGCTTTCACTATGCCACAGTTTCCATTGCAACAGGGGGTCCAGTGGTACCCATGGCGGCGGCATCTGCTATGACGGGGGCTGAATCAGATGACGTAGTATGACGTCGCGGTCCAAGAATTAACTCTATAACGACGAGAGTTACACACAGGAAGTGAACGCCGACGCCGACAGCGGCAAGGATCCAACTCCAGGCGGTGGTGAGCCGGGCTCCCTCCACAACAAGCTGACCAATCCGCTCACCAAAGAGCACCACTCCTCCCAGGCCAATCGTAGCTACAAGAAGAGCAACATGGTTAATAATCGGTTCAGATGCTCCATAAATCATCACATGGTGGTGCAACACTAACAAGTCATGATACTCGTTATAATATAGGTAATACCTGCCATTACCTGTTGATCGTTTGCAACGGTATATGTTTCTAGTATATAGATGTAGACAATCGTAATTCATTGGCATCATAGAGTATTTTGTAAAGTAACAAGTGATTGGTAAAGATGGTCCCCAATTAAGGTCAATAGGTTCCAGTACAAAGGAAAATGGACATAGTGTATAGCCCTATATTGAATCATGAGATTATCAGAGCATTGGCAGCAAAGCCTAGCAAGATCTACAATCTAGCAATAGTATCTTTACCCTTACCAAAGATGAGTGTGGAAAGGATGTAGACTATAAGAAGGCGGCGGTCCTGATTAGCCCGCTTAATACAGGCGAACACAAACATTACTACAAAGGCACACATCAGTCCTGCTGTACTTGTAGTTATCAATGCTTGTACGGATGTGAACCAACCTAGGACACAATATATAAAAAGTGATATTGATCATACAATTTAGGTGTTTTAAAACAAATAAAATCAGTGTATTATGACTGAATAAAGCCCAGGGCTCTCAGGCCAAACGATGTGTATTACAGGTAGCTATTATCGGATTCCCATATTCAATATAGGAATGAAAGCAATCCTTAATGATCTATACCCATGAGGTCACGCCATATTCTCAACAGTCAGCAGTGTTGGGGAACGTTCAACAATTACGTCACTGCTTAGGGGGTGGGGGTGGGGGGTGGGTTCCTCCATACAAAAACAGTGACAAGGGGGTGCACATGGGTGGGTCCTGAAAAATGCCTTAATACCGGTGACATAATTGTTGAACGTTCCCTTGGGAGTCATATTAAGGGCATGTGGCATGTGTATAACCAGCTTAATACAAGCACATGATAGGATTACCTCGTGTTTGACGGGGGTGGGGGGTCGGGGGGTCGGGGGGGGTATTCCTGCCAGGACTCCTGCATCGGCCAGTATAGAGTGTGTAGTAAACACCATGGGATAAGTATCGGGTATTCTTTCAATAAATCTACTGGAATATTGCCAACGGTACAATATGACACAGGCATAGGGAAATACATCCACGACATTGGGGTTAGTATTAACTTGTCTATGACTAAGGAGAGGGGTCATTACATGGTTTCATTTATCCGGAAAGAACAGGTTCCAGGAAATACAACGACACTTTGAATGTCTCTGGTCCAACAAATTGCCCTTGCAGAAAAGTGTGTAGGGGCCAGCTCTGGCTGTGAGTCCATGGCGGTATGCTATCTGTCCCCGTTCCGGTTGCACCAGCCCCCAGGGGCTGGTCAGCCAGTGAACACTGCCCCCTTGTGTCATACCGATCCAGATGTAGGTGGAAGGTAGAGAATGTCAGGTCTGGGGATGTAGCTCAGTGGTAGAGCGCTCGCTTGCAAGTTGAGAGGTCCTGGGTTCGAAACCCGGTGTTTTCAATTATGTTTTCGCCGACCTCTTCAAATGCATCAAAGTCTAAACCTTATGTCTATTTAGCGGCATACATTGTTTTATTCATTAATCTACCCATGCTTTAAATGTGAAGGTTAAAACGTTTAATTTTTACCAAAACATTGCACTGTCATAGGTGTGGTCAGTTAGTTGTTCTATTATGTGAGCCATGGCCCCGCCCATGGCCATGCATATCACAGATGACACTCCCTTTAGTTGAAACAAGAAACACATCAGCAGTACTGTCAGTACAATGTACTTGAGACTAATGCAGGTGCTCTGTCTTTTTGATCAATTATACCTTATTGATACTTTAGCCCTGTGTGTACACCAGCCTCTATGCCTCTGGTACTTCACAGAAGTTGTTTGCCATGTAAAATTAGCCATGACATTGACAAGTGAATTCTCCAATTACAACCAGTGAAACAGCGGTTCTTGAAGTAGTTTTGCCTCAACTCATTGCTTGATAAATCTGTACTACCGCTGTATCTGGTGTATATGGCGCACCTGGGGTTTATGAAATCACCGTTGCAGCCAAATCAGCACTACTATGTATATTTACTGACTATACTTATTACTGTATCATACACAGAAAAAATAAGTTCCAAATGTTAGTCATATATGAGTCGAATCATCTAACTTTCTAGCAATAGTTAGTCAAAACGCCGTCTTTAAACGTCCCTCTTTTTCTTAGTCGAATATGACTAACCATTAGACAAAGTGGCCAAATTGCTTTGGCTTGCCTGATTTTGACTAGGATTCCTTGGTTGTTTTGACTAAGTACACTACTTAATATTTTTGCTTCAATTCAATTGTGTTAAGCTCTATGTTGGATTCACACCTGACAGATCAGAGTCTCCTCATCGAGGAAGCATTTGAAATGCCTCACACCATATTCATTAAGAACCCCTGAGTCAAAGAACTCTGAGTTTCCAACAAAGAAGCAAATTCAAATGTGGATATTGTATTTATCTAGATTACCACAGAATAGGTGTTCCTCTCTGACTACCTATTTCATTTGACAAGGCATCAACCTATTTGGTACATTTGGCCAAATGTAATGTTAGATTGAATTTTGAAAGCCTCAAGTACATGTCGTTTCTGAAAAATCATCATAATTTTGACATCCATTGAACTATTTATTTTACCTACCCACCAGAACAATCCTGTTTAAAACCACACTGCCATCTGGTGTGTAAAGGTAACACCATGTGTCTATCCCTTAGTCAAATTTACTAACAGACCTTGGTCAAAATTACTAAGATCTCTTAGTGAAAGTGACTAAGATATGTTAGCTTACTTGAAACTCCCAGCAGATACCCTGTTCAAGATAGTGCTCAGAGAGTGAAACTGATTTGGGTAGTCAATATGACTAAGAAAACTTAGACCTCCTTGGTCATTTGTTAGTCATAAGTACTAAGTAAGAATAATAAGTCACTTTGACTAAGTTTTCTTAGGTATGTTTTTTTGTGTGTATAGGCACTGCTGGATCCATTCAGATTGTAAGCTGCACCTTATATGCGGCGGACTGCAATGAAAATATGCATGTTTATCAAAGAGTGGTTGTCTGTGGTAAAAATACAACTGCCTCTGCGATATTCATACACAGAAAAAATAATGTTCAAAATCTTAGTCAGATGTTAGTCAAAAAGGCTAACTTTCTATCAATACCTATAATTATAGTCAAAAGCATGTGCCTAAGTTTCCAAGTTTTTCTTAGTCAAATATGACTAACCATTAGTCAAAGTGCCCAACTTGCCTTGGCTTGCCTGATTCTGACTAAGATTCCTTGGTGGTTTTGACTAAGTATGCAATTTAATATTTTTGGTTTAATTCAAATGGTGAGTGTAAGCTCTATATAGGATCCACATCCCACAAATCATTATCTCATCAGTTAGGAAGCGTGTGAAATGCTGCCACCTGGTGTGAAAAGTTAACACTATGCCAATATACCTTGGTCAAAGTGACTAAGATCCCTTAGTGACAGTGGCTAAGGTAAGTTAGCTTGCCGGAAACTCCCAGCAGATTGTTCAAGATTGTGCTCGGAGAGAAAAACTGATTTGGGTAGTCAATGTGACTAACATAAGCTAGACATTGTTAGTCACACATTAGTCATATGTACTAACTAAGATTATTTGGCCATTTTAAGTTAAGTTAGACCGACTAACTAGGATTTTTTTTCTGTGTACTTGAAACCTCCGCCAGTTGAATATGATTCAAGTTCTTGAATAAGTGGTGAAAATGACCGTAGGCTTATAAGTTTTGCTGTGTGATTTTCTTGTGAACTGGTGCATGGGTGCAACTATTTGAAAATGCCATGTTTTTATTTGATAAGCACCCTGTGCCAGACCCTTAGGTAGTTATCACGGATGACTAAGTAGAGCTGTCGCAGCAGTGAATCACTAATTTAGGTCTGTAATGGTGTCAGGGAAGTCTTGCCATGACATGAAGTGGCAAGGGAGATACTGTAGGGGGACAAAGAAACACTTTATAAGTTCGTGGTGTGAATTGTATGCGTGGGTGAAAACTTTTAGGAGATCACTGCACACGAATCGTAACGGATGCTGAATATTATTCAGTTAAATAGCGGCTTATATTAGTGGGTCGTACGTAACCCTCACACTGCTACCATCACCCTACTAAACCCTATACATCTGACGGTGGCCTAAGCCCATTTTCAGTAGGACAGTCCTAGGGCATTACGTACGACCCCCTGTTATGAATTGGAGGGTGTCAAATCGTAGTGGCCATGCATGAGCTACCAGAGGCGTAGGAAGCAAATTTCTGGGAGGAGGGGGGCTACAGTAGGAAGTTATGATGAAGTAAACTACTGGCCCTCGAATAATGATCCACGACCTGCACCCTTACTAACAGTGCCAATCGGAGGTGATTTTAACATGCCAATAGCATAAGGTAAAAGATTGGGAGAGGCCCCCCCCACCTTCCCAAGGGCATAGTCATCACTTTAGCTTGGACCATGTGATAAGGTACTACCAATTGATTGCATAGAGTTTTTGGCCAAAATCGACCCCTGACCCAAGAATACATGTACCAGGGTATTTGGGCCTATTTTCAGGAATAGTTTTTTTTATGTCGTGACAGATACAATCGTTTACTAAATAACAGTACTGGATATATCATATTCAGTGGGGAGGATGGAATACAATGTGTCCATATTCAATGGCTGATGATCATGTGACCTGCTGCAATGAACACAGCTAAACATAGTTGTATTTCTTCATTTAAAATTTTTCAAACCTGGGTAGCCATGACATAAATGCAAATGTCAATTCCCCTGGAATTAAGGTCGTTGAATACGGACAGCCTCACCTTGGTGAATACGATGCAAAAATATTCCATGGTCATTGACATTTACTTATATATTCCATTCCTTTATTTTACACACACCCTCCCCCTGCACGCATTTTGCTTGACCCCCACCTCTTGCTACATACTGTAAACGTACATATTTTGCGCAGCTACATTTTCGCGCATCTGGCATTGAAAGACATTTTCACAAAATCATATTTTCACGCACCCACAGGTTGAGTGGTTCAGTGAGCTGTTAGTGTGATATTTTCGTGCACATCTTATTTTCGCGCAGCTATGTAGGTGCGCGAAAATGTTCACCTGTTCTTATTTGACATTGCAAGTCATTCCTGGGGTCTGAAACCATCCTTTATAGCAGAATTTAACTAGAGTTATGTAAGAGATTGATAGAAGTAGCTATGGCAAAGTGTGGGAAGTTAGCGCCCCATGGTTAATATATTAATAGCTTAGGTTATCAGTCCGAATAGCGAAAATATGTACTGCGCGAAAATTAATACGTTTACAGTAGGTAATCAATGGATGCTCCCTGGGACCTCTGTGCAATGAGTTCATTGGGGTGTGCATGTTATCAGCTGGTCTAGGAAACGCTCCCGGCCGCTGCACTCTATGAAGACATCCTACACACACCTGCGTTAAATAACAACTGAAGGTATAACAACAAAACACACGCATATGCGGATGTCTCGGGACTGTGGAAACAGGGGCATTTTTCTCAAGTTAACTCCTTGAAATATTAAAGCCTGAGTTTTTCATCTGTGAGATTTATATCCCTTTTAGGGCATAGACCTACGTAATAGCCTACAAATGAGACGTTATATCCATGGTTCGAGGCTATAATGGGCATGCTGATTAAAAATCTATCTGTAGTGGCCTATCAGCCAAAATCAGTAGGAAATAGGGTGCGTTGACAGAGAGAGAGGACGCAGGTGTGTGTATAGTTGAGAATGAGAGTCCAGGCACCGGATTCGCTTCAGTAGCTACGTTCATGAGTTGCTCCTCAAGGTAGGTAGGTAAGGTAGGTAAGTGGATGTTTTTACGTCATTTCGACTCCTCAAGGCGCAACAGTGAAACTCGGCAGTTGTAGTTGTACTTAATCGGCCAACATTATTAAAAGGATACATGAACATCATGTATTCACATCACATTACCCAGTGCAGGCTTCTTTGTCCTTCTTTTCACCAGAATAAATACTCACCAGGAAGATGGTATGGTCCCAAGTCATGACAGAAGGTTTTCCCATTCTGATCCACTGGTGCACATGCCTTCCACAGCCCGAGGGTAGCCAGGGCCGTCGATGTATTATTTGGCTTGCCCCAGCCTGGGCCTGTCACTGCTATCAGCAGAAGGGTATTGGCCAGTACGGCCACAAGCATAGCCGCCTCGGCCCATACCGAGTCAATAACTGCCTTGAAGGCCTTCATGCTGGCCTTCTCCGATGTTGATGTTGTCAGGGGGCGGCGCCCGGCCTGGTTTGGGGGGAGTGGTGGTACCTCCTCCTCTTACTACCTCCTATATGGCCCTATGTGTCCTACTGCCCTCATCATTCTGCTGATCGTAGATGCGCCGTGTAGTATCACCTGTGGCGCCTTTTGACAGTATACACCTTTACCTGTACGGTGATGGTGGTATCACACCTGTAGTAATGGTGGTATGGCGGCGCTACCAATACACTAAACACACCATCACTCCTCCTACCCCACTTGTGTGTACGCCCAAGACTAACGTACTAGAAACATGTACCAGAGTGCTACAGGTCTAGGCGCTGCCGCCACTGGTGAGGATTGAGTTCCAAATCGACCCAGTGGCCAAAGCCTAAGGATCACCATTCACATGTATGCAGACTCACGGTGTGGGGACCAATGTATATCCGCGTTAGCAGATTCCTTAGTGGGCTGACCCCTGCTGAAGCTGATACCTTGCAAGATAAGGACTGATAACAGCGAGCTGATGGGTACCAGGGATTACGTAATGCACCCTGAAAAGTCTGCACTGAATTAAAGGAATTTTCTCATTGGTCAATAATGTATTCCGCTAGGTCGGAATAGGCCCCGGAAATAGGCCTGGAGAACTCATTGTAAAAAAAAGTCCGGTATAATCTGCACTATGTGTGTGATGACACCTCTGACCCCAGATTAGAGCGCTCACTATATGTGATACAGGTTCCCATGATAGAGACTAGACCGAGACAAGGTATACATCCTATGACATTGACTCATAACACATCTCTGACCTGAATTGGTTGTTTGGATGCTCCCCAGAGCGTGACAGACACCAATAGGGAGATTTATTGTATGGCCTACTAAGACCAGGAAGAGGCCTTAGGTACAAATGCAGAGCAATTTGAATCGCTGAAAACTGAGGAAGTTTTTGAATCGTGAAAATTACATATACATGTACATGTAGTTTGGCCAAATCTTATCGGGGAGGGACTGGATGTATTAAACCGGGATTTAGCCTACCAAACCCTTATTTCATTACTTCATTATTTGCTTGATGTATCAAACGTACAGAAAACCCAGTCCACTTGGCCTCTGTCCCACGATTGAGCCTTACAATTCCTACATAAATTTATGCGACAGGGGCCTAGTAATGGACTATCGATGTAAACAATCCAATCATATATTGAGATGCGGTGTGGTTTGAGTGAAACTCCGTCAGACTCATGAATTATGCTGACCCAACAGGTGTGTTACACTCACAGAGTGAATCCCAAAGGGTCGGTGTGATACAAATGTACAGAATCGCTTGAGTAGGTACGGCACACTGGCGGATCCTGAAGTGCAAAAGGGTCAACGCCCCAGAAAAAGGACCTTAAAGATCTAATTAGGTATATCAGAATGATTTTTATTTCTAGACATTGTCAAATTTCATTCACGCATCACTAGTTTGTATTGTTATTTTCAATTTTCAACATACTAATGTCTGAGATATATCATTGGTTGTTGTAGCAATCATAAAGTATACACACAAAAAATATTCTGAATATCTTAGGCCTTTCGCCTAACATTTGTTGGACTTGCTAACCCAAGTTGGGAATTTGCACGTCCCCAAACCACCTAAGTTTTCTTGGGAGTTTACGCCGAACCCTTAGGAAAAATGCCCGACTTGCCTGATTTCTCCTAACTTGCCTTAGACTTTTCCACTAACTACATAGACTTTCAAGCAACATAGCAATTCTCTTAATTCTGAAATGGTAAGTGTAAACTCCACATAGGTTAAGACATCCAAATCAGAGCCTCTCCATTTGAGAAGTGAGTTCAATACCTCACATCATTTTCTTTGCAACCTGTGAACTTAGTTGCTCTGGGTTTATCATAATGTTAAAGATGTGGATATATGAGTAAATTAAATTTCCACAGAAAAGGTGTTTCCATTATTCTTCATTGCTCCTTCAATAACAGATATATATTTATTAAGTGTATTCTGTTAAATCACATGCCAGGTTGAATTGCAGAGATGCAAGTCAGGTACTGGGAAAATCTCTGAAAAATAGGGAAATCCCTGACAACTTACATCTCTGGAATTGTAGAGGCATTATTATGTCGATAGTCATTGAAAGCACCGTTATTCTGACATTCATAGGCTTATCCATGATATGCACTTACCATAAAAATCCTCATGCAAACCACACTGCCACCTGGTGTGAAAAAATCTACTACCCCTTAGACAAAACTGCTACCCCTTAGACAAAACTACTACCTCTTAGACATGGCTAAGTCAAGTCAGCTTGCCTTTATAATAGGTTAGTTAATACTACTAACACATTAGTAAGATGTTACTAACATGTTGGGTATTTTGCCTAATGGGTGATTTTGTGTAAGTTAGATTAGTATTTACTAACTTGGATTATTTTCTGTGTAGAGCTATTTAGAAAAAATCAGATGTGGACTGTTTTCGAACAGATATGGCTAATTGTGGATTCACATTTCGCATCATGGACAGGGATATGGCCAATACACATATATATTGCCACAAGGCTGCATGTAGTACAATAAAATCACGCAATTGATAATGAATCTATATCAAAAGAATTGTTTAAATGGAATGAATGACTGAAGCATAAACTGAAATCTCCATACAGTATTAGTTGTTTCACAAAATGAGACGATTTCCTTTCCTTATCTCTGCACTAGCTTGGTACTGCGACGTACAGCTAATGAACTCCAGAGGGCACCACTGCAGTGGCCGTCATGGGGAGGAAGGACTGCTGAGTTCATTCAAAGTCGAATTAATCTTGATAGACGTGATCATGGGTTTCAACATGGAACATGGCTATAGGCCCAAGCAATCACTAAATATCACGGTTTTGTCCATCTAAGTTGCCCAAATTTTCCATGTGACCAAGCCCCCAAATTAACCCAGCACTGCACTTGAAATGTCTGGAACTGCCTATCCCCCAAAGTTTGAGCTTTCGGTGCCATTAGGAATGCCTCCACCCCGAAAATCAATTTGCGCCAGACACCACTGGAGCTGCACTGTGAATCAGATGCAATCACTTGGGCTAAACTCTTATTGTTAAGTAAATCTACCGGAGATGTTTTTTTACACTATGATACAGCACAACATATCCAGAAATAAACATACCATAAATACTACTTGTGAAAGGCCCATTGAATACAAGCACAACATCTTGATTTCCCTGTTCATTTTTATTTCACTAAATAGTATTCTTACATATAGACCTACAGACAACGTATTGGAGTTATACATAAATATAATATATATATATATATATATATATATATATATATATATATATATATATATATATATATATATATATATACACACACACACACACACATCCATGACTATCTTTACATTTGTATATAGTAGTTATCAATGAC
Source organism: Acholoe squamosa (assembly GCA_949317995.1). Classification (NCBI taxonomy): domain Eukaryota; kingdom Metazoa; phylum Annelida; class Polychaeta; order Phyllodocida; family Polynoidae; genus Acholoe; species Acholoe squamosa. Next base: position 83,747,945 of record OX439035.1, on the reverse strand, counting down.
GATGAACGTTCTTAAGTTAATAATCAGAGACGTACAACAGAATAGTCAATGATTGTGGAAATGTTTCGACATGTTGTTTTTTTGCACAAGAAACTGGTCTGTGTGGAATATGGAAGATAACAGCACAGTTTGTCACGGGCAGGAAAGTTCATGACATCAAATACGGGGCAATACACACTTAAATGTCGTTGACTACTATAATCTTCCTATTGTATATTTCGCTGTATGAGAAATATTCTTACAAAATTCCCCTCAAGATATAGGCCTACACAAGAAATGACAAAACCCTACTTTGCAAGTGTTGCATTCTTATGAATATCAACAGTTGGTTGTACATATACCCATGTCCCTATTGGCAAGATTCAAAACGGATTTGCGGGATACATATTAAAATGTACATAGTTGACTCAACACTCTTTTTATGAAAAGATGTGAACAAAAAATAACAATAACCTGAACCATTGGGTGGCATACTATCACTGAGAATACGGCTCTGACTATACTAAACTTTTCCTCTTTACCGATGCTATACATACATATACATTTGCCTATCATAATGTTTAGTCAATATATCCTACCTATTGAACGTGATAGGTGATACATATTAATTAAATGTGCCTTGTGTCATGACACAAGAAGATGGAAATGTACTTGTATAACAAAAATTAACAGACAGAAGTTTCCTACTAGCTGGAATATAAAGTACATGTAAATAATTCGGGCCAATCAAAACGACCAGACGGTGATTTTAATCTCTATATGCTACATACCTAGGAAATAGGCCTATTCAATAAAATAGGACTCACTAGCAATATCATTATGCGGAGGTGGGGTCAGAAGATGGAAAAGTCTTTGTATAGAAAAGATAACAGATAGGCAAAGTCCTGAGAGAAAATTGGGGGAAAATGAGTTTAGAAATAATCAGTTGGTCCAACAACAAAGTACCGTAATCTCCCGCGTAAAAGACGCGCTGTGCATATAAGACGCACCCCAAACTTAGCAAATGCATTTTCGCGTATAAGACGCACATTTTAAGGCTCATTTTGTAAAATCAGTACATTTCTATAGTAAAATTACCCCTCGTATAAGACGCACCCCCAATTTCAGTACATCCTATAAGACTCCCCAGCATTTTGTTTGGCGTAGAGGACGCGTCTTATACGCGGGAGATTACGGTAATATGGACATCATCCATGTTCTTGTATGTACACTAATGCCATCATATTCTGTATGGAAAAGAGTTTCCCCTAATTCTTTTGTCTAAAAGCCATCCGGGCTCATCAAGTGTGACATTCCATTAATGTTGATTTGTTCTATATATTTATGTCAATTCATTCGAAATAAATAGCGATTCGAAATAAATAGCGATTTTCTTATTCTTAATTATTTGAAAGACTTTCATACTCAATCGGTGTAAATATTATCATTCTTGGTTTGGATTTAAAATGTATAAACGAATGTCTTCCGTCAATCATTGTCAAGTACTTTGTCAAATTAACCTCAATGATAATTATGACTGCTTATAGTCACCAAAATTATTTGATTAATATGCTTGGTAATTTTATGTCGGTTTGGGATATTCACCGCACATCCTAATATAACTACATTGTATAACACCGACAAACCTAACTATAACCATATATAGTGCCGTCAGGTTAGATTAATAATCTAATATACCAACAATTTCAATTTTCATAGTTATTTCAAGTACCAGGATTGGTAACCACTCAATTTGTTTCAATAAATGATAAGGTATAACGATAAGATAACAAATATTGCAGCAGTATCACAGGGATGTAAGTCAGTAGTGGGCAAAAATCAAGAAGCCATACATTGACTTGATATAAAAGCCTTCTATTTTTTTCCCAAACAGCCCTCCTTAACAGTCATATATGGAAAAAAGATGTCATTCAAAATTTTCAGAAATCAGGAAATCCTAATAAATCCTGAAGACTTACATCCCTGGACTATCAATAAATGCTGTATTACCCTGAACTCAACCGAAGCTTCTAAAATAACTTCAGTTAAAAACAAATTGCCCTTCTGGATGATTAAACTAAATATACAACAATTTATACATTTGACCGTCCATTCCCACTCAACCATACTTTTGTCATCAGTGAAATTTTAAAAAATGTAGCAGTCGGGTAGCAGTACTTTTGGTCTACTTGAAAATGATCGTATCTATGAGATGGTTTATCAAAACTCCATTTAAACCGCTATATTTGGCAAGGCAATGGCTATTCACCTTTCCACACTATATGGGCATAATGGAAGGAGATTGACAGGAACTGAACTGAAATGGTGGGTTGCAAGCAGGGTAGACTGGCTGCAGTCCCTGAGCTCTCCTCCCAACGTCACTATACCCCCATGCCTCTCCTCCTCTGGCTGCTGAGCTCCTCAATTCACTATAGGTCTTCTTAATTTTTATGTTTAAAATGTGAAATCATTTCAATTTTTATTTCAATTCTCTTGCATAAAAATTGAGAGACTTGAGCAATTCTACAAGCAGGGCACAACCATTACAATAATATAATGCAGCAATGTAAATTGCTCGTAACTCGAAAAGCAATCAAAAGCAAATTAAAGATCAACATAACCACCCCTTATTCCTGTGGAATGAACTCACCTATTATCCGCACCACCAACCACCCCTCTCTATGTGTAGTACATGTTTTACACACCAGGTGGCCACCACAAAGTCTATGGTACTTTCACTTTTTGCAAAACTCCTGCCAAAACTACCATATTCGCAACACACTTGCAAAAAGGGTGGGAAAGCTGATCCATTCCAGTACATTCTCTATATGGTACTTATGGCGTTTTATGGCTGTTGAGCGAGTGAATGTATACAACATTGAAAATTTCTCAAAATTTAGAAAATTTGGTAGTGAATAGCCTTTTCCTGAAAGACCCCTTCACCTCCTCCATCAATAAGACTACAAATTCCTGAACTAATTCTGCCCCTTCTACATAAAATTTCTATCTTTTCTGAAACTTAATCGCACCACCAAAATGACTGAAAATGAGGGGCCCATCATTGTCTCCTACAACTCGCTTTTCAAGTTAATAATGTTTAGGCTATACCCAAAAATGCCTCTTACACACTGGGTTATTTCCAGATACGCTGCTACACTGAAGCACACATGTACGTATGATGAAAAAATCAAAAGACAAATTGTACAATCATTCAACATTAAGTAATCGAATCTCATACAACCATCTTAATCATAGTAGTGATGGTTCTTCCATAAATACCATTTGGCAAGATCCCTTCATGAAGCCTTTTGAGATTTCAACAAATTGTTACACCCTTCTACGTCATTTGACTGCTAACATCAACTATTAAATACTTGGACGAATGGGCCTTTACCTTTATCTCTCATAAAATCAGCATCTGACCAATACTCATCAATAAAGAACACAAAAATAAGCCACATCTATATCATACAGAGATCTTGAATCGATCTTACATGTTCATTTTTACAAAGGGTGACATTGCATACATCTAAAAAAATATTCACTGTTCTCTCATCAGATCCCTGCCCTATAGATAGAATATCTAGTCTTCATATATCATATGCACATCACATAATAAACCCGTGTTAGTGTAAATTTCAAATGTAAGTCTTCATTATAATAGCACAGAACTGTTCAGCCAATACAATATGGAGGGTATAATCGAATAAAATCCCTTTTTGGTTACAATTTTGAAAGAGATCGCAGATGGTAAAATACTAGTACATGTGCATCAAACTCCCTTCAAGGTTTCAAGGTAATGGGTATTCTGTATGAGTTTAGACAACAGTATACAATGATAAAGACATTAAGACACCGACATTTTATTATCTCTTTCAGAAATACATGCACATTGACTACTTAATTCTTATACAAATCCTCTACATTCTTGAGGAATAAAGCAATGGTCCAACATACATGTACGAGAGAATATCACAATTAGAGCTGGGAACCACAGACGATGTAGAGGTAGGGACTAAACTTATCGTTATACCCCGCGCATAGGTGCGCACCTCACATATAAGAGTAAAACAAGCCTGCCCACAAGGTGCACCCTTACTCACTCCTCGCATTTATAAAGAGGTGCCCTATGCACTGGCTTTTTACGGTACATTAAGTGTTCCTATAAGGGACCTAACACTTCACTGGCAGAGATCTTATTCCACATTGGGTGAGGTACACATGCATAAGAGGTGAAAAGCACTTCTGAGATGTGTGCAATGTTTTAACCCTCTCGCATCCTCAGAAATGTACCATTTTACCATGTGACTATTGTTCACAACTTTTGCTACACCATAAATTAAATAATTATTAAATGTATATTAAGGGTATTTCGATAACAATAATATCTCTCATTTGAAATATATCAATAACTACTTTGCAGTACCTATGTGGTGGGTTTGTAGTTTAGTTGTATCACTGCATCGATGTAACCAACCATCTCTACATAGTCCATGATACAGATATTAATTCCTGAAATGCCAGCCGTCTTCCCCTTGAGCCATTCAACAAATGGAGGGGCCATCTTGGCGGCCAACTGGTTCTTAAGCGAGCTGCGGAGGTGTTCGATGACATATTTTGTGTCTGGAGTGAGCACGCCCTGCGACACGTAGAAGCAGTTGGCCTGACGGCTGCGTTCATAGTTCTTCTCCAGGAACTGTAGGAGGGTGGTCTGACTGATGGTGTTACCCCAGGGTGAAGGGATGGCATCTCCGGGCCACAATTCTGGATGCCCGCGTGCCATCTGACTGTGGTAGAAGACCAACACTTGCTGACCACGGTCCCAGAGATTCTGCAACGACACTTCAGAAAGATCTGTACAGGCGCACAGTCTCTTACCGAAGATCTGGAGGATTCTTGAGATGAGCGTGTTATGGCCCTCCTCTGATACTGTGTAAAAGTGGTTGAAGTCCAGCAGGACCACCTCCTTTGGATGCTGGTTCAGAAAACCATCCATCTCCACTAGGTTGTCCTCAATCTTGTCTCCATACAGGCCATGGAGGAAGTAGAGATCGGTGCAGCCTGGCTTGGCTGACACCCGGAGGTCGAAGTAGCGGATGCCTGCATGAAGCTGTTCAGTCAATGAGAGTGACTGAGTGACAGACCAACGAAAGATGATATGCCGTGCAGTGTTACCAAAGATCTTGCAGAGTTCCCGGATGATTTTGGTACAATCAGGTCCCAAAGGCCCATTGATGTCAAGTTTACTGCTGAATGAATCGTGGGAACCTAGAAATAGAAATGCCATGATATATAAAGTACATTGTACAGTATCGCGATAGCTAAGTACAAAATAGAAAAGAAAAAAAAATCAAATCATAAACATCAAATCAAAATCATAAATGGGAATAGGATTATCCTTTGTTAATAGTGATGTGTGATTTCAGGCATGCCATTTATTTGTTCATGTCAGTTAGTAAGACATGTTATGGATTTGTAGCAATTCCTACAAAAACAGGGAAAGTGAAAGACGCCTGTCTCTAAATGCAGAACCAAGTACATGTATAGCTTCCAAGACTATAAGGGGTGTGGATGGGGGGTACCCTATGTCGATTTTAAGAAATGGCCATGTCACCGTGTGAAATTTAGTGGTCCACTCATACTCTACCCGACATCAACAGGGTAGGGGGGGGGGCGGCGGCAAGCACCATAATTCCAAGGAAACGTCCATTTGGCATTGATGGCTATGGGACAATACAGGGGCGGATCCAGGATTTTCAGAAAGGGGGGGCGTGATTTGGGCCCTGGACATGGGGGGGGGGGACAAAAGTGCAGCCCTGTGATGTCGCAAGTACATTGTAGTGACTGTATTACCCCCCCCCCCCCCCCCCCCCCGGAAAATTTTGAAATCTTTAGGGGAAAAGGTGAATTCTGAGGGCTCTCCTGACAAAGTTATCCACAGTCATAAGAAAGGGTTTTCCCGTTTCTTGATTTCCGATATTTCCCTGAAAATTTTGATAACTAGAGGGGAAATAGTGCATTCTAGTGTATTCCTAGGGCTCCACAAAGACAAACATGAATAACCCTCCAGCATCACATACCCTGCCACAGGCCTCAGTATCATGTACCATAAACTGTCTCATCCCCCAGGCTCATTTACCCAATCTATACCCCACCAGTATCATATATCATACAATGTCTCAGCCCCCAGGCTTACATACCCTGTGCACGCGCCCCCTGTATCATGCACCATACCCTGCGCACGCCCCCAGAATCATGTACCATACCCTGTGCATGTCTCCAATATCATGTACCATACCCTGTGCATGCCCCCAGTTTCATGTACCATACCCTGCCTCAGCCTCCAAGCTCACATACCCTGTGCACGCTCCCTGTATCATATACCATACCCTGGCCACGCCCCCAGTATCATGTACCATAAGCTCTCTCAGCCCCCAGCCTCACATACCCTGTCTGTGCCCCTAGTAAGTATTATGTACCATACCCTATGCATTGCAATCTACTTTCTTTTATGTTTTAAGCTGTAGAATCCTTAATAATAGTCCGATTTAAAAACCGTAAAAACTGACATGTAGCTGAGAATTCACTGAATTCAAAACTCCTCTTGGCGCCTCAAAAGGGGGGGCGTACGCCGCGTCTGCCCCCCCTTGAATCCGCGCCTGCAATACCATCCTATGCAAATTATGACGTCGAGGATAGCCGTGTGATGGGACAAAACCATATGAAAAAGCTCACAAGGTCACCTACCACCCCCGATATTTGACAGCGATCTTGCATATTTTTTTTTTACATAATACTGTATAGCCTAATGTTGGCCTGTTGTCTGTAATATGCCAGTAGAAATTGCTACAAAAGTAGAAAAAAAAAGTGGCAGCTCTTTTTCATGAAGAGTAGTGGGTGGCGTCAAGCATTTATTTTCAGATTATATCTTTTTGCGATAGCGATTAAAATAGGGATATCATCGATATTCACCATATCTAAACACCAATGACATTGCGATAGTGAAAACTGTATCGACATTGCATTCATATATCGGTATATTAGGGCCAATACATTAGGTCATATCAGAAAAAAGGTTTCCTTTCATTTTGAGGTTATCAAAATGAAAATATGGTCATATCTGGTATCAAATAAACTGATATTAAAACCTTACTGTGTCAGGAATCATTGGATCACCAACATCTTACTATGTTATCCTATTAGCGGCAACCCTTGTTTGGATGATCCTAAAAGCTGCAATATTAAAGTCTCTGGTTTGTGTATAAGCCACGACTTATATCATATTACTCCATTTCTCATTACTGGCATAACCAAAGGAATCTCATGGTATAACTTCTCAAATAACTCTTCAAATAACCGAAAGTTGTACTTGAAGAGGGCCGACCCCAGAATATTGTCCTTTTTCCCCCCTTTATTTTTTTAAAAAAAGGAAGGAATTTTATGTTTTAGGTCATTTTAGTGACCCGTGTGTCGGGGCTGCACATCGGCCTCTTTTGGGCATAAGAAATATATTATCTACCCTACCAATTTTTTTTCAGCATATTACATGAAACCGATTTTCTAGGCTCTTCTGGTGTATAAGAACCCAAATACATATATGTCTGGGCTTTAACATAATTGTACCATTGCTTTCCTGCTTTAAAACGGAAAAATGACATCCCATAAAAAAGCAACCCCGATCTATGAGAACCATTAACCCATTGAATATTTCCCTATAAATGCAAAATGTCTGTGCAATTTCTATATACACAAATCTATGAGAGGGGTGGGGAGGTTGTGCGTCCAAGCCAAGGGGAGGTATAGAAATGTGTGACATGGTGACATGGGTCATAAACTTAGGAATGCGGGGCATGGCCTATACTTCTTCCATACTCTTCCCATGAATATGGACTTGTGTATGAACCTAAATGAACATAGTCTCTAGGTATCAACTATGGAGATATCCTAACTAGAATCATCTGAATAAACGTTATGTCCTGAATGTGTTCCAGAACCTTTAGAACAATTGCAAGTGGTTTCATGAGCAAGGAAGTGTCAAAGAAACCTCTTGGTACATCTAAGCCAATTATATTATAAAATATGAAATTGCATTTCGTTTGTAGCTATCTTCTCTAATGGAAAAATAGAATAGCCATTTTCAAAACTCCTGACACCAGGATTTGAAAACATGTTGTGATTTACCTTTTGGATATCAAGGCACAAATCGAACCTATGTGGCCATGGAGCCAACCTAGGAGCCAATGGTGATAGGAGGTACTTGTCAGTATGACAGATGAAACAAATCTGAGTCTGAGAGGTATGCATACAATTCTTTGCTACATTTGCACCATGTTACAGTGAGAATTTGATAATCCGTCCCTTAATAGTCCGTCATACATGGGATCCGACCAGGATCCCATGTATGACGTGTTGTGGCTGGGACATCCCTATGCAAATCTATTGTAATATGCTTCAATAATCTGTCAGTTTTGAGATCCGTCTTCTGCAACAGGGATGGCCAGATTAACAATGTCTCATTGTAAACCATGTACACCCAATGTAACCAGGATATAACATTTAGAGTTGTTTAAATTAAATGTTTGATATCTACCAACTTGCTACGTTGGATAACGTTTTGTGTTTATTGGGTTTGCACTTAATGGCAGGTGTAGAATTTAATAGGATCAAGTTTGCACCAACGGTGTATCTCAGCAGAACCTCCCTAATGAGTCATTTTGGAATGTGGAACGCTATAAATAGGAGGCCCACATGAAAGCTTGTCCCCTGATTCACACTTGATACGGGTACACACGTTGTATCAATGTCGATGGCTACACCAGTCAATCCTTAGACTAAACTAACCACACTCTGAACTAGAGTCTCAAATCCGTCCAAAGAGACGTCATTTCACTAATTGAGCGTGGAGGCATGCACCATCCAACTGTAAGATAGAGACTCAACTCCAAAGACCTAACAATACCGCACATAATAAATCAAATCTAGAGATTAAGTGCACGAGGGTCAGACTGAGAGGTACCGCTGACGGTATCTTATCACTATCAACTGCCCTTTGTGAATCTGGTGAGGTTGAAGATAACCATGCTGAATCAGGTAGACTGACGGAACGAGGCATTTATAGCAGCTGGTTGTTGTTTGCCAATCTGATGTATACTGCATGTGCGTTATAGAAATTTCCCCATCAACAAGAGAGGTCACGCCTTTTGACCCATCTTGATGAGGGGGGCGTAAAAAACTTTTTTTTTTTTAGCAAAAAAACAAAACAAAACAGCGTGCTACTATAGATTAGGCCTAAAGAAAATCGTTGTGTTCAGGTAAAGGGTCGAAAAAAATTAGGGTAGTTGGTAGGAATTCCTTTTTTTTGAGAATTTTTTTAGGCCAGCTGTAAATTTTCATGCCTATGCGACGCGAATTTGACCAGCGAGATTGTGAAAAGAACTTCTGTCTCAATAAGTCCCAAAATATCAGATTTTCCCTGAAATGCCCATAAAAAAGTTAGGGTAGGGCCAAAAATTAGGGTCAGCATCTAACGTCAACACATCAACTTAATAATCATCCCAACTCTCTGAGTTTTTAAACCTTTCCCATGACGTTGATACTGCTAGGCACTGCTAGTTTAATGCAGCGTGGTAAATACCGAGGTAAATACATAAGGCCATATTAAAGTAGATTGCGACATACTGCTGGATCTATGAAGAAACAAACTAGATTAGGGTCTAGACCCACCAGGAATCTTTGACTAGTGTAGAGACCCTAGAGACGTGACAATATATAAAGCTACAGCATTACATGGTAAGGTCTCAGGCCCTCAGTCAGGCCTATATTATGCTGGTAGAATAAGGTCAGTAAATAGCTTGTGTCCCATATACTGCTGCTGCTACATATGAGTCCACTATAGACTGTTACGTAAAGTAGACGAATTTGGACTGGACATCGAGGCCGGTCTGAACAACCAGACTATATCTTACATAACAGACCCAGACAGAATCGACAAGGGCCCACTGCACACAAATACTGCTCTGTCGTTCACAAACCACCTCCAATATCGCTCATAATAGCCCACACTTTCTTTCTGACCATGGCTCCTTAGCAAGCTGTGATTCACCGGATTTTTGTATAAAACGCTTACCTGGGATCGCGATAGTTGTCAGCGGACGAACAGTCAACTCTGGAGGCAATTTAGACATCCAGTCCGGGTTATTTGGAACAGTATCGGCCGCCTCAGAAGGCGCCGAATTTGCCGCCATATTGTGACTGGATCTACTGAGAGGTAGTACGAGAAACCTCTCCCTGAACGCTGACCACGCAGACGCAGAGGTGGGTGGGTCGGTGGGGCGTCTGTGAAAACGGCATCGGCCAACGTCGCGCAGGGGGCCGAAAGGAGATATAGACTTGCTCAAGTGTATTGAGAGATATTGTAGAAAAAAAATGAATGTTAATCGTGGGACTTCTATCACCTCAATTCAGTCGTTCTATTAATCTTTATATCCTTTCCATGACTTTGATAAATGCACTGCTTAATGCAGTAGGACAATTTCTTTTCTTTTCTAATATCGGGGTTAAAAAGTAATGCATTAGCTATGCGATGTAGATTTTGAATATATTTTGAATAGTAAGTAGTATATGAAGGCCCAAAATCAATGTTCCACTGCCAATTATACAGAGATCGAGCCACGATATGAAAAGAAGAAACTTAATAGTAAAGTTATTATTGACATTATATTGTGTGAAAATGTATATTACGAATTGCCAGCTGTACCTAGGTCGATTCCTGTGACTGAGAGCTTTATTATTGTATCAAACCTGACTACCTTTATTCATTTCATAGAATATTTTTATCCAAAATTCTGAAATGAAAAGAAAAAATCTCAATTGCCGTCTTTTTCTTTCTTCTGACGAGTGTGTTAATTAGAAATAGCTATTTTTCGAGTGGCCTAATATGGAAGTGGAGTGAAGAACTTAGAGACGATGGCCAGTCTGGGTAGGGGTGTAGAACCGCTATCTGTGTAAAGGAGAGCTACATGGTATCACTGTACAAATGCGATTCAATGACACCAGGAATTCGTGGTCGTCTACGCTACACTCTCAGCCCCAATTGTAACTAGGCTATAAAGACCACTGTAGTGGGTACAGTACAATGCACATGGGGTCATTGGATTTGTACTGACAGCAACTACCACTGTTTTAAAAAAATAGAAGAAATCTACTGTAAAAAGATGTGTTTCTCGTAGATGGAGGTGACTTGCGGAAGTCTAATTTCACTGTAAAACCGATAGGTTATAACTTATTGTGAGACCATTCCTATATGAATGGTCTCACAATGGACTTTCATTGCATTTGTTGAAATTAAAAGTTTTGATGTCATAAATTGTGCCACTGGGACCGCACAAGCTAGACTAACTTTTGAAAGTGCAGTGTAGAGAGAACGTGTAGTACAATGCATGATGTTGACTGTGAATCTGTGAAAAGTTGTCAAAATCACTTCATCTTTAACCCACTGGCTTGCTGACACCGCCCACTTGGCAAAGAAAGTTTTTTTCAATGTTCGGAAAAGATTCGAAGAAGTATGGGTGAAAAAAGTTTGTGAAATACGTTTTTCTAATCATTTAAAACGTGTTATCAATGTTTTTAAACGTTGGCCCTGTAGGGAGTGTCTTTTCAATTGCGTTTAGTTAATGTTGGAATTACGGTTTTAACCTAGGGGAAAAAACGTGTTTTTTTTGTTCGTTGCTTTTCTTTTCAGTACGCAGAAAAACTACCCGGTCTGTATCGAACCTTGCCACCCCCTCTCCCCCCCACAATTTCAAGGATATTCATTGGTTCTTTTTTTGTAAAGGTTTTGAAAGTACGTGTGTGTACATGTATATTGCCACAGTAGTACCTTGGCCAACAGGAATCAGGATGGCCTCCATGCCCTGCCTCCGTGCCATTGATGGGCAGGGTCACTGCGAGTCACTGGGGCGAGTAGCAGCAAGGAAGCCGGCAGAGGGAAATTAGGGAGGGGGTAGGGGGAGGGGGGGTCAGATAGGGGTCAAGGGAAGGTCAGGTGTAGGGAAGCAGACCCGACCGACCCGTAGAAGCAGACGACCACTCCACCCGACCGAGACGTAAGGTGAGGCTCCACTCCACGGTTATTGCAGAGAACCGGAGCTATTCTCACAAAATGGGACACAAACACAGACTAAGGGAGTGGTCATTATTTATCAACAGGGGGGGGGGGTGGTGGGTTTGAGGGGGGGCGTAAAATTTTCAGACCCCTCCCAAGTGGGGGTTAAAAAAATTTTGACCCCTCTTGAGGGGGGCTAAAAAAATTGTTTACTAAATCAAGCTGATGTTATGTAAATATTGCAACCTTTCACATTGGGGAGTCCGCACAATTTGATATCAGACAGGTTTGATTTTTACAGGACTAGTTGTTGTTGGACTGTTGCATTGTTATTTATTATGGTACAGTGTTATTGTTTATACAGCAGAAGGGCACCTAGCCCTACCTGATCAGTGTGACATCTGTCTCAGTCACAGGTTTTGAGTAAATATTTATAAACAGACCTATATAGGTAAACACACCCCCTGTGATTACAAGTGACCCCTCAAATCTCATGTTTATAACTTTAGATCTCATGTTTACAGTTTAGGACTGTCAACAGCCTATACCTAACCCAGCAAATCTTAGTGAAGTGGAGTCAGGCTGTGTGAGCCTTCACACTGTTCGTCGTATGAACCAAGAATCTCGTCATGTGTCGCTAGGTCTGACTCAGCCTGACGCAGACTGACGCTTGTATAATGACTCATCCTCACGCAGTCTGACGCATGTGTTATGACTCATCCTCACGCAGACTGACGCATGTGTCATAACGCAGTATCACACAGACTGACGCAAAGCAAACCCAATTTTGGGTGGGTTGGGGGGGGTGATTTCCTTGATAGAGATCTTTTATTTTTTCAATTCTTAACATCAATTCAGCTGTTTATCTTGATTCCATTTCCTTGCTGTGTCCTGTTGAACATGGTATCCTCTTCAATGGATGGATTCTGGGCCAGTAGATCTATGATTTCTGGTAATACTCTTGGGAACAGCTGTAAAAGTGAAAATGAATGATTATGAACACAAAACAGCACCAACCAATGTCAAACCAACCCTACCCCCACCCCTTTTGATGAACAATGACCACTTCCTTATTGGCCCAACTTACCACATACCAGAGCATATTAGGAAGCATCCTGAATCTCCCAAATTTCCATGGAACTTGCTCATGTATAATATCTGCTAGTGACTATGAGGTGTTGTCTCTTATACTGAAGTCAAACAGCATGGCATTAGAGGTTCAGAAATAGAACTGTGAAGTAGAAGTGTGACCACCTACCTTACATCTGTTCTCCCTGGCTGTCTCTGCCTGTCTGTTGTGAACTCAGAATGAGAACAAAGAAAAGGGAGGGAAATTTGAAATGGACCAATCAAAATGCAGCATTCTGCAGAGTGTGTCACTTTGCGTGAAGGTGTGTCAAGATGAGTGAGAGTTGACAGAGGTTGACGAATGCTCATTCAGTCTGCCATGATCATATTGGATATAGCATCTGCCCTTATTATCACTCAATGCAACGTATTTTAACCATCATACTAAGTATTTCTATTTATTTGCCCTAATGATATGTGACCTAGCTGATCACTGAACATTAAACAATGATATGCTATTAAACCAGGGCCAACAGATACATAGATACTGTGTAAAATGTAGGTATTTACAACTTAGTGCTATATCCCATAGACAAAACAAATTGGCCTTTCTGTCCTAATCATGCCCAATATCCCATATTAATGGCTATCATTACTTTCCTGATTAATACATATTTCACATAAGAAAGCTACTTGATCTGTATAACATAACTTATCATTTTGACATTCAAGTAATGGGCCCACTCTGCAAAGTACATGCAGTAAGAATCCATATAGATTCCATATTGTTGGAAATTGGTGAAGATGAGTCAGGCTGAGTGAGAGCTAGCAATTATTGACACATGCTAACAAGTGCTCACCAAGTTTTACTTCACATCTTTATTAAAATGAGTGAAGATGTGTGGAGCTGTGTGAGAGTTGACAGGTATTGACACATACTCACTCAGTCTTCCTTCACATCTTTATTGAAGTGAGTGATAGTTTGTCAAGCTGAGTGAGAGTTGACAAGTATTGACACATGCTGACACTTGCTCACCCAGTCTTACCTCACATAATTATTGAAGTGAGTCATGCTTCGTCAAGCTGAGAGAGAATTGACTCAATATCACGAAATATAACACAGTTCGTTATCACCCAAAAGTACTCACACATGCATCACCCAACTTGACTCAACTTCACGATGATTTGCTGGGAAGACACTGACACAAGAGAATGTTCCAAAATGGAGTAATGGAGCCTCCACTGTAGGCTACTGAGTAGCATTTCTCAAGTCTGTACGACTACAGCTGTGCAAGTCGTATCAGAAGCCCCCTGTATGGAGGCCCAGTTGGTCAGCCATTGCTTGAGCATCATGCTGGTTCTTACCCTGGGGTGCTTATCTCGCCGGGTGACAGGTCCAGCAATGGTGGACCCACTAGGCCTCTATACTAAGCCCTATAGAGTCCAATATCGCAGACGCTGACGCTCCCGATGATGCCTTTTGTGCCAGGGGGGAGGGCACTCAAATGATTTTTGACTGGGGTATGTGGCTGTGCCCCTGACGACCTGCACCCCTGGCCCTTAACCGTGTTAGGGGGATTTTACCCTCAGAAAGTTTTAAAAGAAAAATCTGATGAATATTCAATCGTGTTTCGAAAATGGACCCAAAAAAGTCAATTCTTTAGGTTAATTTTCTCGAAAACCAGCAAAACTTAACCGAAATGCGGGCTTTTTGCTCAAAAGTAGACCTTTTGTTAGTACGGATTTTCTCAAAAGTAGACCCTTGTCAGTTTTTTTCTTCTTTGGACCCTTGTTATAATTGGGGGGGGGGTTGATAAAAAAAGTACCCTTGCCAGCCGCACACATGAGGTAGAAAAACATAGGCCCTAGGGCCTATAAAAAGTGCCCTCGGGTTTCTGAGTCGTACTCACACTGTGTTTAGTCGTGCCATGTTAAGAAATGCCTTCCTGGCAGCTTAGGGGGATCCACAGCGCATCTGTCACCTTGTGTTACCATGATGAACTAAAATTTCTGAATCTTGTTGAAAAATGCCGTAGGACCTCTGGTCGTATGTCATTTACGACGTGCATTTTGGTAATTGTGACGTCATCAGCTGCTTAGATAAACCTGCTCTCCCAGGCCTGCTCTCCTCTGTAGTTGTACATATTTCAATATTAATCCTATTTGACTTAAAGGCCAACAAAACACGCCCTCTCGAAAATAAGGTAAGTTTTTTCTGTATTAAAAGACTGATGGGTTTGAAGTATGGACTTCGAACTCCAACATTTTTTCACCGATACGATGTTATCTCAAGTCTCCCTCATCCCCGCTCATATTGGTATCGGTGAAAATAATGCTTAATGCGTGGTGAGTATGGACTACAAATAGTGATGAAGAGGAGTTTCGTTCCCCTGTCAGCTACCAGAGGGCATTACTGAGTAAGGGAAACACAACGGGAAGACAATCGGCAGATCAAGAGACATTGCGATGACAAGCCCCTGCGCCCCCGTCTAAATCCGCCACTGTTATAATTCAACACTGTAGGTGTCTGACCGGTCTCAGTCAGGCGCCCAAAAATCAACTTTTTCAGTCAAAGGTCAATTTTTTTTCAATAAGATATTACTGACTTGTCTGAAGTGGACTCAGGTTTTATCCGTCAGTCATGCAAAAATAAAGTCATAAGGGTGATGAAAAAGGCTAATTTTATAGATTAACTCTTTCAGTCTAAATCGGCCTGAAGCGCTTATTCAAAACCTTACACGCATGCATGCGACAATGCATGTATGTATGTATACGGCACATGGCTATTGTATTATTGACCAATGGGAAGCATCCTTGGCATTTACTGCGGAGACGGGGGCTGAAGGTGTTAGTCATAGTGCAGTCGGGGTCTAATGGCGGCCTCCATAGCCTAATGTGCTAATGCCCTATACAATGTACAATGTTACCACTTGCAAGCATGGGCCGATTCTAGGACAGCCCAATACAATATATGGAATTCCAATGTTGGTCCAATGTTACATTTCTTATGATATATTCACAAGAGTATGCAACCTCAATATTTATAAAATGAATCCTGGAAGTTAATTCAAAAGATCCTGGGATCGCAACCTCAGCGATCTTAGGAATTATTCTGCCTTATCCTATTAAGCGATCTTAAGATTAGACTGCGTTCACTTTTCCTAGCCAGCACTAAGATCGCATCGATCTTAGCCTCAGCCCTCCTACACTATTCCAACTGGGCACAGGGGTAAGAGTCCCAAAATAAAGGAATAGCTGTGGAGTCACTCTTCTTCACAACAGTGTTTATACCATCGTTCCCCGTCCCCATATGGGCTAACAAAAGAGCACAGGGTGCAGTTGACCCGGTACAGTATTCAAAAGTTGTTCCCATGAATGTATGATTTATGCTTGCCTATTAGATGCATTGTGCCCCCAGGACAAAGAGAGAGAAGGGAAGAATTACCTTACAGTGCTCTTAACACATGAGTAGCCCTAAGAGCCCCCAAGGACACTCAGCAAACTTCCTCCCTCCCCTCTATATTATGTATGCAGCAGGCTATTCACTCTTTCGATCAGGAGTGTTCCATGTAAGTGCTCTTGTACTCAGGTTAAACCACTATATATATGCAATTCTTTCACTAAGATCGCAGTGATCTTAGCGCTGGAAAAGGAATAGTGAAGTGATCTCAGGACTTGCTATTCCTGACAGGCCTGCAACCACTGCATTAGATAGGGTAGACTGGCCAGGTCTTATGATATGTGCCTACACTAAGATCGCAGGGGTAGAAATCCCAGGATCTTTTGAATTAACCCCCTGGCTATCTGGTCAGTCACCTTGGGGCGGAGGGAAGCTTTAGAACTCAGGATGGAAAACTGGTCAAAATGGAAAACTGCAACCAAAAAAACAAAAAAATATAAAAAAAAACAAAAACAAAACAAATAAACAACAACACCGAAGCACCCATCCGGTCAACACCAGGGGAAGCTCTGATGGCAATCACATGTTCCGCACATTGTTTGCTGGCTGCTTGTCCTTCCTACTTCCAACATTTTATAACTGATTGCCGCACCCTTGACGTAATTCTAGGGCCTAATTCCCCTCCTACAGGTTGTCCCTATATCGTTCATTACCAGGTCAGGAGGGTGTTGCTCCTATAGTAAAAGGAAGAGCTGGCTAAAAATGCCCTTGTTTCCAGTCCTTTCTTTTCATGTAGCTATAACTTGTCCCTTTTGTTGCTCACAAGTGGTCATTCAAGTACGGTGCTAAAAAAGGCAGATTTGAGTAGGTACCTACTCGGGAGAAGTCAGTCAGTATATAATAGTATAGAATGTGTGACATGAGTAGGTACCTGATAGTGCAGCTCTCTCTATTTTAAACAAGGCAATTGACTTTTCAGACTAATGTGGTGAGTGCAAGTTGAATGGTGAAGCAGAGCGTGACTTCTTTTGAAAAGAGGGTACCTACTGACAGCTCTTTTCCTGTACTAACGGATTCCACAGTGACAATTAAGGCCGGACAATTAAGACTTCATGTAGTCCTCCTGCAACCGGACAACCAAGCCCGGGCAACCGAGGGTCTTAAGAGGAAACCCACATTTATGTAGGTCTATTTGATTTAGTATTATTGCCTAGTTCCGATGAAACCCCTTTTCATGGTAAGCGGTTTCCACAAAAAGAAGGAAAACCAAAATTGTGCCCGTATTTGGATGGTATAGGACTATTTCTACATAAATGACCACATGATATTTAAGTAAACCCCTGAAACTGAAATAACGGTGATGTCTTACCATAATTTTCTCATGTATGGGAAAATTGGACCGGCTCCTAAATTCGACCACCGTTGTTTCCCCCAGTGGCAATAATAAGAACTGGGTTCCAATGCTGCCATTTTTTCAGTCAATATTAGTATTATTCCCAAAGTTCCCAATAACTCACAAAAATGTCATTTTTTTGGAGGTAATTTTATAGACATCCTCTAAAAAAACCACGTTTTTAGGACCTCTTGATCTTATTTGCATATCTCCTTACTTAAGCCCTCCTGGTCACTAGGTAGCATTTTCAAGATAGCATATTATAATTTTGGACTAAAATAAACTTTGATAAAAGTCATGGTCATGTTTTAGAAAATGAACTATCAGAAAGAAAGATGTAAAGGTGCCTAAATTGGACCACCTTGAGTTTCCATAGTTATAGGCAATATGTATCAGGTCAAATTCAGATTCCAAAATTGGACCACTATAGGCCAAGTCTGCTAATAAGTTGGACCAAAGTGTAACTTATTTCTATCTCCAGGCCTTTTATCACCAAAGCTGGGCACAGAGCCCGCAGGGGTGTTTTTGGAATACTTTGGAATAGACCTACAATATCTCTGTGGTAAATATATAATATTAGCAGTGATTTGGATAATGTAGGGTATAAACAAGGTTGTTTATTTTGTTTTATGAAGGGGAATATAAGCCAAATGACCTTAATTTCCACGTTAATTTGCACACAAAAAATGCTTTCTTTCAAATAAATTATAGCAGAAGTTAGTCCCCTACTATTCAATATTCCTAAATAATCATAGCCCGAGACCTTTTGGTATATAACACTAGTGTTGAAAAGATATCTGTGGGCTGGCTCACAGTGAGATTGCAGCAGATGTACTCTATACCTTGGTTACCCAGGCGGACAAAAATAATACATTGTTTTCTGAGTTAAATGCTATCATCCGAAAGCTATAAGATGTCCTTATAAGGTGTGTAAATTTTACATCAAAATATGTAGAAATAATCACTAGGGAAAAGTTCTTAGGGGGTGCAAATTAGGTAACTTTCCCCTATTATCACCACATGACTCAATATCCATGTATTTACAAGCATGGAAGAAAAACAATCCAATATCCACCTTTATAACACAGCTAGGTAAAGTCATGGTGTATTATGCTGAATGCTGCGTTCTGATTGGTTGATTGACAGTGTATTATCTAGATGGATAATGCACTCAAAGACTGGTGCATTGTTGTCTGCATTTGTGAGTTATTTACTAAGTTGGGCAATGCTGCCCTAATGCCTTGCCCATTAATTGGGTAGTTCACTCAATTGTTTGGGTAATTGTCTATGTTGGATTGGTATTTGTAGTACCTTATAGTCGTCTGGCTACTCAGACTGAAACTAGGATGTTTATATACACATTGCACAAAGGAGTGACAATTCTATTGCGACCAATCAGTAAACAAAGCCTCCAAAACAGAGAATCATTGGAAATGGTAGACTTTAGGAGTCATGGACAAAGACACTGCACATTATCTGATTAGCATATTTCCTATACTTAACAATTTCGACATATATATTCTGCACTTGATTTGAATGTGATAATTGATGGAGAGATGATATTTAATTGAACGTGTTTCTCCTATTCAAAAGCTGGTCCCATCAATTACCGTTGAAAGTGGCCACAGCCCTGATACATGTACTACTACATGTAGTATATACTGCTCGTACGTTGCACGTTCATCAATATATACAATACTTGAATGCTAAATAAAGGTGGTGTTTTAAAGTTTCTGACATTAAGTTAATATTGTTTTCAGGTAAAGGGCTTTGTTTTTAGTGTTTTTTCTCTACCCCTTCCCTCAAATCTGAGTTGTAAACAAGCAGCTCAGGGATTTCAACACATAGGTTTTATGGGTATAGATTTCATGAATATGTTTGTATCCCGTCACCCCAGCTGGAGTTGGTTCCTGCTGCCAGAGAGGTTTTCTGTATCAAAACTAATGTTTACGAGGGTTAATCTCCACTACACAATGGCGCATTCAATGAAATGTAGAAATTATAATTGGAAGCACCAAATCAGGAAGCGGGGATTACTTACATGGGAATTATGAAGAATACTTGTATACTTGTTCATACTTAAAATAATGGAAAAGTCATGACAGTACCCATTGGCGAAGGGTTCTTGTTTTTTTTGTTTTTTTTTGTTTAAATTCTTTTAACCGTGCATTGTCCTTATGATGATACAAATGGACAGGTTTATGGTCACAGATGACGTGTTTTGAGAAGATCGGTCCAATTGTGGGCCGCAAATACTGACCTCTGGGTCATCCACTTTCATTATACAGAAGTGTTTTC
Source organism: Acholoe squamosa (assembly GCA_949317995.1). Lineage (NCBI taxonomy): Eukaryota > Metazoa > Annelida > Polychaeta > Phyllodocida > Polynoidae > Acholoe > Acholoe squamosa. The sequence continues at coordinate 83,727,704 of OX439035.1, read as the reverse complement.
TTTACCACTTTGACTGTTTTTCTTAGTTAAAAATCAATATTCCCTTATCTAAAATAATACGGAAAGATATTAAGCAAAACCAGTATTGGTATGAATTGTACTTATGAACTCTGAATACAGATTGATTTAGTGTTTTTGCTATGAAGTGTGCATGTATATCACTGGTTGTTCATTGAGAAACACCCCTTTGATATGAATTTACTGCCAATAAAAATGATAAAATACAAAACCACCTATGAAAAATGTATTCCTTATTTTTCAGTATTTCTTATCTCGATTTTCAAGAGTTTTGAAATTGTTAGATATATTTCTGAGATGTTTTTGTAAGGTTAAAGCCCCACTACATCAGACAGCATCACCGTCTCAAAATTTATGGGGATGGTCTCCATACGTGTGACCTAGGAGTGTCAACAAAATGTTCAAATGTTTATAATGTGTTTGATAAAATGAAGATGTTCAGAAAAAATAGGTGTTAAACAGGAAAAGTGTTAGAGTGGAAAGTGAAAACATTTTATTTTCAGCAAGCATCCACTAGGTGGCCAGATTGTGGAGTTACGTGGTGTGTGGTTTGCTTTGTACTCTGTGGTGGGTATCTTAATGTAAGTGGTTTTAATGGGGGCCTTTTTATTCTCTCGTGGCGGCAAAACGCGGTCTGCACGTTCGTGCTTACATGAAATATGCTCCTATGAACTGCTGATCAGTGCCTTGGAAAAGGAGAGGGCGACCCCTTTATTTCGCCTCATACTGAATGTTTGCTTTATATTCAATAACACTGAGGAGGAACGTTAAAAAAACAGCAAGGATGGAGCCACTGCAATTCGCGTTGGTCTTGGTCCACAGGAGGGTCTTGCCAAAAGATAACTAGGATGAACCTTTTTGAGATATAAAAAGATGATCACGTTTCCTCTAAACAATTATCCAAGCAAGACTAAAACGTGCACGTTTTCTTTCTTGGTTCGCATTTATTTCTTTGGCCTCCAGGGTTTTGATATTTACAGGCGATCGGATTGGGGAGGGGATCCCATGCCACTTGTTGATCTTTAGAAATGCTCTTGTCACATGCCACATAAAGTCCCCATGCCCTAAATCACCTCTAAATAAAATTACCATATCCCATGTCGAATTTACGAATTCACCCATGACATGTCACTACCCCCCCCCTCGACGTCACTATAATATCCAAGATTTTGCACTTTTGGAGAACAGCTGGGATATAATCAACTGATCTTGGTTAATTCAAGGGTGCTGAATTCAGAAATCAGAATGGAACTGCTGGGTTTCTTCTCACACTGTCAGCCTAGTGCACCAGTTTTACAGTGGATTGCTTATTATACGGGTCTACAGGGGGAGTTGCTGTTAGTACAAATCTATCGACTCTACAGTAGCTACCGCTTACAGGGCAAGCTACTGCCTATTTACAATTCGGGCTGAGAGTGCACATCTGAGCTATTTGGCATAAAGTTAATATGATGAAACAACTAATATTACTTAAAGATTTGGCAGCAGGCTTTTTTTTCATCGTTTAATTCATGTATTCTGGGTAACGTGTGTCATAAACATCAAGAAAAAGTGGTATATAGTCCTTAAGAACCTATCCATTTCCTATAAAATAATGATTATCAACTTCAGATTTTATGATATCAGATAGCTGTTTAATAAAAGCATCACACATTTCATCATATATACTGAATATTTTGCTGAGTGGTTTCTTTTACATTGACATGCTAAATAATAATCATAAGAATATTGGATGACCCTCAAATAAGAAAAAAGTGGTTTGCCCCGTATAATAATTCAGTATTATGACATAGATGCAGAAGCATTGACTAAGAGCTTGAATATCTTAGTTCTCTTTTAAGACTACTGATACATTATGGTTTCTATGGTTTCTTTGCCATAGATTTCCAGTAGTTTCCTCTGCCCTAATCTTTGCGTGTGGGGCCCCCACTCAGTTGTGTGTGGTATTATATAAGAGTGTTGGCCACTCATTGACGACCATCTACCTTGCACATAGATGTGACTACTACCTGCTTTGTGACAACAAACTGCGAACCTGAAAACACATGGCTAATTTGCATTGGATCCTACCTATATTAGGTGGATAGCCATAACATGGGTAAGCAAGGTCCACTGTAGTCACCTAGTACCTATGGCCCTTAAACCATTGGGCTTTCACTCTGTCACTGGGTGATTGGTATAATCTAGTGTCAGTGCACCTGAGTGTAGTTGGCCAGTGAGTAGATGTAGGTAGACTGAAAGGTACACTCAATCAGGGGCACCATTGAAGGCCTACACTGTAATTGTACTCACCCTACTTACACAGGTCAAGACATGCTCTGCCAACACACCAACAACCTTGCTTGTTATACCACAACAGAGTAATTAAAGAATATAAATGCTGCAGCAAAAATTCTATTAAGTCTGGATATGCTGGGAAAAGGTTTTGGGCCATATCTTATTGAGAAAATATTTCCTGAGATAAAGCAGCAAATAGATCACCCGAGGGGTATTCAATAGGCGGCACGCCTAGCCATCGGCACGCGCCCGACCTGAACGTTCTCGCACTCCAGCTAGAGAGGAGGTGCGCCTGTGGCGCGCGCCGCGTGGCTGGCGTGCGGCTAATGAATACACCTCAGATATCTACTAGGGGGCAGTCATAACCAAGATGGCTGAAGCAATATGGTGGACATACTTTCCTACACTATTCTTTCTATACACCACACACCTGCTTGAAGATTGTAGAGCCCAGTGGATCGCACATGGAGGCCCCAGAAGGAATCAGATAGGCAGTATGCTGCTGCTCTCCCTGTCTTGATACTGGCATGAAAGGACATGACGTTTCATGTCAAAATTAAGACAGCAAATGAACATCAATATGTAATAAACTCTGGGGATTACATGGTGCATGCATACTATAAATAATATAATTATTATGGCATCTGTGATCTTGGATGAAGATGTATTTAACTAAAGTAAATAAAAAATGTAACAGGGACAAAATGAAGTGCTTGGTCGAGTCTCGATCCTGATTCATTTGTGTGGGACTGTTGTTACTACAAGCTGACATAAAAGAAACTTGGCCCATAAAGTGTACATCATAGGTTTGTTCAGCTTGTGTAGTTCTGACTATAATACATGAGCGATTGCATATAGGACAAAGCTTTTGTCAGGAGAAAATGTGCCTGTATGCACATGTATTAGATACCATACTTAAATTGAAATTAATGCAATGTTTTAGGCATTTTGTGCATTATGGGGATCACAGAAACATGCTTTACCTGCAATCTTTAAGGAGATTTTGGCTCTCAAAAAGGCCATTAAGTAATGATAAAAGGAATGTCAGTGTGTTTGAAAGACTGGTTCGTATGTTCATACATGTAATGTAGGGGCTAAAATATCAGGTGAATCGGTACTTAAAAATAATGATAATACCCATATTTCTTCAAAACAGGAAGAAAACAAGATCTTTCATTGTTATCCCTGTTATCACAGACCAAGACCAAGGTGACTTCCAGTGGTTTCATTCTGTAGTTTTCTTGTTTGTTTTACATAGTGATACATAATATAGTCCTACTTTGCCTATCATGTTGATCATAAGGGCCCACCCCACTTAGCAGAAAAACATTCTTTTGGCGGTTAAAAAACGTTTTTTTTTCTGGTTCCTAAGTTCGCAAAACGTTTTTTTTTCAACGTCAAAATAACGGTTTTACATGTATTAAAAAAACGTTATTTTGATGTTTTTATCAAAACGTTTTTATTTCAGGTTAAAAAAACATTTTTTAACGTAAAAGAAACATAAATAAAAAAGTTTGTATTTAGTTGAAAAAGCAAACGTTTTTATAAGGTTGAAAAAACGTTTAAAAGCGTTTTTCAACGTCAAAACAACGTTTTTCTAAAGGTTTTTACCCAAACCAAATAGAACGTTTGCAAACGTTGAAAAACGTTTTTTTTGCCAAGTGGGACAATAAAGGCCGATTAACCCGAAGGGAGGGAAGTAATTATGAAACTCAGTGAGATATTTAATGAGCTATGATAAATGGAAGAATACCCCTTTGAGCTGTCCACCTATCATTCTAAGTGTATAAGCTGTATGCAAACACTGATATTTTTTTAAAAACAGGAAGAAAACAAGAACTATCATTGTTATCCCTGTTATCAGTGACCAAGGCCAAGGTGGATGTCAGTTGATTCATTCCTCAGTTTCCTTGTTTGTTTTACATATTGATACATAATTATACATGTCCTACTTCGCCTATCATTTTGACTATAAAGGCCCATTTTAAAGGCCTATTGACCCAGAGGGAGGGGAGAAATTATGACACTTAATGAGAGATTTAATGAGCTATGCATGCATGTATGGTAATGGAAGAATGCGACCTGTGTGTGTAAGCTATATGCCAAAAGGTAATCAATTTGATGGCTCTTTGTCATCACTTATGATTACCTAAATATTGATAAGGTACTCCCCCCAGGCTCCATCAAATTGATCACCCTAAATTGATCTTTACTAATTAGTTTTTACAGCCCTAGATTTTAACTATAAGCAGTTACCAGGGTCACCTCCTTAGGAATGGTGTAGTAATGATTATACTCGTGGCATATTGGTTACCATCTGTACAGTTGTTGTTGTTGCTGTTTTATCGACTGCTATTGTTGTTTTATTGACAGTTATTCCACTATTCATACATATGGCTTTGTACCCCTTTCAGACCAGTCAATTCTAAGACAAAATCACTAAAGAATGGAAAATATTCATGGGTAGTTATAAATGGATGCACCCATCCTTAAGGTCGAATCCCACATGGCGAAAAATTCTTCGAATATCTCTACGATTTTGAATCTGTTGCAATTTCTATATTGATAATGGATCAATCATAACTTAATTTAATTGCATAAGTAATTGATATGTTGTTGCCTCTCCTTCAAGAGAGAGGTATAGTCATATCAGGTCAGCTTCACCATTAGGGGGGACTCCACAACAGGTACGCAATTTCTGTCGAGTATTGGGGCCATTCTCACAAAGGCAGGCACAAGCACAGCTTATAGAGTGCCATTTGTTATTGTTGCAAGGTCAAAAGAGAATGTTCAGAGAGCTATTTGTTTATTTGGGAAAGGATTTATGTGCAATATAAGGCACGTTTCTTTTTGTCAAAAGATGTTTTTGTTTACTAAATCAATCTGCTCTAATGTAAAGCTGACTTTCACACTCATGAGTTTTGGTAATTCAATATCAGACAGGTCTCATTTTTACATGCACAAGACCCTGCGGTTTATGGTAAGATGTTATGGTCAAACTGCTGTGTTGATATTTACATTGTCCTGTGTTTTTATTTTTATCAGACTTGATCTAGGGTAGCTCACCCCTGGAGGCCATTTCTCAATAATGCTAAATAACATTATTGAGAATTGCCCTCCTGACTTGATATCAAGCTCACCACTGGCTTGATACCCACCCTCATGGTCTCCTTCTGGTCTATACTGTTTGGTACACATATAAACAAAACTCAAAGTAAACACCGTCTCTGATGTTGGAAATGACCCCTGAAATCTCATGTTTACAATCTAAGAAACTAAACACCCTATACCTTAGACACTGGCTGTGTTGCCTTTCATGAGAATGCACCAAAATATTGCGTAGTAGAGCCTCCACTATTATCCTTCGTCAATACTGAATATGTTGATTCCTCTAGGTCGGATTCTACATGGAGATTTAGGGCTCCAATATCTCTGCAATTTTGTCATTTGTGTTCAAGGAGCTTTCCTGAGCTTCCCATTGGAAACGGTTCGCATGTGCATTAAGACAAGATTCCTTAGCCTATAAGGTCGAATCCCACGATGCAATCTAACCCTGGAAAGTTCTAGCAATTTGGGGACTATTGCAAATAGGGGGACTTGCCTTTACTGCAAATTGCAAGGCTTCTATAAAACATGCCATTGCACTTTACAAATCTGACTGTTGCAATTGAACTGACCCCTAACCCTTGTAATGTAGATCTTTAACTTAAGCTGCGTTAAATTGCAATGCCATTCTCCTAGATATTGAATTTGCAAGCTGTTGTAGGCAAGCACAGTGCAGAATGAGACTGAAATTGAACTCTGTGTGTAATTTATACAGACATTTTGCATACAAATTGCAGGGTATGGGGCAAGTTTAGATTGCATAGTGGGACTTGGGTTGCAAGTTGAAGTGAACACACATCCCTATTCATCAGTGACTTTATCCACATTTCTGTTAATTGCAAGCGAATTCTGTAAATTGCAGAAACCTTTTACTTAACCTTTTTGTGCCCAGAATTATTTGAAGTTTTTACATTATTTCACAATTGTATCACCTTGTTGATAAGTCCATGTGTCACGTTGATCTTCTCCTCTGATATGGCTCTGCAGTACATTTTCCCAATACACATAACCCAGTGAACAATGCTGAAGACTTTCTGTTAAGGGCAGGTATTTCTGGTCAGGTCTGGTAACCATAGTTACCAAAACCTTCCATTTGTTGTTATTTTCTAGTATACGGTCTCTCTTGTGCTATATAATCATATATTATAGCCATAATCCCTACAATCCTGAGAGCTTAGAGAAGTTGCAAAGCAAATTCTGCCTGCATGGGTACTGCCAATTAGGGAACATAATGTGTTAGTAACACTGCATGGCATATCATTACTGATATGATCAGTTGTTGTACAATCTAATGGGAGTATGGGAAATTGTGTGTGTATGACCCATCATCATTTTGGTAACATGTCAGATGTTAGCTCCCTGGATAAAGCACAAAAAATGACAGCTCATTTTCAGTTTTTGACTCCCTGTTCCTGGTATAATAGAGATAGAGCCAAATGGATGGTTGTATCCTAACTAGGAAGTCAAAAGCATTCCAAAGAGGGTCTAACTTTGCAGATTGGACCAGTAGAAGTTTCTGGGTAAAAATACCATTCAATATACATGCATTTAAGCCCAAAACCGCGCTTAAATGCATGCTTGGGCACCTAGGGGTTAAGCAAGGAAAATATCTAAATATAAGGATCTTAACTTCAGAGCAAATCTACAAGGGATTCCTTGCCATTAAAGCCCCCCACAGCCGTTATAGGTCTTGTAATATAAGGACTGGGCCCCAGATTGCAACAGATGACTAAATTGCAGAAACTTTTCAGCCAAAATTGCAGCGTGGGATTCGACCTATATATAAGGTACACGTCCCTGCATCTCTGGGGTCAGAAGAAGTAATCCTATGTAATCACTTTGTAATAGTGGTGATTTGAAAATATCATCCAAATAGAATTAACAGTCATATTGTCATTAATTCTTATCCCACTATTAGGTCGAATCCCACAATGCAATCTAACCCTGGAAAGTTCTTGCAATTTGGGAACTCTTGCAGATAGGGGGACTTGCCTTTACTGCAAATTGCAAGGCTCCTAACATGCCATTGCATTTTACAAATCTGACTGTTGCAATGAAATTGACCCCTCACCCTTGCAGTGTAGATCTGAGAGCTGCATCAAATTGCAATGCAACTCTCCTTGATATTGAACTTGCAAGCTGTTGTAGGTAAGCACAGTGCAGAATGAGACCGAAATTGAAGTCTGTGTATAATCTATGCAGACATTTTGCATACAAATTGCAGGGTATGGGGCAAGTTTAGATTGCATAGTGGGACTTGGGTTGCAAGTTGAAGTGAACACACATCCCTATTTGTCAATGACTTTATCCACATTTCTCTAAATTGCAATCAAATTCTGTAAATTGCAGAAACTTTTCACTTAAGCAAAGGAAAATATCTAAACATAAAGATTGTAACTTCAGTGCAAATCTACAAGGGATTCCTTGCCATTAAAGCCCCCCGTAGCCGTTATAGGTCTTGCAATATAAGGAGAGAGCCCCAAATTGCAACAGATGACTAAATTGCAGAAACTTTTCAGCCAAAATTGCATCGTGGGATTTGACCTATACATTTTACAGAAAGACAAACGATTCTTGGATGAGGCATACCGCTTCGAGACCATGCCATATTGACTGAGCACATGCACATAAGCCTAATGCACATGCAACTTGCGGGAGGATAGAAGAAAGGAGAGCACTGGAAATGTGAATGCAATACCCCGATAATGTAGGTTTACACAGTGGGAAAATAATTAATGCATCTCTCAGATCAACGTGGACACGAACAAAATAATGGCAGTAGTATTGTCCTATTTATGCAGAAGCCCTAAATGTGGAAAGGAAATCGATAGGGGCAGTCCATGGGAAACACACATCTTCAGTTGGATTGAGGTATAATGTCAAAGAGTCTCTTGCCTAGTGGAAGCAAAATTAGGATCGAACTATTTAAAAATGTTTTCTTTTGTATAATGGGAATGTTTCTGCAATTTACCAGATTCTGTTTCAAAATCCAGAAATTCAGGAGAAATCTTATGTATGCATATTCCCCTTAATTTGCACCCAAGTTCAACGCTGTAATCTAATTCCTCACCATACACTACAATTGCGTCTGCCTAAATTACATGCATAATTTAATGTAGGACTTATTTTACATTGCAATTGTCCAAATTGACTTCTTTCATTCAAACAAGATGAAAATTAGTATCTAAATAGTTAGATCTCGATTTGTCTACCAATCGAATCCCACGATGTAATTTAGCAGCCTGTTGTGATTTATGTGCCCCCTGTATATTGCAAGATATATAACTGCTATAGGTCGAATCCCACAATCCGATTTTCACAGGAAGTTATTTTGCAATTTAGTAAGCTGTTGCAATTTGGTATTCTGTTTGTATATTGCAAGAGGTATAACAGCTACAGAGAGGTAAAAAGGCAAGGAGGCTATTAAAAATCGGATGGCAAATCATGATCCAGATAATTAGATATTTGCCTTGCTTACCGGAAAGGTTTCTGTAATTTATAGATAACTGACAGGAGTCAAAGTGGAGGGGTGTCACTCCAGATATCTATTAGATTATGAGCATACAGTTTCATAGACCATTAACATGACACCCTGTAAAATGTGTCTATATTATTGGGAATCAACATTAAAAAGATGTATTTGATTTATTGTCACCATTTAATGAAATATCAATGATGACAGTTTCCTAGTCATACATATGTGAAGTAGCACCCCCAAAAGAGAAATCTGAAGGCTGAAAGGGCACAGCAGTGTGGTCCAAATTGCAGAGATTCAAGGCACTTTATAACTCACACTGGGTTTTGAGAAAATCCTCTTACCTGCAATGACCCTTGCAGTTTTAACTATAAGCAAGGCTCACAATTTGTAAGAGGCCATAATTGCAAAGTCTTTTGAGTGGTAGATTGCATTGTGGGATTCGACCTTATGAGGATGTATCATTGCAAGGAAACAATTAGCCAAAGTTCCAGGGAAAAGATGGACCTGTAGTTAAGGTCGAATTCCACCTTGCAATCTATCCCTGAAAAGTTCTTGCAATTTTTGAACTCTGGCAAAAAGGGGGCCTGCCTTTACTGTAAATTGCAAGGCTTCTAACATGCCATTCCAAATCCCATAGTTGCATTCAAAATGACCTCTCAGCCTTGCAATGTAGACTTTATAAGAAAAGTAAGCTGTTTTGAATCACAATGCCTTTATCATTGATATTGAAGTTGCAAGCTATTGTGTGCAAACAGAGTGTAGAATAAGACTGAGATTGAACTCTGTGTATAGGCTCAGAATAGACGAAATTGCAACATATGGTAAACGATCAGACTGCATAGTGGGACTTGGGTTGCAAGTCTAGATGAATACATATACTTATTTGTCCTGGATTTTATCCAACTTTCTGTAAATTGCAAGAGAATCCTGAAAATTGCAGAAACCTTTTATTTAAGGTGGGTCACTACCATTGAAATTGAGCTAACTATGCAGGTCCCTCCGCATATAAGGCCAAAACCCACTACGTGAAAAATGGGTATGAAATGTCTGTGATTCTGGATATCGGCAACATTGGACTCTTGCCCATTTCCTGAATCACAAGGGTACTCACTGCACTTCTTACCACTCCAAATCCGACTATAGCTGGTAGTAGCAGGGGAATCTCTGTGATTTTCATTAGTGCGCAGATGAGTTGCTAGAATGATTCACAGAGATAGAGTATTTGATATTAAAATCACAGTTGTCTCTGACTATTTTCTGTTGTTTGCAATGGTCTCCTGCATAGCATAAACAGATGTAGCTTGCATAAATCACAAGCAGAACCCCATTATGACTGTAGTATGTGGAACTTGGCTCGTGATTTATCAAAGACACCCCTCTTCTTATTTCCTAGAAACTGTTGTATTCCTCTAAATCACAGGGATTTTGAGTCTATCACAGAGATTTCAAGCCCTTTGTGAGGAAAATATCAAAAACTTTTGATGTGCTATACTCCCTAAATACCAGCACTTTGACAGGGATTCTTAGCCTTTATGGGTCTTCCCTAGATGATATTACCACCCCAATATCGGCTAAGCACCCACATATCCTATATTACAATGATTTTCTTCCCATTTTCATGTTGTGGGACTTGGCCTTATGGGAAGGGAAATGTCTGTGATATTCATCTCTGTACTGACAGGTTGCTACTTTGATTCACAAGTACAACATTCTTATGGCTATAGTGTGTGGAACTTGGGTCCTGATTTATGAAAAATATACAGATGTCTTGAAATGGGTGCAGAATTACAAACATTTCAGACCCATTTTTCGTGTAGTAAGATTTGGTCTACAGTGGCTAGTAGTGGGGTTTGAGAAAGGTAGGAGTGGTATGGGAACCCTTGTGAATTTTGTTTTTGACAAGACTCCAAGGATGCCGATATCCAGAATCAAAGGCATTTTAGACCCATTTTTCACGTAGTGGGAGTTGGCCTTATGTTCTTTTGATAGCTAGGACCCATTACTGGGACCCATTATAAGTAGACTCTACCACCTTTTGCTAAGGGTACTAAATGTTCCCTAGCTTGGGCCCTATTTTAACTCTATATATTCAGTCTTATTTCATTATAAGTGGATGAAGATGAAATATCCGCGAGAATCCAATAATTATCATTTCAGTGGAAATGGGTGCAATATTCCCCTTCATCTCATATGGGCAAAACTAATTGAGAAGGTTGTAAGTTCTTCGTGCTTGTATTGAACAAGTAACCAATGGATAACTCATGACGAGTGTGGGTTAGTGAAGGATAATGACATGAGGCCGTTACTTATTTTATACCACGAAACCAATAAATAATCAATAAATTCAATTTTAAAACAAAAATTATTCCCCCTCCCCGGGACTCGATGCCAGCCATAGTGTGTGTACACAGGTACATACACCTCGTCACCCGGCAGCGGACAGCGACAGCGGCCATCTCGGCTAGGCTTGGCAGCGGCACACAGCGAAAAATAGTGTACATACACCTCCTCTCCCGGCAGCGGACAGCGGCAGCGCACACGGCGAAAAAAGACGCGTCTCGCGGTTATGTTTGTGTAGAATACACCTCGTTGCCCGGCAGCGGACAGCTAAAGCTTTGAATGTGTCTCGCTGTTATGTTTGTGTATAAAATACACCTCCTCGCCCGGCAGTGGACAGCGACAGCACACATGGCGAAAAAAGATGCGCCCGGACCGGGGCTCGATCCATGTACCTCTGACGGCTTGGCGCAACGCGCTAACCGCTAGACCACCGCGTCTCCTCCTTCTTCGCCCGGCAGCGGACAGCGACAGCACACACGGCGAAAAAAGACGCGTCTCACTGTTATATTTGTGTATAATACACCTCCTCGCCTGGCAGCGGACAGCGACAGCGCACACGGCAAAAAAAAAAAGCTTCTCGCTGTTATGTTTCTGTCAGTCCCTGTGGCGCAATGCATAGGGAGTTGGATTAGGGATCTGAGACTGTAGGTTCGAGCCCTGCCCTGGTCTGGAAAATTTTGTGGGTTTTAACATGTAACATATGACATGGAAGGACATGAGAGGCATGCGGTTATCCTGGATAACCGCACGCCTTACATGGATAACCGCACGCCTTACATGGATAACCGCACGCCTTACAAAATTGATGCTAAAGTATACAGGGTAAGCCAGAAATCGTGGTATAAAGGGAGACATCCTGCTATAGAGTCACTGCCTATATATCTACATACATGCATGTGTACAGTTTAGAAATCTACTGTTGAATTTATGGAGGATCAGCCTAAATTAGGGCAGTATAGGCCGAATCCCACAACGCGAAAAAACATCCCAATATCCTTGTGATTTAGGAATACGGTGATCCTTAGCTGACATTGGAGGAGTAACATCGAGTGTCTAAGGAAGGGTTATAGCGGCTAAGGAGCCTTGTCAAAGTGTTGATTTTTATGGAGGGGAACACATCAAAGGTTTTTGATATTTTCTTCAGAAAAGGCCAGAAATCTCGGTGAATTTGTCTCAGGTCATGACTTCCAAGCTAAATGATGTATTTCACAGTGATTTACTGCCCAGTAACATCAATAGAATCAAAATCACAGAGATCCAACAGACAAAAGCAGCAATAGAACCAAAATTACAGAGATGTTTTGCCCAATATTGACTAGCAGTGGGATATGGATCTATAAGGAGGTGCTGTATTATCAATCATTGTGATATAAAAATAATAGCAAGATTTCAGGTCTGCAGATGCTTAAATCACAATGGGGTCTGGGCCCCGTCCCATAGGCTACCTTAATCAGAATGAGACCATTTTTGGTGTGCATATACCTCTATAACATTCTTTTGTACCTTATAATTATAGCCCTCACATTACTAAGACAGTATTGTAGAAGTGGCAGGCAGTTCACAGTGACCAAGAGCTTATAAATAATGTAGAAATTTTATGCCAAGGATTTGTCCGGTTTCACCCATCATGCTGTGCTTTGAATATGGATTTTTGTCAGTTTTTCCAATACTTTTTTATTTCAAATGACCAAAACTCCAAAATTATGCATGGGACCCCATAGTAAAATTACTTTCGTTTAAAGGCAAATTATTCGCCCAAAATCTCAATCCTATAAAAAAGGCCCTTATTATAGAGGGGCACTTCTTTGGAATTCCCTGAAGAAAGAAACCCAGGAAGCTCCGGGTAAAGATCTCTTAAAAGAACTAGTGAAAAAGAGATTGGGTACTGAGATGAAAGGTAGTAGGGATAAATTCCTGAAAGAAAGGAGAAAAAAGAAATGCTGGCCACGTGGGGTTGGGCCCAATATGTTCTGGGAGGTTTTTCCACCAAAGCTGAAGCGTAAAAATAAAAACAAAAACAAAAAAAGGGGAAAGAAGTCAGTATAAGTGAGAATGAGAACCAGTATTGGAGGTATGATTGGATTATATGTATGCTTGTGTGTATGGGATTGTACCAAGGGTTAACTACTGGGACTCAAGTCTGTTCTCTGCTGTATGATGTTATTATACAAATATTTCAACCATCAGAGGAAAGGTATTGTAATATTAGATATACAAATGATATATGAGAACGATTTCTGAAACAGCATGTTATTTATAGACATGTATAGATAGAGGTTTGAGTGTTGTCTTAGAGAGGGTCAAAAAGTATTGAGTTGAGTATCTATGTGAAACCAGCTAATGTATCTGGGTGAAATGGCTCATGTGTGGCAGTGCTGATACTGATATCTCTAATTTATCTGTGTGATCTTTCTCACTGATAATTGAAGCCTTTGGCTTTAAGGTAACATTTTATTTACTTTGTGCCGCATCATTCATCTGTACAAATCCATTCTTGTATAAATCTTGCTTATTATTGTTGACAGTCTGTGCTATACAGCGAAATGATTGGATGATACCTGATATGAGTTAACGGCTAATGTTACTGATAGATGCTAATCTTGATCATATACTCTTGAGAGATACGCTATGGAAAGAGTCGGGTAGACCACATCATAACTGTATGTCTGTGCTGTGAACGATTCAATAAAAAAAGTAAAATAAATAAAATGGTCGTGTTATGTAAACACATCTCAATTCTAAAATTATTTAGCGCACGGTCTTCCTTCAAAGCATCTGGCTTGTTGGTTGGTTAAGGTAGGAACGGTTTTAGCAGAGAGCAAAACGCGATGAAATTAATTTTCTGCTGCTGAAGTTTTTCCAGAAAAGCACAACTAATTCAAAGACATCCCTGCAGACGTTTTTGTATTACCCGATCTAATAATAGTCGTTAACTCCTTGCGCGCATTCATAATATGTCTAAATATCTCAGATAACGGACTGATGATTTGTCTGAACAAAGTCACACGTAGGCCCCCCCTGCGTGACATCAATATTCTCCACTTGGCGATCCTACTTATTGTGAGGTCATTATGGTATGCATAGAATAAGTTATAGAAGCACAGGGATATCACTGATAGGATATTTTCACCATCATAAAAATGGAGATCTATACTCTCTACGCACATGCGGAAAATGATATGCATTATCAGCAAATGCAATAATGATGCAGAGCTCCTGCCGAACTATGGACTCTTGAATACTATTTTTAATGTGTGGGCAATATATTCTCATGAGGTAAATTTTCCCATTATCAACATTAAATGACATGGCCACTGGGATTATACCAGAAAAGTATTTTTATTCCATATAACCAATATGCACCGCATGAATGATCAGATTCTAACAATTTTAGGCATGAATTAGAATCGATTAATGGCTGTAATTCCTGCAACTATAATCAACTTTGATCAAATCAGAAAAAAATAAAGCTGCTCAAAGTTGATTGTATAATTGCAGGAACTGTAGCAGTTAATCAATTCTCATTCTTGCTGAAATTTAGACCTATAGCAAACGACATTCTAGTTTCACTGTCTAGGCGATAAACCAATTAAGGTCGAATCCCACAATTCAATCTAACCCTGGAAAGTTCTTGCAATTTGGGAACTCTTGCAGATAGAGGGACTTGCCTTTACTGGAGGGTATCTCAAAAAGATTGGGAAACCAGTTCTCACCGTACCTATTTGATCCTGCAGTTCTCCTACATTTCTCACCCTAAGAACAGACTTCCCTGCTTGACCTCTGCTACAAGTTAACTGCACAGAAATAGGTCCAGTTGCAAAATAAGAGACTGGACCCCTCCTATCCCACTCCTATCACTGACTCCCTTTTTACTATACAAGAGGGAATCCACTCCAGAAGGTCAGTGAGTTCAATTTTGAAATTAGCACCTCCGACAGGATCAATTCCTAATCTTTTTGAGATACCCTCCTGCAAATTGCAAGGCTTCTAACATGCCATTGCATTTTACAAATCTGACTGTTGCAATTAAACTGACCGCTCACCCTTGCAATATAGATCTGTAAGCTGCGTTAGATTGCAATGCCATTCTCCTTGATATTGAATTTGCAAGTTATTGTAAGTAAGCACAGTGCAGAATGAGACCGAAAATGAACTCTGTGTGTAATTTATACAGACATTTTGCATACAAATTGCAGGGTATGGGGCAAGTTTAGATTGCATAGTGGGACTTGGGTTGCAAGTTGAAGTGAACACACATCTCTATTTGTCAATGACTTTATCCACATTACTGTAAATTGCAAGCAAATTCTGTAAATTGCAGAAACTTTTCACTTAAGCGATGGAAAATATCTAAATATAAAGATTGTAACTTCAGTGCAAATCTACAAGGGATTCCTTGCCATTAAAGCCCCCCGTAGCCGTTATAGGTCTTGCAATATAAGGAGAGAGCCCCAAATTGCAACAGATGACTAAATTGCAGAAACTTTTCAGCCAAAATTGCATCGTGGGATTTGACCTTTACAGTCTCAATTATTAACATGACATCAATTCCCTTGGCCAGGGTGCATATTAAAGACTTGGTGCATAGTGGGACTTGGGTTGCAAGTTGAAGTGAACACACATCCCTATTTGTCAATGACTTTATCCACATTTCTGTACCCAGCAAATTGTCGTGACTCCTTGTCAACCTGTGTGAAGTGGCTCACACATGTCGCTAGATGGAACACGACGTCGCTATAGCACAAGATCACCAGGAATAGCAATGGTGGTGATCACATGGCCTCACCTCAGATGGCGAGGATGGTGATCACTCAGACTCACCAGGGATGGCGACGTGGGTGATCACTCACCTCGCTAGATGAAACACGCACCTCGTCATAGCACATGTTCACCAGGGATGGCGAGGATCATGATCACTCATCCTCACCAGGGATGGCGACATGAGTGATCACTCATCCTCACCAGGGATGGCGACATGAGTGATCACTCACTTCGCTAGATGAGACACACACCACGTCATAATGCACATTCACCATGGATGGCAAGGATTGTGATCAGTCACCTTGCTAGATAAAATGCGTATCTCGTGATAGCACAGGTTCACCACAGATGGTGAGGATCTTGATCACCCACACTCACCAGGGATGGCGACACGAGTGATCACTCACCTCGCTAGATGAAACGCACACCATGCCATGGCGCATGTTCACCACGGTTGGCGAGGATCGTGATGACTCACACTCCCCAGGGATGGCAAGGCGGTTGATCACTCACCTCGCTAGATGAAACGCGCACCACGTCATAGCGCAGGTTCACCATGGATGGCAAGAGTGGTGATCACTCAGACTCACCAGTGATGGCGACGCTGGTGATCATTCACCTTGTTAGATGAAAAGCTCCTGATCATCGACATTGGTAATCATGCAGCCTCACATCTGCCAGATCAAAGTATGTTTTGCCAGAGAAGGTATTGCTATATGTATCTTCCCTCTAACCACAGACAAGGTGTTCATGTTGATATTTCCCTATGTATTTTTCCTGTAACCAGAGAAAAGGTGTTTATGGATAGTTGCTTTCATTT
The DNA here is from genome assembly GCA_949317995.1 of Acholoe squamosa. Taxonomy (NCBI): domain Eukaryota; kingdom Metazoa; phylum Annelida; class Polychaeta; order Phyllodocida; family Polynoidae; genus Acholoe; species Acholoe squamosa. Next base: position 83,710,905 of record OX439035.1, on the reverse strand, counting down.
TAGAGATACCTCTATCTAAATTCAATTGATATTCTCTCTATATAATCTTGTTTGATTCAACTCTGAAGTATTATATGGAAATCAGTGTGAAACAAAGCACATTTGATATTTATGGGTCTTATACTTCATGCCCACACTTCCTAGATAGGCTACATGTTGAACAGTGGTGCTGTCTCAACAACTTTGGCAATGGTGGTGATAAGTTGCCACTGTGAGTGAGAGTGACTGACAGATGATGCAATCCTCAGAGAGCATTGACTTGGAGTGACACAAATTCACGCATTGAGTGAGACAAAGGCTGGCAATGGTGGTGATAAGTTGCCATTCTTAGTGAGAGTGAGTGACAGATGATGCAATCCTTAGAGAGCATTGACATGGAGTGACACAAGTTCACGCGTTGAGTGAGACCAATGTTGGCAATGGTAGTGATAAGTCGCCATTTTGTGTGAGAGTTGATGCCAGTGGCACAGGAGTGGTACATAATCACACAGTGAGTCAGATGCATGTTGGCGATGCTTGTGATAAGCCGCCATTCTGAGTGCGAGTTGACAGGCAGTGGCACATACTCACGCAGTGAGTTAGATCCATGTTGGCGATGGTGGTGATAAGTCACCATGCTTTGTGAGGGATGACAAGGGGTGGCACATACTCACGCAGTGAGTGAGATCATGTTGGTGACTGTTGTGATAAATTGCCATGCCATGTGAGACTGACACACAGTGGCGAAAGACGACGCAGTGAGTTATCACTCAGAAAGGAGTCACCATTGATGACCAATCATGGCGACAGATAACGACAATTTGCTGGGTAAATTGCAAGCGGATTCTGTAAATTGCAGAAACTTTTCACTTAAGCAAGGGAAAATATCTAAATGTAAAGATCCAAACTCCAGTGCAAATCTACAAGGGATTCCTTGCCATTAAAGCTCCCTGTAGCCGATATAGGTCTTGCAATATAAGGAGAGAGCCTCAAATTGCAACGTATGACTAAATTGCAGAAACTTTTCAGCCATAATTGCATTGTGGGATTCGACCTTATGCCGTGTGTCCACATGGCGATAGAACTTGGTGCCGACAAAATTGCAGACGTAAAAAACGCTTTTGTCGTCCATTTAGGTCAAATCCCACGATGCAATTTTAGCTCAAAAGTTTCTGCAATCGAGGTATCTGTTGCAATATGGGGCTCTCTCCTCACATTGCAAGACCTATAACAGCTACAAGGTCGAATCCCACAATGCAATCTAACCCTGGAAAATTCTTGAAATTTGGGAACTTTTGCAGATAGGCGGATTTGCCTTTACTGCAAATTGCAAGGCTTCTAACATGCCATTGCATTTTACAAATCCGACTGTTGCAATTAAACCGATCTCTTACCCTTGCAATGTAGATCTGCAAGCTGCATTAAATCACAATGCCATTCTCCTTGATATTGAATTTGCAAGCTAAATATAAATATCTTTACTTCAGTGCAAATCTACAGGGATTCCTTGCCATTAAAGCCCCCTGTAGCCATTATAGGTCTTGCAATATAGGGAGAGAGCCCCAAATTGCAACAGATGACTTTTCAGCCAAAACTTTTCAGCCAGAAACTTTTCAGCCAAAATTCTGTCGTCGGATTCGACCTACAGGGGACTTATATGGCAATGGATCTCTTGCAGATTTGGACACAAGTTATGATCTTTATATTTAGATATTTTCCTTGCTTAAGTGAAAAGTTTCTGCAATTTTCAGGATTCTCTTGCAATTTACCGAAAGTTGGATAAAATCCTTGAGAAATAGGTACATGTGTTCATCTAAACTTGCAACCCAAGTCCCACTATGCAGTCTGATCTTTTACCATACATTGGAATTGCATCTATTCTGAGTCAATAAACAGAGTTCAATTTTGGTCATATTCTACACTCTGTTTGCACACAAGAGATTGCAAATTCAATATCAATGATAAAGGCATTCTGATTCAAAACAGCTTACTTTTCTCATAAAGGCTACATTGCAAGGCTGTGAGGACATTTTGAATGCAACTGTGGGATTTGGAAAATGTAATGACATGTTAGAAGCTTTGCACTTTAGAGTAAATGCAAGACACCCTATTTGCCAGATTTCCCAAATTGCAGGGATAGATTGCAACATGGAATTCGACCTTTTCCGACCATATTATCTAACATGTATGATTTTTGTCCTCGGGAATGGACGACAAAATTGGTTTTATCGCCGGGAATGGACGACAAAAGTGTTTTTGTCATCGGCAATTTTGTCGGCACCAAATTCTATCGCCCTGTGGACACAAGGCTTATCACATTTCACGTCAGGGACGATCGAGCTGGCTTTGAACTTTCTGCAAATGTTTACTGTGGCCCCTTTCAAAATTCATATAAAAGGGGCGGACCTATAGGGATCGGGGAAGGGGAACATTGTATTTTTTAATGCTTTCTGTTGCGATATCTATATTAGAGGTCTTTGCAAAATGTATGCCAAAAAGTGTAAAGTTCAATACCTGGACCCTGTTTCTATACTTTTGGGTTTTGGATGGCACCATCCGTCATTGCCTTCACCAGCTCTGTTCTAGCAGGTCTGTTGGCGAAGGCAACTATGGAAACACAGGAGCTCATTAGCTTAAGTCACTTGCCCTCTCATGGAGTTCAGTTCAGTTCAGTTCTATCCCCTCTGACTAAGGCAACAAGATTTGAATGAGACTCAGGAAACCAGAGTTAAAAAAGGATTTCCCTTGGGGAACCCCCGGGGGAACCTCATTCTGACAAGGAAACCCCTTCTTGTTTTGTTTTGGTCTGCAGTGAATACAGTGGCAGTCAGGGGGAGACTGTATTCCATTGAACTTGAAATAATCATCCTACGACATGAGTGAGTTTGTCAGTGAGTTTGTGAGTGAAGGGAGTGAGTGAATGGAAGTTAGTTGGATATAGTCAATGGAATTGGATTGACTTGAATGGATTGGACTGAGGTGGAATGGATGAGGTTGAATGGGCCAAGTCTGATTGAATTGGGTCAAAATGAGTCAATATATGTCAAAAGATATCAAATTAGGCCAAATGTTTAAACTTGTCCAATAATGGCCCTAATTGAGTCATATTCACCATACCAAAGTTGACTGAATTGGGTCAAATTTGTCAAAATAATTATTGTTCAATTGGTCAAGATTGGGCCAAATTAAATCAGATGGACCTAAGATGAGTAAATTAGGTAAAATCAGGTCTATCTAGGTCAAATTGGGTATAAATCATCCAAAGTGGGTGAACTGGGTCAAAACAGAGCAATGCAGGTCAAACTGGGAAAAAGTGGCTCGAAGTGGGTAAATTGGGTTAAAAAAACTCTATCTAGGTCAAATTAGGAAAAAGTGGCTCAAAGATTGGGTCAAATCAGGTCAATCTATGTCAGATTAGGTAAAAGTGGGTAAATTGGTTAAATTGGGTCAAATCAGGTCAATCTAAGTCAAATTGGGTAAAAGTGGTTTAAAGTGGGTAAATTGGGTCAAAACAGATCAATGCAGGTCAAACAGGAAAAAAGTGGCCCAAAGTGGGTAAATTGGGTCAAATCAGATCACTCTATGGAAAATTGGCCCGAAGTGGTTAGATTGGGTCAAAACAGGTCAATCTAAGTCAAATTGGGTAAAAGTGGGTAAATTGGGTCAATGTGGGTCAAAATGGGCCAAATCGAGTGCAATTGATACTTAGAGCAAAATGCATCAAATCAGGGCAACATTGGTCAAAGCAGGTCAAATAGGCCAAAAAAGGTTCAAATTCCCCATAATTGGGCCAATTTTGTCAACTTTATGCCGTCTAGCCTAATTCTGGGCAGTTTGATCCATTTTTGGCCTATTTGACCTACTTTGATCCATATCGCCCTGATTTCACCCAATTTGCTCTTGGTAGGTCAATTGGACTCACTTTAGCCCATTTTGACCTATGTTGTATGATTTTACCCAATTTACCCACTTGGGGCCAATTTTCCCCAGTTTGACCTAGATTGACCTCTTTTGACCCAATTTACCCACTTTGGGCCAATTCTAACCAGTTTGACCTAGATTGACCTGTTTTATCCATTTCAACCAATCTATCCACTTTGGCCCACTTTCATCCTCTTTGACCTTGATTGACCTGTTGACTTACTTTACTCATCTTAGGTCAATATGACTCTATTTGGATGAACATATCGATCTTGGGCCAACCGATTTTGGGCCAGACTGAACCCTCTTGGGTCATTATGACCTATATTAATCTTATTTTACTTAATTTGCCTGCCTTGAGTCAATCTGACTCAATTAGGCCCAATAAACCCATCTCAGACCAATTTGACCTATTTTGATCCATTTTAACCTGATTTGACACAGTTTACCTCGCTTCACTCCATTAAACTCAAAACTTATTCCACTCAACTCAAGTGGAATCCAGTAAGCAGGATCGACTGACCTCCACTGATCTCCAGATTCCACTCTACTCCCTGCACTCAAGTCAACCCCATCCACTCCACTCCATTAAAATCCACTCCAACCAACCCATTCATTTTAATTCAACTACATTCACTCCATCCATGTCACCTCCACCACTCTACTTCTTCCTTCCCTCTCTTCCTTCCCTCTCTGCTGACTCACTACCAAACTCCCGAACTCCCTCCCTCACTCAATTACTCACTCACTGACTCATTCAACCATTTCCTCCCTCCCTCCATTCATTCCCTACCTGTCTGCCTTTTCGGTGCCCGCCTGCCTGCATCCCTATATACCTGCATCCCTGTGTCCCTGCCTCCCTCCCTCACTCACTCATTCTCGCACTCACTCACCCAAAGCTTTGACTCTTGATCCCTGTAACTCAACAGAACTGTAACTCAACAGAACTGAACTGAAAGGGCCAAATAATGTAAAAAGATACATTGTCATATCTTGTAAAATATTAATAAAAAATTCAGATGAAACCACACAAAAAAAGAAAAACAACTCATAATCATATGTCCTGAAAATCATAATTAACAATGGAGGAGAAATATACTTTTTCAATTCCCATCACCAACCCCTAGGGTAGGAGGCAACTTTGGTTCTGAAACACTAGATTTGCTTTCGCCTACAGAGCAGTTACAACTCAAACTAGTTCTATCCAAGACTATAGAAACACTAAGGCTGTCAGCTCTGTTCTAGAGAAATTAAGCCTTAGCAAGCACCCACTAGAACTGAACTCAAATGGCACCATTTTAGAGGGTATTCTGTGGAAACACTAATGCAGATTGTGCCATTCAATTAGAGTATAGAAACAGGGTCCAGTAGTGATAGCGCCACCGCTTCCAGCAAGGAGGAGGGGATATCAACCTGTTTCAACACCTTTGACTTCAACACACTCATTTCTTTTCAGTACATGATCAAAGTGTCTTCAAGCAATTAGCGCTTCAGTTCCCAAAGTGGATATTATATCCTCAGCGAGTAATATGGTGCATTTTCTATCCTTTTACCTCATAGAATTTAGTCACTGTGGGCTATAGGAGGGTGCAGGAATGTGATGGGGTTTTGTGTATTGGTGACCCTGTTATATAAAGAGTTCCACCGTAATTATAGAGATACATACTAACGTCCGAGTCATCCACTGTGAAGCAGCTACTTTTAGTTAGTAAATGGGGAATTCACTAGCGTTAAGTGGTAAAGACTTGTGTCTAAATCTCAAGCCCATCTGAAAAGATGACACCATGGGTAAAGTCAGCTCTGAAGTTTTATTCACACCCGCATATATATCAAAAAGGTAATTCCAGTCATTTCATTTCAATCCTAAATGCACTGGCTCATGATAATTCCATTGGAAATTATGTTGATGTATTTCATCCACAGTTCTTAAACACCATTCGAATACCAGATTAAAATGGTTCGCAAAACTCTAGTGGTTTCCTGATAATTTCTCATTAATCCAAAAACTTCACAAAATAGACCATCTGGTTTGATCTCACGTCGTTGACAAAAACTGTCATAAATTCTTAGAATGTCGTTGAATAATCTGAATAATAGTCCTTTAAAACATTCATAGTAGAGTAAGGAAGAGCAATCTCAAAGCCCAAGGTGGCGTATATATATCCGTAATTTATTCATGATGGTATTGATTTAGGTAGAGGAGGTGTAGATCTGTTTGATTCCCATTTAATCCTTAATTTCCCAGAGAACACTCCAAACTAGAAACACTCGGCCTGGTAGACTTCTTCCAGAAAATATAATTTCTCCTTGTGAGCTGATGACTATACAATGCTCCCCTTTGATTCCAGGATGAACTGCGTGTCCAGCTACTCCCCGACAATTCACACCCTTCTTGGCCCTGCACCTGTCTTATATACTTGTCTGACACCGGCTACTTTTACCCAACACCTACTGGACTCTATATTGGATACCTTATAGGAGTGTGTTCTGCTGTATATAACTGATTACCCCACAAGGATAGACATCTTGCTGAACTTTGGACTCCACTCTGGAACATAGTCTTATTTAGGGACATTGGATCTTCATGAGTCACTCATGGACTCTGATCCCCTAGCTCCTAAATGTTATTTCTTATTCGGCTTCACCTCGTGTGATAACCCTCAGTGGTGACCAATTCTCGTGCACCTTTGTCTATTTATTGACACATTGAAATACCTCGGGGAAAGTACCCCCAGGTTATCAACCTATTGGTAGTAGTAATACACCCCTCGGATTACAAAATATGGTGCTACTGTATCGTGTGTCGAGATATAATTTTCACTTGATTGGAAATATAGCTATTGGTGATTACCACGGCATATTGGGTGTACCAGTGATTACGATAGGAAGTCACAGGAGGGTCTTGCCAAAAGATAATGAGGAAGAACCTGTTGAAATGTTTTCAGAAAGAACTGAGGGAGACGTGCATGGGCTACCTCGTTTTCACAGTATCACCAAACAATTTTACATTAGAAAGAATGAAACAAGCACAATTTAAGTTGTAATAAACGTGTACATTTCATCCAAACATTTAATGAGAGTTTATTTATAGATACAAAAACGTACCCTTTTTACTTTTTCGTTCTCGTTTCCCTATTGGCAAGACCCTCCAGAAAACAGCTTCTTCTGTGTGCCGAGGACGATAGTCCACTAATGATCCAATGTACTAATGGAGGCATACCACTCACATTGGCTACTTTGATTAGGATCATGCACAAATCACTTACACCATTAAACAATCAGGTTGATGGTGGTTGACGTGTGTTTGATTTGGTGGTCTGTGCCGGCTATTGTTCCACAAGGTATGCTATCCATTATTGTTCCATGTGTAATTAGTCCGTATGCCTATGGCAGGCAGAAGTAGTGATGAGGGAATCATCCCAATGACAACTAATTAAGGGAGGATTCAAGTACTCGTTTTTCTGTTTTTCCTTATTCAAATTCTAGACTAAAGCTGATTGTATAAAATCTACAGAATACATAAAAAATCAACACCGTTTTTCGGTTTGGAAAGATTAGATTAAAAAAACGAAATAGGAATGCATTATTCTTTGTATGTATATTATAACTAAAACGAAAAAAACGAAAACCCTCCATGTGTCTAATAATCCCATGCACATAAATAGGGAAGGATGGTCAAATATTTTATACATTTGTATTTTCCACTTTCATCACACAATCTATGCGGTTTCTATCAATCATCATAAAGATGCAAATGGTGTCGAAGCATAGATGCAAAGATGCAGATGCATAGATATTGAACAAGTAATTAATGGATAATTCATGACGCGTGCGTGTTATCCAAGGAAAATTAAACGAGGGCGCAGCCGAGTTTAATTATCCTTTGATAACACCCACAAGTCCATTAACTACTTATTTTATTACACGACAGTCATTGAAAATGTTTAATTCACCTGATATCCAAGCTGAAACTCATCGTGTGGGAAGGAGAAGCAAGCGTGACTGATATCCAACAATAACATGCAACTCGAGGGGCTTCGCATGACATATCCATTAACTACTTATTTTATTACACGATTAATCAATAGATATTCAATAGAAAATCAATAAATATAATTTGAAAACAAAAATCTTTCCCTCCCAGGTACTCGAAGCCTGCTATAGTGTGTGTACATGATTGGTACACACACCTCGGCGCCCGGCAGCAGTCATCACGGACAGGTACAGCAAAAAAAATATATACGCCCGGACTGGGACTCGTCCCGCCTACCTCTAGCAGCTGAGCGCAATGCGCTAACCACTAGATCACCGGCACACACACCTCGGCAGCCGGCAGCCGTTGGTTTGGTACTGTGCGCGACTGGCCTGGTTATGGGTCAAGGTGCTGGATGCGTTCACACTACACTACTGCTGGGTGGCTTTATATCATAGAGACCTGGTTCTAGCCAGCCACTTCTCATCAGTCCCTGTGGTGCACTGCATAGGGAGTTGGATTTGGGATCAGGAGACTGCAGGTTCGACCCCTACCCTGGCCATTACAATTTCGTAGGTTTTGACATGTAACATATGACATGTATGACATGTAAGGAGGCATGTTATCCATGTAAGGAGGCATGTTATCCATGGATAACATGCCTCCTTACATGGAAAACCACACGCCTTACAAAAGTCATGATGCATGCATCATGGTGTGCAATATCGACAGGTATGTGCATGGGAATATCCAGAAAAAGCACCCGAAATCAGAGAAGTCGTGTAATAAACATCAATAACGAATGCAAATACTATTAGATATAAAAATAACCTTACCAGTCATATAATATATTGTTCCGGTGAATAATTATATTCTTTTATTTTTTTTCTTTCTTTGATCTACTTTGGAAAAGTATATCCTATTGCTCAAAGAACCCTTTTGCCTTTACTATTGGTAGATATTGTATTTGAAGTTATGGGGTCCGATCTCTGCAAACTACCCGTCTAACTCTTCTTTTACCAATCGCACATTTTTACGAGTTTACTCTCCTTTACCAAACGCACAGTTTTGCGAGTTTTTGGGCCGATTTAGGTCGATTTTTGACACTCTGTAATTCCCTTAGAATGGTTAAATCTCATGGTTTTTTGGGGAGTGCTAAATATTGGTTTTCATGGTAACAAAATGACTAGATATAACAGCATTTGTTCCCTTTAATGTTGCCATAATTCTCTATATCTAATGATGTATCTTATAATTATTAAAAAATGATCCAACACACGCATCTTGATATATACATCTTTAACTGAAATATTTCAATTTAGATATTGGCAATATTTGTTAAATATTTCACTTACAGGCCATACTTATAATATAATTCTCTTCATTTAGGTCCTAAATAGGCTAATAGTATCTCACTCTTTGATTGTTAGACAAAGCTGATAAATTCTAGTTTTTCAAACCTCACACCGCATATTTTATTCACAAAATTCAAGTTTTGATAGACTTCTCTTTATAGGTATAGTGATTAAGAGCTAGATTAGGATTTAAATAATTAGATATTTACATTTGCTTAACCCTTAAGTGAAAAGTTGATTTTAGACCCTAAAAAAGGGGCACTCGTTCAACCCTAATCGTCATAATTATATGCCCTTACTACCGGATATCACCCTTTTACAGCAGAGCATCCGCTAATAGAACACATTACTCTATCTACACTTCAAAAATGGTGTTTAGGTTTTAAACAGTTTTAGGTCTAAACATGTTTAAAACCTAAACATATAGGTCTGTTAGGTGTCTCATAGACTACACATTTAGGAATTAAACACTTTTATTCTAAATGCATAAACATTTTGGCTTAACATGTATAGATCTTTAGAGTTTTAACATATAAAACAGTAGGTGTTTAGATTTAAACATAAATATGTTTAGATACCTAGATTTCAAATGCACACCAGGGCTTCCCTAGCCCACTTAAAAGGGTCTATATCTCCTCTTTCCTATCCCCTCAGGATGTGTGTGGTGCACATATGCGCGGGAACTGACACATTCCTCTGTCAAATTATCAACCTGTGAAGCACGGGATAGCCACTTAGTGCCGCTAAAGTGCTGTAAACACAAATCAATCAATCAGTCAATCAAATGCACACCAGGTAGCAACCCTACTGCAGATTGGACTCTTTGTTCACACTCATAATCAATTGTTGTGAGAAATATCACAAAACCCCATGTTGATAATTGGTTAATTTGATAGAATGTCATGAGAAAAGAAACAGCAATAGTGGATTGGCTAAATTCACCTTACACCACCATCATTAGTGTAAAACAACCAACAAGTTCCATGATAGACACCCATTTCATGTTATTTTGTAAAGTATAAAGCAATGTCCTTCCTGCCAAGCTGTTGTACTTTATTAAGTCCCCTATTCTAATTCAGTGTATACGTATAGGTGTATATACATGTGGATGACATCATTAGAGACTTTGTAATTGTAAATACCTGGTGATATCCCCAAACAATTGAATGGCAAAACAAACAAAAGATAATCCTTTATTCTCTTAATGCATACATATGTAAACCCTAATTTTCCATCTAATCATTTAAACATCTAAACACGAAATTTCATGTGAGAAAACTTTCAAACCTAAACACCTATTATCTAAACACTTGACCTAAGCACATTGTTTGGCTAAACATGTTTAGGAACTTAAAGTGACTACAAAAACGTTGCAAAAATATGGTTAGAATTGTATTTAATAGCGCTATTGAATGAGAGGGGTGCCAGTTGGAAAACTCAAATGATTCTGCAATTTTGCAATACTTGAAAATTGGGAGCCTTGTTTATAAACTCTATTCTAAACCAGATTGAATTGGATCATAACACTTAAAGGATCGAAGCTCTCAAAGGGCTCTCACGAGGTCCCATTTAGCTTGTTGTTCCACTAAATATATTGAGGTCTAATTCCCCTGTTTGTTAAATGTATAAAGGATATATCTTTGCTGACTTATTCAACTATTCTGTGTTGGTGGTTATGTCACACAATATGAGATGATTTAGGACTGATATAGAGTGATGTACTACGTGGAGGAGGGCTGGTGTTGGGTTAGAACTGAGTACCATTGCTACCTTCCATCATTAATGCTGATTAAATTAAGAAAATCTAGACAGCAACAAATCTGTTTGAATTCCATTTTCATTCCATCGTTAGCAAAGTATATCTGCTTCCAGCAATGTGTAATTTCTTTGGTAATACTTAATAATAAATAATTCCCCATCTTAACCCCATTGAGTATGACCCCTTAGCTGTTTGCACTGATTGTACTGTTCAGCGGTCCAATGTCCATGTTCCACATCTTAAATCTGACTTTATGAATAACGCCAGGTGTTTATATGGATATATACCTATCATAGTGTCACCCCTCCCTGCCTCCAGGCGCTTCTGGTGGTAGAGATAGGTGAAATAATAAAAAGAAAGAAAGAAAAAAAAAAGAACTCATTCTTTTAATCATTTATATCTGTAAAACCTAATAAACAAAAACCTTATTAGTTAAAGGTCCAATTTGCAAGCCTTAAAAAGCAGAATGCAGCTCAAGGTCCCGAAATTACAGTCAGATATTTGGTCCTGCAGTCTGCTTTTCTCCATGGGCCCGGCAGCAATTTTGCCAGCTAATGCCGGCGTCCTGCGAGTTCTGGTATTGACTATATATACCGATAAGTGCTTACAGAGAACCCCAAGGAGTTGTTGAGAATCGAAATGTTAATTTCCTTGCCTTCATTGTTAAGTTTCATATTTCTAGGTTAGTTGCAGCAACACACTGAAGCCTAGAATTAAGAAACATATGAAGCCTAGAATTAAGAAATATATGGGCCTATCACAGTTAAGGTGCCTAAATCTGCACGGTTCGGAGAAAGGAGGACTAGACTATGTAAATGCATATATAATGCAATTAGTTAACCTGCAGACAGGATTGCCGTCGGTCCCAGCACCACTCATGCTCATGGGGTTTGGCCTCGTTTGAGATTACCATGACATCATAGATCATAATTTATACTAATTGCTTCTGTCTATTGTCCCAAAGGGCATTCTATCTATGAGGTGTTATACGTAATATATAGACTGTAGCAAGGAATGGCAACATTTTCAGACCTCAGGTGCAGTCATAAATAGTATTCTCTAAAAGTCAGAGTGCATGTCATATGAAGTAGCAGCTTATACTTTGGGTTTTACAGATTTGGAAGTACCAAAGGTAGCACGGACAAACGCATTTCTGTGCCTGATTTACCTTTATATCCACCTGGTGGATTACAACAGAGTCCGGGGGGGACACTCACATTTATTCTGACACAGGTGTGTGGCTTGAGCTACAACAACCCTTACCCTTGTTAGGGGTATTTACCTCAAAAACTGTACCCTTCTTAGGGCACTTAAATAAACATGTTGTTTTTAAAGAAATATCTCACTCGTAAACCATTAGAATTCCCTAGATGTGAAAATATCTCCTGAAAACTCGGGAATTGTGGTCAAAATGTGGATATATTTATGGGATATTTCACACCTAAGTCAAAAGTGACCCCTTGTTAGGGGGGTTTTGGTCAAAGTTGACCCTTGTTAGGGGGATTTTGGTCTAGAAATCGGACCCTTGTTAGGGGGATTTGATGAAAAAGTGTCCTTGCCAGCCGCACACAAGTGTCAGCCAAATATTTGAAGTGTCCCCCCCCGGGCAACAGAGGCATGTTTTTAAATGTCAATTACCACGTCCTAACCCCAAAGCTCGGTATACTAAAGCAGGCGCAATATGAAGAATGAGAACTCGTATGGAGAGGTCATCAATTCTATGTACCACATGCTCATAGATATTTTTGTATGACTTGCAAGGTGTGCCAGTACTCACCCTGCCATTACTCGAGGGCATATTTTTGTGACCGGGATTATGTATAATATCCTGCAAAACACGGGATAATTGCTCTAGCAAGTACAGTAGTGGTCTTTATTTTTTTTACATAATTCACACTGTGATCCTAGCGCGGCAGTTTTACAGTGTATTGCAGTGTAATCCTGGTTTACACCAGTAGTTCATGTGAGTACAATCCTATTGACTTGATTGGGGTTCTACTGTATGTACTACACCGCTATGTGCTGTCTATTTACAATTCGGGCTCAGAGTGCAGTGCTGCTATAAACTAACCTTTGTGTGTACACTAATTTTCAATCAGCCCACAAAATAGAAATTAAGTATTGTTAATCATATTAAGGTATTAACAGTACAGGGTGCATGCAATTCATCTTTACCTACAAAACCACACCCTCGTTAGGCTGAAAAGAACCAGCGGCCAAAGGTAAGAAAAAGGAAATCGATGTAAAAAAAAAACTGGCAGTCGGGCATTTCGACAAGAAATTGCTTTAAATAAAGGTACTAGATACAATCTATCTTATTCTAAATTGACCAACAGTTTCTATTGGTAAAACCCATAGTCCACTTGGCCTTTTATATAAATTTCTGCGACAGAGGCCTAGTGGACTATCAATGTAACTTTCAGGGATGTTAGTTCGAAAAGATAAAAAGCATAGGTCATGGGGTCCGTTTGGCCACTGGAGGGCATTGCAGTTTGATGGTCTTAACAAAAGCCACCTATGAGAAATTGTATATTTCTACATTAAATTCCACGAAAAAAATAGTAGGTAACAGGTAAAATGAAAATTCCCTGAATAAAATATAACAATTACCAATTCCTTCACTATAGGAGTCTATGGGTACAGAAAGTAGGGAATCAGGTGACAAGAATAGGTAAAGTGACAATGAATCACACCTCATGTGATAATAAAGATGTGTTAGGAATGTAAGCAAATATTGTCCTTTTTTGCAGTTTCATTTCTTGCCACCAGGTGCCGTTTGCGTAGATCCCATCTACTACCTTATTCTGAATAAAATCTTATTTTGAAAATTGACCCAGAATTTCTGATCTGCTTCAGGGAAAATTTTCTCAGAAACACAGGAACAGAAACCACCTGGTCAAACCCAGGTGGGCTTGGCCTACAAACCTTTTTTCATTATAAGCAATAGCTACTATTCCCCTCCTCAAATGGCATTTTAGTTGGCGATATACCAAAATGTGTGCATTGGCATTGCCCATGGCATTGGCAATATACTAAATATGTCTGTTAATACCATTCTACTTGAAAATAAAAGAAATAAAAGTATAAGATAATTAGCATTTTATCAATGTTATGAGACAGCACAAGTGGGTTTATGGTTCAATATTCTAGGACCCACGCAGCGGGGAGTAGAATATTGAACCATAAACCCACGAGTGCTGTCTCATAACCCAGCAAATTGTTGTGACTCCTCATCAACCTGTGTGAAGTGGCTCACACATGTCGCTAGATGGAACACGACGTCGCTATAGCACAAGATCACCAGGAATAGCAATGGTGGTGATCACATGGCCTCACCTCAGATGGCGAGGATGGTGATCACTCAGACTCACCAGGGATGGCGACGCGGGTGATCACTCAACTCGCTAGATGAAACACGCACCTCGTCATAGCACATGTTCACCAGGGATGGCGAGGATTGTGATCACTCATCCTCACCAGGGATGGCGACATGAGTGATCACTCATCCTCACCAGGGATGGCGACATGAGTGATCACTCACTTCGCTAGATGAGACGCACACCACGTCATAATGCACATTCACCACGGATGGCAAGGATTGTGGTCAGTCACCTCGCTAGATAAAACGTGTACGTCATGATAGCACAGGTTCACCACAGAGGGTGAGGATCTTGATCACCCACACTCACCAGGGATGGCGACACGAGTAATCACTCACCTCGCTAGATGAAACGCGCACCACGTCATAGCGCAGGTTCACCATGGATGGCAAGAGTGGTGATCACTCAGACTCACCAGTGATGGCGATGCTGGTGATCACTCACCTTGTTAGATGAAAAGCTCATAATCATCGACATTGGTAATCATGCAGCCTCACATCTGCCAGATCAAAGTATGTTTTGCCAGAGAAGGTATTGCCATATGTATCTTCCCTCTAACCACAGACAAGGTGTTCATGTTGATATTTCCCTATGTATTTTTCCTGTAACCAGAGAAAAGGTGTTTATGGATAGTTGCTTTCATTTTAGAGATACCTCTATCTAAATTCAATTGATATTCTCTCTATATAATCTTGTTTGATTCAACTCTGAAGTATTACATGGAAATCATTGTGAAACAAAGCACATTTGATACGTATGGGACTTATACTTCATGCCCACACTTCCTAGATAGGCTACATGTTGAACAGTGGTACTGTCTCAACAACTTTGGCAATTGTGGTGATAAGTTGCCACTGTGAGTGAGAGTGAGTGACAGATGATGCAATCCTCAGAGAGCATTGACTTGGAGTGACACAAATTCACGTATTGAGTGAGACCAATGTTGGCAATGGTGGTGATACACACTCACGCAGTGAGTGAGAGCCATGTGGCAATGCAGGTGAAAAGTTGCCATTCTGACTGAGAGTTGACAGGCAGTGGCACATACTCACGCAGTGAGTTAGATCCATGTTGGCGATGGTGGTGATAAGTCACCATGCTTTGTGAGGAATGACAAGGGGTGGCACATACTCACACAGTGAGTGAGATCATGTTGGCGACTGTTGTGATAAATCGCCATGCCATGTGAGACTGACACAGAGTGGCGAAAGATGACGCAGTGAGTTATCACTCAGAAAGGAGTCACCATTGATGACCAATCATGGCGACAGATAACGACAATTTGCTGGGAACATTGATTAATGCATTTATCTAACATATTTCTCCATTTTGTAATAATTTCTTACCTTATAACCCCATAATAAAGCCAGGAGAAGACATTTTCTCAAGCCAAACGATTCTCCCTGGCCTCGCAATGCGTGTAGCCATGTTTTTTGTTCCTCAGCGGGTGCCCAACTTTCCACACATTTTTCGGGTAGAATCCAAGCATGTCAAGTCCTGTACTTCTAGCACCAACAAATATACAATCTCTAGTTGGTGTTCGCCTACATTTTGTCTCCATTTTCTTCTAAATAAATGAAAATCCAATGAATTTTCATAGCGATCCATAGTCACATGGCCATTCCTTCTTGTTGGCAAAGTGGGAGGTGCCCGGATGTAACCTGACATATTTTCAACTGAAGAACTGGGTCAGCAAGCCGCAATGGCGGGTGCTGAGACGTATCGCTATGGAAAATGATGGGAACAATATGGAGAATTTAGGCATGGCATGTTCATATAGGATATCTAAGGATGTTTCCCTGTTAATAACTCGACCTGGCACCATTGGATTCTATGCAAATGAGGTGTGCAAAGCCCAAGTATGTCGGACAACTTATTCAAATCCTTCATGTACATTGACTTCTAGTACCGTTCGGCTTGGTATAGTGGACAGTGAGTCCGTCTTTTGCCACAGCGACCAGGGATCAATTCCCATAGAGCCCTGAACAGTTTTAACTGGAAAGAAATGGAGCGGTTAACGTTGTATACTTCTCTCATTTATTAATATGTCCCGACTCTAACCAAAGGCTTCTTGAAGATGTCCAAAAGGTATTAGAGTAGGGTCATGGCCTGATAATGCACTGGGGTTATAACCAAAAAAGCACTGTCCAAGCCAAAATTGTTAGATAACATAATATATGGTAGACTTAGGTCTCTACACCTGAAAAATTAAGACCCCCCAGGGACTAGAACCATCGACCTTTGGATATTGGGCCTAATGCTCTTCCTGCTGAGCTAACTTGGCAGCTTTGATAAGTGTACTTAAAATGGTAGAGAGATAGCTGAGAGAGAAAAGGTTTGATGCCTCAATTTATTATAATGATATATGATGCCTTGTATGTCATATCCAAACCATCATCACATGCATCTATGCATAACTAATAGAATTCAAGGATATTACCTGATTACCTGAAAGCTAACACAAGGGTTGAGGTTTTATATGAAGATAGCTGATCATGCAGGTATATATATATATATATATATATATATATATATATATATATATATATATATATATATATATATATATATATATGATGCATTTTGTTTCGTATTTGAACATTCATCATATGAATCAATGCATTACCAATGCTGTTCAGTAATACTAATCTGAAACCCAACATATATTGGGGCATCAAATCTTAGACATATAAATTATTCTATGTAATAAAGTAATAATGCTTCTCTCAACTATCTCTCAATCATTTTGACTATAACTATCACAGCTGCCAAGTTAGCTCAGGAGGAAGAGCATTGGAGCCAATATCCAAAGGACCGTATTGACAACCCTGACTACTTTGACTATCCCGATCACCAGGAGGCTGTTGCAAAAGGTTTAGGAAATTCATTCCCACTGTAGCTATCGCACCTTCCAATTGCCCTGATTCTCCACCCACAGAGATCAATTCCCACCTTATATTGTAAAAGAAGTGAGTTGCTCTGAATTAGACTGCATTGCTAAAAGTTGGGGGAACTGGTTCCATGATTGGTTCCACCTGAAAGCTTCCTATAGTAGATAGGCCAGGGAATCGGAGGAAAGAACTAGCAGACCAATTATCTTTTGGCAACCCAACAGGGAATTGATTCCCTGAGGTCGGTCAGTTCAGTTTTGGGAATAACACCTCCGACAGAACCATTTCCCAATCTTTTCGCAATGGCCTCAAGAACCTTGGAGGTTAATTCAAAACTTTCTACCATCACCCCCCCAGTGATGGTAGTGTTGGCAAATCCTGTAGATTTTATAAGACCTAGTCATCCTACCCTATCCATTTTACTGGTGGTAGCCCAGCTGGGCACAGCAAGTCCTGTTGATTATTCACTATTGATTTTCCAAGCTGACCACCAATGGTTGTGGCAGTGAAAGAAATCCATGGCGGATTGCCACAGTACAAGATTATTACCACTCATCTACTCAAAAGCCACTTATGTGTTACATGCACTATCAAGTGATCCATTCCCACTGAACAGGACTCCAGCTGGGAACGTTCAAAACTTGGGCAAGGAGATTCCCTGGAAATTTGGACATGCCAGAACATCTTATACTCGAGAAAAAAAACATGTCCAGTTCCTGGGAATATCCCAAGTCTTTCCCAAGAAACTCTCGAGCCATTCTCAAAATCTAGACTAGAGAACTTTCTCGAGTATAAGATGTTATGGTGTGTCCAAATATCCAGGGAAAATCACGTTCTCTATTCTTGTTGTATTCACAAGTCGGTACTCGAGAAATTCCTGAGTAATTCTCGAGATCTTGTTCAGTGGGTTCTCCCTCCCTGAGGAGGGGCCGGTAGACACTATAAATAGCTAATTGGATAAAGGAGAATGATTGTTTATGCCATTTTATGAAAAGGAATCTTTCCACAGCTATTGATTTATGTTAGCCCTCTTGCCACTGTGCACAGTGTATTCTGCTTGTGATAGTGTATGCAGGGCTCAGTCTACCACCAGTTAAGTCAATAGCACTGCCTGTGTCAATGCATGCCAGTCACATCCTACCATCAGATGAATCAATAGGGCTGGAAATTCCTACCAGCGCTGGGAGACTGATGGTAGGATGTTTTGAGTTAACCTCCTAACAAGGATAGCAGCAAAGGCTGTCTGTTTGCTGGGTTTTTAACTATTTTATTTCATGCTGGTTACTTGGAAGACCATAAAGTCTTCTTACATTTTGACTTTACACACCTAGAATTTTTTCAGTGTGGGACATTTCCAGCGTGCTATAATATAGAAGGTCATCATGATCCAACAAACATGGTCAAACCTTCACATAAATATGCAGAAAATATTTCAGCCAGCGCTCACCTCTTGATCTTTGGTAATGGAGGGTCACCTATACGATGTGGTTCTATAGTTTGTAAAATAAAATAGGATAACGCAATCCACTTCTTTTTTTTAACCAGTTCTGTTCAAAATATAGGACTGTATGAAGGTTATCTGTATTGATGACTTAAGGTCCTCTTTCCATGTTGATGACCCAAGGTGATCATCATGATCACCTTGGGTCATCACTAGGCCAAATCTAGCGAAAGTGATGCAGGTCTAAAGTGAGCAGACACAGGACGATCATTTAACTATGATAGCCACAAATATGGGACAAATATCGTTCTGTGATATTCCTTGAGACTATAATACCCAATAGATAAAAGAATTGTGGATGTAATAAGCTAAAAACTGATGAGCTGCTCCATATATGAGCAGACACGTCACAAGCAAATGAGCAGATGTGGGACAAGAGAGTAAATTTGCTTAAAACTCTCTTTTTCTAGACAGTACAAAGCTGAAACTAATGATTTGATAAGTTCAGAGGCATAGCTAATCTCACAGTACCATATTTGTCCCATATGTTCAAAATATGTTTGCATCATAGGCAAAGAATGGAAAAATATCTCTCCTGTGTCTGCTCGCCCCGCGTCTGCTCGCCCCGCGTCTGCTCACTTCAGACCTGCATCACTTTCGCTGGACCTGGTCACTAAGTCTCTGATGCTTTTGTGACACCTTGTATACAATGTCATCAAATTGATGACCCAAGTTGATCATGATGATTACCCTGGGTCATCACTTTTAGGAGGTTTTCTACCTCCAGGGAGCCCTAGTATACAACAATGAAATATACAATATCCACTCTGTGAGATATATTGATTCTTATCTTCAATACTCTTGGCCATTTGTGTTTATACTTTATAAGATGGAAGATGTGAAAAATATTATCACACTGAAATATCAATTGATTAGGCACAATTATCAAAGATAATACAATTGATGGGGAGCTAATAGCAGGCTGTTTTGAAATAACCTTCAGGTCATGTTTTAGAAGTTAGGGAGTGGTCATTATTTATCAACAGGGGGGTTGGTGGGTTTTCGCGCGGACGCCCCCCTCGACGGCAGTCAAAATTTTTTGCGCCCCCCCATGCCGGAGGCGTGGAGAGTTTTCGCACCACTCTTTGATCTAAAGTAGCGCGCGGGATTTTTCTGCTAAAAGAGGGTGAATTTTTTTAGCCCCCCCCCTCAAGAGGGGTCAAAATGTTTTTAGCCCCTCCTTGGGAGGGGTCTGAAAATTTTACGCCCCCCTCAAACCCACCACCCCCCCCCTGTTGATAAATATTGACCACTCCCTTACCAGTCAATAATGTTAACCTGTTTTACACTTACTTTCAAGATGGTGCACTATCACCCCAGTGGTTCTCCTATCCCTCTTAGACAGATATTTGGAATTATAAACAGTACTGTGATAAGAGATCTCGAATTCCCATATAGTGGAGTTCAAGTGAAAAATAACATCAGACATGGCCTGCAGGTATATGCTCTCAATACCTGCAGGGTACCAGCGAACATTTCATGGCCTCTGTCGGATTTGACCATTACTGATTCTAGAAAATTATATAGGCCTACGTCATGATACACGTATTTTGCGTTGCAACACTAATACAATGAACCAAGATTGTCAGGTGCTCTTGATGGATATTGAGTAAGTAAGAAATAGGGGAAAGTTGCCTAATTTGGACAGGCTCCTAAATTGGACCACCCTTGTTTCCCCCTAGTTGCAGTAATAGGAACTAGGTTCCAATGCTGCCATTTTTTAGTCAATATCACTAAAGTATCTAATAACCTTAAAAGCACAATCAATACAAATGCACATTTTCTGTGAAAAATGTTTTTTGACCCCTTGATCTTATTTGCGT
Source organism: Acholoe squamosa (assembly GCA_949317995.1). Lineage (NCBI taxonomy): Eukaryota > Metazoa > Annelida > Polychaeta > Phyllodocida > Polynoidae > Acholoe > Acholoe squamosa. The sequence goes on along the minus strand of OX439035.1, from coordinate 83,690,323 downwards.
CACTGCTCATATAGCCCTCCTGGTTGCTAGGCAACATCTTTTTGTTCAAAATCCTTTCAGATTTTTAGATGTCGTATTGGATTTTGGACTAAAATGAAATTTAGTAAAAACCACTGTCATGTTTTAGAAAACAAACTATCAATGAGAAAGATGAAAAGTTGCCTTAATTCAACCAGCTTGAGTTGCCTAAATTCGACCATAGTTGTAATATTGGGTCCAATTTAGTTCTCAGTGGGGCCTAGGCCTAGTTTTCTAAATTGGACTAAAGTGTTACCTTTTCTTACTCCAGTACAGGCAAATTCACATAATATTGATGGAAATGACAAGAGGACATGTGACATTTTATATATTTTTTCAATATATAAATGTATGACATCATATATATATATATATATAAGTTAACTCGCTACCAGGGAATAAATATATACCGGTAATATACGGATAATAATATAATACATAGATACCAGAGTGTACCGGTAATAAAGGGATATTAATATAATACATATAATAAATGACCTATCACAGAACACATGAGTTTGGTGGGTTACTGACCTTGGGGCTATCAGCACCATACATGCCAAACACAAATAAACACGCCAAGCACATGTAAACACATACCAATCAGCATTGCAAATGAGATTAGCACAACCTATCCAGATGTAATAACTCATCTTTATGATTGTGAATATAACTATACACAGCACTGGATTTCCAATTAACCTTTCTCTTAATATCCTCTATACTGAGGCCAGAATCCTTTAATAAAGTGGCACCACCATGCCTAAGTAAATGGGTAGAAACACAACCTCTAATATTAGACTGTAAGGCTAGGAGTTTTAACCTAGAGTTGACATATTGATATTCCATACCAATACCTCTAGACTTGAACAAGAGATCATTTTTAAATCTACCCTCACACAAACGCTGTAAGCCCCTATATGGGCACAGCAAGGAGCCATCATTCCTAACCAAAAATACATGGAAGGAATCTTTACCAAGTTGGTCAGTTTTAGAGGTTTTAACCCGAAGCTAACATATTCATTTTCAAATTTAACATCACCTACCCTCAAGGAATGAGGGGATCTAATCACATGGCCTACCCTGAGTATACCTCTAAAACATGTTAATATAGCCAACCAAAATTTCATATCTGCTCTGTTAGACAGGTCTAGATTTGACCTCAATTTTAACATCTCCTTAGGAGTCAAAGGATGGACTTCCTTTGATGGATTAGTATCATATCTTCCAATACCATCCAAAGTCTTTTTTAACATGAAATTACCACTGTAATCCACGAAACCATACAATTTTTGTTGGTACCAAACTGCAGACATGTATTTTTTTACAGATGATGGCCTCATATATTCTGATAAATACCCTGCATAAATTGAACCCTGAGATGGAGAACAAGGAAAAGGTTGTAAATCAAATTTTTTACAATTTTTTTTATACCTTTTAAGTTGTTGCTTCCTAGTTCTCCTAGTATTCTCCGATACACCCTGGTCCAAAAGACACCTTTTTCTTTTTTGCAACCTCTCCCACTCTGGAATTAAAGCAGCACATATTATTATCCTGGAGAGTGGCAACACATTTACCAGGCATACCCTTATAAGCGAGTCTTAATAGTTGGTCAGCCAGGATAATATCCTCTGACTTAATATAAGTAGCATAGATTTCTACATTGTTGACAAAACACAGCCAAAAAATTTCTCTAAGCTTGTTTCTTGACCTGCCAGTGTTGATCATAGCTAGCACTTGCATATTATCCGTTATACAATGAATTCTCTTATTTTTATAACCGGAAATCCAACGTTTTAAACCCATCATAACAGGGTACAATTCATACACATTGATATTTCTATGATGATTTCTTAGATTATCAAGTAAAATGGCCCATGCCAAGGTTAAAGTTATCACACAAAGTCCAATCTCCATATAGAAAATAATTGCCCATCCAGGCTCCAAAGCCTTTAACAGAGGAATCCGAATACATCGGGGGATTAACCAGGTCATTAAAAATTAAACTTTTACAGTTAAAAGTACCACAAAAATCCAGCCACCAACGCATATCCTGCCTGGTACATTCAGAGACCTTAATGTAACCCCTGGGTCTAGCTCGAGCACACAAGTCAAAAATCCTTCTACTAAACGTTCTGCCCCCTTTTACTACCTGAGAGCAAAAGGACATAAGACCTCCAATCCTCTCAAGGTTCTTTTTGGAAATGAACTTCCTATTAACATTGTCTAATAAGATACTTTCCATTTTGTCTACTTTATCCTTAGGTAGGGATAATTCCAGGTCAACCGAATTAATCAAAATACCTAGAAACTTGCACTCCTGGGCTGGTTCGGTTACCTTTTCCTTTGAAATTACAAAACCCATGTATTCCATACACTCTATCAATACATTTCTCTGACTGAGACACTCCTCATACGAGTCTGCGATGACTATAAAATCGTCCAAATAGTTAACAATCTTCTTTACACCATAGAACTTTGATACCTCCACAATGAAGTCTGATATCCTGTTAAATATATATGGGGCACATTTCAGACCAAAGGTTAATCTATTGCTAACATAGTATTCATTACCATGGCCAAAATCCCATCTGAAACCCTGCATAGTTGTGTGGGGACCATATACATTTATAGACCTGTAAGCTGACTTTAAGTTGACCACACTCGTTCCTATCCAATTGAGCAGTCACTGTCCTAATATTATTATAGGAAAAAGTTGAGCTGGTAGTATCCATAAAATTGTTAATAGAGATTTTCTCAGGCATACTACAGTCAGTTATGGGTCTTAACTGCCATTTGATTTTTCCACTCCACCAAGAGAATGGATACACTGAGGTTTACTATCAGTCTTAGAGACTAGACCCACCTCCAACTCGTCCAATAATATACCACAAAATTCATTGTAGAACTTTCCTTCAAGAATAGACTTATAATTACCACAGTCATAAGTAGTTTTACAATCTGAGTCTACAATCTCGAAACCTTGGACGAATCAGCACCATAGAAAATCGGCTTCAGCCCCACTAATATCAATGAGACCTTTTTGTTGAAGGAAAGAAGCCACCCTACATGGTAAAATTTGAGCTCTCTCCCCCCCAATGTAATGCACACACATACATACACCTTTTATACACTTGTCATATACCCTGATGCTAGGTAAACCTTTGACATTCACTGAAAATAATGGTTCATCTTCACCCTGGACTGAGCCACTATATGTATCACACATATTATCTTTGTCAATACAACTATTAACCCCCTATATCTTCTCAGGAAAATTAATTTCCTGGAATACATCTTGTTTCATCATAGGCTCCTGTACTGGAGCTTGTGGAGGCAAGTTGACATCTACCACACCTACCATAACTGGATCGGGCACCAAACACATATCACTGCCAGCTATAGGACATCGACCACCAACAATTTCCTAGTCATTTCTGGCTTTTTGGCATTCAGTCTTACCATGTCCAGAAGCACTACATATGCTGCAGATATGCTTATATTTGCACGGATCTCTCAAACAACCTTCTGCTCTATTAAAAGCATAACATGAATTGTTTGAGATTTTTTGTTTGGTCCCATTTCTAGTTTTGGTGGCGTATGCCTTCTGTGCCTGGATAGTACCATCATAAGAGAGGTGCCTGAGAATGTCCGAATTATCAATAACCCCAAATGCCTCTATACCATCCTTATTTGCCCTAGCCTTAACTGACTTGTCATAGGCTACAAGAGCTGCTACCGTATACATTCTAGTACCAGCTTTCTCTACTAGAACCTGTAGATGTTTTAACATACCTTCTACATCACTGTTCTCTTTGTAAAAATCCAGTTAAAAAGTTAGATTAACCAGTACCAATTTCTCTACTGTGTCGATCTTTTCTCGCTTTTTTACATAGATTTCATGATCGAACTCACCACATTTGGTACCTGTGTATAGCTTAGAAGAAGTGGAATCTATTGACGACCCTCTTGAGGAAGTCTGTGTCCTGTGACGAGCGGAAAACGACGACTTCGATCTCCGATGACGACCACGGCGTGTGACCTCGTCCCACCTCGATCCTTTACTAAGGACGCTAGGAGACCGCTGACGCCTCTCCCTGGATACGCAGCTGCGCCCTTGGTGATGTGACGTCATCGGTCGTTGATAAATTTTCGCACGTGCATGCCACGCCCCCTCGGCTGAGTTCATCTCGTCTTTCCTGTCCCCTCTAGTGACCACCTCCTGTAGCAGGTTTTTAATACTGCATAACTCGCCCTCCAGCGAATTAATCCTCTCCGTCTGGTCAACGAGCTGCTCATCTTCTAACCCCTTAACGTGATTGGGTGGTGCAGACACCTGATCTACACAAGACGAATCCAACTTGCAAGTAGTCCCTAACCGTCCGTGGCTAATTATATATATATACACGAGTGTATATAGTTCCATATATATAAATATATAATAATAATAATAATGATGATGATGATGATGATGATGATGATGATGATGATGATGATGATGATGATGATAATAATAATAATGATGATAAGAATAATAATATCTTTTATTGACAACTAAAGGAAGTCATTTCTGACTTATGTGTCATACAGAAAATGGTTCATAGAAAAAAAAATATCTAGATCTACTGACTACTCTACATGATACATGCCTATTACACTTCACACACAGATCTTAGGTGACTAGGAAAACATATACACAGGCGTACACAGATGCAGGTCCAAGGCATACATACCCATTTGGGCTAACATTTTAGTCGCACATCATCCATTAATCGTACATAGAAAAACATGTTAACAGAAGTACATCAACATCCTCACATATGTCTTTGTTTGAAAGCAGTATGTATATATTTACCCAATGCATTTAGGACATCCTGTTCTGGTGTCTTCATAACATTTATAAATTTATCCATGTCAGGAAATGTATCTCATATTCTCTCATTGGGTGGTTTGGGTGGCTTGGAGTGCCGCCCAGTCTCTATACCTAAATCATGCAAGCTCATACGAAGTTGTGCCAAGGCATATCTGTACTTACAGTTATTGATACAGAGGAGGTAATGTTCTAATCAGAAATCTGATTTGAACGTCCTATTAGTTCTTAGTTTTTTACCTTCTTGTGATACATTTATTTCATTCATGATATCAGTTTCATGTCTTCCATAAATTGCTTCAACTAGTGCATTCACTGCCTCAGGTTTTTTTTAGGGCACCCTGTGCATCCCACAGAGCCTTATATGTCTCACCAAGTGACCCAAGAAGATTTTTACCAAGGCTGCACCAATTAGTTTGGTTCACCGCATCCAGATTTGTTAGACTTAGGTAACACTTCTTGAGAATGTGTGAATCTGGAAGATTTGAGATTCTTCCCAGTACTTTTATAGCCTGTACCTCCCAATGAGCCCTTAGAGGAACCCTACCTGTATCAGCATATACTGCCGCAGAAGTTGTTTGCTTCCGTACTCCAAGCATAGATTCCAGTTTTATATATATATATATATATATATATATATATATATATATATATATATATATATGAAAGTATAAGGAAATAGAGAACAATAATTCACATTGGTCCAATTTAGGATACCAACTGGTCCAATCTAGGCACCTGGTTGCCTAAATTGGACCATTAGGCTTTGATATTTAATGGCACACCCTTACTAGAGAAATTCAAATTTCTAGATTTTTATGCCATCACCAAAAAGCTGAAAGGTACCCTCACAAATTGTATGAATTTTACATTCAAATTCATAGCAATAATCACTGGACAGGAAAGGGTTCTTAGGGGGTCCAAATTAGGAAACTTTCCCCTAATAAACAATGTGGTGTCTCACATGAAACAACACCGACTTCATTTTAAATGAAAATGATCCATAAAACCGTTTATGAAGGCATTGACAGCAGTATCTGATGACAGCAGGCTGATAAGAAAGGGAAATGAATTATTGACCCCTGTGAAGGCTTTTTCATAATAATTGCTGACAGACATCCATCATCCTTCCATCCAGTTCTCACACCCACTAATAATCACAGAGACCCATGCAAAATGTTTTTTTATTTCTCTGAATAAAGGCCAATAAAGACTTCGTCTCCTCTTTAATTACATACCTCCTTATCAGTCACCAGTTCCTATGCATGGAATGATGCTCCTGATAGCTGCTGATGATGGTATTGGGCCTTACATGGAGAGAGCTTAACAACTGACAATTGCCTCATCATATGCCTACTGATAACCTAACCATGGATACACATACATGAAGGCGTGCGTATACAGCAAAGGATATCACAGGCAATGTGAAGGAGGGCGATAATGCAGGAAGTGCTAACGTGTTCCAACGAGCTGGCCAGCAGGGACCAGCAATAGCACGATGCCATAGAGTAATGGCTGTAGACGAAGAACCGAGAACCAGCGTATGGAAAGCTGAGCGAGACATCTGGCGGGCGTGGTGAGAAATAGCGGGTGAAGGCGGCAAGCGGCAGGTTGTGAGGTAGGCCTAGTCGTCCTTTGGCGCTGGTCTGTAACAGTACGGGCAGTGGTGAGCGTACACACTACCACATCTCCACGGATACTGGGCATCCACCAGGAGCTGCAGGCCATGGTGATCTCTATCTGCTGAAACAGGTGGGTGATTGAACTGCTCTGTGTTTGAACTGCTTTTATGAGCACAGGACATACTGGTCAGCATCGATTGCACAGCACCAAAAGGGCAATTTATGCAATATTGTAAATCACAAGGAAGAGTTGGGAGAATTAAAAATTGATTAATGGGGCTATCCTGGGCAGATCATATATAATAGCGAGGAGCAATATAAAGACGGTATACCAGTATTGTCCCAGTATTCCAAATTTGTCAACTTCCACAGGTCAACTTTGTCAGAAGGAATTCAATTAATTTTGCCTATTCAGCATATGTTAGAAGAGAAAGAGAGGACATATGTTAGATGCGAGGCAAAGGAGGGGGTTGGCGCTGGAGGTTAAGGGAGCCAAAACGTGTACTGAAGTATCAATCTGACTGTATGGGCTACTCAGGTACATGTGTAGTACTATTAAAGTCAGCTATAACGCCGATCCATACCATGCTACGACAGGTCTAGCCCTAGATGAATATAAATATATACTCATAAGTCTCTAATTACAAAGCCGTTGTGGTCTTTAACAACACAGTAGTCGTTTGGCAGAGGTATTTAAAAAGTACCAATTTTGTGCTGTATATATTCTTGTAATCTAATGTTGAGACAACCTCTTAGGCCCATTTTCCATCACCTGATATGGCCCCCACCATCGGATGATAGACCCATAGTAGATGCTATCATCGGCCAACAGACGGCCATGCCCCAGTGTTGAACCTGATGGTAGCCCCGTTGGCTGAGATGGTAGTGTGGTCCACAGAGCACTCATATCGAGTGGTGGAAAATGACCCTTAAACTGCAAGTTTTTATTTCTATAATCGACCTTTGAATCCATTGTTTGATCTCATGGCACATGCATTATAATCAAATTGTCTGGGTAGGCCTATTATTCCCTTTAACTCTGTTAAATAATGGTTTCATGTCAGAACTGGGGCATCTGTGCACCAAATCCAGGAGGTGGTGCTGCGAGGGAAGGAGGATCAGTGGCTTTGAAATGATCGGAAGTAACACGAACAATGAGACAAAGATGCTCATCTAAATAATCCTTTTACCAGGGGCAGTGGAGGAGAGCATTGTAATAGATGACAGTAGGTGATGTCACATGAAGGCAGTGGGGAGGGCATCAAGAGGTTCCATAATGTGTTTAGATCGTGAAAACCTATGTAGCTCTGCTTTAGCTCCCGCTGCCTCGCTATATCCATTGCTTCATCTACCTATAGGCATCACTCCGTCAGGCATCAATGTACATTCGACTCCCACCTGTGTTTAACCAGCTGAACACACTGACAGTGTGGTGTTTCACAAGCCAAAGATGATAATGGTCATAAAATAGCCTAAAATTTCTAAAACCATATTATGACCGGTATATGCGCGCCGGGGATAAAGTTGTACTGAAATCTATAAGCGCACGGGTGCGTAAACAGGCCACTACGGTACAAGGAATTCATGAATATAACTTCATAGGGGTGCCTGTCTTGTGTATAAAGGCAATTTTATAGGTGTTCAGTGAAAGTCCTATTGCGAAAGTAGATCCCACAAGTACGTGATAATGGTCAAAACGTCCTTGTGATCTAGGAATGCGGGCATCCTTCTTAGCGGACATTGGAGGGGTAATATCATCTAAGGAAGATCTATACATGCTATATTGCAATTGGCTAAGAAGCCTTGACAAGCCCTTGCGTATTGGATATACAAGGTCGAGTCCAACATGATGGTTCTAGACCTTTGCGTTCTAGCGGCGTTCCTAAGCCCCTCGATCGCAGGGATAACTGCTGGGTGGGGACAACTGCCTTCTGGGTCTAAACCCACTGTGATATTCGGTATAAGTTCAACCATTATAGGGGCTCAGGAATGCCCCTAGAATGCTCAGGACAAATTCTCACAGTTATCTGAGTCATAAATCGCCATGGGGCATTCGACCTATAGATGCAAATATCAAACATTTTCTGTAAATGCCCGCTTAGGTCTCTATTCAAGGACGAGTTTTTGTTAACTGCTCGTCAGGTGGACTCGAATAGATAGCCTTGCTGAGAGCAGCTTCACAGTGGTGACAACAGTGCATTCCGGGCATACTATTTCAATTGACGACCTATCCACATTATATGTTCGAAAATGATCAGAACATTAGGGTCATCAGTCGATTCTGGATGGACAGCATCATCCAAGGAGGGCATATCATATTGGCTAAGAACTTCAAACTCCTGTGAACTGGACAGATATAAAATTGAAAACAGTCAGATTCTTTTTCTGATCTGAACCCTGAACATCTCTGTGATTTACATTATCACAAACATGGTGCTGCCACAGTACGAGGGAGGCTGATATCTTTGAGATATTCTTAAGAAAGACAGTCAACCAAAATCATACTGATAAGTTGGCTGTGCCCTGTTAGGCGTACTCAAACCCTCACCAGGCAGGGAAAATGAATTTAGGAACTCTGCGTGGCCCTTGCTTGGTGCTCCCGTACATAATCCTACACTCTGAATGTAAAACAATGTGAGATTAAAAATGATATCAAGATAGAAAATGGGATGGGATCGTGAATGGGATCAAGAATTTGGGAAGGCTTGATCATATCAGTCCCATAAGATCACATAAGAGCCCACCATCTCCACAAAGATCATAACTACTTGACTTTGATGTTGAATCATTACTGCAAAACGAGATGGGATCAAAAGATGGATCAAGATAATGATGGGATCAAGAATCGAACTACTCTTGCTCTCACCAGCCCTCTTAGATCACCTTAAAAATACTGCTCTTTATGCCATGGCTAATATCGACGACACTATAGATTAGTACTACTTACGCCGTATTCAATGGGGGGGGGGATGTAATACGATCCTCGCATATTCAGTGGCGCTGTGATATGCAAAATGTCGCTCCATGCAAAATGTTTCCGCGGAAATTCAAGTTACACTTTGCATTTTTCATAGTTCTACGGCGTAGGGGCAGTATCATTAGGGTTGTTGTTTTTTCAATTTCTATAAGAGGAGAGGGATATTTTCATGGTTTCTTCCTTTCAAAGAAAAAAACTATTTGTTTCGAGATTAAGTAAAGTTTATCACTCTCCAAGCAGATGTTTTGATCTTGCATGATACGATTTCGAGGGTGCAAAGTCTGTTGGAAGAATTCTGGAAACATTTTGCATGGTAGCGACATTCTGCATGCGACAGCGCCATTTTGAAATTTATACAGAGTTAGTTAATTTCGTATTTAGGTATGGTTATTAGAAGTTTTACGGTAAAAGAATGGTTGAACTAGTTATATAATATTATGTTATGAATTGTTTAAGGTATATCTAAGTATTAGCGCCATGTTAAAAAAGAAAATATTGCCCTGCGCAAGGAACATTTAATTCAAAACTAAAAGCAGCGGCTAGCTCCGTATCACGTGACCTACTTTGTCAAGCAAGGTGTCTTGGAGACGACTCGTCATCTTCAAAATCAGTAAATATTGTTGTAATTCTTTATTTAAAAGCAATTTAAACCCGTAGGCCATGGCATAAATACAAATGTCAACTCACATGGAATATTTTGGCATCGTATTCCCAGAGGTGAGGCCACCGTATTCAATGAAGCTGTTAAATATTCCATGATCGTTGACATTAGCTTATTTACTTCATGGTAGATATAAGAGCACCAACGACCTCCGTATCACATGGGCCATGGGATACAACATCTCCGTATTCCATGGTTAGGTTTCGTGACATTCTGATGAGGTCATAGGGCCAAGATATTGTTGGAATTCCTTGTTTTGATATAGTAAATCCCTGAAATAAGTGCAATTTATGTCCACGGCCATGGAACATTTTTATCGTATTCACCGAGGTGGCATTGGTCGTATCCCACGATGGATCTCATCAGCAATGCAAGATCACCTAAGGGGTTGCAGAACACCAATTGATGGGAGGTGGCAGCAGGAGACACTTTGTAGGTCCGCACTGAAGGGTGTTGTACAATGATTATTGGTCTAAAATCTGACAGTGGGTAGGCAAACCAGGCATCAAATTAATCCTTAGGATATATATTAATCAATTTGAGTGTTATTTAGGCTGATATTTGAGGGTAAGTTGAGGGGGTGCACTCTTTTCAATTACAGAATTTATTGTAATCATTCACTGCAAAACCCCTAAATCTGGGTATGTCCACACTCTAGGGCCGATAGCAGAAAAGTTAATTACATTGTACCACATCTCATGGCCCTAAATTAATGGGAAAAATGTGTGCCTACATGAAAATAACAGTGGCTAAGCCCAGAAATTCGCACAAATATTTTATTTTCACCCATATGCTATATAAGCCAACAGTGAGAAAATAATTAGTGTCCTGCAGTCTAAGATGGTGGAGGTCCCTAATTATTTTGAATAATTCTGTGTAACAGGTTAATTCAACCTATTTTAACCCTTACTCATAAGGTCCACCTATGTCTACAGCACAGAAGTCTGGCATACAAACTGTGCTTGCAGATCTAAAACTTACATTTGGTGGAGATCAAATGAACTACTCTCTACAATCTGGAGATAAATATCATCAGACATCCGGGGCGTAGGAAAAAGGGGGGGGCAGGGGGCCTGCCCCCCCCAATCATAAAGGTGGGGTCAGAGTATGTCTTGGCGCCGCAACAAATTTGCCAAGAATTCATAATAAATTGAACAAGAAGCTAAATCTTTGCATCTCAAATTAGATTGATATACTAATGGGACAGGGAGAAAGGGGGCTTGGACCTCAAATCAGATATAAAATTCATAGAAAATTAATTTTCCATGCAAATTTGATATAGGTATGTATAGGCGCTATTACGTTTGAGCCGACAATTCAAGGTAGTTGAGGTGGGGCCCCTGCTGGCCCCCCCCCATGAATATTTGCTTCCTATGCCTCTGGACATGGCCTTCAGGTGAGTGAGTGAGTAATAGATGTTTAACCCCATTTCGACAGCTAAGGTCATATTGATGGCGAGAACTACATTACACAATTTCACAGAGGAATGTGTCAGTACCCGTGCATATGTGCACCACACACATCCTGAGGGGATAGTAAAGAGGAGACATAGACCCTTTTAAGTGGGCTAGGGAAGCCCTGGCCTTCAGGTACATGCCCTCAGTACAGGGGGCTATATACCGGGGTAGTGCATAATTCCCCCAGTCTACCCCCTTATCAAATTATTACAATTTACAGAGATACAATGTCCAATATCGACTGCAGTGGGATTTGGAGTAGCTAGAAATCCGATGGAACCCTGTGATTTGGAGTATTGGTAACAATCCCACCTTGCCAGTATGCTAAAACTCAGACATTTCTGCACCACTTTCGTGTTGTGGGATTTGACCTATAACAGACAAACATCGGAATGAATCAATTATCCTGATACTCTTGTCTTACATTCTCCTGCGCGCGGAGCCTACAGAAAAAAGGCCCATTTATACCATCGGCAAGCAGTAAAGCTGATTGTTACAGATACGTGCATCTATTGCTGTTACCATTAGTTGGATATCTTATAGTGCCATATTTTATTGTGAAAATAGAATGATCCAGGAGAATGATGTACTTATATGGTTTGTATTATAGCAGAATGTATAACGTCCGGGTAGTGAAGCCACAGGGAAGCCACCAGTGAATTCCTCCACTGCAGGCCGAACCCATTTTGTGATATGATGCAAGCGTGGCTAAGGGTAAGTATTATATATACAATCCCTTAGATTTGAGTGGTTATATATGTGGGATATTCCATAATAACTGTTTCAAGCCCAGCAAATTGTCGTCATCTGTCGCCATGATTGGTCATCAATGGTGACTCCTTTTTGAGTGATAACTCATTCCGTCATCTTTTGCCACTGTGTGTTAGACTCACGTGGCATAGCAATTGCTATTCCTGGTGATCTGGTGCTATAACGACGTCGTGTTCCATCTAGCAACATGTGTGAGCCACTTCACACTGGTCGACGAGGACTCACGACAATTTGCTGGGAGGGTTCGTTTCCTAATTTATGAATTGAGCCATACTAATAGAAATTCTTTGGCTGTTGATTACTGCCCAATACATTAATCCAGATTTCAATTAATGAGATTTTCCTCTGTGTCAATGTGGCTGCAGCCAATTTGCCCAGGAAGTACACTGCGGACCTGTTTTACAGTGTTATCGCACTGGGGAAATCTAATCCTTGAGCTTAAGTAGCTCCAAAGTCTGCTGCCGACTTTTCTTTCCTCTCAGGTCACCTCAGCATCACAAAGACTATAATTATTAATTTGATGTCAGCGATCAGATGCTAAATAGAATTTAAAGAAGATAATAACGGAAATGTACCAGTGGTTTTATGGGTAATGGAATGATCATTTAAAAAAAAATGATATATTCAGATTGGTGCACAGCGCCACATAAAGGTAAGACGTCGGTTCTATATTACAGAACTATAGCTTCTATTTTCTAACGATGGACATTTCGCACACATTGAGAGTACTTGATGCACCTGCGACCTCCATTTCTGTTGTCATTCCTGAAGCCCATACATTTACTGAACATGCCACATCTGACCTTAGTTCTGCTATAGTCACGAGATATCATAATCATACTGTAATAATCTCTCCGTGGTATAGTGAAAAAAGCAGTAGATTTGAAGTGGATCTATGTGACGTATGCAAGGCTTAAAGAAGGAATTATGGCTTGTAGGACTCAGGGGCTTATGTTTACTATAACCCAATCTGTTTGTGATTTATCATAATGTCCTGTAGCTTGCCAGGGGATATTAGATCCAGTTGTCCTGCGGCATGTTTATGTGTATGTGCCTTTTTAGCACTCATTATTACACGATTTCTGTGATTTTGGGTGCTTTTTCTGGATATTCCCATACACATACCTGTCGATATTACACACCATGATGCATGTAAGGAGGCATGTTATCAATGTAAGGAGGCATGTTATCCATGGATAACATGCCTCCTTACATGTCATACATGTCATATGTTACATGTTAAAACCTATACAAAATTGTAATGGCCAGGGTAGGGGTCGAACCTGCAGTCTCCTGATCCCAAATCCAACTCCCTATGCAGTGCGCCACAGGGACTGACGAGAAGTGATTGGCTAGAACCAGGTCTCTATAATATTGTAGCATTCTACCCCTCGATGCTAATCGAATCTTTCGATAGACAACGAAGAACAACTAGTCAGGTTCCAGTTAAAACTTTATTGTCAATAACGCATAGGCATCAGCCATTCTCGATGGCAGTTCACAGGTAGTAGTGTTCAACCTACTAAACAATCTCGACACTAGATGACTAGCACAGCCTTCTAGTGTCTATATTCAACAAGTAACATGTACCTTCTCTGTGCAACAGCACAGAGAAGTATTAGAACATGGTAGTTGGGCAGCCGCTAACCATCGCTCATGATGGTCCATCACAACTGGACTGACCCTGAGGAAGGCCATAAAATGGCCTTATATACACCAGAGTCGAGGGCCACGTGACCATGTGGTGATGTGGTGCTTGACTCCAGCGCCCCCAGGCGTCGGGTAAGAGAGGTGCTCTCGACGTGGCCCACAAGGACCATCGACATGGTCGAAGGTTCCTTCAGGACGACTCGCGACCACCACAATATAAAGCCACCCAGCAGTAGCGTAGTGTGAACGCGTCCAGCACCTTGACCCATAACCAGGCCAGTCGTGCACAGTACCAAAGCAATGGCTGCCGGGCGCCGAGGTGTGCGTGCCGATAGTATAGTGGCTAGCAAGAAGCACTCCAAATCCCAGGTGTAGGTGTTCAAGCCCCGGCCTGGTTCATCTTTTTTACGGTCAGAGCTGCCTGTACCATAGCTACATTTCCCCATTTATCCGCCCAGGCTTGTATTAGTACTGTTTACTACCTAAACCTCCTTACTAAGTGGCAAGTTGACCAGGATATACGGTACTGCGGGACGCGTTCAGACCAAACCAACAGCTGCTGGGTACCGAGGTGTGTCTATCGATGATCTATTGGTTAGAATGCCACCAGAAGCTGTCCACGTTCTCGCCAACCCCTCCCCAGCAAAACTGCTGCCAACGGCTGCCGGGCGCCAAGGTGTGTGTACCGATCGTGTACACACACTATGGCAGGCTTCGAGTCCTGGGGAGGGGGAACAATTTTTGTTTTCAACTTGAATTTATTGATATTCTATTGATTATCTATCGATATTGTGTAATAAATCTGATATCCAACAATGCCCAGTAATTGTGTAATAAATCTGATATCCAACAATGCCCAGTGACTGACATCCAACAATAACATGCAACTCGGGGGGGCTTTGCCCCCCTCGTTGCATGTTATTGTTGGATATCAGTCACGCGTCATGACATATTCATTAATTACTTGTTCACTATCGCACTCAACCTGCCACCCCAGGGGTAGGTTCCATTTAAGGCTGGGGGAAAGCTGAAACAGCTAGAGGAACCTTTTAGTAAGGGCTTGACAGGTACAGATCGCATTAACCAGATTCCACTAAGCAGTTGCTAAGGCTTCCTGACTTGGGTCTAGAGCCTAGGGGGTATATCTGAGAAGTACCTGCTTCAACGCTATCTGTAGCCCTACTCTATAATGAAGACAGACATATTTCACAGTACAATGCTTGAAATTGGAGCTGCTGATAAGGATTAGGGGGTATGCAGGGGGTAACACAGTAGATCACACCTTTGAGCTACTGCAACCCCCTTTCATCAGCATCACAAGATTACCTGTCCCACTCACACCCACCCACATTGCCTTTATATCCCAATTAGATACCTGGGCATTAGGTAATTGATGAATAATTAACGCAATGCTGGCTGGCGGCGGCCTCATCTGGCTGAGTACATAGGCATGAATAGACCTCCAGGTGAATTCAAGGGTGGGTAGAAGTGCCACGTTCATGTAGATAACGATATGAAATATTTAGATTAAACCAAATGGGAAAGAATGCATACTGAACGAGTCACGTGCCATCTTTATTCTTGTTTCAAATGACCATATATAGGATGTTCTATATCAGATATGTACAATGTGTGTTTGCTGTTTGTTCCCAACCTTACCCGAGGTTGTCCAACACAACCTTAATTTCAGCCTTGTGGACGGACATGCCTGAAGCTTGTGGTTAATTCAAAGGCCCTACCATCACTACACCAGCGATGGTAGGAATTCTTCTGCCTTATCCATTTCAGCGATGGTAAGGTGAGACTGCCTTGTTTTTTTCACAGCCAGCACTATATTTTCAGTGGTGGTAGCCTCAGCCCTGCCTACACTATTCCAAGCAGAACACACTGTGCACAGGGCATGAGGGTCATAATGAAAGAATAGCTGTGGAAACACTCCTTTTCACAAGAGTGATTACACAAGCGTTCCCCTTCTCGACATGAGCTACCTATAGAGTACAGGGTGCAGTTGACCCTGTACAGTATTCAAGTGCACTTAACACATGAGTAGCCTGAAGAGCCCTGAAGGACCCTCAGCAAACCTCGGGCGTGTAGCGCTTGGCCATCACACACTTGGAGCGACCTGACAACGCACTGACACCGATGCTTCAGGCTAGTGATAAGGTTATGACGTCACACACAGTGATGGCGGCCACTGCCTGATCACGGGTCAGTCACCAGTGTGCAGTGATAGTGGAATCTAAAAGGGACTCTGTGCTTCACATTGCCAGTTGGGACCAACTTGTAGCGTTATGATGTAACAGCTACCTTGTGACGGCACAGGAGGGAGGATAACTTTAAAGGATTTGTTTAATAACCAGCGCCTGTGGCGCTGCTCGCACGAAAAGAAGTGGCGCCACCACGTGCCAAAAGCATTGCAACTCCTACTGTTGTATCTCTATGCTTGTCAGACAACTTCTACTGTTTTATAATTCCCTGGGTCACTTTCGCTGGTTGCTATCAGACGAAGTGTGAGTGACCAACTACGGGAACATCCCATGTCAAAGGGGACAACTTCCGGGGTAGCCGTTTTGGTAAAGTTAGTGGAATCATACTCCAAACTCTAATAGAACTAGAAAGCTGGGGAGGGCTATTAAAGGCCCGGTGCTAAGGGTACTGTCCCTACACCCCCATCACTGACTGACAGCCTTCAGTCGGCTGTCAGTTTATAGCCTACATGTAGGAATGGTCACATGACCTTCCACTGTCATCACTTGCCTGAAGCATAGGCGTCAGTGCGTCGTCAGGTGCCTCCAAGTGCATGATCTCGCCGTCACAAGCCAGCTTCAAGCACGTCTTGATTTGTCCATAGGGGACCTTCTTTGATATCCCTTGTTTTCGTCCCCATCTGAGGTCAATTCGCACAATGCAAAAATGGTCTGAAAATCCTTGTGATATAGGAATTGGTGGTTCGTCACCTGATTTTTGAGATGTAATATTGTCTAAGGTGGGGCTATAATGGCTAAGGGATTTACAAAGTGTTGTTGTTTGCAGAATGGAGCACATCAAATGTTATTGATATTTTCGTCAGAACAAACCAGATTTCTCTGTGTTAGACCAGGAATCCCTATGATTAAAAGGAAAGCAAGGGCTTCTGTAGAAGCCTTTCACAGGGATTTCACAAGAGGCGTGTCTTTGATAGATCAAGATCCAAGTTCTACACTGCTTGTGATCAATAGGTATAAAGCCAGTACTTGTGTAGTTTATCTACAAATCCAAACACCCACAGCTAATTTAGTTAGAGACCTTGTGGCTTAAATATCAAAGACTATATCTCTATGAATTGAAATGGGGGCCAGTCTTTAGAGTCATGGAATTGACAAACATTCCCTTTCCGTTATTTGCCTTAAAGTGGGATATAAGGAGTAGAGTGGAGGGGGGGGGGCTGTGACTTATGGTATTTACTAGCGTCCAAGGCCCGGTATAGTTTCCCATAGTAGGGTTTAACCCTTAGAGCTGTCTATTGAATCCTATCTACTCGAACCAATATGGGATCATTTCCCCCTGTCCCAGTGTACCAATAGGGGCCTACAGCTGGTGGCCCTATGAAAAAAGCAAGGCCTATTTAATTCAGCCGCATTTCAGACAGTCTGTTCCCTGCTCGTGATCGGTCTTTAGTTCAAAACAAATGGGTTGGGGCCTGGGTGCCCATTTTAGCGGCAGAGTTGGTCATGCAAGACCAATGCCTCTGGTACCACATTTCCCTGCCCACTGGCTCTCTTCTACCCAGGCAGTACATCAATCAGCTATTCATGTCTTGGACCCTCTCCCAATAGAGTTGACAGTTTGGATGTACCTGGTACCAAACAGTGCAATTTCACGCGGCACACTATTACCTTGTTCAGTGAGGATTGGTAAACTAGTGAAAGTTATCATTGAATATCCCACTTCCTTGATCAAGTGTGAATAATATATTTTACTTGTCTATAGATCATGTAGGCTCTTAATGGCTACTTTGAATAAGTGAGTCTTGTGAGGTCGAGTTGGATGAAGATGGCGTTTATTAATGGTAGTATGCCTGGAGTCTGCGTGTCGTCAGCACGGCTTGTTATATCATGCTCTTGCACGTGCTGGCCACCCACGTGATCCAGGCAATTAACATATCGGGAGGGTGTTGCTCCTATAGTAAAAGGAAGAGCTGGCTAAAAATGCCTTCATTTCCAGTCCTTTCTTTTCATGTAGCTATAACTTGTCCCGTTTGTTGCTCACAAGTGGTCAACATGCTCCAGTACCATGATTGGTCATAACATGGGCCAATAGACCAAGATTGCATAATAAGTGGTCGAATGCACAGTGCCACCACCTGGTGGGTGTTCTGTGTACTATTATGTATGTGACATATGGGGTTCGCTTGACAATATGAGAAATGATATAACATCATGTTAATGAAACATTAATAATCCTACCAATATGAATTATGGGTTTATAATTAATAATTATAGCATAATATGTCATAATGTGACATAACATTACGTAATCCAAGATAGCGACTAAGACCCCGTTGAAAATGGTGAATCTGGGGCTAACAATCATGAGTTCCAAGGCGTCCAATGCCACACCTGTAGCGTGTTGCTCCTATGGTAAAAAGAGCTGTAAGTAGGTACCCTCTTTTCAAAAGAAGTCACGCTCTGCTTCACCATTCAACTTGCACTCACCATGTTAGTCTAAAAAGTCACATGCCTTGTTTAAAACAGAGATAGCTGCACTTTCAGGTACCTACTCATGTCACACACTCTATAGTATATTATACTGACTGACTTCTCCCAACTAGGTACCTACTCAAACCCCCCTTTTTCAGCACTATACTTGAATGACCACTTGTGAGCAATAAAAGGGACAAGTTGTAGCTACATGTAAAGAAAGGACTGGACATGAGGGCATTTTTAGCCAGCTCTTCCTTTTACTATAGGAGCAGCACCCTCCTGTGTGTAAAGGACGATGTGCTCAGGAAGCCGCATGTGTAAGCCCCTTCTGAGGCATAAACGTGCTTCCCTCCCATCACATCACGCGAACCTATAATGCATGGGAGAATAAAGTCCATTGGCGAATACTCCATCACACCGAACTATATGTACAAATGGCTTCATTTTGCCTCATAATGTCAGTTCTGGCGGGCATCTTTACTTTGAACATTGAAAAATAATTGTTAATCATTGAAAAATAAAGGAAATTACATGTATTTTCGTCTCTACAGCGGTGAGCTCATTTTCAGCGCATGCGACCTACCCACTTAGTGAGTTCAGAATGACCTAACGAGCCATCCTTCGGTTATTAAACTGAACTATCAGACTCTGCACATTTATGGATTTCCATGAGAGGAGTTACAACATTTGTCAGAGACTTATTGGCAATAATCAGTCAGGTGTGATGTGTAATCGAGAATCTGACGAGCCTCCTTGTTCATTACTGCCACGGATACAAAGGACAGGTGGCAGCAACACAAGATGAATGTCGATAATGCTGCGTGCGGAAGTCCATGGAATCAGATAACCTGTAAGTATTTAGATATATCTATGCACGTCAGTTCAGTAGTAGACACATGTGGACCCATACTGTAGATATGGCAAATCTAAACTTCTGAAATGGACAAACGGTGGCAATATTGAGATGTTTTCGTCTGTCGTTATCATGACTTTCCCAATTCAAGAGTCAATTTGGTGAGCAAACTCTAATATGCTAGGTGCTATCTTGTATTAAGCTTGAGAGCACTAGGCCTAAGTTAATGGCGGGAGCCATATAGTGACATTTCTTACAACAATGGCTTGTTTTCCTATATTCACAAGGCTTTAGCTGATTCCAACTGTTAGTAAGTCATGTATTTACATCATGAATTTCTCTTCTTTGGTCTTTTAGAATATTCCTCTGGTAAACTACTCTGAACCAACGGTCTGGTACTGTTTTAAGTTAAAGGAGAATTATTACAGTAATTAATTGCCTTCGAGCAATATCGAAGGTGCAAAACCAGACGTTTTCACATTTAATACAATAACTGTCTACCACTTCTGCATGGTTCAATATTTCAGCATATCTAGGACATGAATCGTTACATGCCCATCAAGAGGGATATATAGTTATTAATTGCAGTGAAAAGAAAGGTTGGAACTGTTTCTGACTCTAAGGGAAAAAGAGAAAAGAATTGAAGTATGTCAGATCGTTTTACTTTCTTTCTTGCACCAACTGACCTGTACCCATGCGCTCTACAGGCTTAGTCAGTGCCTGAACATTATGTCCAAATCATTTTGAAGCACTACGACTGCATTCTACATTCTTAATAGGGCTTTTCAATGGAATTGGCTCTTTATACAGGCCATTCTTATTCTCAAGTGTTCCTCTAATGGAAATCTTGAATCGACAGAAGTGCCTTCATAGAGTACACTATAGAGTATTGAAACATGGTATGACTCTATGACGGGAGCAAATGCAAATCATACCGCACTACCTTTGGAGGACGAGCACATCTCATGATGTAAGCAATCAAATATCAGCTCTTCTCAATGCCTTATCAGCATATCACGAAAGTGACTCATCAGCACCCTATAGATGTAGTACATTAGCTGTGACAGTGGCTCGAGTATGGGGGTGAATAGATAGTTACATATGTTGCCACAGCCATTCCCTCATTATTAGCTCAACACATTGGAAGGACACACGCCGCATATCTATGCCAACTCCCCAAGGAGCCCCCCTACTACCAGCATGTACCTGGAAGGCATTTCTCAAGATGGTACGTTTAGACCCCCTTGAAGTCGTACTGAGATCCCTCAGTTAAATGCCATTACAGCCCTGCATCTAGTGGTTACTAATAATTGCACTGGTACGACTGCCCTACCAAACCCTATGTAATTGCTGCCTTAAGTGCTGATCATACAGGGTAGTCGTAGTGTGTTACCTATGATCACCCACTCTGATATTGAGGGTTTCAAGTTGTACTGGTTGTGTCTAGTTGTACCATCTTGAGAAACGCCTTCCAGTGCCAATGGGTACCAATCTGTAGGCCCACAACCCGTGTGCGTACATACTCACTCTGCATACAGTAGATTCTTTGATAGAGAATACTACTATTGGTCACCCGACTCTTAAGTCAAATCCCACAACACCAAATAATTATTATTATGCTTGAAACCTTTTTACAGTGTATATAACATGGTCTGCATATCCATCATTTGATAATGCCCAGGATTTTAATGTGAGGCTGTATGTGTTAAGATCCTAGTTTTATCCACACCACCCAGAGGAAAACTTTGGTGTAATATACTATGGTACTCAGACTGTGTTTTACCCATGGAAATTGATAGAATCCATTAACAATCTTCCATGTATCTGGTTATAGGACATCCTCACCTGCCTGTTGAATAACACCATGTCTAATTAATCTAAGCAGCTCAGCTGTCAGAGGTGAGCTGCTCACTACAATAAACCTGGTTACACCATCTAACATAGACCCACTCTGGATTAAGCTACAGAACTTTAGGCCAAATCATATCCCGTCTCTGCTTTACCTACCCTACAATGGTACATCGTCTCTTTTGTTTTATCATACCTTATCAAACATTTTTTAGGTCGAATCCCACGATGCAATTTTCAGAGGAAAGTTTCTGCAATTTAGAACTGTGTTGCAGTTTGGTGCCCTGCCTGTATATTGCAAGGGGTATTATGGCTACAGGCAGGTATAAAGGCAAGGAGCCCCTTGCAGATTGGGTTACAAAATATGATCCAGATAATGAGATATTTTTACATGCTTGTATTGAAAGTTTTTGCAATACAATATTTGTTTTATAATACAGAAAATGAGGGGGGTCACATCCCATAAACTAACAGGTTCTAGGTCTATCATTCTATATAGATATCAGCCTATAGTATTGCATCTAGACATAAGGGGCATGGGTACACTAAAAATGTGACCCATCAAGGAAGAACACCCCTCCGCGGGGATTTATTTTCCCCATTTGGCCACCAGGGGGCATTTGAGGGGCAAAATTACTCTAAAATCATTATAAAAATACATTTAGCTTTTTTTTTGATGCAGAATTCAATGCTCTCATTTAAAATGTACCATTTTCGGCAGAAAGGGCCCATATTTGGAGGGTAAAATGAGCATTTTTTATGACAAATCAACCTGTATGACTGTTCCTGGTTGCCATAACAACCATTCCAATAATCAGAATTTGCAGATTTTTATGCCAAATTTCGAGGATACTCACCAAATCACAAAACTGAAAACAGAAATGAAAAATTCCTTCTAGATCAAAATCTATGATAAAATTGATTGTATTGTTATTTATTTTCTATGAAAAAGGCTGATTTATTGTGTTTTAGACATTATTATGGTTTATAATGTATTTAGAGCTTAATCATCGTTTTCAGATTATGAATAATTACCTATGTTTAAGGAGGGGTTCTGACATAACTACAAGGAATATTCTAGCCAATGATGTCTCATTTTAAAGATCTTGAGATGAACTTTGATAATGAATTTTCCTGCAGAGGGGTGTTTTTGCTTGCCTGGTTACATATTAGCACATATATCCATGATATTCTTCCTATTTATGTGTAGTAAATCACCAACAGAAATATTATGAAGGAACTCCCCTATATTGAAAGATGTGGTTCACATTAACAACAAGAATTTAGTCCAAATTGCAGGGCTGAGCTATAATTTTATTTGCAACTGTGGGGTTTGATGGGATCAAAGCTCCTACACTGCAAAAATGGTGTTACCAAAGTTGCCCACAATACCATCAACTCTTTGAGCTAGGTCTAGGCCTACACACATTGCCTGTGATTGTGGCAAACCCCTGCTTTCACTAACAGTAAGAAACTAGGCAAGGCCTAGCAAGTGTTCTGCATATCAGAGGTGAACGTTCCTTTAGGTCAAAGGGGCAGATCTAAATACTGATTTATAAGAGCAATAACCACCTTAGACACTTAGCATTTTGACTGATGATGGTGGGATGATGAGAGTGAGGGTGAGGGCAGGGCGAGACTGAGGGTGGTGGGATGGTGAGATTATAAGGAATAATGGAGAAAATTAGAAAAAGAAGAGAAGACACCCCACTTCCCCAGTGATCTGCCTTTGCCCCTTCCGAAACTTTTCGCATCAGTTCACCACAAACCCCTAAAATCTCTGACCATTCCTCCCAATCTTTGATTTTAAGGTCCCAAGTAGCCATTTAGAGGCAATGAATATATTATGTCTACATAATTAACATATGCAGTGGATCCAGGGAGCCTAGGGGCAATGCCGCCCCCTCTCCATAGACCAGAGGAAAGGTGATCTTAGTATGACTCTTAACTACAGGAAATCGAGTCTGGGACCCTGTCTGTGCCCCCCACACCCCACCAAAATTCATGGCTGCAAAGCTCTGGTCATCCCTTCTGGATCAGTTCCTAATAGTCTATTGTAAATTATGAGGACAGACAGGTCAGAACAGAAGGAAAAGACAGACAAAAATGACACAGCATGATTGTAAAGCAATGAGGGAAGGCAATCAGTGAATGAGAGAAGAGAGGGAATACCTAGATAGAAAGAAAGTGAAGAGTGGGATGGAATGGAATGACAGGGAGGATGTGAGGGAGGATTTACGGCATGCCTGTACAGAACCCCCTTTCAGAAGAAGACCTACTAAGTTCATGGCTAGGGTCATTTTCCTGATTCTAGTAGGAATATTTGTAAAATTCTTTCGCCATTAGAAAGCCCAGGAAAATGTCTATCTGATACACCCATAGCCGGAAAAATAGGGGGGGGGGGCGCCGTGTGCGCCTCCCCTGGATCCGCGCCTGGAACTTCACAGTCACCATTTTGATCGAAGACCTTATTTGGCCATCGTTGGCCATTCTCAAATAGACCCCTGGATGCACGACTTGTGGAATCTCCTTCAAAGACCAATGCCTTTTACTTCAGAGCTGGCAGGTCAGGAGGGTCTTGCCAAAAGATAACGAGGAAGTACCTCTTAAATATTTTCAGAGAGTGACTGCAAAAACCGTGCATGGCCTAACTAGTTTTCATATTGGTGACAAATAGATTTGCAGAATGTATGGAAGTATAGTGAGAGGCATGCACCTTTCACCTAAACGAGTTTAAGAAAAAAATGTTTAGAAAGGAAACGTGACCCCCCCCCCTCAATAGTAAACCGCGCACGGTTTCTGTTGCTGAATAATTGTGAATAACTGATAATCGTTTAGATGAAACATGCACGTTTTTTTGACATCTCAAAAAGAGTTTACCATGTATCCTGTTGTTGGATATTTTGTCAATAGTATGAAAACGAGTTGGACTATGCACATTTTCATCAGTACTCTCTGAATCTTTTTAGAGCGGTTCTTCCTTGTCATCTTTTGACAAGACCCTCCTGCTCACCTTTCCGTACATGCTCGTGTCATGTGGCAATGAGATAATGTGTGTAGCTCATACGTGGCCCTATAAACTGTATCAGCGTGATGTCGTTCTAGTTATCACCCCTTTAAGATGAAGGCCTGGCCCACACGTCTGTGGGTAGACGAGTGCGTGCGAGTGTTTCTTCAAACCATCCTCACTTCACAAACACCATGGCCTCGCATTTCAGCTATGGTTTTGATGTCTAAATCTCATGTGGTGTTACCACAAATACATGTAGGTCTAGGTTCTTCACACCCACCCATGTCACACTAATTTCAGAACATTATTGCAGTCGTGCTTACTTTCAAACACCTAATGATAAGATAAGGAATTTTTGGTAGTAGTAAAGAAATTGAAGAAATGTCTGACACAATTCAAGTTTCCATTTGGCATCAAAATGAATGTAGAAATTTTCTTTTCCGTATCTCTGCCTAGACTGGGCCCAGACCTGCAAATTTTATATGAATGACTGGATATATTCACAAGGACCTTTTAATAGAGATTTAACACCATTCCATCAACATAGTTCAGTCAATATTGTGCATGGCCACAGATATTTCCTAAGCGCGTATCAGCAAATACACACACTGACTGTTCGTCGAGGCACACGTAGCCTATGCCACATTGCTTTACAACACATTCTCATTTACCTTATATCGGGAAGTTGCATTCACATGTTGATCTTTTCACCACTGGATTTCCGTTAATGTATGGGATTGGCGTGGAAATCCTGCTTTATTGCGTGGAAGCTGGGTATACCCCTTTCACGCCCTTGACAGCTCACAACCATAATATGGTTGTGAGCTGTAGCTTTCTACATAATTTATGTAAAAAGCTACAGCTCGCCCTTTTCAGTGTCTGACCATCGCGTCAATAATATATCACCAGGCTGCTGTGCATATTTCAATATGATCAGAAAAGTCACTGTTGACTTACCTCTCTGAAGGTCGAATCCCACATGGCGATATAGGGCTCAAATATCTCTGCGATTTTGTCCCTTGCACTCTTGGGGCCTACCTGAGCCCCTATATCACAAGGATAACTGCTTAATTGGTCTCAATTCATTGTTGTATTCAGTATAAGTTGAACAATCCTTGCGATCTAAGAGCCCAGGAAGACCCCAAAATCGCAAGGGACAAAATCGCAGAAATATTTGCACCCTAAATCGCCATGTGGGATTCGACCTTCACACCTATAGTCCACTGGGCCTCTTCAGCCAATTTTGGCCGTACATTTCCTACACAAAAGTCGGCCGAAGAGGCCCAGTGGATATATAGGTTGAATTGAATGAATTGAATTGAATTTTTATTGCACGGAATCGTCTCGATGGGACGTTTTTCGGCGCACACATCTGGTACACTGCAGTTGATCAGGGATGTGGCATGGTCCAGTGATATGAGACAATTCCAATGCTTTTTAAAGATGAGAACAGACAAATAGCACAATAATATAAATTACATTAACACCAGACTACATGTTGATTATTGGATAGAGTGAAGAAAATAGGGCATTTTCCAGTTTAATGGCGAGCTAATTCAGACTAGGTAGCTAGTTGAATGGGATTATCTGCGCAGGTGCTTAGCAGCTGCCTTCTTGAAGTGTGACCTGGTATTTAAGCGTTGTGTCACATGGTCAAGGGTAACCTATAGTGATACCACACGATAGTAAGGGGATTTCTGATAAAATGATGTTTTAGCCCTTCGTTTAGCAAATTTAATTTTCCTATCAAGTATAAGCTGGAGGTACATGCTGTCGTCAGATATACTTCCCTATGATTGAGAACTATGTAATAATGGATATGAGGTTTGCCAGAGTGGTCCTAGCACTTTGATAAGGCCTTTGATACGGTCGATCACTCCCTCCTGCTGACAAGAATGAGAAATCTAGTTGTTTCTCCAACATCACTGTTGTGGTTCAAATCATACTTGTATGGGAGGACCCAAACTACTCTTGCAAATAATCATGAATCTACTGGTGTTAACAATACATGTGGAGTGCTCCTAGTATTGTATCTGTTATTAAGTCATGTAGCTATTGTCTTTATGCTGATGATTTAGCCATCTATTATAGTAACTCTGACCCCGCAGTTGTGTTGGATAAAATCCAAAGTGATTTAGATGGTATAAGCAAATGGTGTAAAGCATTTAAGTTGACAATTAATATTGATAAAACACACCTATTGTGGTGTGCTAGTGATTTGATATTTACAAGAAATCATCTTAATGACAAAAGTGTAGACCTACATGGCGTCATCTTCAGGTGGTTACTGAATTCAATTACCTAGGTGTAATAGTGGATCTCGGTCTTACCTTTAAGAATAACTTTGAAAAGGTCAGGAACAGCTTTCTCAACAAAATGTATCAGCTGCACAAAATACGGAGATATACTGACAATGATTTATGCACTAGGTTGTATAAACAAATGGTGCTCCCTGTGCAAGAACATGCCAGTTATCTACATGATAGTGGGCCAAATGTAGGGCGCCTCCAATTAATGCAGAACCATTGTCTACAGATATGTTTGCAAATATTCAGAACTAGGGACATTTCAATCCATGATCTTCATATGTGTACAAAGTGTAAGATGCTGAAGTTTAGACGTAATAAGAGCCTTTGTACTGTTATGTATGATGTTTCATGCGACCCGACAAACCTACATGTTCCCGCTAGGAACCTCCGGGGTAATAATAAAAAGCGCTTAAACGCCAGTAGATCGAGATGTCTAACTTATGACAAATCACCACTGATGGCTCAATGTTATGGGATAAATTGTCCGCGGCGACTCAACATATCGGTGATAAGAAGGTACTCATTAACAAGATATGAATCTGTCACTGGATAGATTCTAAATGATGTTATTAATATTGGTCACTACGTACATGTATCAATTCTGTTATCTAATTCGTATTGCCAATGTCACCATGTGTCTACTCGTATAACTGTTTCTACAAATGGCATCTAGAATGATTGTCAATTGCACTGAACTGGGGTCACACAGGTCTCAATGAGGGGTAAAAATTAAACTGCATGGATTGTTTTGAAATTTTGTGCCCAAAATACTAATGCACTCAGGGGCCTACCCTGAAAATTGGGAACATTAATATGTATAATGGCCAACTTTAGAGTCAAACTCGTTATTTAGCATTAATTCCTATGGGATTGTGGTCAAAATAAGCTTATTTTTAGGGCCATAATCTTTCCACCCTTGAGTGAACAGATCCATATAATATCATTTGTCAATGATGCTGGACATCATCCCTTTACAATAGCAGTGTGTCATAACCACGTATACCATCTTATTTCAGGATATTTTGGCATGATACATATTGTGGCACGTATGGTTCCATGTGGCACATATGGTTCCATGTCACATTTAAGTGTCTTATGTAAAAGGTGGCTGGTAGATTTATGTAATAAGTTCTGTCATTAGGACCTTCTATGAGGAGAAAATTTTGAAAACAAAATTAATTTCACCAACATACAAAGTTGAGTGTATGAGCAATTGATATATGTCACACGTATGGTTCCTCTAAAACTACCCCACTTCCATTTTGATTTACAAAGATGAAAATACTAGCCTACACATTTGAAGCTAGGTTTTTTCTTCTGTACAGCCTTATTGTAGACACATAAGGTATTCTTAATACCTATTTGAATCTCATATAGGTACTCTTAATTATGCTATAGATTACAGTGAAAAATGTGGCACGTACAGTTCCACTGTACCTACACCATAGGGTTTTCAGCAAAAGCTCCTGGCAGATAGGGGTAATGATTCCTAAAGTGATCAAATATAAGGCTAACTAGTGTGGGCTAAAGGAAAAATCCAAATGTGATTGCTTTCCAGTGTGCTATTTTTTTACTTTGCCTTATAGCACTGGGAACAATATGAAAAATGTTCAAAATACCCCTGAAAAGGTGCCTATCTTCCAGTGTGCTGCTTTAAATATAACTTGTACATAGACAAAACTATGGTTTACAAGCAAGATTCTGACCTTATCCACCTAATGAAAATGAGAAATAGACAGAAACTTCACATTTTAGTCACATTTACCTCCTTCCCATGGGAAAAAATGGGGTTGACCCCATTTCAGTGCAATTGACTTAGTTATTGCTGTATTCCTGTGGGATAGTCCTCTCATGATTATATATGATGCGTTTTTGTCTATTTGAGCGTGACATTTTTCTTGTTTGGTGTTTGGTTCAACTCAACTCAACTCAACCCATTAACTATAATAGTGTAGGTCACTATGATTGGCATATATTATACAGAGGGTTTCTTAGAGATTTGAGTCCTACGCTTATAGAAATCTCGTGTTTTAGCAATACCATTCAACACCTCTTAGAACGCATTAATTGATGCAGGAGGGTGTTGCTCCCATGGGAAAAGGTAGTTTTGCCTAAGAAGTGGCTCACTTGCAGCAGTCTCTTTCTCTTTAGTCCTATTTTTTGTGTGTGTGTTGTACACAAGTTGTCCACACAAGAGCACCTGAAAGAAGATGTGGCAAAAGTATGTATCTCATAGTGCAGCACAAACTATTTCTAAGCAAGGCAGGTGCCTTTTCAGACTTGTATGGTGAGTGGAAGTTGGATGGTGAAGCAGAGCGTAACTTCTTTGAAAAAGAGGGCACCTACTCCCAGCTCTGTTTAGCATACTAGCAACACCCTCCTGGTTCCAGATAATAATGTCGTTTTTGTGAAGTCAGTGAACTACAAGATGTCAACGCTGTCTCTCCCAACCCTCTCCCCCACCCTCATCGCTGACATGTTTTCTGAATCTGCCAAAGTGATCCAAGTGACTTGCGTTAGATCTGATTCTCTTAGCACATGGGGGGCGAAATATTCAATATTAATATTGCTTCATGCGTGCTCCTAATCCGACATGTTACTCTCTCCTACATCAATGATATTAATAGTTACTATTAGACTATGAATATCACTTCATGAATAAGACTATGTTTTTTTCGGAACCTTCTCTCATTTGAAGTCATTAAGGTCCAACGTAATGGTAGTTTCTGAAATACCAGAATGGTTAGCATAACCCTTTTGTGTTTTTTTAAAGGGCAATTCAGTCCTTGTCTCTCATTTCCTTTTACTCACATAAACCCCACTAGTCTACTAGCCTCTAGACTACTTAGCTTTGTTCACAATAACAAGGGTGATAACGTATTTTAGGAGAAAAATAGCAGCGCTTTAAACATACTACCTGTCGTAATTAGTTTGATAGAAAGATCTCTTATAATATAGGCTATATACATGTAGGCCTACATTGTAGGAATTGAACACTGTGGGATAGGTACTCCATCATGGGTGCGCAAGGGTGAAGGGGGTGATCTATGTAGATGTATGCTCATGACAAATGGGACTTTATTACATACCACATTGAAAAGAGAGTGTCAGAGAATATCATGATTTTGACTTCTCTTTTACAGTGTATGTTAAGGTGATACAATGAGATCTGATGATCCCTCTAAAAGCTGTTTGTTTTCCAATATCCCTACACTGAAAACCTAGAAGTTCTGAAACTAGTCAGCGGTGACC
Source organism: Acholoe squamosa (assembly GCA_949317995.1). Lineage (NCBI taxonomy): Eukaryota > Metazoa > Annelida > Polychaeta > Phyllodocida > Polynoidae > Acholoe > Acholoe squamosa. The sequence goes on along the minus strand of OX439035.1, from coordinate 83,660,343 downwards.
ACTTTAGGTCCTCAAGTTGACGATACCTAAAACTACAACTTTAGGTAGTCAAAATGACGACTTTAAGTCGTCATCCTGACGACCTGAGTCATCAATATGACGACTCTGTACTGTCAGTATTGTCATCCTGATGACTCAGGTCGTCAGGATGATGATCTAAAGTTGTCATTTTGACTACCTAAAGCTGTAGTTTTAGGTATCGTCAACTTGAGCACCTAAAGTGGTCACCGCTGACTAGTTTCGGATCTTCCATGTTTTCAGTGTAGAGGCATGTTTGTGCCTTTCAATACCTTAATCCTCATTAACAGGGCTGTACATATCATAGGTTGGAGGGGGAGGGTTGTAGGATGTACCTATAGCATGATCATTCATGTCCTTCTGGTTTTTATGTGCTGCACAGCTTTATCAGTACATCTGTATAGATATTAATGCATGAACCATATATATAATTATTAGAGTCACGAAGTGATGATTAAGGATGAGCAAGATGATAGAGAGATGATGCTTATTAACCATTTGTAGCTTATTACCATTAGTGTGTGGTCCACCGACTGGTTTTGCGTTAACGCCATTATACCATAAAGGCCCCAGAGTTGGCATTATGCTACAAAAGAGTACCCCTTTTAGCAAAATGCCGCATGTAGCGTAAATGCCCCATGTATGGCCCTTGTCCGGGGATCTAATGAACATTAGCAGAGGCGTAGGAACCACATCTGTACAACCACTATCTGTATAAAGAACCGCTTTCTGTAGTACTACAGTTAGAGACTGACCATCCAACCGCTATAATTATATGTAAATATAATGCTATCTGTATCACATTCGGTATGTCAAAAAGCTGTATCAAAGATACATTAAATTCACTATTACATTAAGTATATCAATATTGCTTGTGTACCTTAACATATTGTTGGAAATGTTTCTACAGATAGCGTCAATTGACAGATATAGTTGTTTGATGGTTGCTATACAGATAGTGTTCACTTTTACACAGATAGTGTTTGGATGGTCGACCTCTGTGAGTAGTACTTTAGATAGCCGTGGTTTACACAGATATTGGTTGTACAGGTGTGGGCCTACTGCACCCATCATGTATCATCGACTTGAGCGTGCTAACACCATTATGTATGCCTATTATAAGATATGTATAAAGGTAGTTTCTAATGACTTTTGCCTGTGATTTGAAGTCTAGGTACCTATTTTCTCCCATTCAACTACCATATTAAATAAAAATGTGGAGTAAATTTAGGGAACTTTGTGATTTTATCTTAGCTCTTGGTAATTTTTGTTGCTCTGTTGCTCAGACCTTCGAAGGCTTTCCGCCTTGTTAATGGAGAGTCAGTGCCTACTTTAGACTGTGTAGGATCATGGGAAGTAGGCACTGCATAAAATATCAACATCAAGTGGATCAAATAGGTCCACAGTGTTCTGCAGAACCTAACCATTGTATGGCTTTATCTTTCTTTTGTCATAATAGCCACACATTGACTTACACGCTGGAACGCATGTAAAGTTAGGGGGGGCCAGAAATTTAGTGGTGATACCTACTTTGGTGGACACATGAAATTCCATCTTGGGACAAAAGGCCCCAGGAAACTTAAGTTTGTGTCAGAGAAAATTTAGGAATTTTGCATTGATTTTACTGCATTTTAGGACAATCTGAATCCAAATTTCCTTAGCTCTCCTACAAGTTCGGGGGGGGGGCAAAGTTCAAAGTTGAGGGGGCCCTGCTGGCCCCCCTGGCCACCGCTGTTGTTCAGTTTATTATGAATTCTTGTCATTTTTTTTTTATTATTTTTTTTTGGGGGGGCCCAAACATACTCAGGTCCCACCTCATTCATGATTGGGGGGCCCAGACCCCCTGCCCCCCTTTTCCTACGCCCCTGCTATTATGTCATAATTACTTGCCCTTTACACATCCACCCATACCCAGTATTGGCCATCTGCCCATATTGGCCCGAATAAGGGCCGTTTTCCACCATCCGACAGGGTACCTCTTTCGGCCGACAGCTGCCACACTTTACCACCTCGGCCGACAGGGCCGCCATAGGGTTCAATGGTAGGCCATGATCTCTGTCGGCCGAAAATAGCATCTACTATGGGTCTAGCGGCCGACAGAGGGGACATATCGGGTGGTGGAAAATGGCCCTAAGGGCAGATGGTCAGGGTATATTGAAAGCCATAAGCATCGGGGGTGCTTAACCGTTAACAGGCCACTGCAAATTTGTTTACTTGCCCTAAGTAAAAGTGAATGCCGAGAGTCTATCGCCAACCTTGAGTAGCTTTTAAACCGTTGCAGGTAAAATGGCAGATATGAAGACCAACTGCTTTTCACTCAAAGAATAATGCAGACATACCCAGTGATTTCCGTCGACATAATAGGACTGTCAGTACAAACAACGTGGACCAAAATTATGTCTCTCTGTCTCTGACTGTCTCTGTCTGTCTCACTTTCTCTGTCTCTCTGTCTTTCTTTCTCTTCCTCTCCCCCCTCCCCTGGGGGCTGTTCCAAAAATTTTAGATATTTAGTAGAGCCATTAGCACTTAGTATAACCAATTTGAAAGTGCCAACTTTCTAAAATATCTATCTGTTTCAGAACTAAATATAACACAAATAGGGCAAAGCCGATATTAGGGTGTGCATCTCTCCTATATTAAGATAGCAACTTTTGAAATAGATTGATATATTAGGAAACTAGCACTATTAGGCCTCAAAATGTGGATATATTCAAGCTCATACGGTCTGACAATACTTCTTCAAACTATTAACATTCTTTATTGGCTAATTGTATGCGAGTATGCCCCTAATGGTTCTATATAGGCATTTCGATAATGAATTGGAATAACTACCAAGCTATTTAAGATATTAAGTCACTGAATTTTGGTGGATATATATGTGTAATACACATACTTTAACCCCATATGAATAATTTCATCAGAGTTACATTTTTAATTTCCTCAATATATTCTATGTGTACCTCAGAGGTGCACATAGAAATCCAATTTTTAAACAGGCAAAAATATATTTCATTTAATATAACAATTTTTAGTGACATTAAATCCATTCTGAAACAGATTGGCTTTGGCTATAAGCGAGAGATATTAGGCACTATGCCATAATTAGATATAGCAGACAGTAAAATATCAAAAATAGCACCAAAATCCAAGATGCAAACTTTAGAAACAGATTTGCCTAATATGTCTACTGATAGAGGTTTTGAAACAGGCCCCTGATCTATCAGTATAGGTTCTATTGAGTCAGCCGGCCAGTCAGCCCACTGACCGCCCAGCTTTATCAGTATAGACTGAATGCTCGCACCATATTATCATGATGATATACAACCACTAGGTGTTCACCCTTTCCACTGTGTAGTCAGGGCTTGTTATCACATCCAGACTTTGAGCCACACATGCCTCCTGCAATGATGAGCCTTTCAATCTGCCCGGCCGAGGTGGCAACCGGCAGACGACCAATGTAAGATGCTCTTTATTGAAAGCCTCATTTCTCTTGGTAGCGATAAGGCATGTTGCTAGGCAACTGTCACTAAGGTGATGCTTCCACGCCCCCTTGGGTATATTCTGGATGGGTCTGGCTACAGGAACCTAGACGAAACGGGCGCTTATAAAATTCAAGATAATTATGGTTTATATCGCAAATTTCAATTTCAAAACCTGATAATACATGACATTTTCATGTTGTCCTTGGAAAGCGTTCATATACACTTTGACATATATGCTAATGTAGTGCTGCTGAGAACTATTTTCCTCCAGGTTGGTGTCCATGCTCAGTGGCCATGATAACAGCTAGTATCCACGTTCATAAGCCGCACTGTCTGCAGTATTTATTTGTAGATTGTTCTGCAATTGTAGGTTAAAGAAATAGAACTACCCTTACTTACACATTATATCTGTCCCATCTGTCTCAAAAGTGGTCATGGGATACTTTGACTGTTGAAGCAGACGTAAGGCCATATGGAATACTTGACGGCTGTGAAAGGTGAACCCAGGGACATGTACGGCTATCACGCGAGTCATTATACAAATAGACTTTTGACGTCACAATAGTCTTGAACTGATCAGGTTACCATCTTCTTGTCTGAAATGTCAGAAACGAAATGTTATTTCCCACTGGGCTAGAATCATTACACTGATTCGCATGTGACACGAGATCGGTGCCTCTCTTTTCCGACTTTAAGGGTTACACAGCTATAAAGCATCAATTCAATTGATAATATGTCACCATAAAGCATAGGCGCAACCCAGGAGGCCCTTCTTGATGCGCTACGATCACAGTTCGCCCTACAACTGCAAATACCTATGACATTCCTGTGAGATTTTTGGTACGACTTAAGTACTGTCGTGTGTTAACAAATGGTCCACTTTGGATCTTGGCGCAAATTTTGCAAACCAGTACAATATCGAATATAATCCCTATTTGAGAGTACATGAAAAGAACCAATGCATATTGTTAAATCAAAGGAGCTTTGCCATACCTTATATTATAATCATCGTCATTTCTCATGTTCTCCACACATTGTCATATTCCTCTACTTATGTCGTTGCTCTGGAGGCCATTCCTTAACAAATTACGACGGCTGTACTTCAAACCGTAGTGACTGGCCTTAAAATAAGGCCATTACAGTATCATGCATTAGTGGGTACTAAGTCCTGCACCAGAACGGCTGCTCTTTACCAAGCCTTATATAATTACTTCACAGGTACTAATCTTACAGAGCAGTCGTAGGGCAGTACCTACGATCACCTGTCTTATTCATGGGGGTCTCAAATCATAGTGGTGGTATGTTGCCGCAGTACCCTACGAAATGGCCTTCAGCATCTACTTGACACATTGTATAATGTATTGGGCACCTGCCTATTTCAATGGGTTCTCCCTCTTTTACTGTCAAACACTCTGCTGGTTTGCTCCCGGAGGGAGGATAGCACTCTGAAGTGTGTTTCAAAATCCATCATATCTTCACTGTAAAGTAAAAAGAGCTGTCACGATAATGGCAGACCTCTGTCAACTTGAGAACAGACCCGGCGAAAGGACATTCCTCTTAAGTAACACAGTGCTTCCTTGCAGGAATTACACTGCTTCCCTGTGTCACAAATACGGTAATTCTCATGGTTTACAGGGGTGTGGTAGATTATAACTGTCCGACTGTGGGCGCTGCCATCCATATTTGGTAAAGTAAAGCTAAACGTGCAAATAGCGAGTCGTTGTGTTTAGTGAAAAAGGGCAGAATACTTTGAGTCGGCCCTCAGGGTTGAAAACGTCCCAAGAATAGCATTCTTCTTTTAGCCATTTCCACCTCATTCAAAGCTATGTACTGCTAGACCACCATAAACCTATTTGTTTCTCAGTCGGGGATCCTATCTGAATGTTATAGTCATGCCACCCATCAATAGGGTGTACAATTTCCAGACTATCATTTTGAATCAGTCACATTGCAATGCCCGAGAAAGTAACTAACCATTGCCCTATATGTCACATGCCCAGCGGTCTAATAATGAGCCAACTGACTGCAGATAATAGGGCAGGTTGTGATTCAGTATTGAATAAAATCGTTCATTTGAAATAGGAAAGGACTAATGCCCTGTCAACATTTGTCGTTAGGCATTTGAAAGGATTATCAGGTGAATTCTAATTCAAGCCCCAATGATATGTATAGTCAACTCGGTTAATCATCGTTTGATATAATTATTTTGCCCCCCGGCCTACTAGACTTTTTAGCACTCGAATTATTGTGTTTATTAATGGTCTGTCTGACCGTATTTCTGGTGCTGACCATTTGGCAAGTCTATGAGAATGTCAGAGTGTAGCTTGCCTCAATCCCCATTGCTATTACTGCCCTATTCTTACCCTGCCAAACACATCCTAAGCTAATTACCTGCCTGTTACAATACACCTATGCAACTAACCCTATACGCTGTAGTGTATCTAGCAGGTGGAGTCGGTCGAGCAATTGCCCCCTGGGCAAGAGAGCAGAGAGACCCATTGATAAATGAAATAATCGATATCGTGATCCAATCTGACCACACATGCTGGGAAGGAAATGTTGAGTGGCCCCGAAGGCACTACTCCATTTTGCACATACTTCACCATTCACTTGCCTATTTTACACCAAGTTAACGCCAAGAATCTGAGGCAACCCTTTTTGTACATTGCCATGGTATCTCCTGGCCCCCATTCAATAAAGACTTCTGATAGACTACAGTGCCACACAATGGTGGATTCAAGGCTTGAATCAGGAAGGTCAGAAAGTAGCATCGGCAGAGGAGCAGACTCTGGTAGGAGGAGCAGCTCAGGGCGAGTGGCACTGTTAACCATTTCATCAGAGGTCAGCTTTGCACGAACCCAGTCCCGACATCCAATCTTCGTGTATACGTCATTGGCTTACTTTATTCGGGATCATGGCAATGGTGGACCCATGATCCATTGAGAGTCATTTTGATGAACGTGACAACAATCAATCTGTCTCTTTGATGAGCGTGACTGAAATCTGCATCTTTCAAACAGAGAGCGGCTGATTTTTCTTTTCTGCATCCAGATACACAACATGAATACTGTTCACCGTTATTGGGTTAAAATTGCGAAAAGGTTACTAACGCGACTTAAGGTTTCACCCACGGTAAATCTGAAAAGGATGAAGGGAGGTTAAGATCACGACGGCAACCTGTACTTCTAGAATGGTAAGAAATGGTAGGCTACACGTTGCCGTACACGTTACAAGTAGGCGAAACCTCTCTATTCTGGTGTGAAGCCCTGCAGCATAGACCTGAAGAATGAGATCTCTATGTCTATATGCAGTGCCTCGATTGACTTAAGGCCCCTACCAACGACCTTCTACGGTGTTTGGATAATCCCAAGCAGGTGCGGTATAGCATCATGCAGTGTGGTATCTGTGGGGCTACACAGACGCTAAAACGGCCCCACAGACTACTTGTAGGTCTGACGGTCATCATTTATAGCATGGCCACTAAGCTCTGTGGACGGCCAGCCCCACCCACCAGCCTCAAAATGAGGTAGTTGTGTAGATGTCCTGCCCACTTCCACCCAACATATACCCCTGCCTCCCGCCCTGCCTAGTCATCCACAGAGGCAGGTTCGGCTGCAGCACGAGCCTGCAGCATTTATGGAACTTCCAGACCGAAGCTATAAACATGCTTGCACCTCTGGTGTTGATGGATTTTCACCATTTGGGTATTGTGGACCACACCGAGCATGCTCAATGACTTTCACGGCGAGCGTCTAGTGCAGATTCATGTGCAAATGCTTTATGCACTACAGACTATGGAAAAAGGTGAGGAATGCCAGCGTTTATTCGCGTTTTTCGTAAGTTCTTTCATTCATTCCTATGTTCGTTCTTTTTTTTTAATTCCTTCCTTCATTCCTTCTTTTGTTCCTTCATTCCGACCTTCCTTCCTTTGTTTATTCCTTCCTTCTTTACTCTTTTTTTCCCATACATTCCGCCCATCAAGCCTTTTTTCAGTCGATATAATCACTAATTATACCATCATCCCACTCCTAAACCGTCTTTACTTTCAGGTCTTTACTTTGCGATAGTGAGCAGTTAACTAACCAATTAAACCAGATTCATCTGAGATTTGAGAGACCCTGCGTGTCAGTCGGATCTTGGACACTCAGTCAGGCACTAATTTAGGAGGACATTGTTTAGTAGCCACTATGGTACGGGGCCTTAGCAAAAATGAACTGCCACCAAAAGAATGGCGTTGACATAATACTATTACTGATTACACTTAAAAATCAGCGCCTCCTTCATTTAAATCCATTCAAGTAAGAGGCTGTAGAGGTGCAGTAATTATGCCTTATGAAAAGGCTGTAAGGCTTTGCTTAAGTTGTCATTTGAAATATGGTATATTAAATTGATAACGAACGTTCATGTTTAATATGTCAATTCTGTGAGCACTATGAAACCTTTGGTGAGTTTATCCATTTCCCGACAGGAGGAATAGCCAGAAAAGAAGACCATTATAGAATAAACTGATGATGTGTGCATCACCCACACAGACAGAAGAAGACTTAACACTTTGACATGTACTGTACATGTCAGGATTTGTCTCATACATGACATGTACAAAGGCATGTCAAGTCAGGTTGAGGCTCACACATTTTGTATGTCAACTCCATTTGACATGGATAATGAACACATGTCACATATTCCTGGTTCATGCACCTGAGTACCAGGTAGTACTGTGTGACAATTATGCAAGGGTCAACAGGAGTCAATAGCTGTGTACCAGTGGTACAATCAAGGTATATGAGGTAGGAGATATTATGGTGCCACAGGCCTGTAACAACAAGGCCTAGGTATATCCATATCTACATAACTTCTCTTGTCAGGGGACCTTTATGCAGTTTATAAGACAAGGACATGCAGGCACATGACTGTGCCATATGTCTTCATGCATTGTAGACTTTGAGTCTATGTATTATATATTGGGTGTTAGCATAAAACCTTTTGGTATTCTTCCAGCCCACAGATAAGGTGTCCAATCTCCCCTTTTGAAGTATTCAGGATTTAAGGGTTTCATTTTATTATCAAATAATAATACAAACTTAACAATGAAATGGTTTTCACTACCCTTGGATGAAAATATCAATACACTTTAGTGATCCATCTATACCAAGAACAAAATGATACAGAGCTACATCAAATGTCTCAGGTGTTGGTAGTACCTCTTGATAGTGGAGAATCCTAGTACCAAAATTGCTGTTTGCCCCATCTAGTGGTATATCCTACAACAATTATGCAGGTCAAACCTGACATATTATCACATATCGTCACAACTTTGACATGGCTGTGACCCTTGTCAAATCACAAGTGACATGGCATTTCAAGGTATTTCAGAGCATAGGAGGTGTAAGGCATGCTACAGGTGTCATGGTGACATATGTGCACATGTACCAATGACATGTGCTCTCCATGTCTCACTTGACATGGGTATACATGTCATTTTGTCAACTACAGTTTTTTTTTCAGTGCGGGTTTTCATATGCATGAGTATCGATTGTTATGGGGCTCTTGAAAGGGAAAAACTAGTTTGAAAAGTTCTTATGAAATATGCATTAGTCCCATCTCTCAGTGTAGATATTAAGTTTCCATTTGGGTAAATATTGTGCTAAAATGTTTAAAAAAATGTATTGATACGAATCCAAACGAGCAGTACCATCCCGCGATTTAAATGCTAAATGATGGATTGAACTGTCCAGTTTAAGCCTTTTTGTCAATGAACTCAAAAAGTATTCTGGACAAGAGATAAAACAATGTTTTTCACAACATGGTTCCAAGATCACTCATGAAACGCATCATCACAACTGGTAACACGATAAATTAATGCTAATAAATTGTCCTGGGTTCAGCCAGACCACTGTTAAATGATGATTCTGTTTTTAGCACAATTTCATAGTTATTCCAGAATCCCGCGTGTCCGTTTTCCTGTTATGATAGATATCTCCTGCCGCCATCATATGTGCCGTCGCATAGGTAATTGATACTGACTGACCACCATCCTGTCTTTCTCGAAATCTGACTGAAGCTAGTTGAAACACTGCACGTGTTGAACGCACTTTCAACATTTTCACTGGTTATTGAATTACTCTTTATGACAACACACAATGCATTTGATCCGGTAGTGTCGTGATCAGAATATTCTACACGGCTGAGAGATCCGAAAAGCATCAGCCATTGGCCGAGGGCTTTAATTCATAATGTGGCAAATGCCATTAAATGATAACATCAAACCAAAGCTACTCAAAATGAATACCCCAAGGTGAAGCGTGGGTACGAAGCTAATGTTACCTTAAAAAAGTCTGTATTGAGAGTGTGGTAACACACGTTTGTTAATGATGGCGCATATTTCTTACCAGAATACTAAGTTTGATCCTTTCATAGGAATTAGCAATGTGGTCTCAATAAAACTTACCATGCATAGATTCCCACATTTCCTATTTCCAATTAAGGTCCCAAGACTTTTATTCATTATCTGAAAAGCAAGATCCGTACACTCCCCCAAGTATAAAACAGAAAACATTGCATCCTTTTTCATCCGATGAAAAAGGAGAGGATTATTTTACAGGAGCCTAAGGTGCTCACATTCACCGAAATTGAAAGCTTTGAGACAGAGAGAAAAATCACCGGGTTTTTCTTCCACATTAACCATGCTTCTCATGTAAACTGCTTGTTTTTATAGTTTAAATATGAAAGTCGGAGGCGAGTGAAAGCTGTAACATGGATGCTGCTTACAATATCAGGTCCTTTCCTGCTCAGCTCCGTCAGTTTTTAATTTTTCACAGTGTCAAGTGTTTCTCCATTCACACCACTAATTGTCACCATATAAGGCTGTAGCACTATTGATTTCAAGCAGACTTCAAGATCAGTGCTTATGTAAGACTTAGATTATATTAAGTTCCAATGCCACTATACACCCGCTGCTTATTCAAGACCGGCGCTTTTTCAAAACCTGGTGCATATACTGGTCAATATAGTATGTTATGTCACAGGATGAAAGCAGTCAGAGGAAAGGGCTCTTAGGATCTTATCTCCTAGTATCTAAATTCACAATAAGATGATCTTATTCTGTGTTTACTTCCAACAAGGGAAAGGTTATCACCTTTAAATGCTGAAATAAGGTGGTTGAGTAATTTCTTGAACAGCGTGTGTTTAAGTGTTAACCACCTCAGAGTGATGATTACCAACAAAGTTCAACAACATAAAACCTTTCACCAGAGATGATAAAAATAACTCATCTAGGGCATCTCCTCATATAGCGGAGCTCCTTGAATTATGCTTATAAATTTCCCATGAGCATAATACCTTTGTGTCAGGTAAATAAGGTCAAGTTCTAGTGCTGTGCTTCATCTCCATAAATGTGGATTTAAAGTAACGAATAACCTGATGAAAAGGAAAGACCAGCCAAAGTGCATGTCCTAGGGTCTTGGTAGGGTGACTGGGATCTCAGCAAAGAAGAGGACCTAGGGCATGTCTGCTGGTATAACATGGTAGGCTGACAGCTTTCTACACCACGGGGGACTAGAGAACACAGGGGCGTTGGTGTCTCATGCAAGGGGCTTGGTGCCCCAAACAGTAAACATACCTAGGGAAAGTCACAGGGGACCAATAAACACTCTGAGAGCTGACCCCAGACACCGCCCAATGTGTAATCCAATGTCTTAGCAGACACTGGCAAGGTATTACCCCCGGGGTATCACCACCATCCCTCCATTGATATCCATCCCCATCGTCATGTACAGCACAGGCATGTTTATGACCAAGTCGATATTAGTTAATGCAGCAGAGATGTTCATGGGTAATATCAAGGAGGGTTTGTAATCAAGGTCAGTATCATATTGTCTAGCGGTTGATAAAATCGAATGATATCTGTCATTTGAGCATCACAGGAGATAAGCAGGATATCAACTGTAAGTGAGTACTGCAGAACCACGTGCCATATCCTCCGGGATGTGAGATCTGGCCAGTATCGGGGAAACTATTTCAAGAGCACTTAACCCTTCAACGTATTTAACCCTCAGATCGATGCCACTTTATAATACTAAGGCTTAAAAGCCATAAACTTTTACTCAGAATCGAGCATATATATATATATATATATATATATATATATATATATATATATATATATATATATATAGTCAGATACTGCCCTAATGATGGCTAATCAGCTAAAGTTTGTCTGGAAAAAAGAATTGAAATGATGTACAAATCAGAGGGTTATCAGCTGCTTTCCTTGCTCATGACGAATTTGATAGGGTATTAGGGTTTGACTCCTTTAGTCCCCACAAGGATTATAGTCATCTAACATTTCTGCCTTGACCATTGACAGGAAATATGGCTACATGGCCTGTTGCGACTTGAAATTGGGTCATCACCTACTTACCGGCCCCTATGTTCGAAAGCCTCTCAGCTACTCTCATTTCGTCACATTGGAAACTGAAAACTAAATTCCTTGATACAAACATTATTCTATTGATAATTGTGGAGCCGAGATACTATGGAAATTATTTGGAATAAGTTTCGAAGTTCAATGAATAAGCCACAAATTCCCATAGTTGGCTAAAGCAGCGGTTAGAATCTTCACCATCAAACATACGAGGTAATTTTGCTGGTTCACTTCTCCTCAGTGCATGGAGGAGAGGTACCAAAAATCATGAAGAACAACCAGAAGAAAACAGAAGAAAAACATAAGTGGCAATGCCTGATTAATCACAGCCTCTGCAGTGGAAACCCTGCAGTGAAAGTATTCCATCTGGAGGCACGTTTCTTGGCATCACGTTGCATCCCTTCAGGTTATTTTCGTCAACATCTTTCCGAGACTAAAATGGACAAGTTATTTAAGGTGGGTCGCTACCATTGAATCAAAGTGCCTAGACTTTCGTATTTTTCTCTCAGAGGTAGCTAAATTCACTTAGAACAAGAATATGAAGGAAAGTAGGGGGTCCCATGCTATTTTTTTTATATTGAATTTTGAAAAATAAAAGTATTTCCAGTTTCACCTAAAAATCAGAAAAATAAATTTCGAGATTTTTTTTTCTGTCATAACTATCAAACTGAAATATGAAAACTCACATGTTGAACGTTATGGTATTCCTATTTATCGAGAATTTTTCTCCCATTACAAGGCATTATGGCTAAATTTATCACGTTTTGGCAAAAAAAGAGGATAAAGTTCGTATTATTTTATAATAAAAACGATTAGATCATCTATTTCTAGGCACTAGATTTTTCTTAAACTTTCCTAAATCATTATTCAGATAATTTGCCTTCAAATAAAAGTAGTTTTGATATGGGGTCCCGTGTACAATTTTGAAGTTTTGGTCATTTGAAATAAAAAATTATTAAACAAATTGACAAAATCCCATATTCAAAGCACTGCATGATGGGTAAAATACAATATCCTGACAAGAAATTGTTTCTCTGTATATGCCCTTGGTCATTGTGAGCAAACTATCAATTATACAGCACTGTATAGGTAATGCAAGGGTTATAATTATAAAGTACAAAAACTGTCAGTGAATCATGGAAAAAATCCACATGTAAATATGTCAAAATTTCAGATGGCCATCAAATGCACAATTTCGAACGAAATTGTCCAAGATTTCTTGTGACTATTTAGGGATTATATATGTATGTGCATACCAAAAATGGTCCCATGATGAAGATAACCTATATGCGCGGGGATCTGCGCAGCAGGCTGAATTTCAGTGGTAGCGACCCACCTTTTAAATAAATCCACTATGAGGTTTCTATCACTCAGGGGATGTCACCAATATTACCACCCCCATATTTCCCGTTACTTTGAGATGGGTGGCCGAACCATCCTTCTGAAATGTAATGGCACAGTGTTGCGAGAAGCTTTGACATTTGACTTTGTCACATTATGCTAATACACTGTATAGGTCCTAAACCACAGCATATCCTAAACGCCCTTCACTCAACTGATGGATTATAGAGATAGCCAGAGTCAGAAAAAGAGTGAAGAGCCAGAGCTAGGGTGATTTTGGCCTTTCACGATTATTCCTAAAACACACTGGCCCTCTCCACAATACAGTGTGATCTATAACCTTAGTCTCACTTTACTCTACTAAAATATGTATGCATCCACCAGGATCCAAAAGGGCATACAGTCCACCTATACATACGCCTCATTTGCAGGTTCCTAGATGTCTCTGTGTGCACAGAGAAAAGAAGACTGATCGCTTTGACACATACTGCACAGGTCACAATTGTCTCCCACATGACATGTGTGAAAGGCATGTTGAATGAGGTTGACACTCTCACATTTGGTTCTTCAACTCCACTGGACATGCGTAATGAAGACAGTTGTCATGGTGACATATGTGCCATGTCCCAATGACATGTGCTCTATGTGTCAAATCAAGTTGACATGGATATACATGTCATTTTGTCAGGAAGACTTTTTTCAGTGTGTTTTCATGCCAGAGTGAGATGGATTCCATAAAAGGCCATTTAGGGTGTGTTTAGAGTCATAATCGAGGGTGACAACTGTGAGGTAATCAGAATAATACATAGGGAGACAAAGCCCCTATGAAATCTAGCAGGGCTAAACAAAGATGTGGAATAGACCAAATGCTAAGCCTTGATATCAAACTAACCCAGATCCTTTGATTTCTTAACCCATAGTCCACTTGGCCACTGTCACACGACTGAGCCATACAATACAAATTTCTGTGACAGAGGCCTAGTGGACTATGGGTGTTAATAACACACACAACTAAAGAGGGTGACCTGACTTGTTAAGGCGATTGACTCAGGGAGAAAACAAAATCTGTTACTTTATTTTCAGTCCTGTCTTTAAGAAGGTGTCAAAAATCCTCTGTGTGCCCTGATGGCTGATAAGATAATCAGCTTGTAGACGAAGTTCAAAACCTTTGATCTATTCATCAGTGGCGGATCCAGGATCTGGACAAGGAACATTTCTGCCTGTTTGTGAGAGTTTAAGGCAGTCGTGCATGGCCCTTTGGCCTCAGACTTCAGTCTATATGAGAGCCAGCAGACAAATTAAATGAGGGACTGGAGTGGGTAATATCTGGTCATGAAGTTTCCTGATTGGAGAGCCTGGCCGACATGTTGATTGAACCCAAAGAGAGACATCCATGGCATCCCTGACCTACATCGAGATATTTCTTGGTTATAAAAAGACACCTAGGGCATAATTTTACGCTGATTTAGCACTCTATAATCAGTGTAAATTTTCCACTTATTTCATTTGTGAGACGTACTAAAAACTTCTTTTCAAACTCAAAAAAAGTGCTATGGCAACTGATATTGATGCTGTTCTGAGGAGATATAAGGCCGTGCTCATTATATACACACGTGGCATAGCTATTGGGCCTATCTGTGACATGACCGTTAACAAGCATTTAGGGAGGCCCTCTATCTGGTTTTGAAATGTTTCTGTCCACCAGAGAGGTCAGTGGCTAGCCGTGTGGGCACTAGTCTGTGCACAAGAAGGCAGGGGCAGGGCAGGCAGCCTTCTCCAGTGACAGGAGCAAACACGACAGCGGCCAAGGGTCAGACACAAGGTGGCCTGAGGGTGCCACGTCAGACGCTACATGTCACGTTTCCGGCCACTGATACATCATAGCAATGTCATAACGCCCAAGTCGTACTTCCTATGAGATTGCACCACCCAGTGATATGGAATGGCCTGTTTATTTCCTGAGGTCATCGGTGTCCTTTGCCTATGCCATAAAGCCCCTTTTGATCACAAATGGAGCCAGGATCTACTGGGCCTAATAGACCGATGCTATCCACCGAGGTAGCGCCTCAAACATCAAGCTAGGACTTATAACAGCCATGCAAAGGACCACCTGCTTTCAATGAGGCAGCACCTGCCTGAAAGGTCCTTTAATAGATGGCGGCAGTCTGAATTGCACATTGGGGATATTGAAAATCCCAGTCAGCAGGTAGTGCTGGTAGCTATCCATTTTAACATAATACTGGTAGTTTCAGAAATGTTTTAATTTACAATTATACAACTATTGAGTAGCTGCTTATGGTACAGAATCTAGATACCCAGCAATGGGAAATGCCTGGGCATGGGTGGGCGTTGTTTGAGCTAAATAACCTTATTATATATTCTGACGTTCCTACGCCAGTATTTGTCTACTAATCGCACTGTCTATTGCAATTGAAAGCTCATTAGTCACGGATTGTCACGCCTCCAGCTTGTGCACATGATTGCCCTATAATTAGAATTGAGTATATACGGCTTCATACCTTTTTATTACACGTGCCTAGTAACAGTGCTCATGTAACACCTGCATGTGCAGGGCACTAAGTAGCGTATTAATATGATTTTATGGTGTCATGTAGCAGCGACACAAAATACCCAGCACGTTTCCAAATATAAATGTCTTCTTAGGGTTCAACACCAATTGAACGTCCTTCATTCTGGCGAAGTGTGGGGGAGGGGGTCGTGGGCACCAGAGGAGGATCGAGTGTCTCCCTCCATGCAGAGAAAAACAACAACAACAACAACAACAACAAAACAAAACAACGATACAAAAAAAAACCCATCAAATTGCCTCATAATTAAATGTAAAAAAAACAACAACAAACAAACAAAACAACGCAAATCTGAAACATAAAATTTAGTAAAGAGGTACTGGGATAGGAAAACCTTGGGTCTCAAAGCAGACACTGAAGACTATTTTTCTTTACAAATTCTATAAAGGCACGTACGAATATCAGTTTGTCCACATGTGCTTGCAAGCTGATACTTCAAGATGGTTATAGGGTAGCCCCCCTCTCATCCCAGACCCCTACATAAAGATTTGATTCCTATATTTCTGGTAGAGATAACCTCTTTCTGGAGAGGTCCTTTTAAATGGGGTATATTGGAAAGAAATGGAAACTAGATGAGGAAGTCAGGGTAAGAAAGGGAAATTCATTATGTTATCTGCCATTGTTGTGCTTGGCATGCATGATTGGGAGCTGTAAAACAGCTTATTATCTTAGCAACGTCTGAGTATTATTCCAAGTAAATGTTTTTCAAATGAATGGATGGAGTTTATAATTCAAGATGTCCTTTTATTGTGTTCCTGTGAAGTCATAGGCCTTACCTTAACGCAGAACTCAACGGACTGAATAGGCCTGTAGGCATTTCTCTAAGTTTCTCTTGGGAACTATCTTTGACAGTAATCAAAGGTTTCCGTGATACAAAGTTGATGGATTGATCACATTGTCTGCAGGGATACTAGCCATGTATGGTTTTGTCTTCACCCTGGAGTATATAATTTAGGGTGCAATGGAAAGTAAAAATAATATCCCGAATAGGAATTGACTTGTAAATTCAATTTAAATTGTGAATACAACCACAAAGGATGTTATTCCAAACTTCCAAGTACACAACCTTTAGCGTTGATCTATTTTCCTCGACCAAATTGACTAACATATAGTCGAATTTCGCCGTTGGTAGGTTACTGCGCTGCTAAATATAGAAAATCGGGTCACACAGGCACAGCTGTCTGCCTGAGCATACGAAAGACTCTCTAAAGTATTTTTTTCTTTTTATATCATCTATTACCCTACTCCCTCACCCCTTACTTTCTTACTCCGCTACTCCATTATGGTGGCCCATGAGGGCCAACAACAACAAAATTCAAACTGATTGCTTGTGAATGGTTTTGAGTGGCATAAGTCAGATAAACATCTCATTGGGCAGTTTATCCAGTATATGACAGCCTGTTGTCTATACGTATATACAGAGTCAGGGTGTCGGTAGTATACACAGAGTGAGGTTTGGCTCAGTATGTAAGTAGTATACATAGAGTGGGGTTTGTATGGAGGGTGTTGCTCCTATAGTAAAAGGAAGAGCTGGCTAAAATTGCCCTCGTTTCCAGTCCTTTCTTTTCATGTAGCTATAACTTGTCCCTTTTGTTGCTCACATGTGGTCATTCAGGTATGGTGCTAAAAAAGGGGGATTTGAGTGGGTACCTAGTTGAGAGAAGTCAGTCAGTATAATATACTATAGTGTGTGTGAAATGAGTAGGTACGTGATAGTGCAGCTCTCTCTGTTTTAAACAAGGCAGTTGACTTTTCAGACTATTGTGGTGAGTGCAAGTTGAATGGTGAAGCAGAATGTTACTTCTCTTGAAAAGAGGGTACCTAATGACAGCTCTTTTTACCATAGGAGCAACAAGCTCCTGAATGTGTAAGTAGTATAAGGAGAGTAAGGTTTGATTTAGGGCATTTATAAGGAGTATTCACTGAGTGAGGTTTGTCTAAGGTTGTAAGTATTACAAAGAGAGTGAGGTTTGATTCAGGGTGTAACTATCATTAAGAGAATGGGGTTAGGGGCGGATCTAGGGTTCAGTGCCATATTTAAATGGGATAGGAGAGCGTGCTCCCCATCCATTTGTCTGTGGTTAAGTTTATTTGCCCCTTTTAAGTACAAAATTTAGCCAAGATTAGATGGTGTTACACCCTCCTTATCCATATCGCAGATTGCCCCTCGATCCACCTCTAGCTTTTATATGAAAATCATGGTCTGCAGACTAAAAAGATGGGGCGCCCTCACCCCTCCTCAACACATCACACCACTCCCTTACCTCATCCCCCATAGGACACAAGAGCACTAAAGTAGCTATAAGCTCTTTCCACCACAACTACTGTCCGGAGGCGTTTCTAGAAGAGTGACTAAGTGTATGCCTCAGTTCGATGTACTGTGTAGATATCTGTTATCTACACCCGCACTAAACTCAACCGTGGATGTGTTAGGAGCAGCCTGGTCCATCAGTCCCTGTCTGAGAAATGACTTCTAGGCCTTCTTGTTACAGTAATTTTGCTATTTAGGCAGACACTGAATACCCTTACCCCGGGTCCTTACCCCTCCGCCCACCGGCTGCCCACTACATGGGGAAAATGGTCCCCTCAATCAAAGACACGTTTCTGCGAGGCGTTGGTGTCCTTGCATAATCTATCCATATGGTTCTGCAGCCAGGGGTCGGTGCCTGAGTATGAGGCACTGCCCTCCAAATGGGAGGGCAGAAAAGGCTAGGGAGTAGCAGCTTTCAGCAGTGCAGTGACGAGAGCAAACACGACATGGCAAAGGGTGGGATCCAGGAAGCCACGTCAGGTGCTACTAGTCACTTCCCTTAGCCGATGCTATGTTATAGAAAAAATGATAACACCCGCGATAGGCGTCTCTAGAGGTCGTGCTGGCATGCACTATTCATTTCCAGGGGTGATGGGTGGCCTTTGCTGATGCTATAAAAGCCTCCTTGATAATAAATTGAGGATGGATCTACTAGATGTCGAGAAGGGTGCAATTCTCCGAGGTTGCTTCTCTTATTCTTTAGCAATTATATCGGATTCATATATATCATATTACACCTTCTACCACACTGTGGTCTCAATGATATCAGATTAAAAACAACCAAACGAAAGGTGTCTATCTCGAAACCTATATACCATTCATTCTGACTGAAGTAAATCGGGTTATGTGTTAATTTCCATGAGAGGTCTTTTTTCTCTAGGTTTAAGAATTATAATCAAAGCAATAAAGAGAGTGCGGTTTGCGTCAGTGTGTCAGTAGTATAAGAAGAGCGTGTTTTGGCTCAGGGTGAAAGTAGTATACGCAGAGTGAAGTCTGTCTCACAGTGTACGTAATCAATATACAGAGAGTGAGTTTTGGCTCAGGGTGTAAGTATATAAGGAGAGTGAGTTTTGGCTCAGGGTGTAAGTAGTATAAGGAGAGTGAGTTTTGGCTCAGGGTCTAAGTAGTATAAGGAGAGTGAGCTTTGGCTCAGGGTGTAGGTAGTATAAGGAGAGTGAGCTTTGGCTCAGGGTGTAAGTAGTATAAGGAGAGTGAGTTTTGGCTCAGGGTGTAAGTAGCATAAGGAGAGTGACTTTTGGCTCAGGGTGTAAGTAGTATAAGGAGAGTGAGCTTTGGGTCAGGGTGTAAGTAGTATTCACAGACTGAGGTTTGGGTCAGGGTGTAAGTACTGTAGCACCTCGCGTACAAGGCACAGTTTATAGACGAATCTCAGGCCTAATACACCTTTTAGCACTTTCGAAAAGAGTGGGTGTGCCTTATAGGTGGGGAAGACTTCTATTAGATTAGTAGTAAACTCTCCAAAATAACCTCTGGGTGCACCTTATAGCATTTCTCTCAACTCAGGTTGACCATGAGTCATTTATACATGGGGTCACCTTATACGCTGGGAACTACAGTATGCTCAGGCTGTCAGAAGTATACACAGAGTGAGGTTAAGATCAGTGTGTAAGTAGTATAAAGAGAGTGAGTTTTGGCTCAGGGTGAAAGTACCGTAAATCCTTGCGTATAGGACGCCCCTCGCATATAGGACGCACCCCGAGTTGGGCTAAATCATATGGATGTACCTGGGGTCATGTTTTGCTCATTTTAGTACTGTTATATAGTGTAAAAACCTCGCATATAGGACGCACCCTGGGTTGAGCAAAATCCTATAGGAAGCAGGGGGAGTACTTTTAGTGTAAAAGCTGCGTCTTATACGCAAGGATTTACGGTAGTATACACAGAGTGATGTCTGGTTCCGGGTGTAAGTAGTATAAAGAGAGTTAGGGTTTAACTCAATTAAGGCGTCACTGTCAGTATTATATGAGGAAGGTTGGCCTTTAGGTTGCTAACAGCCCTTACAAGCAAGTGTGGATAGAGTACGAAATTTACCGACAGGAGTCCATGATAAAACATGACGTACATGTGAGCTCATCAACTCAGAAACATTAGTCATTGCACCTCTGTTAACCATGTTTGGTTTAGTTCGGTAAACAGGCAGTTCGTTTCTATAAAAAGTCTCGAGAATCATATTTTATTTAGGACCCATTCAGCAGTGCATGGTGTGAGAAAATACCCAAACGTAATGCCTCCCGAGCTTCCATTCTCATCTCATAAAGCACTATCTAGTCTATAAATGCAAGTATGATACCCATCGACAATTGCGTAAGGATGGAGAAGCCATTTAATATTCTTAACACTATGCCGTGTCTAGATAAAAAGACACCCCACGCATGCAGGGTACAAATGTATATTGATGGAAGATAAGTGCGCTGATAGAACGGCCAGCCAATTGCTTTATTAACTAACTACTGCTGACTGTGGTAAAATCAGGGCCTAGTTGATACACCTAGCCATTTTTCTATATAAAATTAGCAGCTCCTCTGCCTCTGCCATTTATGCAATACCACTACTAGTCCCAGAACGATACCCGTGTCCCTTATTGCCTGCACATATTGGGAATGGAAAAATAGTCCTCGTGGTCCATCTTCACTGACAATATATATATATGCCGGGCTCTGACAGGTTACTTCTTTTGTGTCCCCCTATAGTCCACACAGGATTTACTGCTGCTTAGTGTAACATTATTATCACAGTCTATTAAACAGTGCCGATCATGGAGGATTTTGTGACTGCATGTGGACCACCCGTTAAGATAATATTGAGAACGGAAACCCAACAAAACAAAGACAAGCAAACAAAAGTGCTAATTGTAATTCATGCTGAGTCTATCAAATTAAAAAAATAACCTAAGGTAGTAGGAAAGTGCCGGTTCTCATTTCTATCATTGGTGAAGAGCCTGTTGCGAAATTTTGACACGCAGTTATGCAGTTCGCTGTGAGCAAATAATGACAGGGGTGACCAAGGTTTACCTCTCCCTTTGGGGTCTTAATTACAACTATTTAAACTGACAATAAAAGACAGTATTTCCCTAGATTCCCAAGCGAACTAAGAAGGGATGTCTGGTTGTCACCAAGTGACATCAAGTGACCGTGATTAATATATTAGTGGTGCCCTACATTAAAATGTGGATTCTTTCAAATTGGAAACATCTCGCTTCATCCATCAATAGCCCCCCCCCCCATGGAGTTACGCTTCTATGCCATTAATCTAAGTGCGCTTTAAACGCAGATTGAATTGGCCAATGAGTAGAGAAGCCTCTTTTCAACTACTTGAACTAAAGACACAGTTCCATGGGCCTTGTGCACGCTATCGCCATTTACAAGCATACTGATTCCAACCCACTTAGCTGGCAACTCATCATTAAATGCTTTTGGCACAGGTTCAGTGCGTTACATTTGTAGAGGTCAGCGGAAAACGTCTTTGGAGAAACCGGGACTCGAACCCGGGACCCTCCAACTTCGAAGCGGAAGCTCTACCCCTGAGCTACTTCCCATGGCCTGACATTCTCTACCTTCCACCTACACCTGGATCAGTATGACACACACAAGGGGAGCAGTGAAGACCAGACAACCGGCTCCTGAGAGTCGGTCTACCAGGTAGAGGGATTTCCGGTCCCCTACACATTTATGACATCTGAAAGGCGTTCCTGGTTTTCTGGTTGCTTTAAAGCGGGGCTAGCACGACTAAGACATACCCGCCTTAGCAAGTCACGTGACCACCCCTTGACCAATCAGATCGTCGCAAATTTTTAGCTGGAGCCCACGAATTTGTGAGCGATCTTTGAAGCGGTACCCATGTTGAAATTGTCCGTGCTAGCCCTCCTTTAAGTCATTTGTTAACATCCAAAATCCATGCACTTTGGAAATATTAGTTTCTGTTAGGCGCATTTCGCCAATCTGTGCTGATCGCCAATTCTTCTTTGCGCCAGGTACAAATGGGCGAGAATCTAATAAATTTTCTAGCAAATTTATAGAATTAATCTTTCTAATATTTTTGGAAGATAACTTTTTATGTTATTCAGCCATTGGTGGTTTAGTGGCAGGTTTCTCTTCTGATGAATATAAAAATAAGCTGAAGACCAAGACCTACATGCCGATTTACCAATATCGGTGATCTGCGCAAGATTGGAGCTTTGCGCAGCGCCGATCTTGCACATTTTGTAAATTGTGCTGCCCAATTTGAGAAATGCGCCGATTGGTGATCTGCACGGAACAGTTTCTGTTGACACAATATTGATCCACATAGATGCAAACATTGAACCTCGCTAAACCGGCAGGACGTCAGATGCTACCTGTATGACAGGTGTGCGTGAAAGGTGAATATGGCACTAACTATCATCGTTATCATTTCATGATAAAGAATAGTAATTCATTTCCTATAGTTCTTAAAGAGTAAATAGGTGTGGATGTCTGATGCGCAGATATGGTCTGAGATAAAAAGTAGATCTCCTGTAGCAATATCTACAGGTGTCTTGTAGATGTTATCCTTGGTGATGGACTGCTCGTGGTAGGATCACAAAGAACTTCCCCTATCAAGAGGTGACCAACACCGTGGTCTGACAAATGGATATCATGGGCATAGAAGATCTATTAAGTCACACCCATAAGAAGCAGTTTAACCAGAAAGCTAACTCATATCTTTCTGGTATAACGTGTTCTGTTAGCTTCTACCATTCAACTGACATTGAAGTATAGACTATAGAGGGTTTTATCAATACATAAGTTCATAGTCACCGTGCTGTCCTTCTACACATTTTTGCCTTGATCCCTATTGTGGTGTCCCACTTCAAATCTGAAAAGAGAGAAATGTCAATATATATCTAACAGCCAATATACCTGTTCCTTTGCACTGCGTTACAGTCGACTCTGGCCATCTCTCGCATCAAGATCTAGCCACTAATGGTTAATGTAGTACAGTCTACCATTTATCAATTTAGTTCTAGTTTTCACATTTCGATTTGGGCCTAATACAGGATTAGCACTTGCAGGCCTAATAGATGCTTAATAGATGCCAAAAATGGGTATTTAATGAAGAGGTGTTACGTTTCAAATGTCAATCCCATTACTGTTATTCAACATGGACATATTGGTGTGTTTAGTTTAATGTGCGAAGATACCTAAAGCAAATTATATTAAATGATTCTTAATTTCTTCTCACACATTGAACATGTCACAATGTTGTTTTTGTCGAACATATGAAAAGATAAAATGCAGAAAAAAGATACTGAAGGTAGGCCACATACGTTTGTCAAGTGATAGTGAGCAGGAGATAAGGCTCAGAATTCTACGAAAGGATGATCTCTTCTTTTCTTTGGCTGCCTGGATGCCTACAACATTAGCATTTGAACTGTATTGTAACGGTTATACGTCTTCACAGTCCAGGAGCTTAGTTCAATTTTCTGAAGTAGGATAGATTCAAATAGAAGTAGGGTTAAATGAAATGACTGCATAGCAGTGACTATAGAGCGAGCTGGCTAAATCACAGACTTCAAGATAAGAGCCAATAAGTGGTCAAGGCAAGCTGGTACTACTGCTCTTTATACCTGGTCACCCATGTAGTCATTGCATCGGGTTTGCTAGGACTGTAAGGATTAGCTACCTCAGGAGGGTGTTGCTACTATGGGAAAAGGTAGTTTTGCCTAAGAAGTGCCTTATGTGCAGCAGTCTCTTTGTTGTCCTAGATTCTTTGAAAGAGTGTGTGGCGAAAGCAGGTATCTCATAATGCAGCAAACACTATACATTTAAGCAAGCCAGGTGCCTTTTGAGACTTATATTGTGAGTGGAAGTTGAATGGTGAAGCAGAGTGTAACTTCTTAGGAAAAGAGGGCACCTAATCCCAGCTCTATTTAGCATACAAGCAACGCCCCCTGGTGTAGGCCACTTTCTATCCATTGCCATTGGTCGTGTCTGTGGCAGCTGTGTGGTAGTATCAGCCTGCTATTTATCACTGGAGGGTGACTTTTCAGACTAATGTGGTGAGTGCAGGTTGAATGGTGAAGCAGAGCGTGACTTCTTTTGAAAAGAGGGTACCTACTGACAACTGTTTTTACCATAGGAGCAACACGCTCCTGGACCCAAAGTCCTTATACCACTTGGCTACTTTCCCAATACAAGGGACCTGATTCTGTCCTAGAGACTATTAAGTTGAACTCCAGGAGGACATTCCCTAACATAATACTGCTAGATGCGGGCAGTAGGCCTACAACCCATAAGACATCAAGTTGTATTGGGTATCTGTTACTTTGTAACAAGTAACACTGGAGGGTGTTGCACATGGGGGAGTTCTGGCCCAAAACTGGCTCACCTACAGCAGTCACCTTTTTGTAGTATTTTTTTTTGTATTGCACAGAAGAAGTCATGTTGGTCCAGTGCCATGGAAGAGTGAAGTCAGTAGGTACCTTGTTTGGAGTAGTCAGTCAGTTTATTGCCTACTCTGGAGGATGTTGCTCCTATAGTAAAAGGAAGAGCTGGCTAAAATGCTCTTGTTTCCAGTCCTTTCTTTTCATGTAGCTTTAACTTGTTCCTTTTGTTGCTCACAAATGGTCATTCAAGTACGGTGCTAAAAAGGCCGCCTTTGAGTAGGTACCTAGTTGGGAGAAGTCAGTCAGTATAATATACTATAGAGTGTTTGACATGAGTAGGTACCTGATAGTGCAGCTCTCTCTGTTCTAAACAAGGCAGGCGACTTCTGAGACTAATGTGGTGAGTGCAAGTACTTTGGTGAAGCAGTGCATGACTTGTTTAGAAAAGAGGGCCCATACTCACAGCTCTATTTACAATAGGAGCAACACCCTCCGGTCCCAGTAAACACCGTACCAAACTGTTATGTAGATCTTTGGTATAACTAGGTTTGGTTCCTACCAAATTGTTTTGATTTTTTTTGCTTGGTATATGGACGTTCAAACATTAAGGTTTAACTAAGTTCTAGATAAGTTGCATCTAAAATACGTTTTCCTACATATTTTTACGTTTTTCTTGTACCAAAGAGCTACCTAAAAATTTAAAAAAAAGAAAAAAAAACTTATAATGATAGTTTCCAGGTATGGCCTGGGATTGATCCCAGGACCCCTGGATTTGAAAAGCTTTGCTCTACAGACTGACCTATCCAGTCAATTTATTTATATTCAAGAGTATAATATATTCTCTTGGATCTTGGTGGAAGGTAGTGAAAATGACATAATGGACTTTTCATACACAAATCTTTGTCACAATCTATAGCGCAGTGGTAGGAAGCAGGCATTAGATGTGGAAGATCTAGGGTTCAAGGCTTCACCTTGATGGACTTTTACCAATGTTTTTCTCTTTTTTTTTCTTCTTTCCCCCTTTTTTTGGGTAGCTTTTTGGTAGTAGAAAAATGTAAAAATATGTAGAAATACATATTTATTATATATCTACATATCCAGAATGTAGATAAACCTTAACGTTTGAACGTCCACATACCAAGCAAAAATACGTAGTTGCAACAGAGATATACCTCTTACAACGTCCATATACGAAGTTGTGTTTACTGGGGTGTACCGGTATGTACTTCAGCAGCTCAGTGACGCATGTGTATTTGAATCTATATTGTTAAGTACCAATTTTGTCTACATTTGGCAGCACTGTTTGTGCCCCTTTTTACACCTGTTCCTATCAATAGAATGGAGAAAATAAAAGGCTGGGCAGTACCCACTATTTTAAACCAAGGCAGGTGCCTTTTTCAGTCTAATGCGTTAGGTGGAAGTTGTAATGTGAAGCAGCGCATGGCTTCTTAGGGAGAGAGGGCACCTTCTCAGTACTCTATTCAGCCAAGTGCAACAACCTGTAGACATTCTCAAGGAAGGAAGGACTATATGATACTTTTATAACCCAAGTTTGTAGGCATACATAGACACCCCCAAATCCAGCCTTCTGGTTATCTAACGATATGTATTCTTCATAGTGAATAGTTTCCTGGACATCATTTTCTACATATCAACCACGTAGTCTAATGGTCACTTTTTAATATGATACGATTATATGAGGGATTATGGTACAATGTCCCATATCTAGTAGTCCAGACATGGAGAGATATTATTCTGGAGGCTGATGAAGCCGATCAAAGTGGTTTGAAAAACAACAGCACTTACGTGACTAGTGCGAAGTAGGAACCTGCTTGAGTGCTGTTCTTTAGATACAAATCTGTAGGTCTACATAGTATGGATACTAACTAAGTAATGTATGGGCCTACGGCCACTCGTTACAATATCCTACGATAATGAAATGAGGTGCCTGTTAGCTCATACCTTACTAAGTTTATTACATGATTAAACAATAAATAATAGAATATCAATAAAAACAAGTTGAAAACAAAAATTCCCCCTCCCCGGGACTCGAAGCCTGCCATAGTGTGTGTACATGATCGCTACACACAGCTCGGCGCCCGAAAGCCGTTTGGTCTGGTTTGCTTTGAATGTGTCTTGCGGTTATGGCAGAGGACACAAGGCGAAAAAAAGATGCGCCCGGACTGCGAATCATCCCGCCTACCTCTAGAGGCTGAGTGCGCTAACCACTAGACCACCGCGTCTCCCACTTCGCCACCCAGTAGCCGTTGGTTTGGTACTGTGCACGACTGGCCTGGTTATGGGTCAAGGTACTGGACGCGTTCACACTACACTACTGCTGGGTGGCTTTATATCATTGAGACATGGTTCTAACCAAGCTTCTATTGTCAGTTCCTGTGGCGCAATGCATAGGGAGTTGGATTTGGGATCTGAGACTGCAGGTTCGACCCCTACCTTCGGCAATGAAATTCTCGTAGGGAACCATGGTTTCAAATGCAAAATTAGACATTAAACCGTGCTGATATCCACCCCAAACCATGCTGATATCCACCCCAAACCATGCTGATATCCACCCCTGTATATGTTCACATTACAGTGCAAAGTATGCAGGAATATCAGCATGGGTTTATCCAGAAAAAGCACCCAAAATCACAGAAGTGCATTTTGGGGCAGTTTTGGGCAGTGTTCCTGTATATATTCTTGCCTAAAGTACTGCTCGGCCTCTTCTAAAATTAGGCACAATAGTTTACATCTATGATGTCCCTTTCTATTTGGCCGGGAAAGGTGTGCTTCTCAGATGAGCCCCTCTCATTTTTGAGGAGAAGGGGTCCGTCAGAAGCTGAGGGAGGCAATAGTAAGGAAAAGTACTGCTCTTTCTGCCAATAACAATTAATTTTAGTCTAAAAGCCTAACGACCTTAACTCTTCAATATTTATAAACAACCTAAGATTGTAAATTTTGGTATCGTCAATCTGCATTGACGGGTTCCCGAATTACTCTAATCAATTAGACAAATTGAATCTTTTCTAAACAGATTTAAACTTCATCGATTCAATGATGTGCACAGTCAATGTTTGACTCAAATGTTGACCAGATTTATAACAAAAGGAAACAATGCAGGTAGCATATATACCGTGTAAGCATTACACTATTCATACACGGTTTCACTATGAAGGATGATGCAGAGATGCAGGTTAGCAGTCTTTATATTGTCAATAAGGGAAGCGACTCCTCAGCCATCAAGCTGCTTGTATGCTGGAACCGCCGGGGATATAAGTCTGCGCCAATATAACCTTGAGGTAACTGATTCTTGATGAAAAAAGCAGCGTTATTACGTGTTTAACTCAATTTGTACAAATCCAACTTATCCAGAGAACTGATTACTCAGGTAAATGACCCCTGTTAAAGCACAACCTAGCATTTGCATGAGAGTACTAGAAATTAAGAGGCATGCACCTGTAAATGACAGCAAGGATGACAGCCAAACCCAGTACACATGTCTGACTACTACGACAAAATGATGCCTATACATGTATAAAGTTTCTTCTGCAGTAATATACTGTCAGGTAGAACTCATATCACTTAAATGATATCGGGATGTTGGTCTTGATGTTTTGATGTCAACTTATGAAGGGAACTCAATGCTATCAACTCTCAGCAACACCTGCAAATTTGGGGCGGTGCAATATAGCACAGTCAGATAGGGTCCTCTTTACCTTTGGTTTTGGTGACAGCCGCTGATTGGGAGTCCATATAAGTACAAAGGTTTACAGTAGATATGACTATATCAGTGGCAGGTGCGAATTTACAAAGGGGGGAGGATCTCATCAGTAGGCTGTGGAGCAGGGTTGATCAGGTGCTTCTGCTGGCAACTGACGTTGATGTCTGAGGATGCATAGGTGCAGTGCTTAATATATGGGATTTATTAAAGATTGTAGCGATTACAGTATCCAGTCAACTTTTTACTAGTTCGTAAGCACAATGGTAGAGTAGTATACATTTATTCCTTGTCACATCCTTTGGAATTACATTCTCGTTATCCACGAAAGACACAAATTTGCTCTCAGAACTTGTACTACTTTAAAGCTATCGAATTATTATCTATTCCCTCAACATTCGCCCGCTTATAAATTTCTTGAGTAATTTCTTTACGAATAATTGTTGTGAATTTCAGTGAAATAAAATGCATTTGTATTCTACCTTGACCCTATCTAAACACATTCAGTGGCAGATTGATACGTGCGTGTATGTATGTATGTTTGTGTGTGTGTTATATATATATATATATATATATATATATATATATATATATATATTTATATATATATATTTATATATATATATATATATATATATATATATATATATATATATATATATATATATATATATATATATATAGACATTAAGCCGCTTCCCGAGTCTTTGTCAGCCATGTGCACTGTGTCCCACACCCACAAAGCCATCAGAATGGAAGTAAGGGCATAATGCTGAAGGTCAGGCCCATGTCACGTCTAGCGTATCCGGAATGGCAGAAACAGGCTGATAGCCTCACCCTTCATTGTAACGGTCCAACTAGTAAATGTGTGCAGGAGATCCGTGTACATGTTTATGACATCATGAAAAAAAGGTGAGAGGTTGTGGAAAGTATCTGTCAAGACAATAGCGAAAACGCAGCAATGCATTCATATTGAAACTGTGACTTCTTATAAGTAGTGTACCGGGGTAATAGGGATCACTCCAAAATAATTATGATTTATTGACACGACACGTGAACTGATCTGGACACCATTCCACAGCTCTGTCACCTGTCGCCCATGCCAGGTCTGACTTTATTTTGTTGTTTCTTTTTTGGTGAAATTTCAACCTGTTGCAGTTAGTTTTACCCCCCCCCTCCCCAGATTTGGAAACCGATACACACTTTTATGGTTAACTTGGTCATTTACTTACAGATTGACCAAGATAGCAAGAAATGTTTATAAATTTTCAAAATTGAACTTGAACGCATACCCCTTAACATTCTAAGAAAGTCAGAAGTGCTTCACTTGCTATGCTCAGAAATCATCAATGTGCCCCGTCTGACAGACTTTGCCCCCCCCCCCAAGGCACGTTCCTTCAAACAACCAATGTTGAGGTCATACTTCTAATGCATTTACATGCGACTGCCATTATCTATAGTATGATACCATTATGTTCAGCATGTGGGAAATAAAAATGAAATACTTTGCATATCTTAGGGTTATTGTAAATTCAATTCTCTGCCACCCGATACGCTGTAATCTGAGCTCAATGGCAAACGGCCTACTGAAATACCAAGGCTTTTAACTTGTAAACTGGGAATGAGAGTAGGCTATGGTTGTAGTAATATTATAGGGAACTTGCATGATTCTGTGAAGTAAAGCAGAAGGCTAACCACTGTGCAACAACCATCGTGTGCAGCTAGCATGACACTTACGGGTGCCTTGATTGCAAAAACCGTTTGGATCAATTTTTATAGAGCTCTATTAAAATTAATCTAATTAAATCATTTAGAATGTTAGTTAGAATGCACTTAGTTGCACAGCTGGATCCTGACCTGACATCTTGGCCTGGTAACTTTCACCCTAAGCAAAGTGTTGACGGTGGAGGTGGAGGGCAATCTCGTCTGGTCGGCATTCTAGGGAATACTCTCTCGTGTCTGGGGATTATGGTCCCCATTTTTCTAGAAAAGATTACTATGCGAGGTACCTGCCTACAAAGAAGAACTACAGCAACCAGCGGGCAAAACTACTCTTACCCAGCATCCCTGTAAGCCAGCGAGGCTAGTGGTCGAGTTGAGTGGGGGGAGGGGTTTGTGCATGTGTAAAAGGCTCAGGAACCAGTCAGGGCAATATATCAATAAGAGAGGAAAGCTTGGGAGGTTATGTTTCTCTTAAAATTCCACAGGGAAGCTATTTCTTTAAGAGATGTGAGACTGAGAGAGGGTGTAAATCAAAGTTGTTTACAAAGTCTAATCATAATATTAGGGGAAACCCCTTTTTCTGAAATTATGTCTCCAAAATGGTAGCTTGCATGTAAGAATACTCCATATAGTTACAGAAAGATGACATTTCAAACCTGGGATGCCAGTGACATAGAGAAATTCAGAATAGACTTTAGCTAATTCAACATTTAATATGATATATTGCTGCATAAATAATAAAACAATTGTTTAGGTACAGGGGTGGTTGAATCATGGTACCAAATCTAGTTTAACATGGCTGACAGTTTGAATAGATATATTCTTCCTCATATGTTCTCCTCTAAATATGATAATTTACATAGGGATTGTAACTTTACTGATGCCACCTAGCCCCTATGGTATTAAGCAATGGCCAGGTAATTTGGATATTCCTTTACAGATAAAATCCTGGCAAAGTTGATGCTACCCATTCCGATTTGGGCACTAATTTAAAATCGCAACAGATATAAAGTTAGAAAGTTTAGAAAGTAGTTCTACGGTAGGGAGCATAGAACACAGGCCATGTGGGATTTGACCTTAATTCTACCTCTTACTTCCTACCCACTGTTGCACTAGTCTCGGCAAGGTGTAAGAATATTTATGACCTCTCACAGTACATTCCTTACGGCATCCTAACAAAAGGTAGAGATTTAGGAATTATTTGAAAGGACATACCTGCAGTAGCTCAACAGGCAGATAACACAACCTTAAGAAAGGCACACGGCTACAAATGTTAAGAACTAAAGTACGTTCCCAGACTTCTTCTTAAATCGGCGTTTGAAAGGGGGCATGCCTAGAAGCTGTGCGAGCTTACATTGTAGTAATATAAAACTGCTTAATTCTATAGTAATCGCTATTATGCAGGGACGTTAAAGGTGGAAAAATACTTCCAGGTCGAATGCCATGATGCAATTTTCACTGGAAAGTTTCTACAATTTAGAACTCTGTTGCAATTTGGTTCCCTGCCTGTATATTGCAAGGGGTATAATGGCCACAGGCAGATATAAAGGCAAGGAGTCCCTTGCAGATTAGGCTATGAATTAACATCTAGATAGTTAGATATTTTTTCTTGCTAATGTGGAAAGTTTCTGCAATTTAAAATGTGTTCTATCATACAGAAAAACAGGGGGTCACATCCCATAAACTTTCAGGTTCTAGGTCTGTCATTCCATACATATTAGCCTATAGTATGGTATCTACACATGAGGGGCAGAAGTACAATAAAATGAAGTCAGATATCCATAATATTCTTCCTATTTATGTCTAGTAAATCACCAACAGAAATGTTGTGCCTCCCCCCTGTTAAAAGGTGAGGTTCTCATTAATAACAAGGATTTAGTCAAAATTGCAGGGCTGAGGCATCATTCAATTTCCAACCGTGGCATTTGGTAGGATCAAAGCTCTTATGTGTACCCTTGCAATTTAGAGTGTAAGCAAGGATCTAAGGTCTCAATTGCAAGGTGTTTGGAGGGTTAGATTGCATCGTGGGATTCAAACTTCCTGATATGTCAAAAAGCTAAATGTTGACGGGTCGGTACGGTACAACAAGTAGTCGGTAGGCGGTGTTAACACTCCTGGCGTCAAATAAAAAGACTTTTAGTCATCTATACATCAAGTAAACAGAAACCTTGATTTCCCTTGTTGGTATGTACGTATAGCTATAGGATTTCCAGCAATGTACGCTATTTCCAATTCCTGCTCCCATCTAATGGAATACCTAGTCACTCAGCCAGTAAGTCCAAAGGGGCCGCAGATAGCATTTATCTGTGACAGCCAGGCTAGAACATACTGCGTTTTTCGGGTGCATACTATAATTGTCCAAGCTCAAAAGTTCGTTCATGTGCCTTTAAGGTCGAATCCCACGATGCAATTTTCACTGGAAAGTTTCTGCAATTTAGTTCCCTGCCTATATATTGCAATTTGGTTCCCTGCCTGTATATTGCAAGGTGTATAATGGTTACAGGCAGGTATAAAGGAAAATTAGATATTTTTTCTTGATAATGTGGAAAGTTTCTGCAATTTAAAATCTGTTCTATCATACAGAAAAACAGGGGGGGGGGGGAGGGTCACATCCCATAGTGCCATACACTTTCAAGTTCTAGGTCTATCATTCCATAGATATTAGTCTATAGTATTGTATCTAGACATTAGGGGCAGAAGTACAATAAAAAAAGACAGATATTCATAATACTCTGTCTATTTAAGTCTAGTAAATCACCAACAAAAATATTATGAGGTGCCTCCCCCCTATTAAAAGGTGAGGTCCTCATTAATAACAAGAATTTATTCAAAATTGGAGGTCTGAGGCATCATTTATTTACGACCATGGGATTTGGTAGGATCAAAGCTCCTATGTGTACCCTTGCAATCTAGAGTGTAAGCAAGGGTCTAAGGTCTCAATTGCAAGGTGTTTGGAGGGTTGGATTGCATCTTGGGATTCGACCTTCAGCCTAACTAATCATTATTTCTTGCTGGAAGAGCGACTTAAAAATATGCCCAATTACCAGTTAGAAATTTATATTTGAAAGTAGTATTCCATGCTGTTTTGTTATGTCAATGTCCTATCTGCTCCAACAGGCATGAGGTTCTGAAGGCAATGCATTCTATGCGTGGCCAAAACACCCTTGTGTATCATTTTTATGTCAAGGGCATGTCTCATTGTCTATCAGCTATTCAATTTACATTCTCAAACTTGTCACCCCTACTGGTAATAGGTCTCAATTATTATTTCCAATGCGTTATCATTATAAATATTCCTGAAGGTCAAATCCCATGACGCGATTTTCACAAAAAAAGTTTCTACAATTTAGAAACCTGTTGCAATTTGGTGTTCTAATTGTAAATTGCAACAGGTATAACAGCTACAGGGAGGTATAAGAGCAAGGAGCAATTTACAGTATTCCTGACAGGAGTAAAAAATGGAGGGGGGTCACTCCAGACATCTATTAGGATAACTATGAGCATACACAATCATAGACTATTGACATGTAACCCTGACATGTAAAATGTGTTCCTGTTGTTGTCAGTCGACACTGAAGATTTGTAATTGATTTATTGTCACCATTTATTGAAACTTCAACAGAGACAGATTCCTAGTCATAGTTATGTGAAGTAACACCTCAAAAGTAAAGATTTCAAGGCTGAAAATTACAGCAGTGTAGGTCGAATCCGACGATGCAATCTTCAGAGAGAAGTTTCTGCAATATAGACATCTGTAGCAATTTGGGGTACTCCCTGCATATTCCAAGAGGTATAACAATGACAGGGAGATATAATGGCAAGAAATTCTTGCAGGTTGGTAGACAAATCAAGATCTAAATATTTAGATATTTCCCTTGCTTAGATGAAATGTTTCTGCAATTTGCCAGATTCTGTTGCAAATTCCAGAAACTTGGGTCAAATCTTGGACATGAAGGTATGCTTGTCCCCCTCAATTTACAACCAAAGTTCGACTTTGCAATCTAATCCTTTATCCTATGTTGCAATTCTGTCTGCATTAACTGTACACAGAATTCAATCTTATTTCAATTGTACACTGTGATTGCCCACATTAGCTTGCAGCCTCAATATCAAATAGAATGGCATAGCAATTTTCACAAGCTCACTTGTTGCATGGGGTCTATATTGCAAGGCTGAGAGGCCATTTCTATTGCAACAGTGGGATTAGGAAAATTGTAAAAGTGTACTAGAGACCATACAATTTGCAGTATAGACAAGGCTCCCAATTTACAAGAGTTTATAATTTGCAGAATCTTTTGAGGGATAGATCTCATCGCTGGATTCGACCTTGTGGCAGGGGCGTAGGAAAAGGGGGTGCCAGGGGGGCCTGGGCCCCCCAATCACAGAGGAGGTGGGGCCTGAATATGTCTGGGCCCCCCAAAAAATGTGTCAAGCCCCCGTATAAAGTGTACAAGATCCACACAGCTCACCACTCAAATTAGACAAATATGTAATTAAGATAGGGAAAATGGCAGATTTGTTTAAAGATAAGCCATCAAGGAATAACCTTTTATATAAATCCAATACAGTTATGCATTAACAGCAGTGCGCTCAAGCTGATAATTCATGGTGGCTGGGGTGGGGGCCCCCTGCCCCCCCCAATGAAGATTTGCTTCCTATGCTACTGTGTGGTCAATATTGCAGAAATTCAAGGCACCTTATAACTCACAGTGGGTTTTGAGACAATTTTGGTTTCTGCAATGACCCTCACAAATTCAACTATAAGCAAAGGTCACAATTTGAAAGAGGCCATAATTGCAAGGTCTTTTGAGTAGTAGATTGCATCGTGGGATTCGACCTTAAGATGTTAAAATATCAAGCTACCTTGTCTGATGCCCTTGTTCCATCTTCCATCACCTTATTCTTTACGTATATGAATTTTTGTTTTTACAGATATTGGGTTTACAGTTGTGAGGGCTGGTTGCATGGACCACTGTTATATCTGACAATTTGTCCACAAACTTAAAACGTTTTGGTGGAACAATTTGATAAGTATGGCCTCATATATAGATAGAACCCCCAGCGTTAGCATAGTCCTTCAAGCACAAATATGCCTTTTACCCACCATGCAGTCTTTGGCTACATCCTCTGTCCTCGTGCCTACACCCATGCAGCCTATCCTACACATGGCATTTGCACCTAGTCCTCTGCTACATCCCAAGTCTTTGTTGTCAGTAATCTCACACTCACAAAGGCATCCGGGTGAACGCGATGTCATATTACCATATGTCATGGCACATTTGATATATATATATATATATATATATATATATATATATATATATATATATATATATATATATATATATACACATATATATATATATATATATATATATATATATATATATATATATATATATATACACACACATATATATAATTTCCCGTGCGCTGTGACACACGTTGACAACCTTATAGCATTCATTGCACCACCTGTCTTCAAACAAATATACCAAGAACCATTATGTGGTCGAGGGGCTCATGATGAAATATAGCACAAGGACATGTATTATACA
Source organism: Acholoe squamosa (assembly GCA_949317995.1). Lineage (NCBI taxonomy): Eukaryota > Metazoa > Annelida > Polychaeta > Phyllodocida > Polynoidae > Acholoe > Acholoe squamosa. Next base: position 83,624,819 of record OX439035.1, on the reverse strand, counting down.
ATAGAGCATGATCAGCAGTTAATTCCTTATACGTCCTGGGTGCACTGTATCTAAATAATATTGTTATCAAGCTAATGAAATAATCATTTTATCTGTCATCCTTACATATACGTTTGTATTCAGGAATAATCCAGAGGTTCACTCTAAAATATCCTTGTATTTGAAGCAATGTGCGGGGAGGACGCAAAATCACAACACATTACTACTAGTAGGCCTAAATTGCAAAAACCTTTCTGTGAATATTGCATCGTCAGATTCGACCTATAGGACCTGGATCACAGACTACTTATTTGGCAATAATCACAGCATACAGTCATCAACTTAGTCCCTTGGCAGCTGGAAAGTGCTGAAATCGAATTTGAAAAAAATTATTCGTGCAATGCAAATGTAGAACGATCCGTAGTGTACTGCAAACTGATAGCGCAATAAGAACCACGAGTTTCATTCTGAGTATAGGCCATAGACCTTACTTTATTTTGGAATAGACTTATATCATTTTCAAACATTGTTAGGACCATCAGTGGTCACTCTTACATCAAATCGAAATGAAGCACAAAGAGCATGTTCATTTCCCATTTCAGTCAATTCTTTATGGATAGGCCTCGAAGGCATTTCTCAACATGGTACTGAACACAGCCACCTCAACTTGAAACCCTTAAAATAAGAGTAGGTGATCATAGCTTATGCCCTACGACTGCTGTGTACAATCGGCTGTTAATGTAGTATTTGCATACCATAGGGTTTAGTATGGCAGTTGTACCAGTGCGATCATTAGTGACCACTGATCCAGGGCTGTATTGGCAGTGGTATTAGATTGAGGGATCCCACCACGATCTAAATGGGTCTAGTCGTACCAATTTGAGAAATGCCTTCGTGCATCGTGTTAACAAAAACATAAAAATGGATGTGTCGCTGCCTTTGATATTATAAAGGAAGGGGCATTCCACTATGATTATATATCTATTATGAAAGCGTCATTCATACAAACGTCTCAAACTTTATGACAGACTATGAAAGAACACCTTGCGAAGATCATAATTAATGGCAAGTCACCGCTGGGCAGTTCCCTAGAGACCAAGGCCATACATTGTAGTGGCTCAAAGTTTTTTTAGCTCACTTACACAGGCCAAATAGTTCAAGCACCTGCATGTGCTCTATCCTCCCAGAATAAATAGACATTCACTATCCACTCACACTTCTATGAAGACAGAGTACTCACTCACACTCTGGTGGGAACTCGGTATCTTATACCCATAGTCCACTAGGCCCTATTCGCGCGAATGAGCCATACACATCCTATATGAAATCTGGCGAATGTGGCCTTGTGGACTATGGGTATTAGAGTTCAGCAATGATAATCGAATCGCTATTCCCACATGAAATTAATTCTATGAGCCCATTATAGCTTATTCACCTAGCATAAATCTACCATGAGTCGGACACAATAATCTGGAGTTGATCCTTATTGGCATAGTTAGGAAGAGTGATTCGCTGTCTGTTATCATTTGATACTACCGCTATATGCAAATTGTGAGATAATATGAGGCAGAATCAATACCATATCGTACTGTTGCCTCTTGAGGTTATTTCAAAACTGTCTGAGATCAGCCCCAATGCAATGTTAGTGAAATCCATTCCGATAATCGCATAATGTGTCAGTGATATCGCTGCACCTATCAGAGTAGTCTGCACTATAGTCCGTTCCTCTATATTGGGGACTGGTGCATTTGCAGCATGAGGGCCTTATTTTTTTCTAATTAATGATAAAATATCCTAGTTTTTTCACAACCCTAGTCTTGTATAGGGTGTTTTGAATATCTATACTGAAAATTATTGGAAATTGGAAGATATTTGATAATTTTTTCAGCTGCCATATCATTACAACAGGGCAAATACTGCCCAATTGCTGCCCATTTGGGGCAAAATAGCTGCATTAATAGCAGGTGGTTGGGTGCAAATTATGGATTTCTCTCTTAATAAAACAACAAAATCTTGATTTAATGGACCAGGGACATCAAATCCAAGTCAGAGATATCATTGACACTTTTCAGAAGTATATAAATCATATTAGTTACCATATATCTTACATTTGTATAAGTAGGTCACTGTCTGACCTTGAATCACAGTTTTTGGGGTCAAGGTTGAATTAGGTCACCATGAAGTACCGCAATGGATAATCCCAACAAATGCATGAATATCTAAGCTATCCAGTATATTGAAAGAACTCATAAATGTGATACAAAATCCATGTTTTTTTCTTTTTCTTGCTCCATTTTTTCTCATATATAGGGATCATGTTAAATGCTATAGGGAAAAATTGTATCAAAGGACGGGTCAAAATGGCGATTTTAGTTAGTTTTCAAAAAAATACATATCTTTTGGTAGAATTTGAACTATTAGAGGCATATAAAAAGTAAAAACATATTTAAAAAGCTTGTTTCTCACTCTCAAAGATGAATTAATGAAAATAGGGGGTCATCACTCACTTTTTCATAGTAATTTTAGCCTAAAGATGGAGAAGTAGGTGTTTTTTCATGGTTTTCGCTTCTGAAACTCACACTTTGATACAAGATAAAATATTTTTAATTTTCACCAAAAACTTAATGAGGTATCTAGAAATAATGCCCTAATTGTGTACTTTTACATGGTGAAAGAATTGTGTAGATCGGCCAACTATGAGAGACACAGCACCATTTTGAAGGTGCAAAAATAGGAAAAACTAAGTTTTTGGTCCCCAATATACGGCAATGAGCTTTAGTTAGTTGTGGCTAATGTTAGTTGGAGCGGTGGCTATCCAAACACTGCTGACTAGTTGGAACACAGTGGCAGGTGCTATGTAATAGCAACCGATGTGTTGCATTCCTATTCCCCCTTTGTGCTATTTATAGTGTGCTATAGGGGGGGGAGGGGGTCAGTTCTTAGGATATGCAACACATGAATAGCCCTGGGAGGCTAATACGTCCTCAAAAGCAAAAGCCTTCTTGTTCTAAATCTAAGGAATCACTAATTTCCGGGATGGTGTTAGTGATTCCTTTTAATAGCACTGCACTGTATGAACTCTCAGCCCTACCTGTGAATTAACCGCGTATACATATCACTGTGTACCTACAAAACATATGACTACCCTTTACTAGGAACAGGAGAGGAATTCTGATGTCAGAATATCTGTTTGTCCATGCAAGCCATGGTACAAATCATTTTTTTTTTTGGTTTCAAGTTACCTAGAAGCTGAGAAAATCAAATTGGAAATATTGGATATGGGTGTTTTGGGAACACTCGAGGCGTTTGGAGTACGGCCGAGGGATCAATGCTGGTTTGTAAGGCCACCCCCTATTGGTCCTCCCCATGTGGGTCAATGCTGATCCTGTGGTAAACTTTCTACACTCCCAAACATAGTTAAGGATTGGTACCTAGCCAGACCTGGCTGGGGTGGAAGGGGGTGGAGGGAACAAGCTAAGGTTGTGTAGTTAGCGTTCGAGGTCACCCCCACCCACAATGCACTGCATGTTGTCAGAAAACTGCTACCCAAACGCCTCGACTAGTTTGTAGTGTGAATAGTGTCTAAAACTGTGATCTGGGAGTTGGTGTCTGCAGGCAGTCTGACAAGGCCAGTTCAGGCTGAGTAACAACTGGGCCTGCACACTCCAGCTAAGAGTAGGCAGGGTTGTTAGCACACTAGGGTCTGTAAATAGATCATGTCATGAAAAGGGCAGTCCGCACAGGTGCAGAAGGTTGTCTGATCACACTGTAAATAGCACCAATTAAGGCACATGTTTGAGTTTGCCTGGACCAAAATAAACCATAGAAGGGGTCCCCCAGGAGGCCCCTCACAGAGGTCCCTTTTCCTGTGTTGATCCACATATGCACATTAAATTCCTCATCAGCTTGTAGGGGCTTGCATCAAATCAGATATGTGTTGTAGGTCATACTTAGGTACACCCCTGTTATGTGAATAATATTGGATGGTGAATATTGGGTTCAGTATGCACCAGGAAAGGTATGCCAACTAATAAATCACATTCAATAGACTAGATAGCTCAGCTTGATCTTTTTACAGATGGTTTGTTTTTGGCATCCAGTTCATTGTCCTTCAAATAAGCCAGATAACACTCTGTAATCTAGTAAGTTAAGGTCACTGTTAGACCAAAATCAGAGGGGGTGTGGGAACTCCTCTGTGCACAAAATATCGTGGCCTTACCTGTTAGCCTGCCACCTAGTGCCCTCTCCTGTACTTACCTTTACCAACAGTGACTGGTGTTGTACAGGGATATGCCTCTCTAAGTTCTGTAGCAGCCTGCAGTGGCATTCACTGTCATACTGAAGTAGTCAAAAGCTATGTTCTGGTGTGTTGATTGCAAGTATTTATAGGCCTCCGCTCACAAACAACTCGGTGCATTCTATTGACCTGCCTCTCTATGTTTGGAAGGATGACTTTGTCTCACACATCACAGATAGGGTAAGTCGCCCCTGACTCAATCACTTCACAGCCCTGTACCATGTGGCATCAACCTTGCCAAGATTTTATCTGTAAAAGGAATATTCAAATTACCTGGTCATTGCTTGATACCATAGACAACATCAGTAAGGTAACAATCCCTATGTAAAATCTTATATTTAAATTATGTATGAGGCAGAATATACCTATTCAAACTGTCAGCCATGTTAAACTGGATTTGGTACCATGATTCAACCACCCCTGTACCCTAACTCAACCACTCTTACCGTCACTGCTTGCATCTGTGGAAGGGGACTGGTCATAGTAGGCCAGCAGGCATTTTGGTTGAGTGATTCTGTAACATACTTTGCCACATACTTTCAGTGGTTGAGTCATGGTACTATTGGTGGTTGCCATAGGGTACCACTGATCAGGTAGAAACAAATTTATGAAATGACATCAAATAATGAATATATTGTATAACTAGGCTTAGACCATATAAGAAAAAGCTTACATATGTGAAATCAATCATAAATTGGAAGGTGAGATATGACTTGGAACCACAGTGAGGAGTAGTAGGAAGTCAACTTTCTGAACTCCTGCACACACTGTTGTTACACATGTAAGCAGAATATGACATCTTTAACACTGTATACTAGGTACTAGTTATGACTATAAACCACATAAATTAGGTTTGAAACTCCAGTATAAGGAATTATGGATACATCATCTATAAATCTCATTCTTAGGGATCTGTTCGTGGTCCACACAAGGTACCAGGAGCTTAATTCAAAACATCCTGGGATTGCAACCCCAGCGATCTTAGTGTAGGCACATATCATAAGAAATGGCGGGTCTACCCTATCTAATGCAGTGGTTGCAGGCCTGTCAGGAATAGCAGGTCCTGGGATCACTTCACTATTCCTTTTCCAGCACTAAGATCACTGCTGTATTAGTGAAAGAATTGCATAGTGGTTTCACCTGAGTACAAGAGCACTTACAGGGAACACTCCTGATCGAAAGAGTGAATACTATAGCCTGCTGCATACATATACAGGGGAGGGAGGACATTTGCTGAGTGTCCTTGAGGGCTCTTAGGGCTACTCATGCGTTAAGTGCACTGTAAGGTAATTCTTACCTTCTCTCTCTTTGTCCTGGGGGGAGGGCACAATGCTTCTAATAGGCAAGCATAAATCATACATTCATGGGAACAACTCTTGAATACTGTACGGGGCTCAACTGCACCCTGTGCTCTTTTGGTTAGCCCATATAGGGATGGGGAACGATGGTATAAACACTGTTGTGAAGAAGAGTGGCTCCACAGCTATTCCTTTATTTTGGGACTCTTACCCCTGTGCCCAGTCAGTACTTCTTGGAATAGTGTAGGAGGGCTGAGGCTAAGATCGATGCGATCTTAGTGCTGGCTAGGAAATGTGAACGCAGTCTAATCTTAAGATCGCTTAATAGGATAAGGTAGAATAATTCCTAATATCGCTGAGGTTGCGATCCCAGGATGTTTTGAATTAACCTCCAGAGGGCCTAGTGGTCGAGTCAGGGGCAACATACCCTACTGGCAAACCCAAATAGTAGTGACCCTACTCTCTATATCTGGCATGGAGTTCCAGTAGAATGGAGGACCATATTTGAATAACCCATTAATTGTCTGCTTCTCTTTCACCAATACCCCTTTATAATGATTCGTCCCTTAGTCTAATTCCTGTGTAAGATATGCCATGCAAATTTGGTAACTCTCTCTGTGACAGCCACTTTAGAAGAGATCATTTTTAAGATGGGGGAGGCTATACATTATTAGAAAATGGCAAGTGTCCAATTAGCGAAAACCAAATGATAAATAGGAAGAGGGTATGAAGAAGTATACACTAATTTTCATTTATTAACCTAATCTAATTCTTCCAAATTTCAAGTTCTAAATACGTGTCGTATTGCTCTACCATTTAAAGCTTTACCATCAAAACAAGTGCTAACTGTGCCTTATAGCTATCATGTAGCACACTGCTAGCTCGAGATACAGTTGTTTCTTACTCACTGCAAGTTTACTCAGTGCACCCTGGGTAGACACCTGAAAGTAGTGACTAGAATTGAATAATCAATTGTATAGGAGATTATTTACATGACAGTGCAGAGCTGAGTGCCTGGTTACTGGGCATTTAGTAGCACTGGTAGATTGTTATGGTAAAGTATACTGGGGGAAGGGGATTGGCCTATTATGTTGCCCAATGATTTCTGCATCTAATTAACCGTTACAGGTTAGCTACCCATGATGTACTGAGTAAATAGTAAGTGATTAGGAACAGAAAGTTTTCAACCACTTGTAAGCATGATTATGTAGGTGTATCTTCCACTTGAGGTTACTTTTAAAAGAGGTTATTATGGTATTTAGTAAGCAGAGTACAGAGAGGGTTGAGTGGGGGACACCATTAGGCTATAAGGAGCACAAAAACATTTTCAAGCCCTCTCCAATGGGTTGGAATTTCTTTTGTGGTCAGTTTCTAGATGTCACAATGTTCACTAACATTTTTCCTTCCTCTAAGGTTTTCCTGCTGAAATCACCTAAATTGTCACAAAGGCTGATTTTTTTAACGTTATCACCAGTCCTTGGAGCAGCACTATCAAGAGTATCATACTAGGGAGAAGTTTGCAGCAACTCCTCATAACAACTGCATATTCCATGGACTATGTCTGTCCGTGGGTCTTTACCCTTGCTCTTACAAGTACCTGTCTTAGTTGCAGGCACCTAAACAAATGGATAAAGATACTGTTCATTCCTGCAGGTATCATAGCAAACCCGTGCAAGAGTCATATAGTGATACAAGAAATTACCATTGCTGGTGCATAACGCCCCCCTTTCCCACCCCCTTTTGGCTCTGGGCTCTTGTTAGCTGGGGAGCCAGACAGCTCAAATGTCAATATTTAGAAATGTCCTGGTGTGGAAAACAGCACAAGTTATGACAGTTGAAATAGGGTAATTTGGGGGTGCTGATCATGAATCTGGGGTGCGTATCTCGATATCTAGGTTGGAACAAGGTCAAATCAAAGGTCAAAGGTCACAATGTATTTGCAATGTTTCCTGTTCAACTTAGCTTTCACATCCATGGTGAATCTACTTTGCACTAAGGACCTCTAGTGTTAGTGACTGGAACAAAGCCTTCTGTCTATACTAAATTCCATATCGTGATATTTGACCTTTCATTTGACCTTGTTCTGACCTAGATATCAAGATACACATCCCAGATTCATGATCAGCACCCCCAAATTACCCTAATCCAACCTTCAAACCTTGTGCTGCTCTCTATACCAGGTGATCGACCTGATTACATGATGGCTCCCCAACTATGTAGTAGCGTCTGGCCTTAAGCCGTGTGTCCTCAGGGCGACAGAGTTTGTAACAACAAAATCCGTTGTTCCTTCCCGATGATAAAACAACTTTTGTAGTTCATTTCCGAGGATAAGAACAGGGTTGTCGTTCATTTCTGATGATAAAAATAAAACTTGTTGAATATTTTGTACATTCTGTTGTATTTGCTGATCAAAGAACAGACAGATTTGATTTTTATCATCGGAAATGAATGACAAAAGTGGTTTTATCATCGGGAATGAACCACCGATTTTTTTTTTCGTTACAAATCCTGTCGCCCTGTGGACATAAGGTTTTAGGTGCACTCAAAACAAATCCGTGATTGTGAAATAAGTGCAGAGAGACTATTTAGACAGGGTTTTCTTGTGAGAAGTGGGTTTAGTATAGTTGGATAAAGGTCACATCTCCCAGTCTTATCGTAATAGGAAGGGCTTTTAATTAATTTCCAAGATATTTAATCATATAGTACTGAATTTATGTAACTTTAAGACCAAGTTAAATTACCGGCGTAAGTATGCAAAAGACATACTGACATAAGAGGAGTGATTCACTGCAGTCTCCCTGTATATGTGGTGCACCAACACACCCATCACTGCCAGTACGGATTTGCTATAATAATAGTATAGAGTGTAAATGCCAAGATATGAACCCTTCCAAAATCATACATATATAATGACCCATAACTACCTTGGTTCACAATTGATCTTCATAATGTTCTTCATATGACAGTTTCTGTGCAATATGTTTAAGGCAAAGTTAGTTTCATATCAATACTTTGATTTGGGCTGACCTGATCAACCTGCTATTGTTACATCGACCCCTCTCTCCTTTGCCCACCTGTAAGGTGCCAATCTACAGGTAGGAAAACGAGGCAACCAGCACACTGATAGAGGTGCAGTCCCTGTCTCTTTTCAGGCAGTTCCATAGCACCTGCCAAGCAGGGGCGGTACTTCCTGTGGTCTAATGCATCCAGTGGAGTGCCGGAAGGGCAACCCTGGGGTGCACTTTGCAACAGTACACACGATCCCTTCCTAAGTGCCTCAGCATGGTATCACGCTCCATACTCAAACTCTACTGATATTATTATGACCATCCATGGCTAAAGTGTCACTCATTGTTTTCTGCCTTGCAGAGAGACGATACTCATCACATTCACTAAAACCAGTAGTTTTCTTACTCCGGGCAACATTGTCCTTCCCGTCCCTTCTGCACCAAGACAATAGAATTGCTTATCTAGAATTTCACCGCATCATACTGTAACACGTGGCTTAAGTGTCGGGCTAATTTGTTTCCAAGCGGTAGACCACCACTAATCACCGCATGGAGATATTGGGTTTGAGCTATCCATGCAGAAATAATATGAGCAATCAGGGTACAACACGTTATTGAGCCGATTGTTTATCGTTGCCAATGGCGGGCCCTAATAATTTTTTTTAAATTTTATAATTTGATATAGACTCTGCTATATACAAAATATTTTACTTTGTTGACAAGGGCACATTCGTAGATATTCATATTTATAACACGGTTAGCGAGTTTTCAGTGCGTAAAATGGATAATATGAGTTCTGATATCTAGCGATATAAGAACCCAAAATTGACAGCGGACGCGCAGCCGAGCGGACATATTTAATCCTACCTTGACAACGAGTTGACACGAAAGTAAATCCTCCATTTTTGAAGCTTATAGACAAATCTGATGAAATAATTTCAGCAGTATATCCTTTACATGTTAACTCCCTGTTGGGTAGATTACTTGATATTAAGGCTGAATTTAACATAAAAAATATTAAACTTTCGAAGCGAGCGACTGGCCGTGTGTCTTCGCCATTTTGTCAACACTACAGGTGCCACTGCCTGGTGTGTACAGAATGGATTATATTTTAGACTGGCGCAGCTCTGTCTCAACGTGTTCGCGGTAGTAGGCCTATGAGACTGGGAGATGCAGGAGGTCGCCAGCTTAACCATACGTTAACATGAAACCAAGATGGCGGAGGGCCGTCTTGTCGACTCGCAAAAGAAATGAATGGATTCTATATATTTTAAAGGTAAATACTAAGAATTAATGGTGGAAACCCTGTTATAAGCGCAATATATAATGAATAGACTTGCACTCATTGGCTTCATGGGTTTCATATAAGCATTCGCCTACGGCTCATGCTTATATCACCCCCTGAAGCCAACTTGTGCAAGTCTATTCATCATATATTACTTCCATATTGGCCCGAACACATGATCCTTTTGTTATATGAGGATGCAGCCATTTGGTGACACTATCCTTGGCTCTGTCCCGAGACAGCAGCGGTTTTAATGATAAAAAGCCATACATTTCTTATATGAAATTCTGCGACAGAGGCCTAGTGGACAATAGATGTTAGAAGTCGAGTAATAACAAACATAAAGATTATTCATTGCCAATTCAGTCTGGTTTTAGATATTATATCACAATTGAGGTGACCTATGTTGGAAAAGACATGTACATGCTGTACAAAACACTGGTACTATTCGCAGTATGTTTTACGTCAACATCATATGCTTAATTGTAATCATGGTGCTTAGATGAGTTAATCGAAAACAAACAAAAAAATCATGATACACAGAAAAAGGTTCAAAGGCATATGATGTTATAAGATCAATGGACCCCACTAGTTCCCTTATTCATTTCATGTTGGAAACACCCTTCTACATCAAATAAGAAGACCATTCAATATTCTGTATAAAAGTGGAATGGGCCCTTTATTCATATCACTGAGCAGAGGCCATATTCATGTCTTACCGACTAGATAGGGTCTAGCCTAATTCCAATTCAGTCTGTCAATAGCTTAACTGAAGGCGATTGCTTCAGGCGCTTTATTGGCCTCAGGCTGTGTACATTGATTCCCTGCCCTCCTAACCTTATCCACTCATTATCAAGGCTGCACCCTGGAGGCAAAGAGATACCCTCAGGGAATTGAATCGGGGGAAATAAAGGGGAGACTAGCCGACACATGCAGGAGGGAGAATTTGGGCGCTTCTAGTAGCTCCAACCTGCTGGTGAAAGATGCCATGCCAAAAGTAGTTAAGACGTGGGGAAATTCCAATACACCTCAAATCAAATTTCCATGTTTTATTTCTCAGACTTGATGTAATTGTCTTCCAAGGGGGAATACAGAATTCAGTTTGGTAAGGAATAATTACTAGAATCATCAGACAAATTACTAAAATGACTGGCCGAATTAGATTCAAGGTAATCCCCATTAACTGGTACATCACTGTCGGCAACGATGCGAAGTAAAATCTGGAGGGCATGGGGTATAGTTATTATGGCATAGGTGTAGGTGGTACTACAAGTATATAATTAAAGTGTCAATGTTCTTGCATTGCAGTTGGCCACTCAGTATTGTTCTCAGTGCCATATAGGTGGCTGCTTGATATCTAGGAATTATTTCAATAAAGGTGACCACAGCAAACCCTTACCTCGGGAGGAAATCTGCTATGTGCCATTACATTCAATCCTGGAGGTTAATTCAAAAGACTCTGTCATCGCTGCCTATGAGATGTTAGCGTAGGCACATCTATTACCATCTCATAAGACCTAGTGTAACTATAGCTGGTGGTGTTAGGCCAGTAACTAATAGGAAGTACTATGCAGTCCTTCACTATTCCACTTCAGTACTAACAGCCACCCCTTATTTTATACTGGGAAATGATAATGGTTTCCCCTGAGTGCAAGTGCACCTGGGTAGGGGGACATTTCTCGTCACAAAAGTGAATGCACCTGCGGATAGTCCTTGGGGGTTCTTGAGGCTGCTCATAAGTTAAGGGCACTTGAATACATTTTCTCAGACTGCTTGAGGGCTCTTGAGTCTACTCATGTGTTAAGGGCATAGTAACATCATGCTTCCCTTTTCTCTGTTAGTTAGTATTCGTAAGATGAGGAACCCCAAGACATATTTTTATACATCGATTTTGTGCATATTGTAGTGGATCCAAGTACTTATCGAATGTGGTAGCAAAACATATATCGGCATATTCCATGTATGGGAGAATAGTAGATTTGTATATTCTTATAGCAAGTTTTACATCAAGGTATCTTCTCAATAAACATAGTTTGTAGGTTTTATAAGCAATTATTTTCACTTGGTTGGATAAATGTAGGTTGTACTGCAATAACTGGTCTAGAATAACACCAAGATATTTATAACTAGATACAACTTGTAATAATTGTTCACCTAGATGTATATCAGCTGTCAGTGTGTTAAGCTTCCTAGAGCTTCATGAAAATATCATTACCTTGGTTTTGGTTACATTAATAGATAATTTATTTTGAATACACCATGTTTCATACATTTCAAGGTCATGCTGGAGTTCAACTTTTGCTGATGCATAAGAATGATGTGCTGAATAAATAACAGTGTCATCAGCATACAATTTAATTTTGCATTGTTTTACACAATTAATTACATCATTTACATAAATCAAAAATAACAAAGGACCTAATATTGACCCTTGGGGAACACCACTCGATCGCTATCCGACATTATACCATTAGCTATAGTTATTTGATGTCTATTTGTGAGGTAGTTCTCAAACCAATGATAATTGTCAGACCTTATACCATAGTGGTTCAATTTTATTAACAATACAGAGTGGTCCACAGTATCAAAAGCCTTTCTTAAGTCTATGAATACAGCTATAGTTGAGTTTCCCACATTTAGGTTTCTTTTGATATCATCGGTAAATTTTGCCAAAGTATCTACAGTGCTGAAACCAGATCTAAATCCTTCCTGGTGGGGTGTTAGAATCTTTTCTTTAACCAAGAAACCATACACTCTATTATGAACAATTTTTTCAATTAATTTGCAGGGTAGTGGTAAGAGTGATATAGGATGATATTGTTAACCATATTATCATTACCAGCTTTAGGGATGGGGGTTACCTTCGATATTTTCCACGAGTTTGGTACAGTGTTTGAAGAGAATGATAGATTAAATATTTTAACTAGTTTCTCAGGAGCATGGGTAAAAATCTTCTTTAATACAGTGGTAGATATGTCCGTAATGGCTGAGGACTTAGTAACATTAAGATCATGTACTAGTTTTAAGACCTCCTGGTGATTTGTTACCAATGGTTCCATTTTATTAACAACATATTCATCGTAAGGCGTCCATGGTATATATAAGTCTTGGGCAAGAGTAGGCCCAATGTTGGCAAAATATTGATTTATAAATGCAGGTACCTTATCTTTGTCAATATGTGTATTATTATTTTTATGATCAACCAATGATATATCTTTTGCACTGTATGGGTGACCCGGTAGTAAATTATTAATGACTCTCCAAAATTTTCGATGGTCATGTTTATAATTTTCAACTTGTTCCTTGAAAAACTTTTCCTAGCTTTCTCTATTATCTTATTAGCTTTGTTCCTATAACTACATGAGTTCTTCCAATTCTCGTCTTTCCCTGAACGCCTAGCTTTCCATAATTTCTTATTTTTTTCTCTTATAGTTTCATAGTCATTCTGTGTCATCCATGGGTCCCTATACCTGTGCACAAGAAATTTATGTACTGGGCGATGCTTATCAAGGATATTATGTATGGCTAACTCGTATTGTGACCAGGCATAGTTAATATCATCTGTATTATTAAAGTTCTCCCAATTAAATTTATCAAGTTCAGCAAATAGTGTTGCATCAGGTAATCTGGAGTATAAGTGTCCTGTTATATAAACCTTTTCTTGTATATTTTTCCATTTATTTCTTATTAAGTAGATTGGAAGGTGATCAGAAATATAATTATTGCATATACCAGCTGTGATAAGGTTAGGTCTAAGATTAGTAAAGATTAGGTCTAGGATTGACTTTTTCCTTGTAACATTTTTAATTTCCTGGTCTAGACCAAAATATTTCATTCGATTTAATAGGTTATTGACTACATCATTATCTTCATTTATATTAAAGTTGAAGTCACCCATAGTAGTAATTTCGATTGCATCTCTATTTTCAATATTTGACAAGATATCAGAGAAGACATCCACGAATACGGTCGTATCACCATCAGGTGGTCTATATGTATACATTAATCAATAGAATTGGTTTCATATGCTCTTTCAGTATAGATATGCATTGAACTTATATTATGCCATCGGACTTATTTATATGTTCATACACTTTATTATCATGTCTAGTACCATGTTTTACGTATGTACATACTCCTCCCCCTCTTTTGATTCTACCCCTCTCATCTAAGACTTGTCTATCAAGTCTATATCTAGTATATCCATGAAATTGAAAACTAGATTCATCATCCTCACATCTAAACCATGTTTCTGAGAAGGTGAAAATTTCTAGGTCAGATGGATATATCTCAGCACATATAGATGCATAGTTGGCTTTGATACTTCTTGCATTTAGATGCAGAAATCGTAGGCCTTTGGTGCCCTTCAAGTGAGTTACATTGTTGTATTGCATAGGGTACAATAAATTGGTATTAATAGTATATCCATTTTATAACTTATTATATAGTTTGATAGATTACATATAGTAACCAATATATATATATATATATATATATATATATATATATATATATATATATATATATATATATGGTTGAAGTCATAAGGCTACTAGTCGGGAGTTTTTTCATTACCCAGGATCATATAGGTGGTAATAATAATAACAATATACCTTCATATTAACAATAATAGGACTTGATACGGTTAATTAACAACATCAGTACTTAATGTAAGACATGTAGGTAGATTATGAGGTCAGTTGATACACACTTATGGGTTAGGTTGTTGGTTTGTAGCATCCTGAAGACGAACTGTACTTCTAAGCAGAACCCCAGTGAAGGGACTCTTGAGAGAACAAGTTTTTCCTCTGCTATTTTTTACCTTCCACTGGTATTTTTTCTCTGTGGACCTGTTACCACTTTGCACAGTTGTTAGCTGCTTGGAATAGTGAAAGGAGGGCTGATGCTAACATCGCTCACTAAAAAGTAGCTGGCTATCAGATAGGAAGGCAGGCATACCTTACCATAGCAGTATAGAAATGGGTGGGAAATCACTAACATTTCATAGGTAGCGATGACAGAGCCTTTTGAATTAAGCTCCTGGACTGACACACTTTTGTAAGATATTCCTTCCTATAGAACTCGCCCATTTGCTATTAGGTACATAGGATTTGGTAGTGTAGTCATAGCACTACTAGGAGCCGCACATAGTGGCTTTAGTGACAATTTGAGGCCTAAGCTTTTACCAGGGATATATCAGGGGCGCATTTCAATATCACTGACGATAACACAGGCTTCTAATTTTCAGAAAACCCACTTTGTGATATTGCCTACAGACATACACTAATGCTTTAATGGTTACAAATTCTCTATCAAATCCTATGTCTGACAACAGCATGCCTCTCCAGTAAGAGAGCCAAATCGTGGTATAAATTGAAATAACCTCATGTACTGCTTCTGCCCTTCAGCCCAAGCTACTCCATCCTGGCAGAGGTAAGTAAATCATCATAGCCCAACAAGCTGTCTGGGTTGGTGAGCAGCTCAGAAATACAGTGGTGGTTGGCAGGATCCCATTGGCAGCACGGCCCACATGATTTGAAATTGCCAGGGGGCAGGGGACGCAAGCAGTTCCATTTAATTGCATCCATGTGCCAAAATGTGGGGGTGATGCCTGATTGAGGTAATCCCAAATTGGTCTCATCACAAAATGGGATGCGTTTCGTCTGTGAATCATTCTTTTGGGTCCACGGATCACCTCAATTACAGATAAGTATCAAAGCCCAACGTTCAAAAACACCGAGTCTGCTGAAGGTAGTGGTTCTCACCACCCTAATAATTATGTGTTGAACTAGTATATGGACAATGGTACTCGTACGGCCTTAGCAGAATTACTGGTTATTAACACGTATATCTGCTGATAATTTCTTAGTACTGGAGGGAAATATCATAATTCTTGTTTTGGCCACATTTATAGAAAGCTTCTTTTGAATACACCAGGTTTCGTATGACTCAAAATCATGCTGTTATTGATTTTTAGCCAGATCAAAGTTGTTCATTGCAGGGTAGATAACAGTATCATCAGCATAAATATTAACATTGCATTTTTTGATACATTTGGTTACGTAGTTAACATACATTAGAAACAGCAAGGGAACTAATATTGATCCCTGAGGTACATCGCAGACCATCCGTGCTCTACCAGACAACCTTCCATTATCAAAAGTAGTCTGATAACGATTAGATAAATAGTTTTCGAACCAATGATAGTTGTCGACCTTATTCCATAGTGATTAAGTTTTACTAAGAGCACTGAGTGGTCTACGGTGTCGAATGCTTTTCTCAGGTCAATCAATACTGCAACTGTAGATTGTCCCATATTTAGACATTTTTTAATATCATCTGTAAAAGATGCAAGAGTATCCACAGTGCTGAAACCCGATCTAAATCCACCTTGATGAGGTGTTAGGATATTCTCCTTTATTAGAAAACCATAAACTCTATTATGTACAATTTTTTCAATTAGTTTACATGGAAGAGGAAGTAATGAAATTGGTCGATAATTGTTAACCAATTTTGAATCACCAGCTTTCGGAATGGGAGTAACTCTTCATATTTTCCAAGATTCAGGAACAGTGTTTGTAGTAAAGGATAGGTAAAATAACTTAACAAGCTTGTCGGCGGCATGCTTAAAAATCTTCTTACGAACAGCAGTGGAGATGTTAGTAATAGCTGAACATTTTATAATATTAATGACATGTACCAGCTTTAGTACTTCCTGTCTATATTTCTCAAAAGGGTCCATCTTATTTACTACAAATTCATCATAAGGTTTCCATGGAATATAAAAACCTTTGGCTAACGTAGGTCCAATATTTGCAAAATATTGATTGATAAAACTTGTTACATTATCAAGGTCAATGGGTTTGTTATCATTGTTGTGATCAACCAAAGTATTATCCATAGACTTATTAGGGTTAACCGGAATCAGGTTATTAATTACACGCCAACATTTTCTGTGATCATTTTTATAAGCTTCTGCCTGTTCTTTTAAGATGTTTTCCTAGCTTTATCAATGACTTTATTGGCTTTATTCCTGGTGGTAGTAGAAATAAGCCAGTCTTCCTCTGTTCCAGTGCGTTTTGCTTTCCAGAGTTTCTTAGTAGTTTTTTTTTAAAAACAAATTTACTTTATTGCATAGAAGTATATATTTAAACAGTTACATCGGGCTCATTTGTCACATGTACAGCCCTATTGTCGACAAAGCAATAAAGAGGGCCGCATTTCAGTTTAAAAAGGTATATTTTAAACTGCTTTTGGGCGGCAACCCAGACAACAATTCACCTAGTTTAGCTTCTTTACATATTTGAAAGAGGACCACCTAGTCTTGAACAAAAGAAATGAATAAGCAAAAGACAACAAAACAAATCCATATATCATCAACCATGATATGTTAGTAAATAATAACCATATTTAGTTCAAGTTTACTATAACATGTATGTAATATAAGAAGGTTGTACTTCATCCACAACTATGGACCAGAGACCTAGTGCAATTGTTAATAACTGCTGTGGGTCAATGGCTCACCGTGTAGATATTTTGACATCTTTGGAGGGCTTTTAACAGGTCTTCATTTGCATTTTAGAGCAGAATATCACCATACTCGACAATTGGCAATATAAAAGTGTTATAAATTTAAATTAACGTAGCAGAGTCAACAAACCTTCTTAATTTTGCCAGTTGGTAGGTTCTAAACCAAATTGTATCCAATTGGTGATTGATAAACTGTGATACCATAATTTTCCATTTTCTTTATCAAAACATCATGATTTACTGTGTCGAAAGCTTTTTTAAAGTCTATGAATACTACAATAGTGAAGTTCCCTTTATTTCTTTCTCTAAGGATGTCATTTGTGAAGTCACCAATGATCCTAACCGTAGAGAAACCTTTCCTGTATCCCCCTGTCTCCCGGAGAGCACATCATGTTCCTCAAAAAAGTCAGAAATATGCTTGTGTACAATTTTCTCTATTAACCTTCCTGGGAGAGGGAGGAGGGACATAGGTCTATAATTATTAACCAATCTGGGGTCACCAGCTTTTGGAATCGGTACAACCTTGGCAATCTTCCACTTGTATGGGATCTTACCATCTTGGAAGGATTTATTAAATAAGGCAGTAATTACATCATTCATTTGCAAAAGAGCTGACTTCAGAACCAGGAACTCAATGCATCAATAGCACTAGATTTAGTTACATTAATTGCTCTTGTGTAGTTATACAATCCTCAATGGCATCATCTACGCATTGTCCAACAAATTGCCAAGGCTCATTCAGGTTTCTAGCAAGCTCTGGACCAATGCCTACAAAATATTCATTCATAAAGTGTGCCATTTGATCTGGCTCTATTTCTTGACCATTGTCCGTCAGGCAAATAGTTTGACTTTTTCCAGGTTTCATGGGCAGTAATTTATGTATCTCGTGCCAGAATTTCCTAGGGTTATCCTTAGCAGACTCAACTAAACCCTGGGCATGTGCTTGTCTAGCTTTCCTACATGCTTTACCAATGTCATTTTTAGCTTGGGTTGCCTCAAGTGCATACTCTGGGTCTTAGTCCTTCTTGCCCTATTTATGAGCCTATCCTTATTTTTAATTTATTCTAATAGATGATTAGTAACCCAAACTTGCTTTTCCTTTTTAACCACAAAATCAGTAAATAGGCACATTTGATCCATGATGTACTCTAGTTTATCTTGGATAAAGTCCCAGCGCTGGTTGACAGTGTCCAATGTTTCATACACTTCGAAAGGTATTTTTATAATACCATCCTGTAGTTTCTGCTCAGAAAAAGCTTTCATACCCCTTCCCCTGAAGCTCACTTTTAATTTGGGTGTTATTACTCTGCATTTGGATACATAGACCAAATCATGGTCACTGATATTTGGCCTCACAATTCCACTCTCTGTTATTTATCATCTGTACTGAAAATTAAATCCAAACATGGTGGATTATCACTGTCGCATGTGGGGGTATTAATCCAAGATTTAAAGCCAGAACCACTTAATCCCTGCAATAATTCGGCTGCCTCATCATCACCTTTGTCTAAAATGCTGATGTTCATATCACCCATTAAATACAAATTTAATTTCTTTTTCTTAGTAATCAGTCTAACCTTAGCCTTATGTATATTCAAAAACCCACCAGCAGTACCCTCATGAGGTCTATACACATTCAAAATAACAACCTTTTTTTGATTTTTATAATGCAAAGTTAATACTTGTAGTTCGATATCCTTACATGACATATTAAGATATGCATATGGTCAATAGGCACCACTTGTCGTGATTTGGCTGTTTTGACTTCTGTGCTGCATAAATCATTCAAAATGGAGTATATATGTGTTATTATGATTTATTCTGATAGCCCTTGGTTAGAACTAAATCGGGAGCCCTGGTTTTACATATATATATATATATGAGGAATATTTTGGGAGAGGGGTCTTAAACCACCCCAAAAGACTCGTTTTTTATCAATAAAATCTAAAAGTGCACATTTAGAGAGGAATATAAAAGAAATAAAAGGTAGGAGGGCAGATATATATATTACTAGGTATGTTTGGCATTAGTTAAGGATTTTTTAAAGACCATTTTGACATGTATAGACTAATTCATTACTATGCTATAAACAAAAATGTGTTTGGTCAATTTTCGAGGAGATTCGTCTCACGCCCAATAATCAGGCTCTAGCCTTAACATAAATGTACTACATGGACTAATAAAGTATTGTATATTCATCCTCAACTTCCACATGTATATGCATAAAAAAATTGGGAGCCTGGGTCTTACACAGTGCAGTACAGATGGATGGATATATGCTAGGGTAGGCTTAGTAGGAGATTCCTCTCACGCCCGGGAGATTCGTCTCATGCTCGGGAGATTCGTCTCACGCCCGGGAGATTCGTCTCACGCCCTGTTTATGCAGGCATAAATAACAACCAGGCCTTTCATTTCTAATAGTCCTCTTTATCATCCCTAAGTACCTATATATGAAAGTAATAACACCTGTGAATGGCGTTTTCCTACTACCACCCAATCCAGAGATATACCTATTAAAATGAGAGGGAGAATCGTCTCATGCCCAGGAGATTCGTCTCACGCCCTAGCAATACTGCTTATCATATTCTCTCAGCTAGAAAATGAAGGAAATGAGAGCCAATGTAGTTCATAATATAGGGTAAGGTGTCTCCTTTAATTACCATTCAAGAAATTGAAGGTAAATTTTGTATTGGATGATAAAAAAGGGGTATCATTGTGCACAAGGGTAGGGAGTGAGACGAATCTCCCCCCTCCCCTATTTTATAGTTCCTCTTTGATGCTGTGCTGTAACTTCAGTTTTCATATTTAACCTACCCCCATATATGGATGTTATGGTCCCACCACTGTAGTATACACCCATAATTTCTTTTACATATGCTATCATATTTATTTTTTGGTCCTATACAGCCCAAATGACGACAAGTGGTGCCTATCGACCATATTCATGTTCAGAAAAACTTGTCACAGAGTTATGTACAAATACACCCAAACCTCCACCTTTGGTAGGTCACTACTAATTCTCTCACCCCACTGCCTATCTAACCTTACAAGATTATAATTAGGTAATGTATAAGTGCCTGTTAAATCACAGGCATTGAACCAGGTTTCTGATAGGGTAAGAGCATCTATTTGTACTTTCTTCATGCGAGCCAATAATTTATCAAATGTTTCCTCTCTGATGCTCCTGCAGTTAATATGGGCATAGTTTCTTCCCTGCCACTTGAGCTTATCCAAACTTAAATCATCCATTATCCAATACAAAAGCAGTCTCATTACATTTATACCGGTACACAGAATACAGTTTTATAACAGACATGTACAGTGTCATAGACAATACCACTGGAGCATAGGCTATCTTTGCTACCCTATAAAGGTGGTTAACAATATTAACAATCAGACTGGTTAGTAAACTCAAAACAGCCGGCATTTGCATGCTGACTGAGCAAAGAAGAATAAATATCGGAGTTAAATCTCTTATAATTTCATATACATTCTGGTTCACCCATGGGTCTCTATACTTTCTGACCATAAACTTATGTACAGGACAATACTTATCCAATATGTTACGTTTAGCAGTTTCAATTTCATTCCAAGCCTCATTGACATTATTAGTATTATTAAAACATCCCAATTGAAACTGTCAAAATCAGATAATAGTATTACATCAGAAAGCCGTATTAAAGTATGAGCGCCCTTCGATATAAACCTTTTCTTCAGTGATTTTATATTTCTTGCATATGAGAGAGACCGGCAGATTTTTACGAGTACAATTCATAATTTCCTGATTCAAACCAAACCCTTTCATTTTGTTCAATAAGTTATTAACTATATCATTATCTTCAAACACATTAAAATTAAAATCACCCAATGCAATAATTTCTATAGTATCTCTGTCCTCGACCTGTGCAATATTCCAGTCAAAATATCAGTAAATACAGCTTTATCCCCATCAGGGGGTTTATATACATTTAGAACCAAGATGGGCTTTATCTGAGGCTTATTGATACATAGACTGTATAGTTTGATATCACCATCAGATCTATTTAGGTGAGAATATATAATTGAGTCATGTGACACCCCATGTTTAACATACATACAAACACCTCCTCCAGTTTTGATGTTACCTTTTTCATCAAGTACTTGACGATCCAATCTGTAACGAGAGTACCCATTAAATAGGATGTTGCATGGTACAGGTCCATAACGTGCGTTCCCAAAAGCTGGAAAAAGGGTCCCTTTTCACTCAATTCCAGTGTCCCTGGAATCAAGAAAAAGGGGTCTTTTTCCTGAATGAACTCCATGGATAAGAGAAAAAAGGGTTGCTTTGCGGGCTGACTCCATGAATTTGGAAATATGGGTACTCCCTCTAGCTCACTGCTCAGGGGATGTCCATCTATCTTTCTCTTGGCAGCAAATAATCACACCCAGATATGGAATTCATACTGTTTAACATGACAACATCTCCAAATATTTTCACCCTGTGAAAATGGGGCCGTTGAAAATGATATCTGCGTTTTTTTAAAAAAAGGGGTGCTTTTCCAATCGAGAAGTCAAGGTGTTTTTCCTCAAAAAGGTGTCTTCTTTAAAAATAAAACTCCATGGAAATGTGATACCGTTTGAAAGGAGTGATCGCCGGTTGTGTACCTGTACCATGGGAAGTACTGGGATGGGGTTTAAATTCAAACCCGGTCCCTGCCATAGGGTAAGTAAGGTCTTAAGCCTTTTTATTTACCCTATTTACACCCTACTATTATTTATTTACCCTATATATTTACACCCTACTATTATTTATTTACCCTATTTACACCCTACTATTATTCATTTACGTTATTTACACCCTACTATAATTTATTTACCCTATTTACACCCTTCTGCTATTATAAGTAGATAATTTGATACAGCGTTTAAATGGTCGCTGTTCCTAAAAAGAAACACTGCAATGCTTTAGCTCAGAACCTTACTTCTTATTAGGGAACGATCACCTTGTATGATTTAGTTTGTAAAAAATAGTTGGTGATCGTCTAGAGGGCCCAATACCTACGAGAATCTGAAATCTGTGATCGTAGGGTGATTTGGTGATCGTTAATCCTTCTGAAACATACCCCAGTAGAATGAGTATGGCGTCTACATGTTCTATCATACAACTCCTAATCCAGCTACACAAGCCATATTCAATACATTTATACTATAAAACATTAATATTAGATACACTCGTTGTTGTGTTTACAAATCAAAGACCTCCATAGATGGGGGCATCCTAATCTAGATATCAAACTGTGAGGGGGCTTCCCTGGCTCATCTTAAAAGGGGTTTATGTTTTCCTTTCTAATGTCAACAACCTTATCCATTGGTCTCCTTTCCCTCGTTCTGGTTTTTCGTTACCATCTAAAAATGGTTCCCGATCCTCCTTTAGCCGTTGGTACTACTGTAACCTTAAGGGCTAATCCATGAGGTATTTCATAAGGTATTCGCAAATATCAGATGCAATGGATATACTTGATTGATCATAATTTAATTAAATTTTGTGGGTATTACTGGCATGAGCATTAGTGGTGACCCTAGCTTTAGCCATATTGCCTGTTGCACCTGGGTTATTCCAGTCTTTCAGTGCATTGTAATATATGGATAAGGATGAAGTCACAACTGCTTTCCAAAGATATTGATAGCTGTTCGATACTTTGGAAACTGGCATGCACCCACTATTGATTCCACCATCATTTTATTTCAAAATGACTGTTTTGGAAGGCAAACTACATTCTTTGGTGAGGGAAACATTCCACAAGTTCATCTAAAATTCAATTTGAATTAGGTAATCAATGGTATCAGTACACATTTAACAATATGCACCAAAACTCATTTCTGTTGGTTGGTGAATCACCATATAAAATTTCAGAGTGAGATATCATAACTATCCTAATTTTCTCACTAGTCTGCAAATAGGGCGGGAGATAAAATATTTAGAATGGGCTTAAAGTGAAAAATATCTTAAAACTCATTTTTGTATTGCTAAATCCACTGCACAATGCTAGGGTGCCAGTAATAACCTCTATGCCAGTAATACCCACGGCTATTCTATGGGCATCTGTCAGGAGCTTAATTCAAAACATCCTGGGATCACGACCCCAGCGATCTTAGAAATAAATCAGCCTTATCCTATTAAGCGATCTTAAGAGTTGACTGGGTTCACATATCCTAGCCAGCACTAAGATCGCATCGATCTTAGCCTCAGCCCTCCTACACTATTCAAAGAAGAACTGACTAGACACAGGGGTAAGAGTCCCAAAATAAAGGAATAGCTGTGGAGTCACTCTTCTTCACAAGAGTGCTTATACCATCGTTCCCCATCCCCATATGGGCTAACAAAAGAGCACAGGGTGCAGTTGACCCCCGTACAGTATTCAAGAGTTGTTCCCATGAATGTATGATTTATGCTTGCCTATTAGAAGCAGTGTGCCCTCCCCCCAGGACAAAGAGAAAGAAGGGAAGAATTACCTTACAGTGCACTTAACGCATGAGTAGCCCTAAGAGCCCTTAAGGACACTCAGCAAACATCCTCCCTCCCCTTTTTATGTATGCAGCAGGCTATTCACTCTTTCGATCAGGAGTGTTCCCTGTAAGTGCTCTTGTACTCAGGTGAAACCACTATGCATTTCTTTCACTAAGATCGCAGTGATCTTAGTGGTGGAAATGGAATAGTGAAGTGATCCCAGGACTTGCTATTCTGGACAGGCCTGCAACCACTGCATTACATAGGGTAGACCAGCCAGGTCTTATGATATGTGCCTACACTAAGATCGCTGGGGTTGGGATCCCAGGATGTTTTGAATTAAGCTCCAGGTGTGGTTAATAATGCACGGACACATACACATTCATTTGTTAATAAAGTGCTATTTATGATGAAGATTTCTTGCCATGGGCACGACCTATATATATAATAGCTGTCAAAGTGGCATTAATCAACCATCGCACAGCATTGACACTGTTGCATAGTTGGCTCAGTATTGTTATCCTTGCCTCCGAATTACAATATGAGTGTTTATTAATGAAGTTTAGCCATGACAAATCTAAGAGAAATTACGAAAGATTGAAGAGTTTCGAAGTGTTAGAGTGAGGTGTTGTCTGACTTATCGAAGATAATTTGCTGTTTTGATTCATTATCCTTGGTGATTAGGTACAATAAATATAAAATATCAATCGCATATACAGAGAAATAGTGGCCCAATGGGAGAGAACGTGCCCCGGGGGGGGGGGATTTTTAGTACTGGTTTTGGCCACCAGGGGGCAGTATATGGGTAAAATACTGACAAATATACAAAAAAACCTTTAGACCAATTTTTAACAAGGAATCCAGTGGTATGCTTAACAGAATTCCATCTGCACTCAAAATGTTCCATTTTTGGAATGTTGGTTGCCATGGAAACATAGAAAATTGGTAGAAAAGGCAATTTCTGGTTGCCTATTCCAATTGGAAATCTTTGCCACAAACCTTTTTCGGAATTCCATCAGGAACCCAGAACCGAAAACAGAGCTCAAAAATTCCCTCAAGAACCAATTTTATGACAAAAACATCACATTTCTTTGGTTATTTGTCCACAAAACGGTATTTTTTGCATTTTTAGTTTTTATCATATGATATAATGCATTTAGAGCTTATTTCCCATTTTCAGTTGTACACACCAACCTATGTTTGACAAGCAATTACAGCAAAACTACCAGGGATATTTTAGCTCAAGATATCTCATTTTAAAGCACATGACTTAAACCTTAAAAAGCAGTTTCCCCCCAGGAGGCATGTTTTCCCTCACTTGGCCACAATAGTTCAGGGTATCATGTTTGCTACACGGTCGTTGGTGGTTTGAGCTCTCCTTTCCAAAATTTGACACAAGCAATATTTACTAGAATTACTACTGTTAAGATCTTTATATGATAGGCAGCGTGCTAGCCTTCAACCTTGTGGAATCTCAGATTGGAAGGTGGCAAAAGCTGGATTCTAATAGTTACAATAAGATGGCCTAATCACACGCAGCGAGGAACTGCCACATGTCATTTCTTAATGTACTACGACAGACTGCCATACGACTGCCGATGCCAGTGCTATTCCTATGAGCATTTTGGAACGACTTGACGAGTGCAGTCATTGTATGTTAAGAAATCACCTCCAGTTCAGGCAGCACGATTGTTATTGAGTGCTCACCTGTCAATTACCAGCTCCCAAGAGCCACAAGCATAAGCGCAGTATGACAATGTGTATTTTGAACTTGTGGCATGTCGTTCCTTTCATGCGTGTGGCAGTTGCCCAATATGACCTCTTTCGTGGTGTAATATCCTCCTGGCTATGCCACAAATAGGTATTAGTAAAATGAAGTTTAATTGTGCGTTGAAAAAGCTATACATGTCAACAACATCCACGGCTATTCTATGTGCATCTGTAAGGTGTCGTTAATAATGTACGGACACAGGCAGGACCCATATATATATATATATATATATATATATATATATATATATATACATATATAATGTGTGTGTGTGTTTGGGACAAAGGTACACTGTCATAACTGTTGATCAGGCACTGTTCTGCCGATTGATGGAAATTAAGTGGCAAACCCCTGGAGGGTGTTGCTCCTATAGTAAAAGGAAGAGCTGGCTAAAAATGCCCTTGTTTCCAGTCCTTTCTTTTCATGTAGCTATAACTTGTCCTTTTTGTTGCTCACAAGTGGTCTTTCAAGTACGGTGCTAAAAAAGGGGGATTTGAGTAGGTACCTAGATGGGAGAAGTCATTCAGTATAATAAACTATAGAGCATGTGACATGAGTAGGTACTTGGTACTGCAGCTCTCTCTATTTTAAACAAGTCAGGTGACTTTTCTGACTAATGTGGTGAGTGCAAGTTGAATGGTGAAGCAGTGCTCGACTTGTTAAGAAAAGAGGGCACATACTCACAGCTCTTTTTACAATAGGAGCAACACCCTCCTGAGTACTAGGACAAGGTGTTCATTCGTCTGGGTGGTCTCCATATTGCCATGAACTTTTTGAAAGCAATCGGTCAACATATAGAGAGCAGTGGACTTACGGAAGCTTGGGTAGAAAGTGACATACTTGGAAAGAAGTCAACAGAAACCATCCTATTGGGGAAAGACTATAACAAGGCAATGCGAACACACAAGTTGACAAGCCAAGCATTGTGGAGGCTAGTGCCTCCAGAATTCATGACACATTTGTCAGAAAAGGATGAATCATTCTTCCAAGACATCAAGAACTCAGCATGTTCAGAAGAACTAATTAGCCCTTTGGAGGATGCCAACATTGACACCTATTTGAAGCAATTTACAGAAGAAAAGGCCCAGGAAAATCCAAACTTTCTCTATTTATGACAGTACCTTCAAATGGTCCACTCTCTACTTCTATTGACAAGAAGTTTCAGAGGGGGTGACTGGGACCTACGCTTGGCTTCATTCAAGTAGATGATACCATTTTTCATGAAATACGACCACACCAACTACGCCAAGTGGGGTCCCATCTACATTGCAGAAATGAACATGTATTTGTTATCATTCATTTCATCTACCAGAAGATGTCCTCAGAGAGTTCTGGTAAGGCAATTTTGTTATCAAGCGTTCAGATAGGAACTTCAATCAAGTAGATGCTGACCATGCCCAAGAATGGTTGAACAAGATTGGCAAGACAGAAAGGGGAATAGTTGGCATTACAAAGAAACATACTTGTGCATAAGGTCTTTGACACTCTCCCTGAGGGGTCTCATAGTTCCCTGCCAGCATTTCATGCCCTGACTGGTTAAGACACTACCTCTTTCATCACCTATCATTCCAAGCAAACATCCCTTGAGATCTTCCACAAACATCACCATCTGTTGGACAACAGTGGGAAAACCTCTGAACCTCTGAGTCTTGACATCTTACAGCAATGTGAGAGGTTTCTGTTGCACATCTACCAGGTTCCACATGCTCTGTCTGTAGATGATGCAAGAGTCCTTCTTGTTGGACAGTGCAAGAGGTCAGAAGCCCTACCTCCAACATTGGATGCACTGTATTTACACATAAAGCGGGCCCACTACCAGGCCCTGATATGGAATCTTGCACATATGGCAAAGCCTGTTCTACCAGATCCTACAACTATGGGTTGGAAAATAGAGAAGAACAAGCTTCTCCCATTATGGATTACAAAAGAGGCTACACCTGATGCTTGCCTGTCCCTCATTGCATGCCAGTGCAAAACAGGGTGCCGTTACTTCCAGTGTGGCTGCAGGAAGGCTGGGTATGACTTCACTGTCAACTGCCATTCCCATCCTGGTGACACCCCACGCAGTAATGTCAACCACTGAACTACTGGGGGAGACTTGCGTTGTCAGGTGACCTATAAAATGAGACACTTTAATATGATCTTCTCATTATCTGGTCCCATCTCTGAATAAAGAAGTAGACTTGTAATACCCAACTACAGAAGTCATTTCAAACTTTGAGAGAAAAATAGCCAGGTTCTGTCAGCTGACCACAATTGAATAAGAAGACCAGAATTTCAGCTAACTAAAGTATAGTTCCTTCCCAATAGTATGGAACAACTATGATAAATTTGACGTTTGAAGTGGTTTGTAGCCACTAGTTTTCAACTGCAATGACCATAAGATTTAGATTTCAGAGATCTGCTATTGCATCTTGTGTTTGCAACTACC
Organism: Acholoe squamosa; assembly: GCA_949317995.1. Taxonomy (NCBI): domain Eukaryota; kingdom Metazoa; phylum Annelida; class Polychaeta; order Phyllodocida; family Polynoidae; genus Acholoe; species Acholoe squamosa. The sequence continues at coordinate 83,596,733 of OX439035.1, read as the reverse complement.
TAAAACATCTGGTCTGCCTAGATAATGTACAAACTTCCATTCCAGATGCATCTAAGGCTTCCACAAGGGAATGAAGAAATTTGTACATATAGGCAGGAGATGTTCAGAGATTTTATACATGTGATGTGTATAAATCTAAAGCTAACTTGAACCATGAGGGACATCCATGAAACAGTCTAGATAGGATTGTACTAGGTAAATTTTCATCAGGATTGATACACAAGGGAGCACTTGGATATGTGCCATGATGTTTTGGTACATATTGCATTAATTAAGGTATATACATGTAACTTTTTTTATGAAGGAACATATCTACAATAAAAGCTGAGGGCTACAATCTGGCGTAACTGGAAATTGTCTCCGATGAGATTAATTATCAATGTTCAATGTAATAATTATATACATTTATATTAGTTCACATGGTTAATAGACCACCATGACAACACAGCATATCTTAATTACATCTAAGATATCTTTTTATTAGGCTGTGACCTGTCAAGGATATGTTAGGGTTTTGTTGTTTTGGTAAATAAAATAGGCATACATGCCACTGACCTAGTATGGAGTGAAGTGTCACAGTAACATCCTTGGCTTAGGCAATTTAAGGATGATATATCTGTGGAAATGAACACCATACACAATTTTTTGATATTCTAGATATGTTTTGTTGATATTTGGTTGCCATGGTAACCAGGACAGCATGGCAACTATGTAAATATTCTACCTGGATGGGCCATTATGAAACCTTTCATTTGCACTATTACATGACAATATTACCTGAGAAATAACAAATTAAGGCCAAATTTAGCATTTTTGTCAAAAAATTGGCGGCCATTTAGCTTTTTGACATTTTGAGGCATAAATATGTATTTTTCGGCTTGGTAACATTGATTTTTTGAATCTACAGCCAAAAATTGACTTATTAAGTGTGTTACCAAATTCTGCTCTAAAATGCTTAAAAGCACTTTTACATAACTTTGATTCCAGACTAATATATATATATATATATATATATATATATATATATATATGGAACTATATACACTCGTGTATGTAAATATAATTAGCCGCGGACAGTTAGGGGACTACTTGCAGAGTGCAGGAATATCTATGATGTCATTGTATGACGTCACAGTAAACAGGTCACCAGTATATAAGGTGCAACTTTGAATCAACCATCAGTTGGCAATCTCACCTGTACAGGTAACACCACGCCAGGTGTTCCCTTGAAATTAAAATTTTAAATTTACTATTGTTATTACTATTGTTCAAGTTTATTGACCTATGCTTATTGTTTATGGTTGTCTTATTAATAAAGACATGTATGGTGCTGATAACCACAAGGTCAGTAACCCACCAAACTCATGTGTCTGTGATTAGATCATTTATTATAATATTCTTCTTTATAATATTCACTATACCGTACTATTCCATATTAGTTGTTTCATTATTACTGGTATATTCTTCCCTGGGAGTGAGATAACTTATATATATATATATATATATATATATATATATATATATATATATATATATATGTGCTTGTGGCGGTTCATACAATAATGTCACAGGCATTAAAATGTTGATAACCATATTTCATGATTGCCCATGGAGCAAGGAGGGCTTCTCAATGTTTTTAATATGATGTTCTTTTTTGCAAAGTCCTGTGTTCAGCATTGTTAATTAAACTCTGACAAGAGTCCTCATTACAGACTAATCAATTTATACCAATCCATCAGCTAACCCTAATTATTTTATACTTCCTCAAGCATATTTAGTCTCCGCAGTCAGTCCTCCGCAGTCAGTCCTGTCGTTTTTGATTAAGCAGAAGCATACAAAACAATCAGTTGAATGTCATTCTACATAATTGAAAAATGTGCTGCATCTGGCTCTTCTCATCCAGCGTGATGGATTGGCGGCCGATGTTATTCGCACGAGATCCTCATGCAAATAAGATTTCATAATATATGTAAAGGACAAAATAAGGAGCGGCAAGATACTAGGACAAACACATAATGAATAACAAGACAACTGTGTGTTATACCTTTGGAGTTATATCCTGTGTAAGTTTGAGTCATTTCATTGTACAAATGGAGTTCATTACAGGATAAAAGTTTGATAAGCCTAAGACATAGGCTGGGTGGTAATTAATGAATATAGTGAAATACATGTTAACAGTACACGTTTGAACGTGAACACCTTATGAAAAGTCAATATATCAAATACGTGTTTACATGTGAATATACCTTTGATTGATATAATGTGAGTTCAATGCAATATTTATGGGATATCTAAATACACTATCTCTCTCTGCATATCTCTGATTTATAAGCTCTTTGAACCGTATTTCAATTTCAAAATAGTATAATTGTGAGAGGTGTTTCTGCCCTCTCAATAGGCCTATGTGGCTGCAGGGGCTGGGTTGAATGAGTAGCCCCTGTAGCCTAGGGGTCAACTAGGACGCCATCTAGTGTATCAAACTGATAAAACGATTGTATAGTAGGGCTGGTTTGAGGTGTTTGAGGTTTCTGCGCCTAGGCTCTTTTTTTGTGGGTCATGGTGCATGTTCAAGGCGTCCGCCAGGGGGATGAGTCACCCTGACTGTGGTATATGATGATGTCATGGTCATTGAGGGAGGCTTCCAGCCATAGCTGTCGTGCACATGCTGCTAGTATAGGGCATGTAATTTTGCCTGACTCAAGGGCTTGTTGAGAAGACAGGTTGTCTGTGTATATGAGTACTTGTATGCCTGGTGAGTGTTTCGGTGCTAATGTTCTGTATGCTGTGACTAGGTTGACAGCTTCAAGTTTGTTGATGTCAGAGTACTTTGCCTTATGAGAGGGAGTATATGTGCATTTATAGTATTTTGTGTTTGAGTTGCCCTCCTTCAAGGCTAGAATTGCACTCTAATTCAAATTGATGTTTGGGTGTGTGGAACATGTGGATGCCATTTGACATGGCGGCATAGGAAATGAACCAAAATAGGTCCTGCTTGAAACCTGTTGATACAATCACTGTGCCCTTAGAGTGGGCATCTCTGAGTGCTTGGAGAATCCTGGCTATAAACTTTCTGGAGTGGTAGATACATTGGACAATATGTATCAATTTGCCTATGAGTGATTGCACTTGTTTGACAGTGGTTTTGTCCACGTTGGTCCAGGATTTGCATTCAGCCAGGATGTCAGCTAGCTTTGTTTGAGGTATTGTAACGGTGAGCTCTATGGTGTCTATGACGAAACCCAACCATTCTATGCGCTGGGAGGGAGGTGCACATTTGCCAGCTGCCAAATCCAGCCCTACGTAGTCAGTGAGGTCTTTCAGGGCATGGTAGGCCCTTAGTGCATTTTGTTGGGATCGAGCTCCGCTGCAGTAGTCATCCAGGTACGTGAGCATCCAATACCCGTTTGATCTCGTGATGTAGGCCAGAGTCAGACAGGTGCACTGACAGGCGGCCCCACTGAGTCTGGCGCCAAATGGAAGCTTTCTTGAACATGTCCTCAGACCAATCTCTCACATGCAGCCAGTTGAAGTCTTTGGCGTCCTAAATAACATCAAACATGTGCTGGACTAAATGAGGTCATTCCGAGGCCGGGCTCTTGGAGTCTCTAATGACAGCTACCAGGCCTCACATGTCGGTTTCAGTTTTAACATTGGAAGCACCCCTGAACACATAATCTGAAGGCACTATGCGCTTACCCTTGATTGTGGAGAATTGGTGGGCAGCTGACAGTAGCGCTGACACTTGTTGCCCCACCGCTGTGTTGTCAATTTCGGTGAATGACAGCGGTAAGGCCGGTGGGTGGATGGGTTGTGACAGACCTGCAGGCTGTGTAAATAAGCCCACTAGTGGCAGCGGGGTTGTGAGTCGGTGGCAGTTGCTGCGTAATGGGCCAAGCTGAAGCCGGAGCTTGGACACCCTGAGCACCAGCATTGAAGGCTTGTGTCGGGGTGAGTTGACCTTGTGACAAGGCTGAGGTTGGTGTCACCTGGCCCAGGGTCATTGTGACAGCGGTGAACTGACCTTGGGCAGTTGTGACCTGCTGGTTGGGACCCGGGCTGACTAATAGGCGTATCTGGGATGACATAGGGAGCTTGTCTGGTCCCCATAGGAACTGCTGAAGTGCTCTTACCAGCCTGAGATGTGGATTGATCGGCTGATGAAGTAGGGACTGGTGGCAGACGATCGAGAGTTTGTTTTTGAAAGTCGCTCACTTCCAGCAACCTATCATTAACAGAACCGACGTGTGTTTGAAGGCGCTCCACAAGTTGTTTTTGAGTGGACAGCTCCAGTTTTAGGGCCTCCGTGGCCTTAGCTCTTGTTCCGGCCATCGTGGAGGAAATGGATAAAGTAAATCCTTTCTAAATTGCAAACTATTAAATAAAAAAAATCCTAAGCCGGTGTTTTGTTTACACAGGGAATAAGCAAGATGGCGACTGGGGAACGCTGTGACGTCAGATGATTGGTTTGATAGAGTAAAGGTGGTGCTTTCTTCATTACCAGCAATTTATACAATTGTTACCAATTTACAGGACACCCTGAGTATGCCCTGGATAGATGCAGGATGTACAAGATAGAGGACTACTTGAGTCCTTTGGATGGTTAGTATCGAGATAACAGGACGATTCGTTGAATTCATAATGCACTTGAATCATGCGACTGCAGGGACGTGTATTCAAACAGGGGTTCCTGATCAAGATTGCATTTCCAATCTTCTGTAGGCTTCCACGTGATCGTAGAATAAAATAAAAAAAGGTATACCAATCGTTAGGTTTATATAGTGCAACTTATCTCTGACAAACTGAAGGAAATGTTATTTTTGTCATTATAGACAGCATTTGTCAGCCTGTAGGTTAGAGATGGCTCATGTCACACACACACAAACTTTTTTTTTTGGTAACTAACAGTGTGGATCAACATGGTAAAAGGTACGCCTGCGAGGGGGTGCGTGGGCGTACCGTTTTCCATGTTGATCCACTATCTTTTAAAGCTGTTTATCGTCTTTACAGCTAACACGCTAAACGAGCATTATTGAACTGTACTAGAGGTCAGTACAATGTAGAGGCAGGAGTCAGAAAAAAAAGATATCATGACATACTATAATATACACAGATATTCTTGTGATATCATATCATTCAAAATGATTATTGTCCACATAAACCAACATAAATTCACGTCCTGGTTCGACTTTGATTGAGATAAATGACATCATCGAGAAAGGGGCAGGGGCAAAAGTCATTTGATTGAAATTTGGCGTTTTGTCATAATTTATTTGACTTCATGCGATAATCATATCATTCGGGCTCATAACTCTTGAGATGAAGATTTTTAGAGGGTATAGGAAAATACTAAATTTGACATCTAAGGATACCTCTGAACTACCATCCTGTACTTTTAGCTGTAATGCAAAAAACAAATTACTATAAGTTTAACGGTGTGCTTGCTGGTTGCTTGCTGTTGGATATGACTATGGTGGAAGGTGTTGCACATACGCTAAAGAGAGCAGTAAGTAGCACTCGCTCACTTTAAAAAGTCATGTTGTGCTGCACCCTTCACCTTGTACTCACCAGATTAGACTGAAAAAAACACCTGCCTTGTTTTAAAAATTGTGTGTATTGCACAAGCAGGTACCTTACTGTGTGACTCGAGATCTTTTAGGGCTCAGGTTTTGAATAGAAAGGTACTTGTACCTGACTGACATGAGCACTTCTGTGCAACATAAAAAAAAGTGAGGACTGAATAAGGTAACTGCTGCAAGTGAGGCACCACTTTTTAGGCAAAACTATCCTTTTCCCTATGTGCAACACCCTCCACATCCCACGGTTCCATACTCCTTCTTTCACATGGTGCTATCAAGCTGTATGTTTTCAATCTTGGCTGGGTATTTGATGTTGCAATCACGATGAGGATCCGCTTACACCTTTTTTTTTACTCTACGTGCTTGGTTTTGCATAATGTGCAATTTCGGCAACATACTGGTGCCCACTGCCCGTATAGAATGAATAGTACTCAACAGAAAACACTCTCATTAATATTGTTTATACAGTTTGAGGCTATACTAGGATATCAAGTTTCTGTGAAGTATGATAATCATATTGTTATCTGTTGTGACATATACCCTTGATTATCTCCGAATTAGACCTACTTCATACACCAATTCAGAACGTTTGGCGGACACCTTTCATTTCTAGGTGAAGTGAGTTAATTCTCATGCAAATTTCTTTAGCGCAAAAATGTGGTACAATGTTAAAATGAATACTTGAATCCTTGTAAACGTTATGTCAGGCATGTTTTAGAAGGCATAAGGACGAATCCCAATGCATGGGCGTACCTCTGCAATATTGGCATTTTGGATAGCAAATATAGCAATATATTCATGGTTTCAGTCATAATATCTTGAATTTTAAGCAAAATATGGCATATTGCAGAAACATTTAAGCAAGTTGAAATATCGAATTATCTAGATCTTAGATCGAACCCCAATCCGCAACAGTTTGCTTCAAATTTAACAAGCCAGTTGCTCTTAGGTCTTGTGGAAGGGGACTCAATTGTAACATATTGCAAAAACTCAGACATCTTTTTGTAAAAGAAACTTCGTTGGATTTGACCTATAGAGATTTGACGTCTTAGGATACACAGTGTATCTCCAGGAGGTATCGTAAATTAAGTTTTATGAATCAAACCATCTTTTCTAAATAGAGAGAATTTGAGGGGAATATTCTCAGGCACGGATGAGTAGTTTTGAAGGGAGAGTAAGAATTACAATTTTCACTCCCTTCATGAATTATCACCCTCTTTGACATTGTGAATTACCATCCTCATTATGAATGCTTTAACTCTTCTTCTAACAAATTGTTTTTGGTTCAAAATCGGCCTCTAGGAGAAGTCATTGTCTTACAAATACTGTTTGAATTGTATTGATATTCCTACTATAAGCTAAGTAATGAGTGTCCAAGGTAAGCATATGGGCAAAAATGGATTGAATCCCGATTGTCTGTATCTCTTCTGATAAGGGAGATAGGATGGGGATAGCATTCTTATGCCATGGCTAATATCGACGACACTATAGATTAGTACTGTTAAAATGTTATGCACTCTAATTTTTCTATTTCAAATATGGCGATTATTCTTAGATATAGATTAAACAAACATGATATTATTTGACTATTTCAGTCATTTATTTTGGTACAATACTTCTAATAACCATATACCAAATTCGAAACTAAAAATGCTTGGCACCAGCAGCTAGCTCTGTATCACGTCACCTACTTCATTGAGCAAGCTGTCATGGCGGATCAAAACAAACCGAGACGAATCTATGCCTTCAGTAAATATTGTTGAAATCCTTTATTTAAAAGCAATTTAAACCCGTAGGCCATGGCATAAATGCAAATGTCAATGAATAGTGAATAATTTTGCATCATATTCCCCAAGGTGTAGCTGCCCCTTATTCAACGAGGCCTTGTATCTCGTGCATTTGCTTATATCTCGTGCAAAATGATGATTTCGCAAAACTTCAAATGAGGATATCCCTCTATCAATTGACATGAAATAAAAGGCACATGGTAAATATTGTTGGATACTTTCAGAATTTTTGAAATACATGATCACATGGTACCTGTTCCATTTGGCTACTATGGCAACCAAAACTATGTAAAATTGCTATTTTATGTATGTTTGTTGCCATGGTAACCAATAATTTGGTCAGAAATCCACCAAAATGCACTAGAATCGTTGGTATCATCTTTTTCTTCATGGAAAACTGCTTAAAGTAGGTTTTTGTTGAAAAAATGAAATTATTTCACTTTTTTCATGTTTTTCTGCCATAAACACTCCTTATGCCAAATAGAAAGCCCTGAGAAAATCGGAAGATTCCAGTCATTTTTGAGGGAGACAGAAGGTACCAATAACCAGCGATTTACTCGCAGAAATGCGTGCCTGGTAGAAGAAGAGTCAAATCCCACATGGCGATTTAGGGCTCAAATATCGATAGCGATTTGCTACTTCTTACGATTTTGGGGACTACCTTAGAATTGTAATGAATATAAAAACATGTAGGGAGTATAGAACACAAGCACGCTATTTCAGTTTTTTAGGACAGAAACTCTGTAACATACAGAGATATAAACATAAGCAAAGGCATAATATCTCAAATAATTTATGAGGAAATGCAGCAGTATGCTTGTGTCTAATATGTCCTTCTGTACTTACATCTGTAGTGAATTTGAGGTACCGTAGTACCAAAATTCACAAAGGGTTGTGAAGAGTAGAGATAAGTGAGCCCTAAATCGTCATGTGGGATTCAACCTTATGCTTTTGGGAAAGGGCCATACTGAATGGGCAAGGGAAGGAGCAGCCGATACACAGAGGTAGCTGCCGGCTGGGCACTATTACAAGCTGGTGGATATTTAGGAGTCTGGATTGCGATCGTCGATATGGCCTGTTTGTTGGAGGGGTCGGGTAAAAGTTAGTGCTGAGAGTGGGAAGGTTGGAGGTAATATAAGTCTTCACAAGTATAATGTCTGAGAGGTTAGGTATGATCTATATATATACATGTGTAATGTCTAAGAAGTATGGTGTACGATGAGGGCTGGGTTAATATAAATTGGGTTTAGTGGGGATTAGTATGGGTGTAAATGGTTGGTATCAAAGTGGTATGGTTAGGTAGGTCTCCTGTGTATCGCATGATCTGTTAGTGGCCTGGTTGGTCCCGCCATCAGTTGATATTGGCTCCTGCCTTTCACCACGCCCACCCCTACTTCCACTGACGGAGGTAATGAGATTCTCACTGCTCAGCGAATTGTTCATGGAGGTGAGCAGCTTAGCAATGCATGAGGGTTGGCAAGAGCTATTTGACAGGACAGCCTTCGTAATTTCATATGTAATACATACTAAGGCAGTGAATTTATGCAGTTTGAACGATAATCGCTTTAAAGATAAACAGGTTTTAAGATCGGGGTAGTTTGAAGGTAGAATTTGAGGCACTCCCATATATATTGACTTGAGCTCTGAGATGATATGTGATATTTACATAGAATATTCTACAATTTCTCAATCTGTTGTAATTTGGTGCCCTCGCAACATATCGTATAAGAGGTGAAGCAGCACATGGAGTTATAATGGCAATGTATAAACCCTTCTGGATTGGTAGACAAAATGATATCTGTCTAAATTCCAGAAACTAAGGTAGAATCATGGACATAGACTTTTATGTTTGTTCCCTTCAATTTGCAACCCAACTTTTACTGTGAAATCTAATCCTTTACCACAAGGCATCTCGTATCTAGGACTGCATAATCCTTTTCTGCGTGCCTTCAGGCAAACATCAAAGAAAGATCTATACTTATTAACTTCCTACAGTAGTAGCATACCAGCTGATCCAGCTCAACTGTAAATCTGTAGGTGAAAATAGACTTTGTACAGAGGATACACAAAATGCAAAAGCTAGATGGCGCTCCCTTAGGTCAAATCCCATAATGAGATAATGAGCCCATAAAATATTCTATAATGTTGGAACTCATGCAGATTAGGAGGCTAACCTATACTACAAATTGTAAGGGTTTATCAAACAATTACACGTTCCAAATCCCTCTGTTGTTGCCAACATGACCTCTCAGCCTCGCAATATAGACCCTTAAGGACAAGTAAGTGTTTCTCAAATCAGTGTGCCATTCATTCTGATATTGAAATTGGAGGCTAATGTGGGCACACAAAATGTAAAAGAAGACCAGGATTGAACTGAGTGCTTGATCTATGCAGACAGAATTTGGATTAGATAACAGAGTGGAACTTGGGTTGCAAATTGAAGGGAACAAGTATAGCTACATGTCCAGGGTTTCATCAACATTTCTGGATTTTGCAATAATATTATGGTCAATTGCAAAAACCTTTATATTATGCAAGAGGATATGTCCAGGTATTTTGAACCAAATTTTTCTCCCAATCTGAGATCTCTGAAAGAGTTTCCTTGTTAATACACCTCCCTATACCTTTTGCAACACGCAGGAATTCTGGTAAAAATTGCTTCAAGGGATTCAAACTATTCTTTGATATTCCAGGTACAATGTCATGATTCGTTTTATCAGTGATATACACACTTTAAAGGACAAAAACGGAGGGCTGTGAGAGTATATAGTATTCCCACATATAGGTATGCATCAAAGTGTGCTATATATGTCTGCGCATGTAATCAGACATCCTCCCGTGCCCATTGCTAAATGAAGGCCCCTTGTCAGGCAGACCGCTCAGCATCTCTCAGCTTCTTATATTCACCTCATCTAATACATTTTCATCACGTCCATCTGGGGTCTGGACATGGAGGGTCTTGTATTGCTTATTATTCCTGTCTCAGTTAATTAGATCCCATTGTGAAGCAATCGCGTATGGTAAGGGGATATTGGGGCTTAGATGATTAAGGACTCAGATCTATGTTGTGCCAAATAAAGGGATTGGGGCCAGAGAGGTACTAATTGTGAGGTTTTTATCTTGGAGATTAATTCTACTCTATCATCATTATCTACATGCTTTTGATATGTGTATTTGGCTCCATAGTGATTGTTTCCCAAGATATCATCAATCTGTTGGAGGACGGAAGAAGATATGTCCCTCTTCCTAGTGATGCTTAGGTGCCTTCTCCAGTGATATTTGCACTGGGTCCCTTTATGAAGAGACTGAAATATTTATGAAAATGAGTAGCATGTGATCTGAAAACAACTTATTTGTCTCATAGGGTATCAGGTGCGGCATCTTAGACAATATAATCACCAAGCAGATGGGTGATGGATAGAGATAACAGCATGTGACAGTTTACTTTGCCAAATAGCTGCCATTTGTTAGATATTCAGCTAACCATTATCTGCTTCATATATGTAACCATGACTGGGAATACGGGTCTTATGGGTCAAATAATCAATCTCAGGGTTACATTCTATTCTGAAAGTAGACTGTCATAGCTTTATTCCGACCTAGCCGGATCCATTATTGACCGATCAGAAAATTCCTTTCATTCAGTGCAGACCTTTAGGTACATTATGTAGCAGCTGGTACTCATCACACTGGCCTAACATCTATCGAGGTATTAGATTCAGCAGGGGTCACCCACTAAGGATCCAACTAACCAGGATATCATAATATTTTGATCATCGGACATAATTTGCTGATGTATGAGGTAACAGCCTAACATAAGGTGGATTTTTTTCTCCTCACATTCCCTGTACTTCAACATGTCTTGACCCCGACCCCACCACCACCACCACTCAATAGACTGTTAGGACTAGCGATTAGCTTCGATCTCTTCCCACTCCCATGTCTCTAAAAGGAAGGGCTCACAAGATAGAGTGCAACATATGTGAAGCTATTTGGATAAATGCAGAATCTTTAGAAACTGTTAGTCTGGTTGACTTGGATTTTGAACTACTTGAGAGGAAATGAATTCTTCTGTCTGGTCAAACCCATCCCAAGCTACTGAGAGCAGATCATATCAGCTTTCCAACACAGTTTTAATTATGTCTTATGTTATTTGCCTCGAAACTGGACTGGAAACCACAGCGTGGTACACTTTAAGTATGGGCACAGGAGCTTAATTCAAAACATCCTGGGATCACGACCCCAGCAATCTTAGGAATAAATCAGCCTTATCCTATTAAGCGATCTTAAGAGTTGACTGGGTTCACATATCCTAGCCAGCACTAAGATCGCATCGATCTTAGCCTCAGCCCTCCTACACTATTTCAAGAAGAACTGACTAGGCACAGGGGTAAGAATCCCAAAATAAAGGAATAGCTGTGGAGTCACTCTTCTTCACAAGAGTGCTTATACCAGTGTCTAATTAACTGAAAATTAGCAAAATCCGTTACCGTAGTCCCCCGTACGAGCGGCGGTCCGCCATTTTGAATGTTTACATGCACCCAGAACGAGGCTGCATTGGTGGATCGGCCGCTGTGGTGGATCGGCACACGTTACGCCACTGTGGGTGTGCGGATCGGCCCTCCAATGCTATTTCTATGGGAAGAAGTTATTCACATAAAATAAGCCACTGATCCTGTGGCTGTTGTGCAGCACACACCTAATTCTTATTTTCATTCCCCATTTTCACGTATCAAACTTGTTAGAAAATACTTATAGGTAACGTATTGGAGTGTACCAATATGTTCAAGGCTGTACCATTCCTTTTGTGGAATTAATTTGTAGTAGCATTGATATCTACTCAATTTGTACCATCTGGAAAAATGGTTGTCTTTCTCAAACCCTACACTGACTGATTCTGCAACCGATGGGTTTAGGCCCTTAGTAACTGCTTGGAAGTTTGTGTAGGGTTTATATATGACATGTAAGTCGACCCCTTGCAATGGAAAAATGGGCGCAAATAGCCTCCAAATTGGACAGGAAACCACAGCGTGGTGCCCTTTAAGTATGGGGCACTTTGAACAAACGCCAATTTCTCGATATACAAATACCTGTTATAGAATCATCATGTGAAGGGAATCCCTACGAGATGTTTAGCTTTTGAGAATTTTTCTTCAAAGCTTATGGGCGTAAAACATTGTGTGCCTGACTTCTTGTCCAATTTCGAGGCTATTTGCATCCGCTTTTTCCCTGTTTCAGCGGGGGAGACTTGTACACCCTATTTAGTGGCATTAGGAAAAGTGCAATAGTAATACTTTCCAAATTGCAGAATATGATCCTTAGATATTAAAGGCTAAAGTTCGAATAGCCTAACACAGTTATACTCTATCATGTTTGTTGTTCTGTAGTGACAGTATTGGACAATGCAGAGAGTGAGTAAGAGAGAGAGAGAGAGAGAGAGAGAGAGAGAGAGAGAGAGAGAGGGAGGGAGAGAGAGAGGGACATAGAGACAGAGAACGTGTGTCCACTTCCTGTTATCGAAATGGCTCCCTTAGTTAGAGAGCCCAGTATTGCCTCACTACCTTTCAAAGAGAGTCAGACAACGAGAGTGGTGTCTCAAACATCTCATTATTCTGACTAGAGAAGGTAGGAGGGGCTGGCTAGGGAGAAATTAGGCAAGGCTGCACTCACCCTGTCCAAGAACTTTTCCACTATTCCATTAACTAGTGGGCCTAGACCTTTTGCACAAAAGGAATAAGATGCACGGCTGTCAGCGAGGCAAGTCAAATTAAGACACGCCCCTGACACACTACAGACGTGACTGCAGGTCAGATTGGGAAGTCTCATGATGGAGACACGAAAGCTAAGCTAATTTGTTACGCAAAGCAAGAGGAGAACTTTACCGGTGTGCTCCTGGTATATGAGGCAATTCAGGGTGGCAATGCAGCAAGGTCTAAATGAAAACTATAGATCTAAAGGTCGAATTCCACATTGCAAAAAATAGCTCCAAATGCCTGCGGCAATGGCCTCTTGCAGATTAAGAGCATTGCCTTCATTCGAAATTGCAAGGCTTGTTATAAATCTTTGAGAATTACAAATCCCGCTATGCTGAAGACTATGGGGTTACATGCCTGCACTTCAGACTTTTCTGTTGCAGTTTTACAGACATTATTCTAACGTGGATGAGTTACTTTAGAACATATGACTGTGTAGAGGCAAGGAGAAAGGGTGCTCCGTGCTAAAAGTCAACTTTAAAATTCAAATCATTAGCTTTACAGTGATACATAGCATGAGAAGATACTCCTGTTAGTTTTGGAGGAATGGCTTGCTAGATATGGGTAGGTGTGACCATTTCAAGAATGTTAATAAGCTCTATGTCTAATTGGTCATGAGATATATAGCTAATTAACATAATTTATGCTAATTAGCTAGATTCATATAATTTTTTATTCTTTTGCCTATAACTTTTGATCTAGAAATGGTATTTTCATTCTGTTTTCGCCATAGTAAACCTTGTGGGATGTTCCCTCAAATGGAATCATTGATTTTCCTACTTAGAATGAAAATCATGTTTCCATGGCAACAGAAATCAACAAAAATGCCTATTTTGGCCCAAAAACATTCTTTTTACATGCCAAATTTAGAACCTTTTCACCCAAAATAGAACGTTTTATTAAAAACCATTGAATTCTCCATAAAAAAGTAGCCTATAACAGTTTTAGTCATATTTGTCCTATTCTAGTCCATAGTGGTGCCCCCTGGTGGCTAAATCTGGTACTAAATCCCGCAGTAACTGTCCTTTCTGCTTGCTGGCTCACATTATTATTGTGGCATAGACCGAGGGGTGGGGTGTGGAACTGAAACCATCCTTGCATGGGGGGAGGGGAGAAGACATTGATCTCGGAGTCACGGCAGAAACCAAAGCATCGCTCAGTTGGTGGTAAAGCTCCACTGAGGCTGGCATCCCGAATCTCCCATGCCAGCATCGGAAAGACAACAAACATATATAAACGGGCCAGTTCAGCTGAGAGACTCTGGCTGGGGCCCCTGCCCCAGCCAGATCTATCTTCTATACATTGCCTACCATTTTACTCATGGAAAATGATTGAGTAGACTTTGTTCCTTAACTAGAAAATGTCTGTTTCTCAAAATTGTCCCAGTATAGCTATGTGATACTATAGCTATGTGATACTACTTTGCCTCCTCTGTCTTTGAAACAGGTCAAATCCCTTTATTTTGCAGTAAATCCGACTTTGTTTTCAGTAGACTGCTGCAATGTGAAGTAGATTGCTACCACAGTTTACAAATTACTTGTTTCCCTGCTAAGCTCTTCACATCTCCTTGACCTGATGATATAATTGATTGGTAGTTGGACTTAGGTTTACTTAGGCTAACTTAACTGAGAGCAACTTGACTGTGCCCACTGATTGCTCTACAATGTGTACACCAGACGCTGTTGGTCAGACTTAAACCGACTATGGAAGGGGTCTATTGATGAAGTGACAATAAAATTAATTGACAACTCAGGGACTTCAATCCCCCTAGACTGTTGTGCTGACTATGTGAATTCTTATTATGCAGACATAGGCAAACAACTTGCAAGTAAAAAAAGGGATGTTAATTATCCCCCGTCCATAAATATGGACGTTGGGGATGGTGAACACCTGGCGTTAATGAACAGCACACTATAGGATGTAAAAAGGTTAATCAATGATAATGACACTGGTAAATCTTCAGGAATTAAAGATGTACGTTTTAGTATCATAAAGACTGTCCTAAAAACATGTCCATTGGTACTTCAATGTATAATAAATTAATCTATTGCACAATGTGTAGTCCCAAGGTATCTAGTGTACTGGCCCTACTCGCCTGCGATATACGCACAACGAGGTGGTGCATATAGCATATAATATGCACAACCTGGTCTTGCATATTGCATGTTCTTACACACAAAAAAAAATCTTAGAAACTGGACAACACTAATCTTAGAAACGAGACAATTCAGTATCATGCATAGAACTATATCTTATACACCTGTTACCAAAATATATGGTCCTGTTTCTCAGATAATTTTATTGTGTCCTGTTACCAATATAGTTCTGTTTCTCAGATGATCGTGTGTATAGTGGGTAGTTACACACACGACCTGTCCTGTTTCTCAGATGATTTTATTTTGTCCTGTTACCAATATCGTCCTGTTTCTCAGATGGTCGTGTGTATTTAAAGTATTATACACACAAGTTTTCCTGTGTCTCAGATGGTCGTGTGTATAATACTTCAAATACACACGACGTGATCGTGCATATATCATCAGCCACATGGTTTAGGGTGGTTTACCGGTGTCGTCTTCCTCGATCTGAGGAAGGCCTTTAACATGGTAAATCACTCCCTGTTATAAAAGGAGCTCAAAAGGTCAGGAATATCTGCTAATCTATTGCATGGTTTGAGTCATATCGTAAGGATAGAAAACAAAAATGTGTTGTCAATGGGTGTATTTCAGCTGAAGTGGATGTGGAATGCGGGGTGCCCCAGGGCTCAGTCCTGGGTCCCCTGCAATTCCTGATCTATATCAACAGTGTATTAGAATCCATTAAACACTCAAAGTGTCTGATGTATGCGGATGACATTGTCCTATACATAAGTGGGCAAAATGTTGCACAAATGACAATGTTGATGGAAGAAGACCTAAATGAGGTCTTCATTTGGTGCTGCAGCCACAAGTTGACTGTTAACACTGAAAAAACTAAAGTTCTGTGGAGCCACTCTGTACATAAAGACCCAATGACGGGTGATCATACACTTATACTTGATGGTAAGAAGCTTGACATTGTCAGGGAATTCAACTATCTTGGTATAGTATTTGACACCAATTTAACCTTCAAGAGGTTCTGTGATAAAATAAAGTTTACCACTTGCCAAAATTGAGACCCATGGTGGATAAAAACATCTCCATCAGGTTGTACAAACAAATGGTCATGCCAATTGGTGAATACGGATCTGTCTTTATTGACAGTGGCTCTGACAGTTCGGCTAAGAAACTGCAGACACTCCAAAATCAATGTCTGAGAGTCAGCTGAAGCATATCCAAACCAATAGATATTTCTCGGCAAGACCTGCACACCTTGAGCAAATGTGAGTTTCTTAGTACTAGAAGAACTTGCAATCACTTAGCCAGATGTACAGACTGTCTCATGACCAGGATCTGATCATGATCCCTTAAAGTAATCTGCACAGTAATTTAAGTGTTCAGTTTAAAATAAGCACAGCTAAAACTAAGAAATTTGAGAAAAGCCCCATGTAGAGGGGGAATGAAATTTGGAAAGATCTGTGCTATGAAACACAGAGAATTGAATTAAGTAAATGCAAATTGTTATTCCGTCAGTGACTTCATTGCTGGTAATAGTAGCCCGGTTTGAATAGTTAAAGCATGTTCTCCTGATGATTATGTAGTGGTTGCATTACCGAAATCATGATATGGAACCTAGCAGTATGGTAGTGAATGCATTACCAAGTGAGTTAACCTCTAGTACAGACATGCTGCCTACATACATGATGCTCATGAACTTATTGGCCCTATGAATATTACACCAATTCTATTTCTCACTCTGTGTTATTGAAGCTGGTGGAAATGCATTGATATTGATATATATTATATACCTCCACATGCTGCTTTCATGGTGTCATTATGTATTGTAAGCTTACTGTAACTGGACAACTCAGACCAAGGTGTCCCCCAGTCGCAGCCTAAACAAAGAATATTGAATTGAATTGTAATGATTCAATTACTTATTATTTCAACATTGTTATTATTTTTTATTCTGTACATTACCTTGCTTCTGTATGAAAAGCTTGTGTTCATGATTGTTTAAGCCAATAAAAAATTGTCAAACTCAACTCAACTCAACTATTTAATCAATTCACAGCCAATACACATTAAACAATGTTTGACAATGACCCATGTTGATTACAAGAAGTGGGGCTTTATCTACATTTATAAATGCCATTTTAGAATAATGTGATATATTGAATTCAAGTTCACTGGCAGAGGCTAGTTTCTTATTGATATTTCTTCCTACAAATGAATTACCATAGCCAAAAGGTGATATTTAGACCATTTCTATTTCCATTTTAATGTGCCTACCTACGTTTGTATAGACCTAACTCAGACTGTAGGCCATCCCTACAGTCCGAGCCTCTCTGGACTGGTTTACAGAGAAGGTGATATTATTCTGAAGGACTTACAACTGGTGTGGCAGAGGAAGCCAGGCATTTAAGTGGGATTGACTTTGCAAAAGGAAACTTGTAAAATGCAGAAACATTCTATTTAACAATAGAAAGATCTGAATACCTGGATTTAGAGGGGGCGCCCCCCCCTTTTGCCCAGTACTTAAGAGTTTAACTACATATTTTGGACCCCAAAATTCTGTCAAAAAATAGGGGGTGCGCCCCCTCCTTTTGGGCCGCCCCCCCCTTTCCAAATCCTGAGTCCGCCACTGTAACAGACTGCCCGCAATAATACCTGCGTATTGTAGACATCTGTTGCATTTTGGAATTACTTCTATGAATTTGCAAGAACATGGCAAGCTGAAGAACCTTTTCAATGAAAATCGCATCGTGGGCTTCGACCTTAATACTATTTCATAGGATAGGAACTATACATGTCTAAATTATACTATCGAGTGACATTTTAATAAACACTATTTTAGACATTTTGCAAAAGAAACAAATCATCAAAACGTCGACTAAGGTTATTATAATTTGATAGTCATGTATAAGAGTAACTTGAGGCTCAGTATTTCCAACTTAGAACTCCCTCGTCCTTTCTCTATCTCACACACTTTCTTTCTCCTCCCTGCCTTCTGGACTATTCCTGCTTTCTTCGAGCTAGAAAACGCACAAACCAACGCGATGCACTTTCAAGCAGAATCAGATCTTTTTACACAGCATAGTTATTGCCTGGCTATCCCCTCACAAACTGAGCCTGTCTTACATATGCTTTGAAGGAAATCTTCAGATCAAGCCAACTCAGTTCTCGTGTGTCTGGAGGAAATGTTAACACCCCTTTACAGCTGTAGTCAGTGAAGCTCTCTAGTATTCAGGGACTAGCCTATGTTGCGAGACCTGACTGTGGTAACGAGCTACTCCCTCGTCTGAAGCTTTTGCCCAGGCCGAATATGGGACTTGATCCCTTGTAGGATACCCAATAGCTCGGGCCCAGTCATAGGGATTTACCTTAGGTCTCCGAGGGCACTGCTACTTGCTACTCTCTATGC
Source organism: Acholoe squamosa (assembly GCA_949317995.1). NCBI lineage: Eukaryota > Metazoa > Annelida > Polychaeta > Phyllodocida > Polynoidae > Acholoe > Acholoe squamosa. The sequence goes on along the minus strand of OX439035.1, from coordinate 83,578,118 downwards.
ATCCTCCATCCATACTTTATTATGTATATAGAGTTGGCAAAGCAATAGTCCATTGATAGAAATCGATAGCAGTGAGGATGTTATGAAAAAATATGTGAGCTTTGAAATATGCATGAAGCCATTTGCTATTTGGAGTAAATGGTCTGCAATCTCGTGTTTTTTTAGATTATCTATCTATGGCGAAAATGTGTGATTATGTATAAAGCAGAGGGGATTTGAGTAAAAGGTCTTGAACAATGATTTTTGGCGTGGTATAGGCTGAGTGCATGTGTATGAAAAAAACATCGATATCTGTAAGGTTGTCACACGTACACTGCAAAAATTGAGTTTAGATTTTAAGAATGTGTAGGTCTAAGTATGTTTAAAAATCTAAACAGTTTGGTTCAACTGGTGTTTAGTTAACCATGACATGTGTTTATTAGTGAATGTATAAGAGTAACTTGAGGCGTTTTCTAGATCGTTGCATGTTCAGACTGTAAATAGACAAGAAAATATGTGTTAAGGCCATGTTAAGCTTTTAAACACTAATATTTCTAGACGTTTAGACATAAAATAGGCACCAGGTGGCAGCTGTAATCTGTAGTTGACCTTCTGCATGCAGTCACCTGTTATTGCTGGGCTACAGATCTTGTAGTGTTCTCTTAAATCACAGTATCTCATAATACAGCATGTACATTATCTCAACAATAAAGGATTATGCTATTAAACCTCATGGCATTGCTATTATAGTCACCACAGGGAAGCAGCTAGTGCTTGGACATCCAGTTTGTGAATGATAAGAATACATAAACCAAAATTCTTCTGTCTCCCTTTTGCATTTGACAATGTGTCCCTGATACTTGTGATATGGGTTCAATACAGTATAGATGAAGTACTTGGACAATATAGCTGTCCCTGTAGACTAAGGCATATTGATCCCCTTCATAAAGTGGACATGGATGATGCTGGGTCCTCCACCTAAATGCGTTCATAAGCCAATTCCCAAATACAATATCAATATTCCATTATAGAGAGGCAGATCAAATATCTAAGCAAATTCCCTAAACCAGAAAGATATAGTATAAACCTAAACACTTATATATAGTGTAAACACATTAATTAGCTAAACATATGTCATTTTTCTAAACACTTTACATGTGTTTAGGAGGATATTAAGTTCCCAAAAACGGGAGGGACAAGATTATGTTTAGAATTATGTTTAGGATCTAAACACCTTTTTGCAGTGTATGTAGTCTGTAATATGAAGCCATGTTCAGTGGCGGAATTAGAGGGGGCGCGGGGGCGCACGCCCCCCCCCCCTTTCTCTGTACTTAAGAGAATACCTAAATCGTTTTACCCTAGAATTTAGCCAAAATTAGGGTCTAAATGAGGGGCGCCCCCCTTTTCAAATTCCTGGATCCGACCCTAATGTTACATTAAATAGGTTCTTTGTGGATTGATCCAGATTTGCGACACTCTCCAACTGCAGTATCTCTGGTATTAGCAATACACTTTCTTTTTCAAAACTGAAGAAATATTCCTGAAACGGGAAAGGTGTGCTCTCAGAAATTAAAGGTTAACAACCTAACACCCGATTTTCTCCGGGGTTTCACCTCATTTTTCGACACCTCAGCTGCCCTGAAAGGCAATTGGCTAAAACGATTGGTTATCTTGCAATTTGAAAAAGAAACCACCACGCGTGATATCAGTACCTAGATGAGGAAGAAAATTAGGCTCAAGTTCCCGGTGGTGATTTGTGGCCTAAAATGTTAATGTTTGCCTTTTATTCTACACTGAAAATCTGCCGCTATTGGAAAGTCGTCATATATGACGACTTTAGGGTCGTCAGAGGGTCGTCATGCCTTTATGACAATCTTAACTCGTCATTCTGATCACCCTCTTAGGTCTATTAGTGAGTATTTGATCCAGAAGAGAGCCCTACTATCCAAAACCCCGATTCCTATAATCCACCCTGGGATATTTATTGACTAATATCTGCAATTGATTTTGGTACATTGCTAGTTGAAAAATAATGGGGGGATGTATCATTTGATATAAAAACTCACCTTAAAGAAAAAAAAGCGCTGGGAGAAGATTTACATTAGAACATTGACATTTCCATTACAATGCCTCTTTTGTGTTTGGGGATTTTTTCTTTTATAATTCCTTATTGATTGAGTACATTTGGTGATATATATGTATGTACTTGGGAGAGTGCTATGGCCAATTTCATGTAATAATGCACAGGGTTGAAATACATGTACATTGAAAATGTGGAAGATCCAAAACTAGTCAGCTGTGACCACTTTAGGTCCTCAAGTTGACGATACCTAAAACTACAACTTTAGGTAGTCAAAATGATGACTTTATGTCGTCATCCTGAGGACCCAAGTCATCAGGATGACAATACTGACAGTACAGAGTCGTCATGTTGACGACTCAGGTCGTCACGATGACGACCTTAAGTTGTCATTTTGACTACCTAAAGCTGTAGTTTTAGGTATCGTCAACTTGAGGACCTAAAATGGTCACCGCTGACTAGTTTCAGATCTTCCATGTTTTCAGTGTACAAAGACTGAATGAGGGGGGGGGGGGCGGGTTCCAACAAAATTTTCAATAATGAAAAATAAACAATATGCACCTATAGGATATTATGGTGAAAATGTGTTGCCTAAGGGACGAATTTCGGCCATGAGTGACGACCTAAAGTCATCACCTATGACTACCCCATGACGCCCTAAGGTTGTAGTTTTAGGTATCGTCAACCTGGGGACCTAAAGTCGTCACTACTGACGAGTTTCTGACCTCGAAGGTTTTCAATGTAGGGACAATTTGCAGGCAATGACATTGATTCCTTGTCATGCTCTGCAAGGTCATTAATGTAGTATAGGCCTTGCCATTCCCTGCCTACACAGGCGTCAACAGGACAGCCTGCTGTACATGAACATCGACACAATCGAATAAAGGTCGACCGCATTTCACAAAAAGATACCAGTATTCATATGTCTTTGTCCAAACATATGAACAGTGTAGCTCTTTGAAAAGGGCCCACGAGAAATTGGGCTTTTGCACATAAAACGTGGAGTTCACATTGGTTTTACTACGATGGGGCCAATATCTACAAACGTTAACACACTGAGGAGATCCTCAAGACGAATTTGAGTCGAGGTTAAGAAGAGCATGAAAATGTTATCAACAACCATCTATAAAGTATATGCTGAAAGGCGGGCGACTCCATCTGCATATTATTTTTATATATGGGGACCACTGTCGTTGATGGCAGTACCGCCCAGGGCAGCTTTAGGGGTTTGGGGGAGGGGACAAGTTGATACATGCAATGAAAGGTGTCATCCCGTCGATAACATCATGCTGCAGAACACATGATTTAACTGAACAGTCCTGCATGACGGACTTGATGCAAAGTCCCCTTCTGCTTTGAGCCGACTGTGAAGCAGTGGGTACCAATAGGATGGCTTCAAGAGTGACTGGCCCTACTACTGTTCATAGCTTCATTCTCCTACCCGATATCTAGATTCAGTCCCGCCCTTGTTTAGAACCTTCAGTTACTCAGTCTTAGTAGATGGTGTTGTGCTTTGGGATGTGGGGACCCAGACTGTATACAGTTGGTTCTGTTCACTATATTATAGCTTACTCCAGGAATCGGACAGGAGTCAATATCAAATCAATGGTGATCTGTCAAACACACATATATGCTTTAGAGCGCACTTTTGCTAATCTGGGCACGTAAGGGATAAGGGCCTTTCTCCACTAGGCGACAAAGAGCCACAACGACCGTCGGTACCATATGTGAGTATGTGACAGGGGATGGGGTACCTCAAAAGGAGACCTCTCGGTACCTAGATCGGTACCAAATCATTTGAAAAATTCAAACATGTCAGTCTTTCAGGTGGGATATCGTGACAGATTTGCACATCGGTTGCGATAGTCGTGTAGTGGAGATAGGCCCTAAACGTCTGTCGGTCTGTGTATTGGCAGTACATTACCAATAGACCCATCGGCACACAAAGGAAAACCACGTAATTGCACAAAAACGACGTAGTATATACCAGCCTAGAGGGCATATTTCTCAATAAGGATAATTATGTCTACTCTTATTGAGAAACGCCCTCCACGTGAATGAGGGCATTTTCCCCCTCCAATTGCTACATAAATATTTGATTGGCTCTATACCAGAACCGACAGCGTCTTGTGAATGGGGGAGCATCACACAACTGTTCACCATTTCGTGTGGTGGGTGGTGGGCACAATTGAATTGCATTTTCAGTACTTTTTTTTGCCTATGTGAATCAACTGAAGATGCTGGCAGATAAAATGGCAATAAAACTTGGTAGACATAATTGAATTAATTTATAACCAAAATATATTCAGACACGGGAGCGATCGCATGGTCGTCAATATGTGAATAATTTAATCAGGATTTTATGCTCATTTCACTATATTTAGGTGCTTGCTGGCGGTGGAATACGGCACTAGGTTGAGAAATTCTAGTTGAAAACTTTGAGACTACCGTATTCCTCAGTGTTCATCATGAAATTTTAATTCAGCCGAACCTGCTCTTTGCGATTAAAAGAAATAAACCTAGAACGTAGAAGGTCTGTCAGCAGTCGACAAACTGATTTTTTTTCTAGCATTGTACCACGAAAATATCAACATTGTTTGAGTGAACGTTTTTTCCTTCTAATTTTTCAGATATCTGGCGAATTTGCTGTTCCCCTATACATGTACACGGTGACATTTGACCGGGGCACGCCTGCATCGGGACGTCTATATCCGGGATACACCACGAGGCGGAAGTAGCCGGTTGTCACTTGCTCTCTATGGCGATATACATCTGATGGAGTTCAATACTACCGCCGGGGACCTACGGATCCCGGCGGACCCAGTGCTGGGGATTGAGCCGTTGGGACTGAACCAAACTGCCGGAAGTGGCCTGCCCCCCATGCCGAGACCCCAGCCGGAGGCATACATACTGCGCATGCACGCCGTGTTGTACGTGCTACATTCTTATTACCAACCCTCAATCATCAGCCTCGGTCTCATCTTCAACATGGCTGCCCTGTTGGTGCTTATCCCATCAAAACTATCGGCACTATCCTCCACCCGCTACTTGGTGGCCAGTACCGTCGTCGACTTCCTGTTCCTATCGGTGCTGATGGTGACGTGGTTGTCGGAGCGCGGTGTACCCGTGTATCGGATGGGGGCAATCTGCCATGTGACTACTTTCTTCCTGCGGGCTTCATCCTTTCTCTCTACATGGTATGCGGTGGCACTGTCCATAGACCGCTTCCTGTCGCTGTGCCTGCCGGGATGGAAACGGACGCTGTGCAGCCCGACGCGCGCTACTGTCGTGGTGGTCGGGCTGTCGTTGTTGGCGCTCGTCGTTTACCTCAACATGAGTCTGACAGTGGGCGTGGTGCGGATAGGGCCGCAGTACGTCTGCACCTCACTCCACATCTTCAGAGCTGCTCTAAGTGTGCTTAACCGCATCGACGCCGTCCTCAACATACTGCTGCCCTACTCTCTACTCATACTTCTCTGGTTAGTTGGCGCCGCTCGCTGCTGTGCCACCAGGTCATCTACCGACGGCGTTGCGCGACGCCGGACGGTGGTAGTTACCCGTAGTCGTGTGGCCTTGGACTCGACTTCCGGTGTGGCCGACGGCCAGAATGAGGCCTACTTCTTGTATGTGTTAGCTCTGCTACTTCTTACCTGTCCCCTGCAGTACGAGCGGTGCCGACAGACATTCTCCCAGATGGCGGCCCCAGCGAGCAGCTCACAAAGGCCGCCGTCGCCTTCAGCCATGCTGCTCCTGCAGCTGCTCAACTACCCTTACTACACCCGATTTTGCCTCAATTTCTTCATCTGTCTCTCCACACACCGCGGGTTCCGTCTTGTGCTAAGGGGCATGGCACGCAGACTGTTGAAGCGATGCCACGGTGCTGCTCTCTGGCCGCGCAAGGACAAAAAAATACGCACATCCGGTTCCGCCCTCTCCCTGGAGGACCTACAGGAGGAGGAACAGTCCCGAGTAGCTTTATGTGCCGTCAACGACACAGCCTGCTCCAGCGTATAGCACACACATTTAATGTTATATAGGGGCATAATTATAGACTTTTAGACGTGTATAATATATATAGAAAAATATATAGAAAAAGCTCTTTCTTCTCTTCAACGATTAGGCCAAATAATTCAACTATATAATAATCCATAATGGCGGATAATTGAGCAAATATCATGCCTGTATGGTACGTCGAACACATACTTGTATATATATATATATATATATATATATATATATATATATATATATATATATATATATATATATATATATATATATAGGTTAATTCATTTGATTCATACGTGTATTACTGATCCTTTAAAAAGGAATTCTGTTGCACTTGGAACAATACTCAGCTATAGATGTGCTTTGAAGTCTCCATTCTAATCTAGTATGATTGTAGGGGGTCATATAACCATTCTATTCCCAACGATTCTCTACAGGGTTTTATATGTGCTCTCCATAATATCTGAGTGTCCTATAGTTGTGTATTCGATTGAAATTCGGTATAACTACAGGGGCGTAGCAAAAGGGGGGGCCAGGGGGGCCTGGGCCCCCTGGCCCCCCCCAATCATGAAGGAGGTGGGGCCTGAGTATGTCTGGGCCCCCCCAATATTTTCCAAGAACTCATAAACACAATGGAAAAGAAGCTAAGACTTTACATCTCAAATTAGATTATTATGGTGATGTCATAGGGAAAAATGGGGGTCTGAGCCTAAAGTCAGATCCAAAATTTACCAAAAAATTTACTTTTCTATATGAATTCTATATACGCATTATATAGAAGCCATCATGCATCAGCCGACAATTCAAGGTGGTCGCGGTGGTGCCCTCGCCGGGCCCCCCCCCCAATGAAGATTTGCTTCCTACGCCTCTGAACTACTTGTATTTTAGGGTCTATGAGGGTTTGTTCTGCATTTCGCATTTGGCTTGATTGACGATACAGTCAGAACCGGTACTGTCCCTGTGGTATTCATTATTTTAGATATGTAGGCCTATAATAGCGGTACTATGATTAACAGCTCACACACTTAGGGCCATTTTCCACCCTCCACCACCCGATATGGTCCCTCTATCGGCCGATAGCTTCATCAAAGTACTAACTTGGCCGACGGGGCTGCCATAGGGTTCAATGGTGGGGGATGGCCTCTGTCGGCCGACGATAGCATTTACTCTGGGTCTATCGGCCGATAGAGGGGCCATATCGTTTGGTGGAAAATGGGCCTAAAAGGTATGTACAGGTCTTCATTGAGGCGAGATTAGGGCTGATCCTGTTGAATTCTACGCAATAGTTTGTGCAATTATTGAAAGGTACAAACGATTGAAGTGAAAATTTAGGGAAAGGCATTAAAAGAATGTAGATCCTACGCCATCTCATGTATATATATCCAAAGCATCTATGTAAGTGATTTCAAGTTGACTTTCTTCGGCATTGTACACTAATGATACCGTTATGCATAATTCGGCCTTTCCTATAAAAGGCTTGCATGATAACGGTTTGGGGCAATACTCATGTCACCTAGACATAATGTTATATTGTGCAGGATAATGCCTACCACACGGTATTGAAAGTAGCAGCTGATTACCACGCTATTGTGAATGTGCAAAATAACAGCGGTAGTAACATTCCACAGTAAATTAGGTCCATTCGAATAATTTTGCATGTTTAATGTACATGATTGCTATATCTATGGACTTGGACAGTAATGAAGTGGACTAATTGTGTACAATTGGTCATTAATGAGCTAAGACAAGGCGGGAACTCTTGGAGCGGCGGCACACGAGATGCCCCCCTCCCCCACAGGGGTTTCTTTGAACTACTGAATATAAAAGGCACCGCCTCCTTTGATCTTCCTCTTTCCCCGCTACCGACTAGGAAGGCGCACATTGTTTTTGTGGAGTTCTCCACCGCAGAACATGCTGTAGTAGTTTAGATTAGATTAGATTCAAGTGCTAGTTAGTCAGTTAGTCAGACATAATGGGGCCTAAAAACCCCACACCAGTTCAACCTGTGAAGAAATCAGCCAGGCAAGCCGCCAAGAAAGCGGCCAAAACTCCGAAGACTTCACCAACTTCAACCCCTCTTCCACCGGCCCCACCGGACATTTGACACGAGGTCAGAATGGGTTCCTTAGAAACTCAGATGGGTAAGGTGAGCTCAGTTCCCACCACTATTCTAGCCACCCTTAACAATAATAATAATAATACCCAAGCTGCTTCGTTCTCACCTGACATCCAAGTAGTACAGGGAGTTGAGCCTACGCTTCAGGCTGACGCTAGGCCTACCATGGCGACAGACAGCGCGGCGCCAGGCAAGGCTCCCGCTGCACGTGCTCTTCACGCCTGACGCGCAGCTCCATAATCCATCCCGCCCCCGGCCACAGTCACTTCTACCTCAGCCAACGCTCAGCCTACAATCAGAGACAACATATTCGACCTCTTCCAAGGTGCAGTTACTGCCAACCCACCTCCACAACCTCAAGATCTACCATTATCTTTTGACCAAACCTCTGGTGACCCGGCTCTTGGTCAGAAGCGTAAGGTCCAAGTTGGCATGTGTTACTTCAAAGCGCACATCAGCTAACAGCTCTCAAAGGTTGGCCGGTGCTTGCGTATGAATACATACAAAGGGGTCCCAGCAAAATTAAAACATCCCTCAACAGCCTCACAGAATTGGAATATGTGTATGGCATATATATATATATATATATATATATATATATATATATATATATATATATATATATATATATATATATATAGATTTCTCACTGATAAGCGCACACCAATAGCCCACAAGCCTTGCATTTTGGCCTATCTGTTTTCAAATAATAGAGGATGGTGCAGAATATAAGTGGGACCAAGTCAGGGAATGGTCGGAGGTTTTGCTAGCAAGGATAGCCGACAATAGGCTTCGATGGTCTGACGTCCATGATATTAGATCCCTCAGAAACAATACCTCCAGGGACCACCAGAGCCACCTACACTCCTCTTTGGCTACGACTGCAGCAAGCTCTGCAGCGACCACCGCCAGGCCTAACACCAACAATGCTCAGCCTAACAAGCCTAACAGCGCGCAAGCAGCTCGCCCCAACAACAACAACAACAACGCTCGGTCCAGCTTGGTCAAAAAAGCTTGGTCCAGAATTGCCTCTAATAGAACAGACACCCCATGCCTCTTATTCAACTCAGCTGTAGGATGCACACACTCAGATGGTCACTCTGAAGGTAGCCTGCAATATGATGGGTCTAGACCCCTAAATTCGACAGGGTGACATGGCCATTTCTTAAATTCGACATGTGACATGGAGCTTAGTGACAAGGACATGGAGGAGTAAAAAATTAGTGACATGAGACATGATCTTATCTTAAAATCGACATGTGACATGGAGCTTAGTGACAAAGACATGGGGAAATAGAAATTTAATGACATGTGACATTGCCTTTTCTTAAAATCGACATGTGACATGGGGACCCCCCATCTAGACCCCCAATATGGACACCATTGTAATTGGTACAGGAAACAAATACCTGGTTCCTGCTGACTCACAAGGCATGAGAATAGTTGTCCACACGGACAATATAGGGAGCCAGCAAGCCCTTCAAACAGGAAAGACTCATGACAAGATTTTAGCTGCTTGTGCAAGACAGTTATGGCTGGAGGCTGCTCTGAGGGATCAAGTCTACGACGTCAGACATAAAAAAGGGACAGACCTACCACTTGCAGATGCTCTCTCCAGACCACATGACCCGGCAATGGTTCTCTAAGCTGCTAGCCTAGTTAAAGCAAGACAGCTTTCTGGAGTAAATCATGTGCTTCCAAACCCCATATTTGATCCAATCTGATCCAGTGTCTGATCCCTTGGTTTTTCAGATACCCCACTAGGATCTCAAGCCCTGATATCTCACAACGCTGCAATATCAGAGAAAATAAAGGCCAACAAGCTCAGACAAGCTGAATATTATCTGACATTTGCCATAAGTTACAAATGTAGAAAATCTACACCCTACAATCTCGGACGCTTGCACATTTGCGCAATTCTTGGTCAACAGTCTCGCGTCCCCCCTAACCATCGGCAATTATATTTTGGGGGCCAAAGCATGGATCTTTGACCATGGAGGGGAGCCAGCAGTTCTCTCCCCTAAAGACGCTAAGGCTGTACACACAGGAGCCTTTAGAATTGCCTCATACATACCTTCCCCGGCTCCTCCACTTCCACCTATAGTCAACGTCACCAAACTGCTCCCCTCGCTACCAGAAGGTTTCACCATAAGAGCAGCTTTATGTGTAGGTTTCTTCGGCTTTCTAAGGGCCTCTAACCTACTCTCACCTAGTGCCACGTTGTGGGGAGGCCCTCACACTCTCAGAAGACAGGACATCATCACACATGACCAGGGCCTAATCAACATGCTCAGGTCATCTAAAACGAGGTCCCATTCTGATAGAGCTCTCCTATTAGCTCTTTCTAAGATCCCAGCTTGCCAAACTGCAGCTTTGGGACCAATATCTACGAGTGGTCCCAGGTACTCCCACCAGTCCTGCTTTCACACTGTCAACAGGAGTGCCCTTATGATCACCCCCTTCTTATGGCGGTGGTTAAAAGAGCGCTCCAAGAACTAAACTGCGACTACTACACTTTGATCTCCTCCCACTCCCTACGAAAGGATGGAGTCCATGCTGCCCAAGCAGCAGGAGCTGGTATCTCTGATCTCAAGTACCATGGTACCTGGAAATCACAAGGGGGATCAAGCCGTACTTAGTACCACAACCCTCTACTAGAGTGGCCCAAGCCTTGACCACTCTCTTTGCCCCATAAAGCATAGACTTGTGTTACATTATCATGGACATATGTACCATATCATGAACATTCATTGGTCTCATGTATGACCTGTTTACTGTTTAACTAGTTGTGGTTATTGTTCTCACACATATTACAAAAGTGTGGTCTGTTACATACGTATTATCTCACTATATAGGTATGAATTGATATATTATCATCGACCAACACAAACCGATATACAATCATGTGACATTATGAACTCTTCACAGAATAAAAGACTACCACATTAATTTAGCCGTGTTTGTTGCTCATTGTGAAAGTCCAGGCTAAATCGTGTGACTGTTTTTTTTTATAGAGCGAGAGGGCACGAATCATTGTCAATCTTTCAAGTCAATCATTTTCTGTATAACCCCTGGGACAGTTGGAATCATAAGGGAGTTGAGTATATTTACATATCTTTGCGATCGCAAATTATGTTTGTCAAGAAATTATAAATTAGGCGCATTCTTTGATTGATCCACATCACCGACACTAAACTTTGAAACAATTGCATCTCAAGCTAACAACGTTTGGGAGGTTTGTGGCAATGGTTCAACAACCGTGAAAACAAAAAAAATATATAGATGTACTCCTCAGTGAAAATCAAAGTGTACACTGACGTACATACATCTGCACACAAAAAAAAAGTACCTAAGGAAACTTAGTCAAAGTGACTTATTATTCTTAGTTAGTACTTATGACTAACAAATGACCAAGGTGGTCTAAGTTTTCTTAGTCACATTGACTATCCAAATCAGTTTCACTCTCCGAGCACAATCTTGAACAGGGTATCTGCTGGGAGTTTCAGGCAAGCTAACTTATCTTGGTCACTTTCACTAAGAGATCTTAGTCACTTAGACCAAGATCTGTTGGTAAATTTGACTAAGGGATAGACACATGTGACACAATCTGTGAAAAGGGCGCTTAGTGCAGGGTGCTATTCCCTGCCTTTACACACCAGATGGCAGTGTGGTTTGAAACTGGATTTTTCTGGTGGGTGTGTACCATAAATAGTTCCATGGATGTTAAGATTATGATGATTTTCAGGAACAACATATATTTGAGGCTTTCAAATTTCAATCTAACATTACACTTGGCAAGATGTACCAAATAGGTTGACACCTTGTCAAATGAAATAGGTAGTCAGATGGAAACACCTATTTTGTGGTAATCTAGATAAATATAATATCCACATTTGAATTTGCTTCTTTGGCAAACCCAGAGTAACTTAGCTCAGGCGTTCTAAATGAACATGATGTGAGGTATTTCAAATGCTTCCTAAATGAGGAGACTCTGATCTGATCTGAGCTTAACACAATCACCATTTGAATTGAAATAAAATTAGGTAAAAAGTTAGACGATTCGACTCTTATTTGACTAACATTTGGAAATTATTTTTTTCTGTGTGTTAAGGTATATTGATGAATGGTAATTGTAGATATGTCATAAAGTACACTCTTTTAATTGTTAGCCTGTATATCATTGAACCGGTGGAACGTATACAATCATTAGATTTTGTTATTATAAGTGTATGTATGTAAGAAGACAATACTAAATGGTATCACGTGAACCTATCATAAATGGACAATATATTATAGCATTATTTAAACAAAAAAAAAACACACACAATTATTTTGTATTACTTGTCATGATTCTTTTATCTTTTATTACTATATACTTACATTAAACTCCACCAAAATAAACAACTTAAGTATTAAGTGTTCCTTATTTCTTACTGCAGGGTAGGCCTATTCATTTACTTGACAACACATGCATTGTCAGTTATATCACCTATACATCAAACACACCCCAAATACTGATGCTGTTGCCATTGACATACCATAGTACAATGCTGAAGGTGCAGCTTGTATATACACGGGTGCACCTGCCAGGAATTATAGATCAGAAATGGCCTTAAGTGGCAACTAATTCGAACCAAGCTAATTTTATTTTCCTGGAAAGATGCCCATGAGGATATTAAAACACGTATACTAAAAGTCCCCAGAAATTCTCCATGTGCTCGCGTGGACATCAAAGATGCTGTCAAGAATGACATTTTCCCCTTTAGAATAAATTTTATCTTCCAATATCCTTGGAACTTGATATTGTATTAATGCCAAACTAGTATAGAAACTCTACATACAAAATTGTTATGAGTACCCATGAAAACAGGAAGGCATTTCTCCCGTTGTATAGGAACTTGCTAAGATTGCCTGACCACAGTCCCACGCAGTCTTCGGGTGTCCAGCGGTCTTTCTCACAAGGGGTGAAGATATCTTCAAATAATGGTAATGATAGGTGAATGTCATTTCCAAAGGGAACTGGGGGGTGTTGCTTTTATGGGAAAAGTTCTGCCTAAGAAGTAAGGATTGAATTAAATCCTGGATATTGATATTGATAGAAAATTGTGATTAATAAAAATGGTCCCAAGCTAAAGGCTTTTTACGATTTCAGAGGCGACCGCTGAGGAAAGGGCACATGGAATTTTTCGTAGCTGAGTCGCCCACAATCATCACCAGTGAAATTAAGGAAGATCTATTTTTCACTTTGACGATTGTTTTAATTTTAAAAGGTTAAAAGTAGTTTTTGTCAGAAAACCTGAACCATTCTTACAAGGTCACTTGATAGCCAGAAAACCCGAACCCTTCTCGCAAGGTCACTTGATAGCGTTATCTGCTTTTATGCTTGTTTTGATATCTCTCTCTCTGGTGCAACATGTCTTGGCAGAGCTGAATCACGGCTTGAATTGTGCATTACTCTATGAAATGGATATCAACGTTTACAACACTGTTTCTTCATCATTGTATGAAGATTATTTACTACTTTAGCTTTATGAAGGTTTCTTTGGTCAATGTCTTGCCATTTTACTGGTTCCCCAGTGTATTTTCTTTGGGTTCAATGGTCAAGAGTGTAATGTTTTATGATATAAAACGAAAAGTCACATTGAATATATACGCGTCTTTTCCGTTGCAGGTAACATGAACCAGAAGAAAAGTTGTTGAATTCAGTTGTTGTTTCAGTTGCACAACTGCATTTTGACCTACTCGGGTGATGTGAATACCCACCCACCCACCCACCCACATGACTTATTGTAGGTCCCGAAGCTTATTGACAGACTCACATAAAGAAATGTGTAAGGAGGCCCCCATGTTTTAAAGGTGTTCAACTATTGGCTAGGCTGGATGCAGCTACTAGAAATCCGCAAAACAAAGTTCTATGGTACGGGAATGAAGTGCAGAAAAGTACCCCGACCTACATGGCCCGCCTCAATACAAACAGACTCCCGACCCCCGACTGATAAAGCCCTATGTTTGAATACACTGGAAATAATTTTCAATATCCCAAGTGTAGGGCTTACTTTATATGACTGCGAATTACCATTTGGCAGCCTCGCCATCCTCTATATATGTGTAAGTCCTATCTTTGTGTCTTGTCATGTTTCGGTGGCAATTATGCTACCAGTAATTATACGTGAGTTATGTTGTTTCTAATTTCATAATAAGACGCTATACAATAAAGAATTAAAAAAGAAGATTAAATTTGCCAAGCGCAATCTTAGCCCTGATTTTGCCTTTGGCGTGATGTGAGAAAGAAATCTGGTCATTACGCACGTACACCCATAGGCATAGTCCACTAGGCCTCTGTCGCAGAAATTTACGTAGGAATTATATAGGTCAAATCGTGCGACAGAGGCCAAGTGAATTATCGACATTAGGCATCACACTTTTTTGACCCAATATTATTGAAATTGGTGTTATCTTATTGCATGCAATATTGCAATGTGAGGCCCTATCCCATTTCAAAAACCCTTAGTCCACTAGGCCTCCTCGCGCCTGCGCCCCTCTCTAAATCCGCCACTGGACCAATCATTCCAGTGTATGAGTAAGCCAATATGATCAGTCATTTGGGAATAATTACAAGTGTTTCACAATAAGCAGTTACTCTTATTGGTACATAAGAGTTGTCCTTTAGAAACAGCTGTCAATTAGACATAGGGCCTGTAATCACGACCAGTTGTTAGGTCACAGTCACTCACAGGTCAATCATCCAATTAGTAAGATTGATCACCCGGGTGCAGAATAATGTGTCTTTACTTCGTAATTTCAAAATAGAAAAGGGTATCATAAAAGAACATTTCAGTTTTATATATGCCTGACATTGTGCATTAAAAGGGTTTGTGGAATTTCACTCTTTGATATGACTTTTCACATTTATGTGTACCATTAACCCTCCACATTATCAGCTACTTTATTTTGGTCATATGTCACTCTTACATTGGTCCTTTGCTCATGAGATTCACTCATCATTTACCTTTGAAACACTTCCACGGAAAGCAAGGAAGCCAATGATCGATGTTAGGATGGCCATATGAGTAATGTTGCTCAAAATATATTAATATATAGTCCTTATGAAACAGTTGTTGTCAGGGGCGCGCTCCCGCTCCCCTTGGTCATTGCCTCCCCCTGGTGATCAACCCGCTAACTTTTTTTCCTCATCAATATGCTTATACTCTCCACCAGGGGGGGGGGGTTGCCAAAAAAGAAACATGAACCAAAAATGAAAACATACAAGTCTTTGTATTGCTAAAAGATTGTTTTGGTAATCGTTTGGATGAAACGAGAACGTTTTTTTACACCTCAAAAAGAGTTTCTCATGCATTTTACTGTACATTTTTTGTCAATACTATGATAATGATTTATGACATTCTCGTTTTCCTCAGCACTCTCTGAAAAAATTTACAGACTCACTTCCTCGTTTTCTTTTGGCAAGACCCTCCTGGTGTTCATGCCCAGTAACATAGCTTTGTCCTCTATACATGTCCTATACACATTCATTCCTTCCTCCTCGGCCGCCATTGACGGCTGCCCACAAACTTTTTCCACCCTCCCACTCCTTATTTCATATATTATTCTTAGTTAATTTTATCTCGTAACTTATAATATGTGACTTTGTGTTTCCGTAAATTCATTGTCACTCTGTAACAACTCTACCAATCAATGGACTCTGTGAACATTTTATCTCATACACATCAATATATATATATATATATATATATATATATATATATATATATATATATATATATATATATATATATATATATATATATATATATATATGTGTGTGTGTGTCTTAACTCATAAAATTTATTATTGATAAATTTTATTACCCCACTCCTTCTCGGGTTGTCACTAGGAATCTAATCTAGGTAATGCTCAGATATTGCAGGGTTCACCCAGTAAAAATCAAACCTGTTAGATATCCTATTTCTGAGCCTCATAAAGGGGAAATCTCCCTTGTAAACATTAGATCACATTGATTTTGTTCAAAGGCCTAAATATCTAGTGTTAGCACTTTGATTTTTCATTCTGCTATTTGTGTCCACTTTTGTGAAATAGCTGCAATTCTCTGAAATAATCACATAGTGGATCCACCGCCCATGACCAATGAATCGCCTGAGTCTAGAAACCAGCAACTTGATTTGAGTTCTGAAACGCAAAGGGCTCAAATGGATGATGGATTTTGGCTCAATCTAAATGGAAATAACAATAGGACCGGTTCCAGGTAAAGGTCACTCTATGAGCTGGAGCCTCAATGAAAAAATCAGGTAAACGCATCCAGCAGGTTTCTTCATTAGATGCATTCTCTTTTGCCCTTGAAAGTGGTGAGTTGCTCCCCACCCCTCATGGGAATCGGCCATAAGGCGTCGGACTAGTGTAAAGAAAGTCCTTCTTATTGCCTGCAAAATCGCAGAAATAATCTTTCACATTGTGATAAATTGAATGACGAAATTTGAATGTAATTAAAGGGACACCCGTGGCGATTGTTAAAGCCCTAATGAGCATCACCAAAAAGGAATTACAATGACTTTCACAGGAGATCTGTACCTTAAAAGCGTAGACGACTGCTTCAGGACAAATGTAAAGAAATACAATTTCAACAATTTAATTAATGAGTCTTAAGATTAAATTTTGTTGAATGTGCAGAGCTCCCTACCGTCATGTGATGAGAAGGAGCTTTTAGAATGCGTTGCCATATTACCCCGATCCGCCAAGCCATACAAAAATGAAAAAAAAAAGACCATGCGAGTTACACATTCTCTCTCATGGAAGCTGTAGGGCATCTTTCAACAATTCTAATTACGGTAGTTATCGTTATCATTATCGAATGCCCTCCTGATTGGCCTTAGAGTTGGCTAGGTGCCGTGTTGAGTGTGCTATGCAGTAATTCCAGGCGTACACTGTTTCGGCATTTAGCAAAATCTGTCATCGGCCAGCTGGCAATATATGACTCAATTATTATTATGACTCGTCCCTAACTTGACGCCTTTCAGCCGCAGGCTATGGGTTCCGACAACACCCTGGGAGCCCGAGCAATACTCTATGAAAAGATAATGGGACAACAGGGAACTGGTAATAAATGGGACACTTCCTACTATAGAGGATCCACAATTTATAATAACAGCTGGGTTGGGCGTTAAGGGACTTCACACCCGCAGGTATGGATAACATGTCTGTGGCAGAGGCACGGACATAATATATTTTCACCTGCAATACCTTGGCAAGATTTATATTTGAGCACAAGAAAAAATAAATTGAAGTAGGTTGCCGTTAGAACTGACAGGGCTCCAATTGCACTAAGGACTACCTATAATGTGTCTATCGTGGGTGGTGTAGTCTGGCAGTGTCACAGCTTGCAGTAAGACTAAATTATTCGACAATAGGTTATAACAAAGGAAAGTACAAACACCTAAGAGTGGCATCACCCCTTGTCCTACTCGGATTGGATTGGAGCAAACACGTGCTGCTCGTGTTCCCGGGAACCCGCCCACTCCCGAAACGGCCTACATCAATATAACAACAATTCAATCTGTACATGATGCACCATCAAGAAGATTTGCAGTGAGAATTATATGTATTCATCAATAACATAGATTTAGAAAAAAAAAATAATTGCTGATAGAATAAGAATGTGTCTGCTATGGACATAAACAGTGAATGGTTTTCGCATGCTGATCATTGGTACCCCTCTACAGTTATGTCTTTGATGTATACTTGCCTGAGATTATTCGGTATCAAACATGTAGACATAGATGACAGGTTTCTGAGCAATATCCTGCTGGGGTCTGAGAGGCTAGCAGCTGCATAGAAGAAATGGCAACCAAGATCCACTTAAGGTCAAATTTTACATGAACTTGGCAATTTTACAATTTACCGTAAAACCCCACGTATAAGCCGCAGCTTATAGATCATTTCAACCCCCAGCTTATAGCAACTTCAGAAAGTCAGGGTGCGGCTTATTGGCGGGGTTTTACTAAAGCTTTTGTAAGGAATGGGGCCCATTTCAGGCCTCTGCTATAGCTTATAGCAAAGCCCTGAACTCAGGGTGCAGCTTTATATAGTATATAGCAGGTAATCAATTTGATATTCCTCCTTGCTTTTTAATGTGGAGGGTTTCTGCAATTTGGCATACTCTCTTCTAATGTAGGACTTTCCCAGCAAGCACGCCCTTTTGGGCACCAGTGGGATTCCATGGGTGTCTTTGGGGACTGTTGCACATAAGCTAAAGAGAGCACTAAGTAGGTACCCTCTTGCGGTACTAATCACATTAGACTGCCTGCCTTGTTTAAAGATAGTGTGTATTGCATAGAAATAGTGTGTTTTGCACAAGAACGCAGGTACCTTACTCTCTTTTTAGTTCTTATTTTGATTAGCTGTCATCTTGATTGAAAGGTACTTGCACCTGACTGACATGAGCACTTTTGTGCAACACAAAAAAAAGGTTAGTACTGAAAAGAAAGTGACTGCTACAGATAGAGCACTTCTTAGGCAAAACTACCTTATCCCCTATGTGCAACACCCTCCTGGGCTAGGCCAGACGTGGCCTCAAGCTGGTAAATGTCTGGGCTGACAGTGGGCTCAGCCCCAAAACCTCTTTTAATTGTAGGTGTAGGGGGATACTGTTCCCCTACTCTCATAGCATTGGCATTATTCCTAAATACGTCTATCAAGGTAGCTGAGCGAGAGAGCCAGTATTACTTCACGTTATTGAAAAGTGCTAAGTCCTTAGCGCCCCAATATATTACATGATATTACCACGATACATTTTATTTTGTATTCAAACCTTCATTTCATGAATCTACACATCACCAATACAGTCATATCAATGATATACATCTGATTATCTGAAAGCTAATTAACCTATCAGGGCTACAATAAGTAGCCCTATTCCTTTTCAATAAGATGAAGTAATAGTCTCTCTCTCTCTCTCTCTCTCTCTCTCTCTCTCTCTCTCTCTCTCTCTCTCTCTCTCTGCTATCTCCCTACCATTTAAATACAACTATCACAGCTGCCAAGTTAGCCTAGTAAGACTTGGATTTGTCATCATTCTTATTTGGCTTCTGCCCTCTGTTTGATTTGCCGGGTGTTCTATGCAACACACACGGTATTTTAGGCAGATATTCAATGATTTTTGAACTCTTCAAGTGGAACAGGAAAAAAAAGAAAACAAGGAAACATCAATATCAGTTGATGACACGAATTCTTAAGGCCAAGAATGTCCTTAATTTATCTCTTTGTTTTAGTAATTGGAAATAGTCCCAATCAGCCCAGCAGGTGATAACTTCCATCTCCATGATTCATTGGCTACAATTTAATTTTGTTAAAATGGCGTTGAATTGTTAATTGTTAAGAAACAGTGACTGCCATCAGTATGAGAGCTTTCGTAATGCCCTACGTGTATAAGGCACACACCACATATAAGACGCACCCATTGCTTGAGGCAAGCTATATGGTGCACATGGCCTCGTCAATTCCATCGACTATCTTAGGACTGCTCTATAATATCCTCACCTTTATTCTCGTATACCGACGCAGAGACATTCAGCGTAATCTCATTTCACCATACCAGAGCCACCTAGTTGCCGACCGAGTTACCGAGCATAATAGGAAATATCTTCCAGATAAACCTCTTTGAACATTGTGGTGACAATGTTCCTTTTATGATACTACTAGATCCCTGAAGGGATAGAACTCAAATTACTGTAGTTTCATATTGTTCATTAAGTGAATCTTTTTTTTTTGGTTGCTGAACCTAAAAACCTTTATTGGACTCATGCATATCTGACTGCTGTACTGGAATTAACTATATTTTGGGTAGAGGTATTTGTGAGAAGGGGTCATGAGGGCTCCTACCTTAAATTGAAAGCTACCCCACATGTCTACCACAGTTAATCATGCAGAATTATTCATTTATATACAGTTGTGAGCTGTTAGAGGGAAGATATTTTATGTAAGTTGATTGGAACCAAGCTTCATCTCTCTGTTTGGAGGTGTAACTATAGTTTCAATAAGCAAATCAGGTCACCACATCGACTTTAATTGCCCAGTGGCTGCAATCCTAAATGCAGTGAAGTGTTCGTTGTTAAGCTGTTGCAGCTATTGACTCAGCCACCAATATGGAAATCAACCGCAATGGGCTGAACTGATTAAGGGAGTGGTCATTGTTTATCAACGGGGGGGGGGGTGGGTTTGAGAGGGGGGCGTAAAAAATTCAGACCCCGCCAGAGGGGGGAACTTAAAATATTTTGAGCCCTCTTGAAGGAGGGGCTAAAAAAATTTACCCTCTTTTTAGCAAAAGAGCCCACGTGCTGCTATAGATCAAAGAGAGGCGCGAAAATTCTCTGCGCCTGCAGCATGGGGGGCGCAAGAAATTTTGACTATCTTCGAGGGGGGGCCTAAAAAATTGTCATGCATCCGCATGAAAACCTACCACCCCCCTGTTGATAAATAATCACCACTCCCTAAGGTCCCTGCGATGTCTTGAGCATCACAAACTTATTTTCAAATGGTGATAAATTGGAAGAGAGAATGAACTAAATGATTGACGAAAGACACTGATTAAGTTGGTCACCAAGCGGAGGACATGACCTAAGAAAATACAAATAAATTGGAATAATTAATAAATAAAAAAGTCTCTTTTGGAGAGGTGGAAGACGTGACATTTCAACAACAAGAGAAGAATGTTTACAAGTAGTCCTACACAATTGCAAAACGTGTTAATTTGGACAATATCATAGTTGGGATCTTTTTAAAGGTGGGAGTACCAATAGGCATATCTCCCACGTATAAGATGCCCCCTGAATTGCTGCAAGACCCAAAGGACGCAGCCAAGGGTGAGTTTGACCGGTTTAGTACTAATCTAACTTTTCTACATAGAAAAAAATATTTAACTATTTTCTTCCGAGAAAGTCTTTTCATATTTGGAATGTAAACAATCCTATAAATAAGCCTTCTCATAAAATGCGTTGCCATGGCAATAGATATTGAATTTCAAATAGAAGAAAAGTCATTTGATAGAGTTAGTTCACGATAAGTGTACGTCATTATACCAAACAGTGTTTACTTACACAGTGAGGGAAAGAGCTCATGAGGATGGCACCCATGTTCATAAAGCATTTTCTGCCAGAACAGAAGGGACAGCTGCAAGTGTTATGGCTCATTTCAACGCGGATGACATCAATTTTAAAGATGATATTTTACCTTGATGGACCCCGTCTCCTAACCTGTCTACAAATGGCTATATAGCGCCTATGCCAATGTTGGGAATGAACTATTCTCGTTGCAATGATTTGCCATTCTGGTAAAAATTTTGAAAACAATATTTGTAGACATGTACGTAATGTACGGGAAGATTTCGGAAATTTAGCAGTCTGTTGCAAATTGTGGCCCCCAAGGGGTAAAAAACGACATGGCGACATTTGGTCATTTTGAGGTGACTTTTCGATATTGCACCCTTATAAAAGTGACATGTGACATGAGAAAAATACATAAAAGTGACAAGAGTTTGAGTTTGAGTTTAGAGTTTGAGTTTAACAAGTTTATTGGCCAAATAACATCATACAACACGAAGCTTTTCAGGATCAGCCAGGAAATGACAATAATTATAACCATACACAAAGGAGACATGTCATACTTCCAAAAATATGACATGAACCACTATTATGAAGTCACTCCCAAAAGTCATCAGAATGCATGTTTGGATATTGAAAATTTCCAAAATTTCTCAGACATTGACTCTATCTTCAATTTCATGCTTTAAAAACTTTAATATGGTCATGATTTTTCTTTGATATTCCTTTGGACATGCCCCAAAGTCTCTGCCATGGACATTGCATAAATATATATGCTCCTAAGGGCATATCAAAAAGCTTTAAATTTCAAGGTTTGACATATATATTGTAGTGGGCCACAGGGTTGGACCCCCTTTTCAAAATTCTGGATCCACCCCTGCAGATTACATCCCATGGCCAGAATGTGCACCCCTGCCTTTCTGAGAATCCTGCTTTTGCCCCTGCAATTGCCAGTGTATGCCTTTCAAAAAAATGACATGTGACATATCCATTCCCTAAAAAAGTGACATGTGACCTGAAGCTTTGAATTTTGGCGACATTGTGACACCAGTTGTTTACACCTTGGGGCCCCCAAATTGATGCCCTAGATCTAGATAGTTAGGCATTTCTCTTAACTGCTTAACTTGTTTTTTTTTTCTCTTCTGTTGATTTACAACCAAGCTTTCAGGTGGGAAAATGGAGGGTCACCGCAGATATCCGTCAGGTTATGCACATACGATATCATAGATTATCTCATGATTCAGGGCCATCAGCATGCTTTTTTGGTCATAACCCCGTTCCGTTATCAGGGTATAACCGCACTCTGAGACTTCATTTATTTTTCTAAGACCATCTTGGTTCGAACCTGGACATGTTAATAAATGAGAGAAGTATACAACGTCAACCTCTCCATACATTTCCAGTTAAAACTGTTCAAGACTCTATGGGGAATCGATCCCCAGCCACTGTGGCAGGAGACAAGCTCGCTGTCCACTATACCAAGCTGACCGGTGCTAGAAACTCATGTACATGAAGGATTTGAAAAAGTTTTCCGACATACCTGAAGTTTACACACCTCGTTAGCATAGAATCCAATGGAGCCAGGTGGAGTTATTAACAGGGAACCATCCTTAGATATCCTATATGAACATGCCATGCCTAATTTCTCCATTTTGTTCGAAAAATAAGAATCCATTGATTTTCCATAGCGATACGGGTCAGCACCCACCCCGTCTGGCCATTCCTTGTTCGATGCGTATCTGACCTAGTTCTTACATCTGGGCACCTCCCCATTTTGTAAACAAGACGGAATGGCCGTGAGCATTGGATCGCTATGTAAAATCATTGGATTCTCATTTATTTATAAGAAAATGGGGACAAAATGTAGTTGAACACCAACTAGAGATTGTATATTTGGCGCTGCTAGAAGTACAGGACTTGACATGCTTGGATTATACCCGAAAAATGTGTGTAAAGGTGGAGGTATGTCGGGCGGACGACAACATGGCCACGACGGCTTGGCAAACCGTGCGGATTGCATGCACTCAGAATGTCTTCTCCTGGATTCATTCTGGGGTTATAAGGTAAGAAACTAATACATAATGGATGAATAAGTGCAATAAATGCATTAATGCATTGATATTGGAGGACTCGGTGAGGTTTACTTGAAATATTCACCCTCCCGCTGTGCAGTCGGGCAAATATTTCAAGCAAACCTCACCTTGTCCTCCAATATCAATACATTAATAGCTTAATATTGACCTGCAGCCCCACATGATGTTGGTTTACTGTTGTGATTGGACATTCTATCGTTCTTCCTGTTTTTTTTTGTAACATCACCAGCCTTCAAGAAAGTAGTTTTCCTGTATATAAGTATTTTCAGCTTTTAATGAAATCCAAATTGCAACATTGCCCTAGTTTTAAAGCTACTGGAACCCAAGTTGCCAGCAACTGTTTTTTGCAATTTATCATAATTTCCAACATTAACAAAACCGTTTGTTCGTGAAGATGCCGTCGTATGTACGTTGGTTGTTCAGCAATTTTTTGAAACAGCCATGGTACCTCGGTCGAGCAACTCTTTCTATAGATTGGGATCGTCTAGACAGGGGCGTAGGAAAAGGGGGGCCAGGGGGCCTGCCCCCCCAATAACCAGGAGGTTCCCTATATAAGCCTATATAAAAATACAGCAGCCCCCCCAACCTAGACCCCTGCCTTCCCCCCCCCCAATAAAAATGTGCTTCCTACGCCCCTGCTACAATCTCATTTCACGCAGAAGTCCCCAAATATGGATACAGGGAAGCACGGTAGGAATATCAACGGAAATCGATGAAACAGTTACACATTGCTTCAGATTGGTTCTGATTGATTTCCTATTCCAATCCCATGGAGACGGGACAATGGAAGATGTACATAGCATCAGGCCAGCAGATAGTGCATTGAACTTTAACTGTGAATAATTCCTCCCCGCACAACGTTCAGTGAAGAAGAGACATCACAGCCATTATTGGAGACTCCACTACGCGATTTTTGCTAAGAAACGTAACTATTCTCGCGAAAGCTGGCACAAACTCAGACTATAATACCCATAGTACACTATAAGTCTCATTGGCCAGATTTCATAATATAGGGATTGTATGGCTCATTTGTGAGCCAGCAAGCAGAAATGGGGGTTCCTTTGGTATTTAGTACCTGATTTAGTCACCAGTGGGGCACCACTATGGACTAGAACAGGAAAATTATGCCTCAAACTGCTATAGGCTACTTTTTTATGGAGAAAGATTTTTGATAAAACGTTCTATTATGGGTGGAAAGGTACATATTTGGTATGTAAAAAAAGAATGTTTTCTGGCAAAAATAGGCATTTTTGTTGATTTCTGTTGCCATGAAAACATCATTTTTATTCTAAATAAGATAATCAATGATGCCATTTGAAGGAAAATTTCACAAGGTTTACTATGGTGAAAACAGAATGGAATGAAAATACCATTTCTAGATCAATAGTTATGGGCAAAAGAATAAATATTTATGCAAATTTAGCTAATTAGCATCAATATGCTAATTATATATGTATGTCATGACCAATAAGACATACAGCTTATTGACATTCACGAAATGGCCACACCTCCCCATATTTAGCAACACATTCCTCAAACTAACAGGAGTATCATCTCATGCAATATATCACTGTCAAGTTAGTGATCTGAATTTTAAAGTTGACTTTTAGCATGGAGCAACCTTTCTCCTTGCCTCTACACATTTGCGCGAATGTGGCCAAGTGAACTATGGGTTATAAGTACTATTTATTACTATTGCAAGATAGAAATAAATTGTTGAGAGACCTACTTGTTTATGTAGGGAATGCATTACGTTAGATCTCAGGCACATATTTTGTTGTTAAAAGATGTTTTTGTTTACCAAATCAAGTTGCTCTAATGTTAATATCGCAAACCTTCACATTGTTGAGTCTCTGCAATTCAATAACAGACAGGATCTAATCTTTACAGGACAAGACCCTGCAATTTATGATTAGTTGCTGTTAGACTGCTGTGGAGTTTTTTTTTGTATCTTGCTTTGCTGATGTCCATATGGCAGCTAGCAGGTCGGCAACACCTTCCTGGTCAGGGTGACGTTTCTTTTTTACACTCTGTCCGGTAACAGAGTCTGTGCAGGTGCGGGTTAGGTCATATTTACAATTTTGAATCTCGTGTTTACTATTCAGGAATGTCAACACCCTATAGGGAAAGATTGCCGTTGATATATAGTAGCGCCGCTCACGGTCAGGGGGTTGGCCTCGTTTTAGTTGTTCATAACCGCTAGCTCAAGTGTATTTCTCTTAACTAAAATTGATGTTATATTGGAAGAGATGAGACACAGAAACAGAATCACTTTGATCCTGACGTGAGTATTAACAGTATACGAGGCGATGACTGTGTTTTTGTTTCGCCAAACATCGGAAAGAGTGGGGGGGAACACCCTGTCCGACCTTGGGTGTGATGTCAGATGGTGGGATTCCCCCGCCCCCTCTCCCGAGTCTTCCGACTTTGAGTCCCATAAGGGGAAGTGATATGACTCCCATAAATGCCATTAAGATACGGGAGTGTGATGATGATTCTGAAAGGATGGTGAGGTCTGTAGTGGAGTTGAAAACAAACAATGTTGATGAAATTTTAATTAATCAAAAAGAGAAAGACTTTGACTCTTCACTACCAAATCCTGCACTGTTGGTACGCAATACAGAGACAGGGTCTCTTGATTCCGTGTCTGTATTTGAACAGCCACAACAGGTATCAGAAACAGAAATACCCCAGCCAGCATCTGACCAGCCCAATGTTATGACACTGCAGTTACATAAAGAGCTAATGGCTGACTTTCAGACTAGCATGTTAAAACATATTGGTGCCATGCTAGATGCACAGAGAGAGAATGCTGATGGTCGAATTGAATGCCTAGAAACTAATTTCACAAAGTGTGATGAAAAGATCAGGACCATTGCTGGGGATGTACATGCTGGAGTGGTAGACAGGGAATCACTTAGAAAAGAAATGATGATCGATTTTATTGCCAGGTTTGAAAAGGAAACTTTCAATGGTACCAGTTCTTTCTTTGCAGTTTCACCTTCTTTCAGGGTTACATTTTTCTTCAGTCTGACTATGTCAAGGACGTCTCTGGTAAAGTCATATTTTACACCAAGACTTTTGCACAGGTAATCTAAGGCTTCCTTTAACACACCTCCTTGTGCTGTAGGAATTCCATAAATTACAACATTTCTCTCTTGAGCTTTAGCACAATGCCTGACTGTCCTTAATGAGCTTACAACCTCAGAATAAGACCTATTGTCATGTCTACAGGTAGGACCAGTGGGTAAGTTACTTATCTTCTTATTAACCTCGACAATCTGGTCGTCAACAAGCTTGACATTGTCTTCCATTTTAGTTTCTAAGGCTACTTTGATAATTCTTACTCTATCAGTGTACTCTTCTTTGACTTTGTCAATGTCCTCTTTTATATCCTGCCTTACGTCTCTAAAATTGTCTCTTAGATCATCACATATTTGATTTGTCACTCCATACACATCATTTGATTGTTTGGTCAGTTTGTTGTTATATTCTTTTGTCAAGTCTGTCACCTTGTCATCGATGTCATGAGGTGGACTCTCGGTCAGTCTGGGGATGAAGACATTAAGAAAATATGGATGCAGCCAGATTAGGAGAAGGAAATTAGAGATCAGAAAAGGGCAGGTAGACACATAGTAGCTAAATTGAAGGAATTAGGAAAAAATGCAGTTGTTCAAAAGGTTGGTATTGTGATAGAGAAGCAAAATTATGCTTACAACCAACTGGATTTAATTCCAGAAGACCTCAGGTGTGGTGTACAGATACCTAAAGCTCTGGCTAGTGTGTCAAAATCGGAATCCACACGTACCCCTGACGAGTCCCAAACTACAAAGGTGAAAAAGAAGTCACAGGTGGTCGGACAACAACAACCTCCGCGCAAGGCTGAAATCCACATAAATCAAACAAAGTTTGGACTTATTTATCAGGGCAAAGGTGCGTACCTGTCTAATTTCTATCTATGTTCCATAAACTTCACCTATAGAGCAGTACAAAGAACGTTCACATCAGTAGAACAAGGGTACTTTTTTATACGTCTGACTGAGCTTGGTTATCCACGTGAGGCTGACAGCTTGCTGTCAATGTCGGATGCAAGAGAAATTAAACGAGAAGGAGACAAGAAACATGTCCCCAAAGACCATATATTCAAAACCATGGAAAATGAAGTGATGACTAATCTGGTCAGGGCTAAATTCTTTCAGAATAAAGAAGAAGGAGATAAATTAAGGGCGACTAAAGGACCACTGGTCGAAGCGATTAATTCGCAGCGAATTAATCGCTGCTTTTGGTACCCAGTAAATACTTGAAACTGCAAACTGCTTCTCCTTTATTTGGAGGCAAAGTTAAAATTTGTGTTAGTAATTCTTTAAATCTACTGTACATGTGTAATATTACACGGAATCATTGTGTAAACTCAGACTCAAAATGATTTTTGAAGCAGTTTTTAAGTCCTTCTGGCTCGTGACGATTTGCGAAGTACTGATTGCTGGAGATTCAAGAGCCAAGAACTTGGGTCCTATAATACAGTCACAATTGAATGACGCCTTAAACTACAGAGTCAAAGATATCAGTAAGAGTGGTGCCAACATAGCCACAATTACCAAGGATGTAAAAGATGAAATTCAAAAGAAAATCTTGATTGATTCAACAAATTATGACTGTGTAATTTACTTAGCTGGTCTTTGTGATATTACAAAGCGAATATATGTCAATGGAAAACACAGGATAATATTTCCTCATCCAGATGTGGCGACTTGTCGAGCTGTAGTCTCGATTAGATTGAGCCGGATGTTGAATGAAATTAAAAGGCTATATCCAAATTTAAAACAGATTTTATGCACAATATATGGTATGGATCTTCAACTTTTTAATGGTGATGATTCCAAGGACCCGGCCCAAGATATGCTTACACAGAGCATAAAATTTATAAAAGGGGATATAGTGTTCATGAATGCCCTAAACAGTGTACCAACCTGTCGTCCACACTATCTATTTCATGGAAATCGTTGGAATAAGGGTCGAAAGGGTAAAAAAATTGGAAAGGGTCCAAAATTTTTTGGCACTTATGGTGCTAGGAAAATGAGGGATGGATGTCATCCGAATGCAGTATATGAAATCAAAGTAGCAAGTATTATTGGGATGACTATTAAAAAAGTCTTCCCGACTCCTATAGCCATATTTCCAGCGACTGCTGACTCGATTGCTGACCTTGCAGAAGGTGCATGTCCTCCTGACCTTAACCTTGGAGAAGATGATGATGATGATGATGATGGAATGTATGAGTCAATGGATGGACAAGGTATGGATGAGATACGAACATTGATTGAGCAACTATCGAGTGCTTCCCTAAATGAGTGAAATAAGAACTATTTGATAATTATGCTTAATATAACCTAAAGATGCCAAATATTGCTGTTGTTAATGAGTTTTTTTTCAGAAGGTGTCCAGATGTTGAAGGATGGCTGGATTTTGTATAGGTAACCTTGACGAGTGAAAATGAACGGGTTCTATTAGCAGAATTAAAGATCAAAATAGCAACTGTACTGGTATACTGTTTGATTGCTTAGACATTGTTGATATGGGTCTGATTGCTTTGACATTGTTGGATCCGACTACCATGTAATCTGTTGGTTTAACAGAATCTGGTGGTTCTATTTGATTTCGTTTGATTTCCTCATTCACTGAAAATTTGATTGATAAATGACTTAAATGTACTAGTATACTGTTTGATTGCTTAGACATTATTGATATGGGTCTGATTGCTCTGACATTGTTTGATCAGGACTACCATGTAATCTGTTGGTTTAACAGAATCTGGTGGGTCTTCTTGATTTCTTTTGATTTTTTTCATTCATTGAAAAATTTGATTGATAATGATTGATATTGTAGAGATTACCAAAGGGTATAAAACAATATATATGCAAAGTTCTTGTACAATTTACATGGGCTTACATAACCCGGCATTACATACATATATACATGAAAACTTTGAATCTGATCGGATAAGACAGACTGGAGTTAAATGTGAACTGGTCGCTGATTTGTCACACGGATCAGTTTACAGAAATACTAGCACTCTGTAATCTGTTTGGCTAAGACAGACTCGAGTGATCTTGTATTGTAATATTTTGTATATGGCGGGGTGTGAGTTTCCCGGTATCTCCTACAAGGACATTATCCGGTATGTTTCATACTATTGACTATTATCTAGTGTTGTATTTCTTGATTGTAATATATGGTATGTTTGTAAATATGTTTAATATGTTTGTATATTTTAGTATATTTCAATATGTTAGTATATTACATTGATTCTATTGTTTCTGTTATATTTGTTTTCTCTGTCCTTCTTCTTTGTAACTTTTAGTCTGTTTTAATATCATTCTATGTCTCCTGGATCTTGAGACATGATAAAGCTTGTTTATTAAAGTGGTTAATCTTATAGGATTTTAAAGTTGTATCGGAACTACAGCTTTCTGAATAATATAATATAATATACGACATATATACTTTACTGTTAACCTGTATAATGTTTAGCTGCATAGCATGCTCATGCTTCCTAACCTACTGTGAGGCACACCTGTTATAAACCATGTTAGTAATAAGATGTAATCTTGAACTTATAAATATTTTTTGTTTCAAATTTTGTAGTTATGTTGTGGGTCTACCTAAAATTTTTTTGGACTCCGTTTTTTTGTTGTCGTTCTCCATAAGACCTATCATGGAACATTTGGTTGGTATATCCGTGGGGGGTCATCTTGGTTCTAGGATTAGCCTAGAGCCTGCTTTGTATTGTTTGTGTTATTTTTTGTGTCTGGGTATTGGTGGATAGTGTGGCTTGCAATGTCAACAATATTAGTTAAAGATTTTATTTCGATGGAGGGTTTTAAAATAGTACATCTCAACACACGAAGTATGTATAGAAAGAAGGATCAGATATTCAGGAATTTGATGGGTACCGACATAGTCACTATGTCTGAGACATGGCTTCATGATGATGTTGATGCTGACCTGGTTACATGGAGTGGTATGAGATTGTATAGACAAGATAGACGAGGCAAGAAGGGTGGAGGTCTTGCTGTTTATCTTAGACATGAATTAACTCCTGTTGCTGATCTTGTGGATGATTTATGTGTCAGAAACTGTAACATAGAGTCAATGGTACTGGATATAAAAGTTCCAGGCCAAAAAATCATGAGATTAGCCACAGTTTATCGTCCACCTTCTGGAAAGCTGGATGTATTTTTCAATTATATAGAAAAATTGTATAAAACAGTGATACCTGACAATATTGAACTTTGGTGTCTTGGTGACATAAATATAAAGACATTGTCCGAAAAAGCTAAATCTACAAATACGATAGTAGACATTTGCAGAAACTACGGTTTACATAAGCTAATACATCAGTGTACACGGCCGTATAAAAAAAGAGTTTCTTGTCTAGACAATATAATGACATCTTATGATGACACAATGTTGTCAGGTACCTTGAACTTTATGGTTAGTGACCACTTGCCCGTCTACAGTGTGTTAAAGCGAAACAGAAAAGTGTACTTACTATAAAGACAATTACTACACATACTTATAAGAATTTTGATGAAGAGCTGTTCTTAGACTGGTTAGCTGAGGCAGATTGGGAGGAGTACTACGAACTAGAAAACCCGAGTGATGCTTGGTTGTTTATTCAAAATCATATAGAATGTTACCTAGATAGTGTGTGTCCTCTGGTCCAAATTACTGTCAAAGACATGGGTAATAAATGGATGACAGCTGATATAAGAAATTTAATCCATGAAAGGGATACATGTGTATCCTTATTTCTAAGAACGCATGAAACACATTATCTTAAACGTGCCAGGAAATTGAGATGTAGAATCAGTGTCAGTTGTAGATACGCCAAGGTGGATTATGTAAAGCAAGAGTTAGATGAGTCTGAAAATGATCCTAAGCGTTTTTGGAGAAATATTAATTCTGTATTAAAGCCGTCTAGTGATAACCATCCGCCTATGCTAATTGGTGAAGATGGTAAAATGAAAAGTAATGCTGATTCAGTTGATTACATAAATAGATATTTTGCCTCAATAGGTTCAAAGTTAGACAGTGATTTGCCTCTACCTTTAAATCTTCCAGTAGTCCATGACAGTCTGGTTGAGGATTGTAACCCCAAGATAAGTGTATGCCAGGAGGAAGTGGAGTATTTGATAGATGAGATTAATGTAAATAAGACGTATGGCATTGAATATATTCGCTGTGACATATTGAAACTAGCACTAAAAAATCTTTTACCGCAAATGACTTGGTTGTACCAAATGAGCTTTGACTTAGGTATTTTTCCTGACAGCTGGAAGTTAGCACGAGTAAGTCCGATCCCGAAACCTGGCAATGAAAGATTAGTTAGCAACTGGAGACCCATATCATTGTTATCGGTACCCTCAAAAATGGCGGAGAAAATAATGCACTCACATTTATATGACATTATGGAGAAAGCTGAATTTTTGGACTGTAATCAGTTTGGTTATCGTTGTGGATGAGGAACTGGTGATGCCATCTTTAGATTTGTAAATAATTTATATGATGATATTAATAGGTCTCATGTAACTGCGACATGCTTTTTGGATCTGAGGAAAGCATTTGATAGTGTTCCTCATAATCTCCTAATACGCACTCTAACTCGTTTAAAAATTCACCATAGCACCTTAAGTTGGATTGCCAGCTATTTTAAGAATCGTGTTCAATACACAAAAATTGGGGAGTTTAAATCATCTATTCAGTCAGTTCAGTATGGAGTGCCACAGGGCTCTGTTCTAGGGCCGTTGTTATTTATTTTATATGTCAATGACATTGGGTCCGTGATCACTGATTGTAAATATATTATGTACGCGGACGATCTAGTATTTTATACTTCCAGTAACAAATCAACCCTAGCCCATAACCGTCTGCAATCTGATATTGATAATGTTTACAAATGGTGTTTAGAAAAGCGTCTAACAGTAAAATTTATGTTGAGAAAACAAAAACACTATGGTTTGGTTCTAGGAGGAAGTTACCTAAAGTTGTGCTGGGTACGTTCAAAATGGCAGAGACTGATTTGGAAACTGTACATGACTATACTTACCTAGGTCTACACTTGGATGATTACCTAACCATGGAATTGGCAATGAAAAATGTTTTCCAAAGTGTTAATAACAGGTTGTTCAGATTAGCTAAATTGCGTCATTTACTGACACTTAAAGTTGCAATATTGGTGTATAAAACGACTATACTAAGTTTGTTTGATTACTGCAGCTTTGTTTATGCAGGTCGTAGTAATGAAGATAATCTTGTCAAGGCGCAAAGACTTCAGAATCGGGGTCTAAGAATGTGTTATAGGTATAACAGGGAATATCTCTCTGTAGAAGAACTCCATACAAGGAACAAGGTTCCATATCTCAATAGAAGACGTGATGAAATGTTATTAGTATTGATGTATAAGTACTCCAGATGTAATGATATGTTGGATCATCATAGAGGTGACAGGGTCACTAGGTCAGATAAATAATTAAATTTTTGGTTAAACAACCTAGGCTAAGTACATATAAAAGGTCACCCCTATACTGTGGTGCTGAACTGTGGTCGCTATTAGGAACCTGGTATCAACATACTGAAACAAAGCTGAAGTTTAAGCAGAGAGTCAGACGTATTGAAAACCTGGGAGTACCAAATAATGGTCCTGGCGATGATATTGACGAGGATGATGATGATGACAACTCCATTGATGAGGTCGGGAGCTTGATATTGACCAGTGACGATGGTTTGGACTCTTATTCTGATCCTGAAATAGGCTAGGCAAGCATTTAAGCTTCTTTTTTTTTTTACATCTGAGTATCTTGTACTATTTGCCTTGCATTGGTTGTAGTGGTGCTCTGATTGGTTAAAACAGAATACAGACAGCTTTTGTGATCACGGCTAACAACCCCTTGGAGTTCTAACTGGTATTATCACTGGTATTATTACTGGTATTTTACTATTATTATTATTATCAGAAATAACAGCCAATATCAGTATTAGTATTGTTACTATTATTATTATACCTCGTGTAAGTGTGAATGTTAGTGTGTTGTTTTCTTTCTTACTTTATCCTTATATGATCGTACTAGTTTGAGCATAATATATTTGTGTCTAGAATTTTGTACAATGGTAACCCTCCTTTATAGAAGCTTATGTGCTTGGTGTATGTTGTGAGTCGCAATTTCAACCATCCTACATTTCTGCCTTAGCCTGTGTTACTTTTGTTCTTGTTTGTCTGGGCCTGTTTTGTCTATCATTATTTATCATTATTACATAGATTTCTCATGATTCATTGTTGTGTCTATAATTGTATGTATTTTTACAAAATTGATATGGTGTACAATTTGATATGGTATCTAATTTACCGTGTGAATTTGATTTGTAGCTTTTTTTCTTGATTGTATGATTGTGTTTGACTTACTGATAGATGTTTGACCATAATTCCAGTTGTGCTTCATTTACCACGATTCTGTAAATTGTGAGAGGCTCAATAAACTTTGATTTCAATTAAAAAAAAACACGGGATCATGGACTTTGGCCATTATATCTCAAGCAGGATAGAAATAGAAAGGAATGTGAAAGTGGGTCTACATCAAAGCAGCAGGGAACTATTCAGGTAAGACTAATTCAGTGATCAATACCATTGATTTCCATCAGAAAGAGCTCCTTGGTAGTCAAGTGTTGCTCTCTATAGTATCAACGCAGTCTGGCCTGAGCACTTGAGATACTATAATGACCTGTCTGGATTTCGGCTTATGTTCAAGAAGGCATCACTATTTAGTATTTCTTGTAATAATACTCATAATTCAGGTATCTATTCTTGGGTTAGCCATGTGCTACTTACTAGGCAGGGAACACTTGTTCAGGAGATCCTCCACACCTACCAACTCTGCATTAGGTATCTCTCAAACTTGGCCCGACGGTCCCAGGAATGGTTATGATGAAAGGAGGTGTATTGATATGCTGTACTCGTCAGTGGCATCACTTAGGAGGATTCTTGGGCGTTATAAGAATACCTCCGATTGGCACAATCTAAATCAAGATAGCCCAGTTATCTCTAATGATATATATCCTGTCAAAACCCATATTCCACTTCAGATGAACGCAGTGAATGTTGGTTCTATTGCATATAGTACCAATCCCATTTACGCCTATAGCGATAAGCATAGATCTATCAGCCTTGGAAGGCTCTATCAGCTCTCTAGGCTATTGCAGTCGGAATACGGAAACAGGAGCTTAGATCTAGATGACTTGGAGTATAATCTTCGCATTCTCAGGACCAGGACATTTCCAAAGAGCATACGGCATGCAACATGTAATGGCTGCTTCCCATTTAACTAGCCAAGTCTTATCCCTGCTACACGTGTGTGTGCAGGAACAAGGGGAATTGAGCTGCTCATATTGATAACAGCTGCTCCACAGGAGTCAATGGCAAGGTCAGCAATACGGCGCACATGGGCATCCATTACCTCCCATAATACTGGAACAGTCAGGTATGTGTTCCTCCTTGGCACGAGACCTGAACATAAGAGCAGACACAAGGTATTGACCGAGAGCACCAAATATAATGATATCCTACAGAGCAGCTTCCTAGACAGCTACTACAATCTTTCCATCAAGGTACATGGTGGGTTTAGGTGGGCCGCGAAGAGCTGCTCTCGTTCCAAGTATGTTGTTAAAACACTGACTGATGTCTATCTCAATGTCCCAAGGATACTTGACTTCATCAGACAGAACGATTCATATCTGGATAACAAACAGTTTGGTCTGAAACTCACATACGACAGGTTTAAGACCACCCACAGGAGGAGCAAGTTCTATTCCACCCCACAGGAGATTGCTCATATCTCTAATATATCTCTTGCTGTTGGTTATGCCTATCTCATGAGTATGAAGGTGGTTGGCCAGTTGATAAGGCTTGCACCTGATATCCCATATTTTCACCTGGAGGACCACTGGGTGGGGTTTGTTCTCACTAGACTTAGGGTGGAGGTTGTGGATGTGCCTAACTGGGTTATTAATTACTACCTAGGTAAGGACGTGCGGAGGTTTAAGTCATGGAGACAAAAGGTGGGGGTGTGTAACTTCCCTAAGAACATCTCTGCTGTTCACCTTGTCACTCCCACTGATATGCTGCAGTTGTGGAGATTGTGTGAATTTGGATCAATGACATTTCCATTCCTCAGGTGAAATTGCAAGCTGCAAAATTACACTCTTAATTTGAATATTTAATCGGTGCTGAGGAGTATACCCGTGAACCCTTCCACAGACTGAATATAACTCCAACATGTAGAGATACGTTAATAGCGAGTAACAATATTGACCAATGAGATAATTCACTTCATTCAGTGCAGACCTTTTAAGGTGCATTACACAACACTTAGTACCATCATGCCTAGGTACCAGATCAAGCAATGCGAGCCCCCTACTAAGGAACCTGCAACCGCCGTCAAGAAATACAATCTTGAAGATATTCACAAAGCTATCTTTAGTGTTATCTTCATGTGTGCCTATCTTTAGTAAAGATACCACACCACCCGTGAAAAAAGACCACTGGGCTTTTACTTACATGAATTAACACAAGTGTAGCAGTTTGATACCCTCTGTTGCCGCGAGATGGCATATATGCATTGAATTCATATACATATCACAAGACACCCAGTAAAAGATTCATATATTGTCTTCTCAACTAACTGTGTTGACTAAGTACTTGAAGGTATCTATGGCCACCCACAACATTGCTCTGCTAAGCTGCATCATTGCCCTGCTAGCACTACTCATCCAAATGATGTCTTTTTTACGTAAATAACATGAGTTTTCACGTAAGAATGACGTAAATTGCATGAGTTGTGCTAGCTGGGTGGACACCCAGAGTTTAAAAATTGATTAGACCAGAGATTACACTGTGGATTTAGGTAGGTAGCACGTAGCTAATCTTGGCCAAAGCAAGTGCAAAGGTATCTGCAACTATATCGTAGGAGGCACAACAGTGTTGATTACAAATGCATTTATAACGGTGAAGAGAGAGTGAGCATAGCCAAACTATGGCAAGCTGGATGGGTAAACTTTTGAAAATCCCAGTTTTACAGCATAAAACTGGGGTTTTGGTGTCTAAAACCGGGTTTTAGGCAATAGTTTAAGGGAGTGAGTCTGGGTTTTAGGCCGTAGGACCAGGTTTTATGGAAAATACCTACCCTTTGTGGTCTAATACCAGGTTTTAAGATGTAATACCTGGTTTTCATCCTAAGACCAGGTTTTAACTAAATGCCCCTCCTTAGCATGCAAAGGAGGGTTTCTTGTAAAACCCACCCCTTCAACCAATAACCCATCCTTACGGCCTTAACCCCTCCTTTGCTATGAAAGGGTAGGTTATCAATCTCATACCCATCCATAGCTAATCAAAAGCCTGGCTTAACTTTTGTAGAACCAGGTCTCATGACCTAAGGACGGGTTATAGACTCTAAGGACAGGTTTTAGGCTATAATACCCAGTTTCTGACATATGTAAGGATGGGTTATCCTAAGGGTGGGTTTATCAAAACCCACCTTTAGGATGGAAAGGATTAGTTGTGCTGGATATACCCATACTTTGCTGGTAAGACCCGGTTTTAGGGACTAAAACACAGCCTTTGGATGAAAAGGATGGGTTTCAGTTGACTACCCATGCATACTTTGTTGGATAAACCAGGTTTTACGGGATGATAAACCCATCCTTTACTTAACTCATCCTTTGTATGGATAAACTGGGTTTTACACTGTAAAACTGGGACTTAGGGTGCAAAGGACGGGTTTTTGAGTGTAATACCCGGTTTTACACTGATAAACCCAGATTTACTGTTGTACATACCATTCCCGTCTTTCTAATCTGGACCACTTAGAAAATTCGTTTCTCTTTAGGTCCCTATAGCTACTCATTTGACTTTGCTGACTGATAATACTACCGTATTCATTCTAATAAGCACACATGTGCGGAAAATCATTTGTTAGATGCTCAATTCCTTTCATCAAAAATTAATTCTAATAAGCGCACCCCCTGGAGCCACAAAAATGTTGTTTTTGCCCTAAATGATATTTATTTTCACACATCGTTTTATGTAAATTGACATTAGGGGGGGGGGGTGCGCTCATGGCCCAAAAAGAGGGATGTGCGCTTATTAAAGCATGTGCCCTCATTAGAATCAATACAGTATCTGCTGTCTGGAATATTGAATACACAAACGCTTTCCCAAATTGAGTATTACTAGCAATGGCTATTACTGGCAAGGGTTATTCATACACTTAAACCCCATTTCAGGATGACCCAGAATAAACAAAATTAGCATTATCAACAGTATGTATAGGTAACCCCTGGGTGAAAATACAAATCTAAAAAAGGAATGTCGCTTCTACAAAATGTGCTAACCTTTTTATATGTATAGCATGAGAAAAGTGGACACTTTTATTATTCTTAGTTCTATTCATGACTTTTAGTGTAATAAACGGACAACTTCTAATGATCCAATACTACATGCATTGTAAAACTGTATATCCTTGGCTCTACAGGGTTATTTTATTCTAATTATGCGTACACAATGAGTATGTGAATATGGCCCTAGATCCCCCGGCCCGATGTACATATCTGTTGCATATAATAGTTAAGTCCCCTATAGCACCCACTAGCTCTGGTATGCACATAATGGACACCGATAGCTCTCATACCAGGAGCTTAATTCAAAACATCCTGGGATCGCAACCCCAGCTATCTTAGTGTAGGCACATATCATAAGACCCGTCTAATGCAGTGGTTGCAGGCCTGTCAGGAATAGCAAGTCCTGGGATCACGTCACTATTCCTTTTCCAGCAATAAGATCACTGCGATCTTAGTGAAAGAATTGCATAGTGGTTTCACCTGAGAACAAGAGCACTTACAGGGAACCCTCCTGATCGAAAGAGTGAATAGCCTGCTGCATACATATATATAGAGGGGAGGGAGGACGTTTGCTGAGTGTCCTTGAGGGCTCTTAGGGCTACTCATGCATTAAGTGCACTGTAAGGTAATTCTTCCCTTCTCTCTCTCTCTTTGTCCTAGGGGGAGGGCACAATGCTTCTAATAGGCAAGCATAAATCATACATTCATGGGAACAACTCTTGAATACTGTACAGGGGTCAACTGCACCCTGTCCTGTTTTGTTAGCCCATATGGGGACGGGGAAAGACGGTATAAACAGTGTTGTGAAGAAGAGTGGCTCCACAGCTATTCCTTTATTTTGGGACTCTTACCCCTGTGCCCAGTCAGTACTTCTTGGAATAGTGTAGGAGGGTGGAGGCTAAGATCGATGCGATCTTAGTGCTGCCTAGGAAATGTGAATGCAGTCTAATCTTAAGATCACCTAATAGGATAAGGTAGAATAATTCCTAAGATCGCTGAGGTTGCGATCCCAGGATGTTTTGAATTAACCTCCAGATATACCTTTCGACAGTTGATATTTAATTAATTGCCATTGGTCAGTGTGACTATGTAAACATTGCTATCTCAAGACTGGAACTCTGTTTGGAATTATAGTCATTATAAATTGAGTTGCATCAAAACTCTGCCGAATTCATCCAAGCTTCATTCTTCCTTCTGATAAGGTACAGCAAGACCTCTATTGCATTAGCCTGGATGAAAGACCCCTCCCAATATATTACTTATGTGTGTAGCCCGACGACAGGCCAACTTGCAATATATACTAGTTACCTGATGCTAGAGCTGCTGTAATGGTTATTACTGGGTACTCGAATTTAGCCAAGTACTACTAATTGGAATGGTATGAATCCTACCGGTCCCATTCACAAACTTGAACATATCATTAGTTCTGTCAGGTATGAAAAAGCTATTTATAAGAGATTCAAGGAACCTCTAATACCCTAAATTTTATGGAAATATGAGGCAAATTAGTTAGTACAAAAGGCTCAATTGAAATGACTCGTCTTTTATAGGATTCATCTTATTCTTTTGATAAGGATTCAATGAAAACCTTGACCTAAAACACACACATGATAGATTTTATAATACACAGACATCAAACCTAGATTTTTACATTATCTTCGAACGTAAAGACAGCATTTCAACTCCAAAGTGTATTCAATTGAAGATTCTTCTCCATACTCCCTAAATGTGAACGTTGTAGTTCATTACTGATTTTCCTCATTGAGCCATCAGATGGCAGAACCGAGCTGCGGACTAAGGACACGCCAGGGGAGTCTCTTGTAATACCAGTAGGCTGTTTCATCATACCCAGGTGCGATCAATCGAGGCAATTCTTCCCATTACTCCTATTATATTCTGTAAGATCAATCATTGCGGTGACTGATCGTAGCTTGACACGATACTCTTCATGTTTAATTATTCTAAAGCAATACATGTGTAAAGGCTTTACATAAGAGTGGCATACGAAGAATAATATGGTGTTTCAAAAAGAATATCCATAGGAATGGTTTAGGGTGCACATAAGTCTTCTTAATCTCGAAAGTGTTATATTGTCCATTCCTTTAGTTGGTTATATGAAGAATATTAACAAGATATATTCCCTTCACTTTAGGCGATATTCTACTGTAGAATTAATATGTTAAGTGTTATTTTTATCCCCCATAATTATCTTACTTTTCACGACCATTCATAGAAGGCGTAGATTGGAACAAGCAATAGATGTAAATCAAGTAGTATGGTACTGAGTTTTCTTATCCAAGAAAGTAAACTTGATATAGGAAATATATTCTTCTTATGAGAATTATTCTGCTCATACGATTTCACTGTCATCTTGCCTTTAAGAAAAAGCAAGATGAGAACAAATCTTGAGCTGCCTTCTTGATTTAAGTTTCTTGAGTTAAGATTATTTTTCTTGAGAAAATTTCATAAAATTGGTCATTTTGTCCCTCAGCCAAGATATATCCTATATCTTACAGAGGCATAGGAAGCAAATCTTCATTGAGGGGGCCCAGTGGGGGCCCCACCTCGACCACCTTGAATTGTCGGCTCAAGCACAGTAGAGCCTATACGTACCTATATAAAGATTTTATACAAAAGTAATTTTTGAGGAATTTTAGAGCTGATTTGAGGATCAGGCCCCCAATTTCCCTATCCCATTACTATATCAATCTATTTTGAGATGCAAAGTTTTAGCTTCTTGTTCAATTCATTATGATTTCTTGGTAAATTTGGGGGGGGGGCAGACATACTCAGGCCCCACCTCCTTTATGATTGGGGGCCCAGGCCCCCGGCCCCCCTTTTCCTACGCTCCTGAATCTTAAAATGAGAAAGCCCAATTTCCTGATACACGATTCATTTCATCAGAAGTGTTTTCTTACATGTAGAAAACAATTAATCAAGATCTAATTAGAAATTGGGCAAGGAATATTATAAAACAAGCCAGATAAGTAGGCCTATTATTCTCTTTAATATCAGAAGATCTTCTCTTAGAGGCCAGCACTCACTGTTATGGTAAATAATTTACATTAGGGAGTATAAATTTACATCCTATACTGGGTCATAAAACCTTAGATGGGGACAAAATAAAGCAAAAGCTGGAGACAATTAATTTATAATTCATTTTGTGTTATGACCATTGATCTGATCATTGAATGAGGGAAATCAAAACAAACCACCTTTTGTGTAGATAACATTATGACACATGGGTGGAATGGCCCATAACATAACAATGAGTCCAAAGACTAATCAATCTCCACTGTCTGTCCCCAGGGAATTGGTAACCATGGTCCCTATCTAAAACATTTTCATATTCAAAAGTTAAATAAAAGCATAACTCCTATACAGACAAAATTATCCAAGTTTATGAAATACTGGATATGAGAAAGTATAACTTATTTGTAGAAAAAGTACAAGTAATTTGATTTAAAATAATTCTCTTCTATATGAATTATCTGCTTGCTTTAAGAAATATTTGAGAAAATGGAATCCTGATTTGAGAACACCTCTCCTGATATGATAATTTTTTTCTAGGATTATATTCCTTATATCAAGTACACTGGACAAACCAAGATTTCTAGAAGAATTTTGTTGCCTGCCGGACAAACTAGTCAGAAGGTAATTTAACTTAAAATGAGAAATGATTTTTCAAAATGAAAAAAAAAAATGTTTTAGGAGGTGGATTTATGGGGAACGTCTAGGGAACACAGACAATTTCTAAATTCTATAAATAGTAGTTCTTTTGCTTATTCTTTAAGTCGGTTAGTCGAAGCAAATGACAAGGTATTAGCTGGCATTTTCCCTTCATTTAAGATAATTTTATTCTACCATAAAAAAAATCATACAAAGAGCTTTTTCATCTCCCTTAATCATCTTACTCTTCATGACCATTCATACGAGTCTCAAACAGGAACAAGCAAGAGATGTCACTTACAATGCAAAAATGGTGTTTAGATCCTAAACACAATTCTAAACATATTCTTGCAACGTTTTTGTAATCACATTATTTTCCTAAACATGTTTAGCCAAACAATATGCTTAGCTCAAGTGTTTAGAAATGTAGCTGTTTAGGTTAAAACTTTGTGTTTAGATATCTATGAATTTTTGTGTTTAGGTGTTTATGAATTTTTGTGTTTAGATGTTTAAATGATTTGATGGAGAGTTAAGGTTCGCAGACATGTATGCATTAAAAAAAAGAGATATATTTTGTTTGTTTTCTCATTTACTGGGGGGGGGACATCAGCAGGTATTTACTTGTCGAAGTCTCCAAAGATGTCAGCCACAGCTATATATATATATATATATATATATATATATATATATATATATATATATATATATATATATGTGTGTGTACATGTATTACACACTGCATCAGAATTAGAGACTTGAGAAAGTACAACAGCTTGGCAGGAAGGGCATTGCCTTATCTATTCCAGAATTACATCAAATAGGTGTCAGGCATGGAGCTTATTGATTATTTTATGCTAATGATGGTGGCATAAGGTGAACTTAGTCAATTTTCTATTGCCCTTTCTATTCACATGACATTCTATGAAATGAAACCATGATAAACATGGGATTTGGGGATATTTGTCACAACAATTGATTATAACTATGTGCAGATAGTCCATTCAAATGTAGTGCTGCTACCTGGTGTGGATTTAACATCCAAGTATCTAAACATATTGATGTTTAAATCTAAACACCTATTATTCAACTGTTTCAACTCTAAACATCTAAACATGTTTAGCGTAAACGTTTATGTAGTTAGAATAAAAGTGTTCATTTCCTAAATGTGTAGTCGATGAGACACCTAACTGACCTATATGTTTAGGTTTTAAACGTGTTTAGACCTAAACATGTTTAAAATCTAAACACCATTTTTGCAGTGTATGTAAAGGGTATTGTTTCATTTAAAGTATTGCTCATACACTCACCCCTGACATTTAAATTCCAAATGTAATATGGCAATGATTTTGACAATATTATTCAAATCAGAGGATAAACGCTATAAATATATTATGTGGTTATCTGATAATTAGTAAATGTAAAAAGAAAATGCAAAGCAATCTGTACATTTACACATACAGCGGCGCCTTTGAACTTCTGCCAAACTCTCTGAGATGCCTTACGTTCAAAAGGGACACTTAATCTAACTAAGTGAGGACTAAGTGAGGACAACGTATATAGATGGGCTATATAAAGCATGCTTTGGTGAATTTTATATTTTGTTACTTTAATCTAACAACAGTAATGGGCTAAGTGATGGCTGCAAAGTGAAAGATCAATTATTCAGTTGAGAACACTTAAAGTTCAAATTGAAGTAGTCCTATTGCTACGAGTGAGGTGAACCATATATTCACCCTGATGCATTCCTCTCTTGTACTGTATACTGTTACCTGACTGTTAATCCCCTACAGTATTAGGTTTGTGTGAAGAAGGGACGTTGGGTTTAAATGTCTCATACAACACGCTGTATCTAATTTTGTGTTGGGCTTCTAGCTTTCTGACTGTGACTATCTTTCCCAGTGAACCTATTCTAACTATCTCATTCTTATCAAAATGCCCAAAATTGGTCTACTGCATATATTTACGGTTATTCAAATTATAGTATTCGGTTCCCGACAGGGCTTTTGCTGAACAAGGCTGATGAATGCGGCCCTTTAACGATAACATACCCTTCCTTCATGCAATAGGTAGGCCTATAAGTTGTTTCTAGTTAGTGACAGGCATATCGTTTAATACTTAGGGCCCATCTTGGTTAAGGCTGCAACAAGACATGAATACATAGATTTCTCGTGTTCTTCATTTCTACCATAAGCACACATGTGGTAGTAAGATCTCATTCTGCATTCATATATGACCTTCCTGGGCCTCCCTTGATATGGCGTTATGATTATGGTAATCAGTTCTTTTCCCGCTTGGTATTCTGACATATTTGCCATTTCTTGATATCCAACGTGGAATTCACGTTGTTCTATTTTCGGATTAGTGAGTGCGAGGACTATACCTAGAAAAGACTAGGCAAATCATACCAGGTAAAAACGTCAGCTGCACTTCTCAGCTGCAGGTATTACTCTACCAGGCTACATGCAACAAAATAGTAATTA
Organism: Acholoe squamosa; assembly: GCA_949317995.1. Classification (NCBI taxonomy): domain Eukaryota; kingdom Metazoa; phylum Annelida; class Polychaeta; order Phyllodocida; family Polynoidae; genus Acholoe; species Acholoe squamosa. The sequence continues at coordinate 83,534,136 of OX439035.1, read as the reverse complement.
AAAAATTACTTTTCACTTGGAAATGTCTCTGTTAAATACAGCTATCAATGATGCGCTCAGTGTGAGGACATCAAGAATGCAATAAATCAGTCCTATATTTACTATTATCTGGCATTGAGCATGCCCCTGTGTCAATAGGTCTCGGACAACATCAGTATAGATTTCTTCAAGAGACTGTCAAATTAAAGACAAATGATGATGGAAGCAAAACAAACTCTTTCAACAAGAGATACTGCCCTAGCCATATCATTGGTTCAAATCAAAGTCTTAGGGGTCACATTACATTAAAGACCAAGAGCTCAAAATGGGCCTAAAACACGGAATCTGATGGTTTCCACGAGATCAGATTGGCGACCTAAATATATATATATATATATATATATATATATATATATATATATATTTATATTTATATGATCTACATTCTAGAAGGATAGAATACCCTATTAGATCACGTCTAAGTGAAACATTATAACTAGAAGAAAAATGTTATGAAAAAAAAACAAGTGGAGATCCCATTTACCAATATATAAAAGTCTTGAAATACTATTAAGCACCATGAATTCAATTCTGTTTGTGATGGCCTCGATTTGTTACGAGTATTGAGGACCCATATTGTATAGAGATGTACAGAAATTGAGGCTTCTTCTAGGTAAGATAACTCTGTCTTTCCAGGTTATGATAATGTATAGGGGCCTAATTGGCATCTTACTTCATCAGAATCAGATGTCTTTCATCATCTAATCCATTAGGTTGACCCAAGATGTCCGGGGTGGGTGTGTTTGTGCCAGGAATGGCCTTGTTAGCGACCTCTGAACTCGTTAAGGACCAGACTGATAATGACTCAGACTTTACATTTCATAGGGGGTCAGTATGATACATGAATACAGCCATTGAGGTTTACTAATTAGGAAACCATCAATTATTGTGACAAATGTTCAGATCTCTTGAGCCCTCAATGGTGTCAGAGCACGATGTTGGCCCGCAATAGCGTCAGGTATCTCCAAAGGGTTATAGGTCCAGAACAAAAATAAACAGCGTTTCTGTGTTAAATGCCCACCACAGGGAGCAAAAGCGATGAATAAGTTCAAAGATTTATTATTTTGTTTTGCAATTCAACGAATGTATTTCTTTGTTAATTCAAGGTTGTCACTACATTGTTTCGATGTTGATAGTTGTGAGATGATACTGAGTTGACAGAATCAATGTTGAACTGAAAACAATACTTCAATTTTGACTTGTCCACTGTAAATCTGGTGTTGAAATGGTGATGGTTAACAAAACTGAATCAGATTCATGGAAAGTATTGAAGACAAGTATCAAAAACAATCTGAACACACATCAACCAGTTTTCAACGTTTATTTCAGATTCTGTGTCTAAAAACGTAATTCAAACCCTGTATGATTTGTTTTTTAATTAGATATGCAAAAAGGACATTAACTTTTATGATATTGGTCAGTTGATTGTCTTCATACTGATAAAGTATTACATGAGCTGATAGTTCCAACGTATCTAGCTTGTGTATTCCATGTAGCATAGTTAAAACATCATAATTATCAATTTCTTTTCCAAGTTATTTGTAAAAGTCTACAAATCCATAATTCATCTCCATAGCCGAGAAACATAACTCATGACAGGTATACCCCCGCTCTTAATTAAAACCATCTCCGCAGGGGATGCCTTATTTGTCAGAGGTGGGCGCCACTGTAGCACACACCTGGAGGTATGCAGGTGGCTGTACCTCAGGTATGCTCTAGTCTATCCAGTCGTCTGTTCAGCATATCCGTGATCACAGCTTCTCCAACTGTAGAGACAACAGCAGGCAAGGCGGACTACCCAAGCCTCCAGATCGACCCTCAAACAGCATGCTCCAGTTAGGGTAAGTACAGTCAGCCCTTAACCTCCACGGTACAGGATAAGATGGGCGTGGGGTAGTTATTGTATTTTAAGTGGCCGAAGAATTATTAAGATTATCCTAAGGCCTATTTACCCGTATCCATTGGAAAATAATAAAGATGGACATTGAATAGAGAACAGTATACTTCCAGGGAGTTTTTGGTAAAAAGGAATGTGCCATACTTTGTTAGTGGGAAGTGATCGTGAATGTATAACAGTGGACATTCCATATAGATACAAGTCAAGCGGTAGGATATTTCTATAATAGGTTTGGGTGGTCCCATTTAGAGCTGCCCTATTCAAAATATCTGAATCCGACTTTTATCAAAATTTGTTAAAGCCAACTCCCCCATTCAAACGTTTAACTTCTGTCTAGTGTAAATACTCTCTGTGTGCTCCATTGGTAAATGCAATATTATTGGCTAATTTCGTGCAGGTTGAGATGAAAGACAATATCATAAGATACTATAATTTAGGCCAGGAGGGCATTTCCAAACGATAACTATCGATATGATTTTGAAATGACACCCTGCAGGGACAAGGCTATGGGTTGAACTCAGGTTAAGAAAAAGATAAGGAAACCTTTCTTTTGCCTTATAAACATTCGGTTTTCTGCTTTAATGAACATAGATGGTGCCATCCAGGTTTTATAAGTATAGAAACACCTTATCCGGGCCTTATCAACCGACTTTTGTCTAAAGATCATAGTCACGCAAAACAGAAGTCAGCTGATTTCGCTCCGTGTATTTCCCTGCAATTAGATTCATAGGGGTGGATGCAGGTGAATGGCCCAAGGGCTAATGATCAGGTAGATATCTTAATGGCTGCGCTCATTCTAATTTGTCCTGATCTGAAGATGCAACATTTGCCGAGTTTGTACTTTGATGTTGTATGGAATTCGTGCATATACGATATGTGATAGAATGATAAGAATAATGATTATTTTGGCCATATATCAATACTAGTCTATAGTTTAAAATCTTAGGGTATAAGACGCACCCCTCAATTTGGCTGCTTCTATATGAGGGGTTCTATCCTCCCGTTTATGTGGGTTATTGCAGTAGGGACAGGGTGAGATCAACTTCAGATAACACATCGTATCATACTTAAACTGCCGCAAGCAATGTCGATATAATTCAAGTTAAATGGAGTGGTTCGACCATGTGTTTTTGTCTAAAAATCTCTCAACTATAACAGGCAAGATTGGGTGGGCTAACCCATGACTCTGCTCTAGAACTGTCATAGCTCAATCCACCACAGAAGCTGAAACTACAGGAGGCCATTTCGTAACACACTACGACTGCTCACTCGTAGTGGGTACCCTTAATGTAGTTATATTACAGCACAATAGTATTGGTCATGTATTCCCTGTCGCACAAGCTACGACTGCCCTACCAAATGCTGTGTAATAACTACATACGTGCTGATCGTACATGTATAGCAGTCTTGGCCACTTGTTACGATCACTGAAACTAGATCTAAGTATTTGGCTTTCAAATCGTAGTGGCTGTGTGCAGTCGCAGTATCTTAAGAAATAGCCTCCTGAACACTTAGGGTCTAAACCTATGGCTGATTATTTGAATCAGTGAGAGTTCATGTAAAATTTGGCTTCAAAGTTATTGAGGTATGTTAAAGGGTGAATGAAGGTTTTTAAGATGAAGTTGATTTAATTAGGTGGGGATTCATACTCAGAATGAGTATAATATGGGTCCAATCTGTCCCAAACATTATCTGCCCCAGAAAATTCAACAAGTTTGATACAGTATTTCTGAAAATTAGCAAGGACGACCAAGAGAGGGTTTTATATTCATAGGATAATGTGTGTATAGAAACATACCAGCTTACATTGGCCAATGAGTATATCATTCAAAATGTGTGTTGCATCCCCCTAAAACGCCCCATACATTATGGTTTTTCTTCTGCCAAGAGAGGTCATCACCAAAACATCTGGTCTTTTCTTTTAATGTTACACATAGCATACAGTCCAAAATATCAAATAAAACACCTCAATCACTCTAAAGCTGCCTGTCCGGCCTTTTCTCATACTTCACCCCTTGGTTTCTGATAAAGTCTGACGATGTTGAATTGAATTGACTATTGATATTGAATTCAATAGCACAATTCGCATCATGCATATCAGTTAATTGGTAACCAGTATACTCCTCCTTTGAAATTGAGCACTAGGAGATTTAGTTACTCTATACACATGGGTGGGGTTCGTGTGGCGTCATCTTACAACACTTATTATAGGATTGCTATTCATGTAGTATTGGATACATGCAATGGACAAAGCGATACTTCTAGAATAACAACCCCAGGTAGCAAGGATACATTGGGCCAATGTTGGCTTATATTGGGCCAAGCATGGCCAAGCATGGCCCAATGCTTCATTGCTGATTGAAAAGGTTCTCACAATAGACACACTGAAAACCTAGAAGTTCTAAAACTAGTCAGCGGTGACCACTTTAGGTCCTCAAGTTGACGATACCTAAAACTACAGCTTTAGGTAGTCAAAATGACAACTTTAAGTCGTCATCCTGACGACCTGAGTCATCAATATGACGACTCTGTACTGTCAGTATTGTCATCCTGATGACTTAGGTCGTCAGGATGATGACCTAAAGTCGTCATTTTGACTACCTAAAGCTGTAGTTTTAGGTATCATCAACTTGAGGACCTAAAGTGGTCACCGCTGACTAGTTTCGGATATTCCATGTTTTCAGTGCAGCTTAGAAGTGGATATTTTATACAGACCATGACTAAATGATGGCTCAGTCCTTTGAGGTATATCCCTTGTGCTTACATTATGTAACTTATATGGCAGGTGATTGGGTATGTCATCTATAGTCAATATATCATCCAGTGAGTATTTAATACTCGTCTTTGTATACGGTGCTGTACCAACAAATGTAATACCATCAGCTACATTTTACACTCTGTGCTATAAGATGGGATGCTGTCATACAGCCTTTTGGCAGTAATATCTATAATGCATTGTTTTTTTTTATTTTATCTAGGATAAGCCTATATTTTAAAAAAACATTTGTGGATTTTATCAAAGGTATGCATGGCAGTGTAGGGGCACGGTTTGTAATAAGCGTCACGTAGGTACGAGTTGGTCAATCGGGATACAAATTAATCATATCACACATCGCCCTATGTGATAGCTAGCTATGCGTAACATATCATGCTGTTAGATGAATTGACCATGAAAACAATAGATAAAGTGACTTAAGATTTGATGTCAGCCCTACTGGACGTACTTTGTACCATCAGCTCCATTTAAGAGATTTGTAAACAGTTCCCTGGAGCTTTTGCAATTGTTTATGACAGGATCTGGTCCCTAGTACATTATCTTTAAACTCGTCAGGTTGAAGACCTGAGGTCCTCAGGCAGTGTCAGAAGAGGTGCAGACAGGGGGCAGCACATAACAGGGTGTAAAATCCCTCAGTCTTCCTCTCCTCAGTCTTAGACTCAGATTCTATCAAGTAGCATCATCATGTGAATAGAGGGACTGGGCTCGAGGCTGCCTCTCCTCAGTAGAGTCTATGACAATAATTATGTTGACAATATGTAACTAACTCACAAGGTGTAGGTATGTACCATTCATGTTTGATGGTCAGAATTTTGGTGTAGGACCCCCCTTTCGCTTTACAAGATGTCCCCAATGGTATGCCTCATAGGAGGTGATTTTATCCACCTCCAGGTTACTCACAGTTCATCAGCTTATGTAGAGCTTTGAGAGCTGGATTAATGTCTCAGCTCCAATGTTGCTTGTGGGAATGGCTGGCCAGATGGACTCCAGAGAGTACATAGGGACCTGAGCATTAGTGAATAGTGATTCTGACTTCATTTGTATTCAATATAATTATGACCCGAAGGCTGACTGATAATAACATGGTGGCCCCTTACTCACATTAGCGTCTCACATTTACTTTCAAAAGCATTGTTACACTTGAACTGAAACAAAGAATAAGAAGATGGTGGGGTTTCGAGCCTTCTGCTGCAGTTAAGTTAATGACTAGCTAGTATTTTGACCTTTGCTATGGGTGATGCCCATTCTATAGATGCCAATTAAAAACCGCACTGTGCTTGAGAATTATAAAAAGAACCCTTTAACAAACAGCTATTTAACTGCAGATAACTTAATCACCTTGGTTATCACATCAGCAGCCCTACTACCTTTCCCGATTAATTATTGCCAACCAGACAGCCACCTACAGGCAGGCAGACCATACTGAATGACACCCCCCCCAATTCCCTACCTTAAGTTAATCATGATCGCTCTCCCTCCCAAACACACAAACGCCATTACTGTCCCACCCCCATTATTTTGCATACCGAAGTGGCCCGTATAAGCGCCCGGGCGCCCATTAATCTCAATCTCACAGTACCTCCTGTGCTTATGAGACTTATTTGAATTCTTGTTTTAGTGCATTATAAGATTAATTTCAATACCGCTAGACCCCCAGTGCTTATTTGAGACCCCAGCGCTTTAATGGGCCATTACGGTAATTAGAATATCCAACCTAACAGGAGAATGGTTCACGCCCTTCAACTGATTAGTTAATACTTGTGATGATGACAAACTGATGTTGCATCTTTACAGCCATTAATGCACCTGCTTGCTGGCTGGAGCTACTCACCCATGAAAATTGATGAGACACAACCAAATACAGGAACCTTATTGGCATAGAAACTATAAGATTACAACATTTTTCTATTAGTATAGGGGCTGGGTGTAGCTAGCCGTCAGGGTCCGATAGGTTTTTGAATTTTGAAAATTCATTGATTAGAAAAAAGTTACGAATCTTTGAAATGTTCAAAGCAATTCACAAACTCAGGATTTGGCATATACATAGGTGAGGATTATATGTGGGATTTAACGGTACGCGGACCAGAAGGCAGTATCTACTTCTAAATTCAGTGGCTACTGAGAGTATACTGATCAACCACTGCATAATTCAGTAACCACTGCTTTTTCAGTACAGAGTCATGGTAGTCTACTGATCCTCAACTGAATTTCCTGTATGAATTCAATAGCCTATTGGTCCTCTGCTGGTATCACTTTATCCATTCATAGGTTAGTGCTGATGAGCTAGACTCACATCATTGATATATCCTGTAGTGATTACAGATAGGCACAGGCAGGCTAAAGGGGTGAATGAAGATGAGATATTACTCACTGGCAGTAAGTAGTACCTAATGTAATGGACCATCCAGCAATTCTTGTCGCACTCATGACAATTCCCAAATATGATTTATAACTAGTGGCTTCGCCACTAGATAGTGTGGGCACATTGTACTCCCCCCCCCCAGAGCAGTGCGGGAAAGCACCCATCAGTGAGCCTCTCTTTGACCCATATTCAAAATGCCATGGAGAGACGATGCTCAGCTTAGGGCAAACTGTGTGCTATTTCCACTGCAGATTGTGCCCCATTTCGATGGCAACTGTGCCCCATTTCCACAGCAAACTGTCTACCATTTGCATGGAAAATTGTGCCAGACAGTAATCAGAAGGACCCAAGTTCAAATCCCCAGGAGCAGGAAACTTCTTCAGTGGGAGGTATATATATATATATATATATATATATATATATATATATATATATATATATAAGTTAACTCGCTACCAGGGAATAATAATACCGGTAATAACGATAGTAATAATGATGATATGAGGTAATAATAAATAAGCTACAGTAATGTAAATGATCATATCACAAACACATGAGTTTGGTGGGTTACTGACCTTGGGGCTATCAGCACCATACATGCCTTTATTAAAACAACTATAATAATTAGTTAACAAAGCATAGTCAGTAAAAATGCATAATATAATAACAATGGTACAGTAATAACAATAGTAATAACAATAGTATTAAATAGTAAAAATTAAAATTCCAGGGAACACCCAGCGTGGTGTTACCTGTACAGGTGAAAACGAGCCAATGACGGTTAGCTTGAACACGCCCCCTTTTATACCAGTGGAGTTGTTGACCATGACGTCACACTATGACATCATTGGTATCCTTACGAGCTGAAAGTAGTCCCTAACCGTCCGCGGCTAATTATATAAATATACACGAGTGTATATAGTTCCATATATATATATATTTAAAACTTAGTGTTACCAAACCACCTATATCAAATAATTTACATTCAATTATTTTAGCTTCTATAATCAAGGTGATTTGGAATATGGATTACATAGACAAATAGAATAATATTCTGACATGGAAATGATTAGATGGAGTTTGAGATTCTGCTCCTGTCCCTATCATATATGATACAAAAACTGTGGATACCTTGCAGGGGTAGACACCCGGGGGGCACTCTCTATGTAATATATACACATATGTGCGGCTGGCAAGGGTACTTTTTCAAGGAAAAGTCCCTGGCAAGCCTCCTGTTTCAGCCACAAATGTCCCTAGCAAGGGTCTACTTTTGAGCAAAATGTCCCTAGCAAAGGTAAACTTTCAACGAAATACCCCGATTCACGTGGAAAATTCAGAAATTTTCATGAATATTCTCCAAGTTTTCATGAAAATAGCATGAACAAAATACACATTTTCTCCAAAACAAGGTCAGTTAAAGATATTTTGTGCAAAATTATGTCAAAAGTTCCCTACCAAGGGAACGAGTGCCTTAGTAAGGGTAAGGGTAGTCAGGGGTTCAGCCCCACACCCGTATCAAAAAAAAATTAAGTACCCCCCGGGGGTAGACACTAACATTTTGGGCTGATGGCCAAGTATATTGCAATACATCTTTAAATATTCTAATGGCCAATTCAAGGGGAAATCTAGAAAAATCTTACTGGTCAGGAGCCTGTGAAGTGTGGCTGGTCCCCTTTTCAGTTTCCCTCTTTATACTGTTGGCATCTGCACATAATAATCTGGGGCTTGGTATTATCAAATAAATGCCTGGTACTACCTTGAATTAGTAGCTGGTCAGAATCCAAGTTGAATGTATCACCTCCCTGCCACCACCATTTTGTTTTGACTGGAGTGCCTCAGGGAGCATGTGCAAGGGGAGGTTCCTAAGCTGGTAACTGGCAATGGTTACCAACTGTGTTAGGAGAGTGATCCCACATGTGGGGATGTCAACAATGACTCAGATGTCAACAATGTCCACCTGGAAAGAAAAGGTGCAAGATTTGCTGGGCCACCCTTTGAGGCCAAGGCAGGAGGAAGTGATGGCCAGGATTTTATAAAAGGAGCTTCTGAACTTGGTCAGAATGTAAACATTGCCATGTGCTTTCTCACTCTCCAGGCACAACTCCCCAAAACCATTCCCACAACAAAGTTTGAAAAACATTCTGATAATAACTGTCCAAAAATGATTGAAAGGGAATAATAACACATGTTCACAACAAGGTAGGCTTGCAGGGGAGTCTTTTAGGAAGTGATTTGAGCAAACTGTATAACATTTGGTGGTACCATCCCAGAGTTTGGAGACTGTGAAGTGGTAAAGATGGGCATTCTGACTCATAGCTGTAAGGGGAAACCAGGCCTACAATACAGTGTACTCATAGGCCAAACAGGCCTATACTGACACCCTGAGACAAACCTTACTCTCTGCATATACATGTGCTACTGACACTAGGTTAGATTAAACCAAAGACGGCCACATACCATGAGACGTCCACCCCTAAAAAATAGCCATAACATTGGATTTTGCTACTGAATCAACATTACAAACTGGAAGTTTTGATGCTCATCAATGATTTAATAATGTTGCTGAAGTGTATTTTACATAGCAAATATGTTTGGTGGACGTCTCTAGGTATGTGGCCGTCTTTAGGTTAATCTACCCTATACAAATTCTACTCTGTGTATACCACAGACACTAGCTAGCAGGCCAGCCAAGTCTAGTGGGTATGACTTGGCTGGTAACAGATCCCACTCAATCCAAGGGGGTTGAAAAACAAGTCATCGTTTCATGCAGTATGGGGAACTGGGAGGTTTAGGTAATGTCCTATGTTCAAGTATAGACACTTTACTTTGTAAATTCACTTACATTGTTGCCTGTCAGTTGAATGAAACTCTGCTACATATCCATTTGTAAAATGTTCCCTGGTCAAAACCTCTGTCACTGTGTTGTGGTTTCATGAGATCCAGCTAGCCTTACCCCTTTCCCTACAGGGGGAGGTAGCACTGCCCCAGACTGGTCTAGTACTGCCTTCACACTTCACTGACCATGAGGGTGGTTAGCAGTGGGCAAACAAGTTCAACCCCCATACCTAGAGGTCACTACTAGTGTGAATCAGGTGTCTCCATCTACCCAAAATGTTCAGAAATGCAAACAAATATGCACCACAGCACACCACATAGTGCAAAGATGGCCAACTTGGATCCAGGATTTTGATAACTGGGACACCTTTGAGGCTACAGCAATTATACAGTTAGGTATATGAAACTATCAGAGTTACAGACAAACAATATAAGGCATTACTTTACATGTCAACCCACCTTATTGGTCAAGACTAGGATGCTTATGCCTCAAACTCAGTGACTTTCCCAGCCCCAACTGATAGAATGGGACACTGTTATCGACTGCACCATGTATACACACTAGGTACAGGCGATGTAGATTGACTACACAGACACTCTTAAACAAACTGCACTCGGTGCACACCACTGTCCACTTTGTTTATACATATCATAATTGCCTGTGTATAGGGGTCACAAATGAACACAGGAATTGTATAAGCACAGTGGACAGAAGTACATTTAAAGTAATTGGCGCAGGTTGCCAGAGGAATGAAGGAACAGCTAGCACACACCATGCAGTTTACGTCACTTTTAGATACCCTGAAGTGTGCTAATAAGGGGGCTGTGGAGTTCTATTTGTGGTTGAGTGGTTATAACTACCCTACCTGAGTGGGGATCAAACACAGCTGTTCTGGGGTGGTGCATGTAGGTAGAAGGGTAGACTCAGGTAAACTTCAACAGTGTCTACACTGTGCATTGGTCATATACTTTAGGTCTATCTTTGTACAAACATGTGGACCTCCCAGACTCACACTGCTTCAGCATCCAAATATGAGAATGGTTGCCATGGCATCCATTCAAAGGTCAGGAACCCTCACAAATGGTTGTCTGAATAACCGAAAATGTGTTTGTTTTTGAATTTATGGCCAAAATATGGGGGAATAATATACCTGCAGTATGACCCATAAAAAAGCATGTCTCTTCATTAGGTTCTATGAGTCGAACAACAAATATCATCCACAAAAGAGCTCTTCATAAAAGGGAGTGATCATTTTTGAACAACAATGGGGGGGGGCTGAGTTTTGGGGCCAGGGTGCAGAAAAAGAAAATTTGGCCCTTCCTCACATGGGCCAATTTTTTGGAGGGCATCACCCTTTTGAACTATAGTTCCTGAAAACAGGTGAAATTATCATCCCCCCCCCCCTTCAGAGGGGCTGAAGAAATGTTGACCCCAACCTTCTGATACCCACCAGTCCCCCCCCCCCTTATGAAAAAAATGGTCACTCCCTAAAGTAAGATTTATTAAGTGTTTGATTTATGCTGAATCTACCCTACCAGGAACAAAGTGTATAGATACATTAGCCAAAGTCACAATCCAACTCAACTTTGAGCAAATATGCAGATATCTTGTATTTTTTTCTGTAATCCTCTGCAACCCGATTTAGATTCGGGCTATCATCCGGTTTACTACAGGCTTTGATCCATTCAAGACATTGCTTGGTTGCTGGATCCATGGGGTCAATAGACAAAATTGGTTTGGGAAATCTAAAAAAGCTCCACACCTATCATGTGCTTCTTTAGACCAGTATCTCGAATCACTTTTGCATGTGTTCCATGCAAAACATTTTTCTGGCATTTTGGAATGCTTACATGTACATAGATCTGTATAGGTATGCTGTATGCTATATAGGTGGCTGTTTGATCCCTACCATGCAGTGAGCCTGCAGTCTCAGTTGTATAGTGTTAAAAGACCAAAACTCGGACACTATCCATTTCTGCACTCTCTTGTGCCTACTACTAGTAATGGAGCACATGCCTAATTATGGCCTATATTATGTGTAATTGACACAAGCATCCACCTATACCATTTTGAGATATAGCACTGACTTCTTGAATGAGGTAAAATGTTTAATGGCTTAAACAGGCAATAACCCCAGCTAGCACCTAGAAAAATCTTACTAGTTCTCAGCCAAAATTACTGGCCATTGGCTTAATCAACTGATCAACTGCCTGAGGCCTACAGTGCGCATGGCCGAGGGCAGTGGTCCAACAATTCAACCCTGATGCACAGGTAGCAATCAGTGTTCTACCATAGTTTCCTATGGCTATGCCCTATTCAGTTACCTCACAAACTGACAAAGCACCCAGTCCGTGTACAATACTGATGCCCTGAGACATGAAACAAACCTCTCTGTACCTTTTGCATAATATACAGTTGACACCTTGAGATCCTGTTGGTGAGATACACATAAACAGGACACCATTGTTAAAATTGACATTTTCTATTTTTAAGCAGGCATTTCCGGTTCTCTTACAGACCTCACATCATCATGACGTCGAACTCCTCCAACATCCCTCTGAACTGCACAATGTTTGGGCAAGGAGCATTCCTCCAAAGTAGTTCAAACATGACCATGACACTGGAAGAGTACCTGTATGATCATAACTTTTCTGCACAAAATAACAACATTCCATGCAGCCCTCCTGCAACAACAGATGACCTCTTATTCCCGCCCATTGATCCCAATGACTGGGAAGCTTCGATGGAGCTGCTAAACACCCTACATTGGTACTACGTTCCACCTGTCATAGCCCTGGGAATCTTGGGTAATATGATTGTGGTCTGTCTCCTCCTTTTGCCATCATTACGGCAGGAGTCCAGCAGCCATTACTTGTTGGCTCTCAGCCTGGCTGACTCTGCCTTCCTGGGCACTCTGTTCAGTTTGTGGATCAGTGTTCTGGGGATAGACCTGTATAATCGGCGTGGATGGTGTCAACTCATGTCATTCATGACGAGTCTCACCACTTTCCTACCTCTGTGGTATATGGTGCTGTTTGCTGTGGACCGAGCCTTCATCCACTACCACCCTGTTAATTCCATCTCCACCGGTGGTGGTCGTCACAGCAGCCCTCTTCGAGCTAAAATCGCCATTATCGGTGTGCTTATCATCGGAGTGGTGATCCATGTGAATACTAGCCTCACATTTGGAGTGGTGGACTTCCCTGACTTTAAGAAGTGCATGGTACTTCCACGGTTCATCCCTTACCTTAATTCGTTCAGCCTGGTGGACAGCTTGGTGAGCATCATCATCCCCTATACCCTTATCATGACTGCTCTGCTAGCTATTCTCTGCAAACCCTTTCATCGCCATACATGTAAAGGTGAGTCAGGCCCTCATATTTCTGGTAATAAGCTTGTAGCAGAGGTGGATTTAGATGGGGCAGCATGAGCTGGCACTTCCTGCTTTTTGACTGAAACTAAGAGGTTGTACACTTCATTTTACTCCAAAGTCAAGGAGGTGGGACCCACTCCTTTTACCCGCTGCTCTGTCAAATTCTGAATCCACCACTACTGTTGTATGCATAAACATAGGAAGACAAAAGTAGTGGGAGAATTTCTGAAAAAAATCTAACATCACTCAGGAATACACAGATCTACAGACAGCTATTTCGCTTAGGTATTTTATGTATTTCATGCTATTTCAAATTGAAAATAATGCATTATAGGATGGCAAAATGCTGATAAGCTATGTTTTGGGACTCCACCAATGAAGATATAAGGCCTTTTTCATCTATTCTAGACTTCTTCAAATTGAATAGTTAATGGCACAGCAAAATATTGAATGACATGTACTTCAAAATAAAGTAAAATTTGTGGGATCTTACTGGTTAATAGGGAATTCACTGAATTAATAACATTCAACTAGGACAAAACACTCTCAATTTAGACTGATTTTATTGATGTATTCCTTATTGAAATAATAGAGCACAGGGTTGATAATACTTCGGAGAAGCTTGCATGGGCATCATCTAAATCTAAATCATTGCTTTTCTTTACTTTATACAGAGATGCCATGTGGTACATGTGATTCTGCAGGGACCCGATCAGGAGCAGCCAATACCAAGTTGACGTGGCTGACAATCCTGGTGCTCTCAGTTTTCCTGCTCACCAGACTACCCAGCGAGGCTTTCAGGATACTCAACATAGTCCGCAACCTCTCTGACACAATCTCCCACCCTGACCCACAGGAGTTCCTCCTTCAACAAATAGCACAGAAGCTGATGCTCCTCAGCTATGCCATCAAGCCACTTATCTATGTGGTCCTGCACCCCTTTTTAGGCAGGTTCTGCAGCCAGAAGTTAAGGTCTAGCTGCCTGCGTAGACAGAGCACAGTGAGCACTGTGACAATATTGGTTGGTCATGTCATCTCCATAGAGGAGGAGACACCCCTTAATGGCTGCACAGATGTTACTGCTCTGTGAGCTGTATAGTATCGGTATCTTTTCCTGCATAAAAGGGGAAAGAAATCCAACTCCCTCATTATAACAAATTTTAAATGTTGCTAATTGGTCTGGTAGCACAAAGCCATATTTCAGCATAACCGCAACTCCTCCGATATAGTTTTTTTTTTCTCTGCTAATCATTTATCTATAGGGTCTAGGTTATAATCAGGCAGATTTGGAGTTCTCACCCTTGAGCTAACTGAGATATCCAAGATGGCAACTATAGCGCTAATGAAAACCTAAAATCTACAAGTCTCTGCTTCTAATCAACTTAGAAACACAAATGAAAAGGCAAAGAGTATGATTTTTAGGCCAGGGAATGCATTCCTGCTATTTCTGAGAAGCTACCCGGCATTCATTTTAATATGATTCTGACCTAATTACCTATCTAACAACCCTACATTTGGCCAGAAAAATTGAAATCCTGGCTTTGATAAATATTTCTATATTCAGTTCTGTTTGGCTTAAAGACACATATGAATGTTCAAGAGGTATATCCTAATGATTATGAATTCATTCTCATCACTCCCAGCCGGCACGTCCACAAGGGACCTAGATGGGATTCCTCTGGGCCTCTGGGCTAGCCCAGACATGAGCTCAAGCTGGTAAATGTCTGAGCTGCCATATGGGGACCAGTTGGGCTAGCCCACAAACCTATTTTCACAACATATGTATATTATTTTTGGAAGGTTTTACACTGTTTATATGCAATGACAGCTCTTCCCCTTCTCACATCGCATTGGCAATATTTTTAAATAAGTCTATCAATACCATTCTAATTGAAAATAAAAGAAATAAAAGCAAAAAACATATAATTTAGTTCACATTCTCTATAAAGTAAGCTTGGGTCTCCACCTGAAAAATGGTGAGGACCTCTCAGGACTAGAACCATTGACCTTTGGATATAGATTCCAGTGCTTTTGCTACTGAGCTAATTTGGTTGATGGTTGTAGTTGAAATGGTAGATAGATAGCTAAGAGAGACATTATTGTGCAACACGTTCTTTTTACATTGTTAAATAAGGAAAAGCCCGAGTTGTCAGATATGTCCTAAAAGGCTTCTTCTAGGAAGATTATGATATTGCTCGATGAATCGTTCAAAGTGTGTGCAAAAGAAGACTAGTTACCTAAGACTGATTGTAACATCTGAAGTAACCTCTGCCATCTAGCCTCCCCTTCTTTCTGATTTAGTGTAACCTCAACTTCCAGGGATATATCAGTTGAAACCATAATGCAAAAGCTATGATTGTTGCTAAAAGCAACATATGGCTTGCCTTAGGATGTTAGATAGTTATCGACTCAAAAATCTATTGTTATCTTCAGATTTAGGGTGCTCAACCAAAAAATTATGTCAGAAAAATCAAATAAGGAATTCAGATGTCTTCTGAGAAGTTGGACTAATGCATTCCTTGGCATCATTAAGATAGGTTTGACTATTTGTTTCTCTACCTTAAATGGAACAACAGATTTAAAGTTTCCTTTAGTAAGTTTCCCTTAGTATTTAGGCCTTAACCTTTCCAGCTGTATTTACATCTAGAGATGCATCAATCAAAGTTGAAAGCTAAATGCTATGATCAGAGATATATTAGTTCACTTCAGCAAGCTGTTACCCGCAAAGACATTGCACTAAAATAGGGTGGGCAGTGTCAGCCAAGAGTAGGGATGTTAGATAGCTAATTAGGACAGAAATTCAATATGGAGGTCAAATATCTTCTCAAAAATAGCAGAAATGCATTCCATGACTTCATACTCTTTGAAAATCTATCTGTGTCTCTAAATTCAACAGGACTGCAGATTTGAAGTCTTCATAAGCATTCAGGCTTTCACTCAACCTGTAACATCTACATCTAGAGATGGATCAATCAAAGCTGAATGGTAAAGGCACCTTTGGGTGACAGTTGTAGGGTGATCCAGGATTTCAATTTCTTTTCTTACCAAAAGTAGGGTCGTTAAATAGGTATTTAGGTCGGAAATCATAAATGGAAGCCAGGTAGCTTCTCAGAAATAACGGGAAATCATTCCCTGACCACTTTTCATTTGTGTTTCTAAGTTGATTAGAACCAGAGATATGTAGAGTTTAGGTTTTCATTAGTGTTTTGGTGGCCATCTTGAATATCTCAAATTGCTCAATGGTGATAGCTCCACATCTGCCTGGATGTTTTCTCCTAGACAATATACATGAATAATCAGCAGAGAAAAACTATATTGAAGAAGTTGAGGTCCCCCCACGGTTACCAGACTATATGTCAGCTGTGGTTTTGTTTTTTACACAAACCATGCAGGTGTTCTCTTTTAACTTGAGCATGATCGAGGTATCCTATGAGAGTATAAATTCAGTTCAGGTCATTAAGATATACCATGGCTATAATATACATGACCTGTCAGAACACATCCTTTGCGGACTCTAATGACATACTTAGGTGGTAGGCACATACTAGGGATGGCCTAATCGTCTTATGCTACTAAGCAAACAAAACAAATAGAAAAAAAATTAATATTATTGTTTCTTTTTCTGGTCGGATCAAACCTTGAAGTTAGACTGATTTGGTTTGTTTTTTTACCCACTGGTATCAGCTTCTCCAGCTGTTACCAGCTGTCATGGTAACCTCATTTGCCCATATATGGAGAATTATGCTTAGGATAGATGCTATGGCCTGTTAGGTTAGATGCTACGGCCTGCTCTGGCAGTAAGGACATGTTCACAGGGCTGATACCATGGTGATTTGACATTTTAAAATGATATCTAAACCTTATTGTTATTAAGGGACTTGGATTGCTGTTATTTTTGCGGGACTATTTTCTTGTATGGCCATGGGTTCCTCAAGCACAAACAATATGCATTGTATTTAAAACTCCTGGACTGTAGTATTATTGAGGCAAAACAGTTTATACTATCATACTTTTATTAGTGCCACTTTATCATGTACATAACTTCATGATCTTAATTTATTTCAAAATATAGGGCTCTCGGGTGAATTGTAGGTTTGACTCATAAGTTAAAAAGCTGCAACTGTTGCACAGTTGAACAACTGTCATCAACATTTCGCTGAATACAAACTTCTGTCATCGGTATTTTGCTGAATACAAAATTTGTTATGATGAATAATCGCCCAGTGATCACAGGGCCATGAATCAATATAGGTAAGTGTTTGAACAACCTGTTGTCAATGTTGATATTATACAAAGCTGTCACTCCAATGCTGTCAACCATCCATGTTTCAATATCTGATCTTTAGGATAGACATTAAAATATTGTTATCGATTCAACACTGACTTAGACTTTGTCACTATTGAATCATCACTGCCATTTTTACCGTTAATTGATGTAGTATACACCTTCGAACAGCTGTCAAATTCAACCTTATTCCAACTCACTATCAACTCTCAATTGTGAAACTTCAAACGAGTTACATCAACACCGGTTCAAATCGAGTGTGTCCACTGGGTGGGCATCTGTTTTACTCTATTGGGACCATTTATAGCGCCATTGTGTCAAATCAATGAGGATGTATGAAACATTTATTTTAACAATATAAATATATGTTATTCTGTAAATGACAAGGATGTCACTTTTGGTGGTTGTTGTTGCTATTGTTGTTGTTGTTGTTGTGGCTATATTCAAATTATGTATGCATATACATATTATAATCATAAGTTTCTAGCCCCATGATAGGAGTGATAGAATGAAACGTCAAGGCTGTATGATGGAATGTTTACGAGGTTTTGTTATAACACATTTCAACAAATATTGTTTAGAACTATTTTGTATAGGGTTCATACAAATCAACATTTTCTCGTGGGCTAACATTATGTCAGCATGTGAGTGCAGTGTGAAATATGGAGGAGGGACCGCTATAGGCACATAACATCACAAACACGTAAGTGTTGGACCATTTACAAAGTACAGCTGAAACAGAATAGGTCCTCTCAGAAATGGGATAATAATGAACGGGGTGAATATTTAGGGCTAAGATGGATAGCAAGGGCAACATTGGGGCGAGCATAAGGTGAATCAGCATCGACTCATTTTATATGGCTACTTTCTAGGGCTGGACGTCTTAAGGTGTGGACGTATTTATCTACCCTATATTATGTGACTATTAAATACACCGATCACACTTAACTGTTTCACCTTCAGTTTGGTATATTCGGCCGGTTGGTTAACTTAGGTCTGATAGATTAAAGTATGCCAAACCACCATTAGTGTTTGTTCAAAGATGATCATCATCAACAGAATATTGAATCGATGGACTTATACAGATATGGAGAAAGATTTGAAATTGAATTCCTCTAAGAAAGAATTATCCAATGTATCGCCCATTTTGTACCAGAAATCCATGTTGAACTAAATCTGAGCCCCATTTGGTCAGCCCACTTTGAAACTGATCTGTGCTTGATTTGGTTTTAATAGGACGATAGGACAGTGTGGCCCACAAACTTTGCTGAGGACAAAGAACATTGGGTGCCCATTGGGTTAACCCAGTGTGGCCCACATTGGAGCCCACTGTGGGCCACACAATATTTCCTACCTGTGTAAGCTCTGACAGGTGTCACAGTATTCGATAAATGCAACAGTATACAACCCATTAAGTAGTGAGTGAAATAAGAAACAAGGATGCAATAAAAAGTGGAATGTTACTTTCTTATTAAAGGGTCCTGCAGTACCAATATGGGCAGTTAGTAGTGCATGATTATATCATGATTGAAATAACCTACATCAGGGAGCCACTCAAGACAGAGGTAGGGCCATTTTAATGTCTATTTTGGACTATTTCAAATCGAAATAGCCCCTTAGTTTGACACTGACATTGATTCTAAGTGTACTCCAAGTAAACACAATACCAAAATACTACATACCTCTTTGGTATAACTATTGTAATGGTTTGATTTACCAGTTCGGTGGTTCGGGCCTTACGGATTAGGAAAGAAAGAGTAAGGCAGTGATTCAAGTGTATGCCAACGGTTTATTTTGAACACTCAACTGCTACCCTGATGGTGATAGTGGGGCAGCTAATATGGATAAATGTATATCTATGGGCTCGGAGGCCTGGAGGGCCTCTGATGTAGCGGCTGAGCCCTGGTCTTTATATATATGGACCTTGGTGTTTGTCGCTAGATGTCCCCACAGGCCCGGATCGGTGCTGCCACCTATCCGGAACCTTAGGAACACCCAGCAACTGGACTCACCCGCCACGCCAGACGGCACCCATATATATATATTACAGTATAATACCTCTACACTACTCCCCCAGACATTAGGCAGGAGTTATAACTATTATAGTTTATATTATATAGGGATAACATTTCATTATGTCTTACCCTAATAATAGAGGTATAACCATAGATATAACAACAACATTTTTAAAGTATCATATGAGAAGTTATTTAACATACTTGATAGTATTAATAGTTACAAATAATAAAATACGAAAGTCGATACAATTCGACAATGTGGATAGTAACAGATATATCGAACGGATCTGTGTAACTTTTAAATAAACCACATATTAATACCTTAATGAGTTTGTTATTATTACAAAAATGACATGTAGTCATTCTTGACAAAGACTTTAAACATAACCATAGTATCTAATGATACATCTAATTAACTTATAGTTCTGTGTTAGAACTATTCTGTATGTTACCGTTTTAGTTTTATACACTTGAAAAAGACATATATTACATTTTCATGCATTCAAACAACTATCATAGCACCAGATAATTAATATTATACAATGATATGTCATAAATAGATAATCATGACAATCTGGTGTATTATGACCTATATCGAATCGTATTTAAGTATTATGACAAGTAAGAATAGATCTGGTTATGTTATGAACTCGTAAGACCATTATAATATTATGTTACTACAGGTATACAAATGAAAGTTATATGATCATTTAAGTAGTAATGAAGACACTATGGTAATATGTACACAAAATATAAGTAGATCATTGTGTGTAGTCTTGAAGTATGCCGGATCTGGTGTGGAGAAGGAGTGTGGTCAGCTAACCACGGGATGGACATGCTATAGTCTATTGTATCCTAGTGTAGAGATATATAAATACACGGTAGTTGATTAGGGGCAGCTACCCACAATCCACATAGGAGTGCTATTGTTCGTTGAAGTAATCCGAATGGTGTTAAAAAGTAATCCGGTTGTCAACATGTAGTAGTAATGGTCCTTTCTGAGGTAGTTGACAAAGTGCTAGTCCAAATAGTAGATCTGGAAGTAGGTAGATAGTAGTAATAAGTCCATTTCGTAAGTAGAACAGCAACAGGTAGCAGTAGTAAGTCCATCCGGTAAGTAGAACAGGAACAGGTAACATCAGGCATAGGTACGTATCCATATCCGGCAGTATATCTAGCAGCACATCTACTATTCGGATTCGTAAGTAATTCATAATCTGAAACAGAAACATCAGGTGATAATAGTTAAGTTATATCCTGATCAGGCTAACTCTGGTTATAAAAGAACCCGGAACACATAGAATAGACTTAAGTGTTATTTGTATGGAAACATCAGGAGGTAGATTTTCTACCTTCTGCAAACACTAAGTCTGGTTGTAAGATAGAAAAAGAAAAGAAAATTATGAGGGAAACCCGGAACACACTAAGTGGATTTCTTAGTGTGTTTCTTCCTTAGAAGGTCTAGGGCCGACTCGGGAGTACTGTCCCATTCATCCATGTCGACACCGAACACCCTCATGAACTTAGTGTTCAGATTAGTGTTTCAGGTGATCTCCTCTTTAACACGTTTCTCTAGGACATGCACATCCATAGCTGCCTGTTCTTTCGCAGCTATAGCTTCTTCCTCACGAGCCTTTACTTCGTCTCGGATTACGGATTCTAGGCGTTCCTTCTCAGCATCGCCTACCTCCTTCATACACATGAGAGTGTTGAAGGAGGTAGGCGATGCTCAGAAGACCCCGATGGAATTCTGTAGCTCTCTCCTTGACACATTTCTCCCAATGGGTGTAGATGGCCTTCTGCACATCAGCCTCCCCTTGGCATGATTTTTCAAACCAGATTTCAGTGTTACCGGTTTTGATGGTAATCGCGTCTTTGGGTTTGACGGGTAGTGCAACACTCTTGGGGGGTGTTGCCACTACCGGAACGACGTTTCGGGATGTTGGACTTCCGGACATACCCAAAGGTGCCATAGGGACACAGTAACTGGGCGGTGGATTCTGTCTCAACCCCATATCCATGTACACTTGTACCTGTTCAGGGGTGGTTGACATCTGCTGATCAGATACGACACCTGAGGATCCAGCAGCGGCAGGTGTTGGGGCCTTTCTGGGTACAAGGTGACCCCCTTTCCCAATGACCAAGGTCTGGCTTTCGTGTCCAGGACCTTGTGGCATTGACGTAAAAAATTGTTTGTATCCAATTTTCCTGGTTTAGATGCTGCTCGAGCATAACCGGCAGGTCTAGGTTTCTTGAAAACAAGAGTGCTCTGGCTCTGCTCGTGTGGGTGATGTGCCAGGGGGGATCTGGAACGATCATCCGCCCTGGGTTGAATACTAGTCTTACTCTGACCATTACCGGATCTGCCCCGGCTCTGATCTCTCCTAACTCTATCTCAGGCTCTTTTACCGTCTTTCCCAGACTCCTCACATTTCTGCCAAAGACTCTTATGCATGTCTAGCTTTCCTTTACCCGACCAAGCATCCGCGCTCAGGTTGTCAAACTCCTTCATGACTTCCTGATGCAGCTCCATGATCTTTTTACGGGCTGCATCGAGACCTTCGGCATGGCCTTTCTTCTGGTGTCTTACCAGATTGCTACGCCGGTTGTAGGTGACCTTTGTAGTGCATTTCTTCCCCTTCTTACCATAACTCGGGTCACAGATGTAGACCGGGTGATGGTGGAAGTGGGCTTCTACAAGATGTCTTTACTAGCCTCCTGGCAGATGGAGAAGGGACAGGACTTTTGGTCATCACCGTACCACTTTGCAAGTGCCCAACGCAGCTTTCGCCTCTGGGTATAGGTATAATACCCGTCAGTGTGGTTTAGCATAAGCCACATCTTGCGATAGGCCTTGCTCGGATTAGGATCCATTTTTGTTAACTGGATCGGGGCAAGCATACAGGGTGGAGCCGTCTTTCTTCACTCCATATGCACAATCTTGGAAGCAGGTTGGTATCCAAGTCTTAAACCCAGATTTGGCATTAGCCCAACATTCTGCCTCCATCTGAGTAGATGGAACAACTTTCTCATCGTACTCTACTGAGGATTCATCTAGAGAGTCATCATCTGACGAGACCACCTCCATGGCAGTACTTGAGCTGCTTGTACCTGAGGTACTGGCTTTCTATGCGGCTCTAACAGAATCGGGTAGATCCTTGAGCCGAAGTGAAGCAGACCTCCTATTCTTGGACACTTGTCAATCTTCCGGATCCGGATCTTTGGCTCCGGGTTCGGCCTTTCCAGCGGAGGAAGCCTTACCCGAGGTGCTTGGGGTTTCCGGATCCACAGGTTTCCCAGTAGCGCCACTACAGGCGGCTTTAGGGGAATCCAAGCCTCTAGTATCTTATTTTAAGTCGGGAATCGGGGGAGCGGTTACCTTTAATACCGTCTCCTCAATATGGGCTTTAATGCGGCTTGTCTGAATTCCCCAATAGTATGGAGGTCATGCTGGATAGTTCTGGGGTGGGGGTAAGTTTGGCCTCGGGGATCCGAGACACAACCCACCCAGTCAACATTGTCACATGTTACATGCCACTGAGACCTATCAGGCTTGGGATAGGCTCCCAGCTTGAAGGCTCTGTTTGCCTCATAGACTGACTCTCGGAAGGAAATGTCCACCATGAGTCCTCGTTGGAACCAAGTCCAGTCCCTAAGCCACTCCAGTGGCGTCCTCTCGAATTGGAGCGGGTGCATCACATCTTCGATTACATTTCGTACCTTAGGATCCATTTTAACTGGACTACCATCAGGGTGTACTGTCTGTGTCTGTAGTTCCGGATGAATGTACAGGTACCTTCCATTGTAGAACGCTGGAAACAGGTTATCTTCGATTGGTTCCCTTTCCTTCTCTTGGTCTTTGGATCCGTCTACCTGGGTAGTTTTGGATCTGGTTGCACCTAGCTGTACTTCTGGCTTTGAAGCGTCTCCAGGTCCCTCGGCAGGAAGTGGTGAAACTGGATTTTCTGGCTCATTCAAAGAAAATGAAGCCAGCTTGTCCTCGAATGACTGATCGGCGGATTCATCCACCTCCATCAGGTCATTATCTGCCTGTGTTACAGGTGATAATGCTTCCGGAAAAGCATCTGCAGACGGAGTCAGCTTATCCGGGTCACCGGATAGCTTGGCTACAGTTACGGATTCCTCAGACATGACTAGAGGAATCTAAACGGGAGTCCAACACTCCTTTTCCCGACTTTAACGGCGTCAGGGGCCGGCGAGGAGCGGAGTCGCCTTCCTGGGAATTGACTCTGTGGGTGGGAGTAACTGTTTTTAGGCAAATCTGCAGACGGACGATCACTTGTCCGCCTCGGTCTCTACCTAAAAACAATATGGCGACACGCCAGCTTCCGTGACGTCATTTCCACACTTGCGAGCGGGGTCACGAGAGGTCAGCCGAGACTGGACGCGATGACGTCATGCGGCAAAGCACCTGCTACAGACGGAACATAAACAAACCAAATGTTTTTAGGTAATTATCGCTCATGCTGTCGACTCGTCTAGGGATTTTAAGTGGAGTTTATGGAAAGCTTAAGCAAATCCACTGGATCATCCGTCCACTGCCCACTGGTACATCATACAGCGACGACAATTATACCTTTCAGGTCAGTTGTTGTCTGTTCCTTTAAATGTAAAACATTACACTCATGTATACAGGTTAGGTCACTGCAGTCCTCTGGGCAAGTCGAGGGCTGGGGCGGACGATTATCCCCTCTTTGGATAGTTCCTTTTCGGACCTGACAGTTCAAAGAGCCTTCTCTAGGTGTTTCTTGGACTTCGAAACACCTTTCCTCTTCTTATTGTCTTCACCTGCCGAGACTTTTTTAACACCATGACGCTTAGTCTGTGTTAGTGATGGCGGTACTGGTTCAGATATCTTCCTAGGCCTACCCCGGCTTCTCTTCGATATCGGGTTCTTTACCTGGTTCACTATTCGATTCAGATTCAGAATCTTATCGAATCCTTCACCATACATTTCTGTGGAGGTCTCCCTCCCAGACCATTTTCTTAGTCTAGCCACGTTCGACTTATACAGCCGTCCAAGATCTGATTTGATAATCACTGTACAATCACTAATAACCTGGGTTATTGTAAAAGGACCATCCCAATTAGACGCTAATTTTACATGTCTAAGTGGTTCGTGCAGTCTCAGCACTCTATCTCCAGATTTGAATTTTCTATGCTTCAAATCAGTATAATATCCTACCTTCTGCCATTTGGCACTTTTTTCTAGATCAAGCCGCACAGAATTATATGCTTTCCTGAATCTGTCCCGTAAACATTCATCGAAAACTACATGGCAAGGTAGTTCCGGATCCATACCTACAACTCCGAATACCAAGTCTGCAGGCACTATTAAATCCTCTCCGAACACTAGAAGGTTCGGAGTACAATTGGTACTCGAATGTACCGTACTGTTGTAAGCATGTGTCACGAAATGGCATTGCTCATCCCAGTCGTTTTCATTCACAAGTGACTTCAGGACCTGAATAAGGGTTCTATTGAACCTTTCGACCAATCCATCACTCTGCTGTCTGTATGGGTTGGTTCTAATTTTGCAAATAGCTAAGTATTCGCACATCCCTTGCCAGAGATTGGACTCGAATTCTCTGCCTTGGTCACTGTGTAGCATAAGTGGTACACCAAAGGTCAGTACCCAACCTTTTACAAAGGATTCGGCACAAGTGATTGCTTTGTGGTCCCGTAGTGGGAAAACTTTAGTATACTTCGTATAATAATCACACACTACCATCATACAGGTATTGTCATTAGCGGTTGTGTTAAATCCACTAATGATATCTACTCCGATTCTCGCGAATCTAACTCCGAAAAGTTCCTGAGATAGGGGAAGTTTGCCCATCCCTGGTCCGGGTTTGTTTTTACAGCAGTCCGGACAGGTGGTTACCTATCTTTGCAAATCTCGAGACATGCCGGGCCAATAGTATTTTTTAGAAAGTTGTGCTTCCAAAATGACCACTGGTCCGATGACCATGACAATAATACATGATGTCATGTCTCATTGCATGTGGTATAACCACTTGGATAAGTTTCTCACCATTATTACATGGCTTCCAAAGGTATAACACGCCTTTCCGGACTTCAAGCTCTGTCCATTGAGCAAGAAACCTTCTCATTTCTCGATTTTCCAGGGAGACCTCTGGTCTAACTGGACGTATACCCTTAGGTACCAATTGCAGTAGCTGTGCAGTTATCGAGTCAGTTTCTTGGAACTGTCGTATGTGATCCATAGACCATTCCAATATGCTGGCAACTAGAGGTTCCAAAGGTTTTCGAATCCCTGCTAAAACTGCTCTGTGAGCCCCACAGTCTGTACAATCCGGATCATCACATTTCCGAATTGGTATTTGAGACAAGGCATCAGCATTTAAATGCTTCACTCCGGGAATTTGGCGATATTCTAGCCCGTATTTGGACAGATGGGCTAACCATCGACCCAACATTCCTTCAGCATCCTTGAAGTTCAACAACCATCTTAAAGTTCATCAACCATCTTCCGTACATAAAGTAAAGTCAGTCCCCCATAAGAAGTGTTTGAACTTCTTTGTATATACTACTACTGCCAACAATTCTCGTTTAGTCGTGCAGTAGTTGCGTTGAGTCTTACTCAGTGTATTGCTAGCAAAAGCAATGGGTACCTCTCTTCCATTCTGGACTTGCGAAAGGGCGGCACCAATGCTGTCATTACTAGCATCCGTATCTATTATGAAATGATCCGTTTCATTCGGATATTGCAATACGGGAGTACTCGTGAACAGATACTTGAGCTTTAGAAAAGCAGATTCCTGTTCATGCGTCCAAGGAAATTTATCCTTGGTACATCCTGGAGTCCAGTTAGCTATTATTTGTAAAGGGTAACTGACTCTAGAATAATTAGGAATGAATTCCCTGTAATAGGAACAGAAGCCTAAGAATGATCTCATTTCTTTAGGTGAGTTAGGTCTACTCCAATTCGTAACTGATTCGATTTTTTCTGGATCAGCTTTTATCCCTTCATCTGAGATGATACGGCCCAAATAGTTTATGGACTTTCTGAACATATGACATTTCTTAGGTTTCAGTTTGAGACCGTTAGAAATAATTCGTTCTAATACTAATTTAAGATTATTAGAGCATTCTTCGAATGTCTTTCTGAAGACTATTACATCGTCAAGGTATACTAGACACTTTTTCCACAATAGGTCACTCAGGAGAGTTTCCATCATTGCTTCAAATGTAGCTGGTGCATTGCACAAGCCAAAAGGCATTACGTTATATTAAAATAATCCAATATGACTCGAAAATGCTGTTTTCTCCATATCGGATGGATTCTTTCCCACTTGCCAATATCCTGATTGCATGTCTAGGGTACAAAACCAACTATTGCCTCCTAAGGAGTCAATGGTTTCATCTATTCTTGGCAATGGATACAAATTCTTTTTCGTTACTCCATTCAACTTTCTGTAGTCTATACAGAATCGGATAGTACCATCTTTTTTGGTTACCATGCACACAGGACTACTCCATGGACTATTGGATGGGACTATTACATCTTGTTCTAACATCTTATTTATTTCTTCTTCAGCTACTCTTTTCTTCGCTAAAGGTAACCGTCTATAAGGTATTTTAAACGGTTCTGCTTCTCCAGTATCTATTTTATGTTCTACCTTAGTTGTCGTACCCAATTTTTCACTGGGTTTGGCAAAGGCAGTTCTATACTGATGGAGCAAATCATAAAACTCTTTCCGATGTTCCGGATTCTCTAATGAAGTTTCTTCATACCCTTTTTAATAAGTCATCCGAGATATAATCGTCATCCGTTACCTTGGGTAACTTTAACTTACTATCGGTTACTGTTTCCGAAAGTGTGACATTTCCGAAGACTTGTCCCTTTTTCAAGTAGATAGTAGCCTTCCCCATATTGGAGACGGGTACTACCACCCAAGATGCATTCGCTACCATAGTATCTACGGAAGTCAATCCGATATTCTTGATAAAGTAACTACATCCGGTTCTATCACTGCAGTCTTATTACGCATGACAGGGTCGCTCCTTAAGAGCACATCACAGGCTACACCTGCGGGAATTCGGATGGTGTGTGCCACACTAGCCATACAACTTACTTATCTCAGTACACATCTAACCTTTACAGGATACGGGTATTTCACACTCAACACTCCTGATTGTGGCTCCAAGACCACACCATACAGGGATGCGAAATCCAACCCGAGTATCCCCTCATCTGATATATCCGCAACGGTGGCACTCTTAGTCATGCATTCCATCTAATTGCAATTTCACACAAGTTCTACCATATGCAAACGATATGAGAGTATCATGTTCATTCGGTATAAGATCGTAGAACCTCTTGGAGATACAGGAGTGGCTAGCACCCGTATCAACGTGAAATTCTGTGGATCTTCCGTTAACAGTGAGGCAAACATACCACCGCCTCCCATTGAGTAAGGAGGGCGTGTCAGTGACAATCGGAACGTCATTGTTCACACCTGGAGTCAATCCACATCCTTTTAGGAATTCCAGACAAGGATGACATGGGGGTAGGTGGGCACTACCAACCCTGGCTAAAAAATAACCGCCTACCTCGTTACCGGTACTGGGTTTCCCCTGTGCTCCCTGGGCACCTGTTGTATCGGCTTCCCTAACCTTCAGGGTTTCTACAACCATTCTGGTGTTAGGCGAATTTGCTACTGCATGCAAACTATCATCACAGATGGTGATATCATGGCAAGATTTGTCATCAGGATCCCCTTCTCTGCCCATCAAGGGACCCCTGCTCAGTTTTCCTCTGTGATTATTCCAGAGATACTTCCCTGTCCCCGAGGGACAGGTTTATCAGCCGTACATTCGGCTGCATAGTGCCCTAATTTCTGACATCTGAAACACCTTCTCTGAGATTTATCCACTCGGGGCCTTCTCAGAGCGTCTGTTAACCGTGCTACTAGTGTCTCTACCAGATCGGTAGGGGCAACAGCAGCTGCTACAGTAGGGATGGTTGTAGTTATAGTATTACTTGCCTGGGCTGGCCCGGACGTTGCTTTATTTACAAGGGATCCTCCTTTTCCTTTCGGATTCACTTTTCGATACCGTATCTGGTGGTAATACTTTCCGGCTACTTGGACGGAACCAATATACTCTCTGTTACCATCGGAGATATATTCGTCTTCCTGATTAACTTCCTGTAGGTCAACCGGGGCCATTTGGAATGTATCAGGTATTTGAGCAGGTGCTGCCCCGTATTGTAATGGAGCAGCTCTTAGCGGATTAGGTGCCAGACCCACCAGCCTTTTCTTCATATCATAACCGTCAATGGCTATGAAGAGATCTCTGAAGGACATTTCGTCTTTTCAGGAATCCCAGACCACCTGTTTGTGATCCGGATCTCACAATCTACTATAGAATTATGTGAACAGTTCCTGCAGATAGCAATCGTCATCATGAGCCCAATTTGGACGTGCTTTTGACAGCAGGTCCTGTAACTCCAACCCGAAGACTTTATGAGACTCCTTGGGTTTCTGGGTCCTCTTCTTAAAGCTTACCCATGGATCTTCTCTTACAATAGAACCAAATAGGTACGCGGCACATTCGACTAATTGGTCGTAGGTACCGTATATCCCATACGCTGCTCTCCATTGGTTAAGAGCTACCTTCCCGCCCTTATTTAACCAACAGATTAGGTAAGGCAGAGCTTCCTCTTTTGTCTAACCACTGCAGTTGACTTCGTTGACAAAAGCCTGATACCTATCCTTCCATGGATCATTCGAATCGTAGGGAGGGGGTATCCTTGCCTGTCTACAAGCTGGATTATTACATCCTCGTAGTCTATCAGCCTCTCGCATGCTCCAGTTAATGACTTCCATGCCATCTGCTCCTTTCCGGTAGCAGTCAATGCCCAAATTTTGGATACATTGGCTTCTATCAAAGATGTTCTGCATCCCTGCTGGCATGGATGTTCTCCGATTCGGTTTCCTGCCATCTCCACCCGATCCTGATCCTCCGGATCCAGGTCCACCGGGGCCGCCTCCAGGGTTACCTCCTGGGGGTCAGCTATTAGAATGGCCTCCAGAGGAACCACTAGAGTAGCCTCCACTGTAGCCAGTATTTCCGGATGATCCGGAAGGCGCATACCTGGGGTAGGAATTATTCTGATTCCCTCCCTGGTTGTATGAATTTCTCGAATAGGAATACCTCCCTCCTCCAGAATTATAATTATTATAACTATATCCTTGAGGAGCTGGTCCTGGTACGTAAGCACCCCCTACCACATTAGGTTGTGGTGGATTTGAACTGGGAACTTGTCAGTATTAGCTGCATTACTGGGGCCAGGATTGGGGTTAGGCAATCTTGGTCCCGCTGGAGTACTATGTCCGGGCTGGGAAAAATAAGAAGGTGGTGTCAGCAAGCTTCTTATCGGTCCCGGTACACGAGGTAGGGATGGCGAAGTTGTGTTTGGTCCACTCGTCACTGCATTAACATGAGTCGGATTAATCTTATGACTCAGATCTGGGATTGGCGGTGCCGGACCTACAACCGGATCATGTTTTGGAACATGTGTTGTAGGCACACTACTTATTGATGGTTGATTTGAGCCGACTTGTACTGTTGTACTATTCGGATCAACCACTCCACTGGATACAAAATGATCTGGTTTCTTATAGATACCAGAATCTACATTCTTATCTGCCCCATCAGTTACAAATGGATTGTATCTGGTGGGCGTTACGTTTTGGACTGTATTTGCCAACATTGTAGATACCACATTCGGGTCTATATTATCTATAGTTAGTTGTGCGGCTTCTACATACTTATCTAGAGTCATTGCAGTATTCTGCAAATCCTGAATCTCATTAGTGAGTTTCTGTCTATCTTCCTCCAGTTGTTTATTATATGCTATAATACCTGTCCGGATTGTCTCATTGTCTTCAGCTTGCTTGTTACACTGAAGTTTCAATTTCTTTAATTCACTTTGATAGTGACTTATATCAGCTTCATAGTTGGCCTTATCATGACATAGCTGATCGTTCGTATCTATGTGTGTTTGGATACGAGTGTGTCTATTGTCATATTCTTTATTGAATGACTTTCTCATGTTCTGAAGTTTCATTTCTTCATTTTCTAATTCTTTCATATATTCACTCTTCCTGGTTTCGAATTCGGTTTGCATACCAACAAGATCTTCTAGATGCAGCTTTTCATTAAGTACTTCATCTTTCGCTTTGACTAAGATATTTATGTTCTCATTCAAAGATATGTATGTTTCGTTTAACAACAGGACATCAGGTTGTTTTAGTTCTTCCCCCTCTGGTACTGCGTATGTTACATCGCCATCAATGGTGCTGTAATCCAGAATAGGCAATCCGGGTCTGGGTATGCTATATGGTAATTTACCAAACGTTACCCTTTTTGGCATAGGAACCGGATGTTCTGGGTTAGTGCTACCACCAACTTCGAACATCGAATTGCTTAGTTCGTCAACAATTGATTGTTGACCTATCAAGGTACTCCTTCTCTGTATGGATTGTTCTCTCCATACAGAGTCAGGTATATTTTTCTCACTATCCAGTGTGTAGTGAGGTCCGGTTCCCTTCAGGATGCAACGTCTACATCCTGTGGGTTCAAATGGGTTTGGACTGTTAATGTCCCATTGCCATTCTCTTGGACAATTAATTGTCCCTCAGGGTTAGCTTCCGCTAGGCTGTCTAACCCATGTACTAGCCATTCGGACATTATTACGTCCGGGCTATACACCAGAATTAACTGGTCACGGCACCAATGTAATGGTTTGATTTACCAGTTCGGTGGTTCAGGCCTTACGGATTAGGAAAGAAAGAGTAAGGCAGTGATTCAAGTGTATGCCAACGGTTTATTTCGAACACTTAACGGCTACCCGGATGGTGATAGTGGGGCAGCTAATATGGATAAATGTATATCTATGGGCTCGGAGGCCTGGAGGGCCTCTGACGTAGCGGCTGAGCCCCGGTCTTTATATATGGACCTTGGTGTTTGTTGCTAGATGTCCCCACAGGCCCGGATCGGTGCTGCCACCTATCCGGAACCTTAGGAGCACCCAGCGACAGGACTCACCCACCACGCCAGATGGCACCCGTATATATATTACAGTATGATACCTCTACACTATGTTTGCAATTATGGCAGCAAAGAAATTGAATGCCGGAATGGCACTGCACTGGAACTGAGTGTTGTTTGCCACCAGGATTGGTCTTTTTCATGTATAAACTATCCAGCAGGTCCAACATTGTCATTATTTCCACATTATAACTTCATAATTAATTTTCATTAAATTCACAATTTCTCACTCTTACTGCTTGGTTCCTTCTAGTATGTTACTTTGGCAACTAAAGCATTGAGAGGCAGTACTGCACGTGGTGGCCCTCTTGGTTAATTATAGTTTACAAATTTAGAGTACCGTGATCTCCCACGTATAAGGCGCGTCTTATACAGGGGTTTTTAGTTCTCATTGGATCCACAAGGGGGACACCAAGACCTTTCTTTTGATATCTTACATGCCCCCTTGGTCATAGTAGGACAAAATGGGGCCCAGGAGGGCCCAAGGTGGCCCAAGCTACCCATAGATTTTTGAATTTTGAAAATTCATTCAGTAGAACCAAAGTTATGAATTTTTCATTTTTTTGAGAATTTTCCAAAACTCTAGGTGCGCCTTATACGCGGGCTGTGCCTTATATGCAAGAGATTACGGTATTACCTTTTACATCATGAAAAAGAACGTCCATAGTGTTTCACGTAAATATACACCCCAACATATAGCACACCCCACATCATGCAAAAAAGGCACATACTGTTTTGAAGAAGAAACTATAAGGCCCAGTTGGGGCTCGATTTTGGTCACCTATGGGGCCAGCCCTTGGTTTGGTGAAATCCTACAGAGTGCATCTGATGCTCATCCTCGTGTATAAGCCACGTGGGGAACTTCTTGAAGTTGAACAGACATATGTGGTGGTGGGAGTGGACAGTTAATTTTGGGCGAATCTCAGGGCTTGGCATCTTCCGGGTGGGGGAGGGGGGGGGGTCCAGTCATCCTACCTAGTGTACATGTAGCGTAGATATAAATGATATAGGCGCACTGCAGTCCTTCTTCCAGCCATCATTTGTAATTACTGGAATTTATAAAAAATTTTCATCATTTATGTGACTGTGAGGTGCATATGTGTACGCATGCTTTCACGCCCACTATTGGAACTAGGCCTCCTGATGTATATCCGTCAGTAAAAAGGACAGAAAATAGAACAGTTGTCTGATGTTCCTGTGTAAGTGAACATGGCAAAACCATGATGTCAGATATTGTCCAAGTCAGTTTTTTTCCGGCCATTCCAGAGCCATTTTTTTTCAAATTCATCACGAAAAGGTAAGGTTAATACATGTATTATTCAATAAAACAAGTATTATCCGAAGATTAAACCATTGTTTTGCCACGGACATGTAAGAAAGTTGTGGTATTTTAAAGAAATGAAAACTTTAAGCTCACCTAAACCTTTTTGCCAGGACTACAATGCCTGGAAAGATTTATGATAATTTTTCAATTTTTCTCTGCATTCTGTCGGTAGCTGTGCTCCGAACACATTTATTTTCTAATTAACTATGACTGTGAATCAAAACGGTAAAAGGTACGCCCACGCACCCCCTCGCGGGTGTACCTTTTACTGTATTGATATTGTGTTGTTAAAATCTTGGAGGCTGTGCCTCCGAAATCCCCTTCCTTTAATTTTGATGCGAAACGTAATAGTTTTGACAGATAAATTATGTTATGTATTGCTAATTATGTAGTTGCGATAAATCTCACAGTAGGATTGATTTCCAGTGTGACTGGGAATTCCTAACCATGAATACCACGTATTATTCAACACGAGGAAATAACCCCAGGTGACACAGCCAAGTTCTATTCAATTCCTTCTCCTCTTTGCAGACCACAACACACATTGTAAACCTTATAAATGTTATCATCATTTTAGTGCTAGTGCCACAGAGATCTATAATATACTTATCTTGTTAAATCACTGAATTGTTAAATCACCTTTTCCCTTTTTAAACTATACTGCATCCGTTTGGCGTGTTGTTTTTTTTTGCGTGGGGGGACCAACTGTTCATGGGAAGGGGGGGGGGGCATGGCAACTATGTACTTCTACTACATGTATCCATCACTGTTATCGCCTCTTGGCACAGGTAGCTTGCACCTAGCTTGAGAATGTTCACAGATGACATCAATGTCTCATGAGGGGAGATAATTTTGATGTCAATATATGCTGGCTGCAGGCAGTGGTTCTGAGAACAGCATTAATGACAGAGCACCTGTCTAAAAAAACCGGGGGTACATGGGTCATGAAATCTTTCTTAAGCACTAAAACTGCATTCTGAATGAGCGCCTGTTTTATATCAGAGCCGGGGGAAATAGGGCCGACAAATCAAAGACCGCCGGACAATACGGTATGTATGTTTGTCACTAATGTGTGTGGGTGGACTGCCTATATACCCCGGTATACACATACCAAACATTCAATACATCTCTGCCTTGGAAAAGATTTAAATTAGATTTGATGGGGTAGCAAATCCTGGTCTCATTACTAGCCATCACTCGGATGTTCCCAATGTACCAGGCTGCTTCAAAGTTCTATACTATAGTTTCTAAATATCCCATCGATATATATGGGCCTGCACTATATACATCGTATTGCACAGGTCTCTGTCATCAATAATGATTGTTACAGATAGCTTGTGAACCCCCATCTATATTATTTCTTACCGAATTTAATGAAATGCCGAGGGTGTCCCATAAAGCATTGCGTGAAATAAGAAATTTGGCCGGGTATCATAGATTGTTTCCTTAGTAAAATAACATACATACACACATCAAATTGAAATAACCATTTATGGAACGGCAAAATCTTGAAATATGTCTATTTCAACAT
Source organism: Acholoe squamosa (assembly GCA_949317995.1). NCBI lineage: Eukaryota > Metazoa > Annelida > Polychaeta > Phyllodocida > Polynoidae > Acholoe > Acholoe squamosa. Next base: position 83,499,593 of record OX439035.1, on the reverse strand, counting down.
GAAATAAAGTTTACTGGCCGCAAGCCCTCTGGTATCATAGATTGAAATTTATAACTATACGGTGGGTGAGCCTCCTAACGCAGAAATAGGGCCTCATTTCAGCTATTTCAAATTGAAATAACAATCTATGGGATGGAAAAGTGTTGAAATAAGTTTATTTCAAAATGTCGATCGGATATCCTTTTTATCTATTCAGTTTTCAAAGCTGAAGGGTCAGCCCTGTGTTTCTCGGTATACTTCCAGGTGCGGCCCATAAATAGTTGAGTGAAATGAGAAATAAGGATGGAATTAGAAATAGAAATAGGGCCTTATTTCACCCATTTCCAGCTTTTTCAAATTGAAATAACCATTTATGGGACGGCAAAATGGTGAAATAAGTCTATTTCAAAATGAGTAAAGTTTATGGGCTCTTACCCTGCTTAGATTTGGAACATTCATGGCTCTTACTGTTCTCCATTCAATTATATGTATTCCTAAACTAACATTTAGCTTACATTGCAGGAATTAATCATCAAACTACATTTAGTTTAATGCAATCTTGTCTAGGACAATTGACTTCTACGGAAATACCATGTTAAACTGAAATGTAAATTTCCCTTATCAGACATTCTTTTGGCTTGAATATAATTTTTTTATTTATGTTGTTACCTGGAATACCATCACTTTCTGTCCGGAGAAGACATTCCACATGAAACCCTTTCTTATAAATGCACTATTTCTCACAAGCCATATTTTCTGTACATCTCACCCTGGAGCCATGGTCTGTAAAGAATTTCTGACAGTATGATTTACAACAATATATAGATACAATGCCCTGCCCCTTAGGTCACGTGACACTAAATATATAGTTCGTCGATGTTTCTACATTGCCCAGCACATAAAACCAGCCAGTGATGTATGAGGCCTAGCTGAGACATTTATTAAATCTCCCCAGCGGGGACGGTGATGGTACAGAGGGTGTAGCCGAATCCATTGAAAATCGATTAAACTAAGCTATGTCTTTAAGTCATCTAAGGCTTAAGTTCAGTTTAGTAAACAGGGATTCTAAAAGACACCTACCAATATATTCGAAAAATGCTAGAATGTTAAATTTGAAAAAAAAGGATATTTTTGACACTACAAAAATTCAAAAGGCCATATCTAGGCAACTTACGTAACACCTTGAAAGGATGGGTCACATATCAAAACATCTAATATTTCACCTGTGATTTTGTCTTTTTAACAATTCCAACAATATTCGTTGCATTTGCATGAATGTCTATTGATTGATTCGTGTCCTGCTAATCCAGAACTCAACAGTGAGAGCACAAACCATTAGATACTTTCTTTCTAGATAGTACATGTCATCATTCATATCCTATCACTTGCAATAAAAGGCATTGAGATCTCATTACTTCATGTTATTTTTAGTTTCTTTGCTCCAATTACTTTCTGGAAAGGCCAAGGGAAATGGATCTTCATTCAAAAGTAACTTGATACAAGCTTCTGTGTGTTCTACATGAAGTGTGATTGTCTGAATGTTAATAACAATATGTTTACGATTTAAAACTGTTTGGAATGGGAAAATGGGATGATTTTCCTCTGTGAATCTTTTTCATCATACACTGTTAAGAGTTGTGTAATATAACAGTAACGTTTTCTGTAAATTCACAGAAGAAAGTGGAGTACCTTCAAATGCTGTGATTGTTACTGTAGAGTCACAGCTTTGCAGCTTTAGATACATTTGCATAGTATATGGTCCTGTATAATTAATGAGCAAAATAGCAAAAGTCTGTTCCAGAAAGGACATTATTTTGCCTAACCGCAATTGTAAGACATGCCTAGATCATAATTCCATAATGGTTTCTGATCCGAAGAAAAGACACATCATTTATTTAAAAGATGTAACGGAGATTCTTCCAGATTATAGTCTTGATACACACAAAAACTCTTATGAATGTCCTGATAAGGAAGTCTCTTTTTGATATCCACAACAGGGATAGTGTATATTTGAGTTATATTTGCAATAGCGATGTCAATGTTGTTCGGCAGTGGAAACAACAATGCCATAGTCACTAGCATAGATTCCATCTGTCTCTACAGAATTAAGCCTTCAATCAGCTAGGATGTCTGTATTTCCGTTCCTAATGGCATAGGATGTGAACAGGCCCCTGGGAGCTGTCCTCATTAATTGATGCAAACTGTGCACACTGAAAACCTGGAAGATATGAAACTAGTCAGTCATGTCGACTTTAGGTCCTCAGGTTGACAATACCTAAAAATACAACTTTAGGTGGTCATAATGACGACTTTAGGGCATTATCCTGATGAAATAAGTTGTCAGTTTGATGATACTGACAATACAGAGTCTTATCACGTCATCAGTTTGACCACCTGAACTTGTAGTTTTGGGTATTGTTAACTTGATGACCTAAAGTCCTCACCACTGACTAGTTTCGGATCTTCCAGGTTTTCAGTGTAGTGAAAGGTGGTGATCTGCTTATACTTAGGTTGTTCTCACATGTGAGAAATAACAACGAGAAATAGCATTATGCAGGATCCTGGCCCCATTGCTCAGATATCCTTTTCAGGGATAATCAAATGGGGGTCAAAAAGTAGTCAGTAGGATGAATTCAGGTAAAATGTAAAATCATAGGGTAGTGAGAGCCACCAACAACAAAAGACGGACGTTCTATTTTAATTCCCCGGGTCAAAATACATGGGAATCAATTTATTTAGATCTCTTATAAGAAAAAGTTACCATTTGTTGTACAGTATTACATTTACATAAAGTGACCTCTAGCAGTCTTAACCTCCTTTTGCATTAGTTTTGTTGAATATCTTCATAGCAACACAGAGGATCTTCATTTTATAGAGGGGAGGGTTCCACCCTCAATAAGAGCTATTAATAATCCTCTACTGCACAAAAAGTGGGGAAATACCAGGAATTTCATTTGTATATTGCTCATTCCACAATGTGTAATGCGAAGGTAAAGTATAACCCCAAACTTTCCCACCGGTAATTCTCACAGCTACTCTAGCTACAGTGCATTTTCTATCAGTCTATTTCATTGTCTGCTACATCACCCAGCTTTCTCATGGCAAACCTTGCGATATCTTACAGATGGATGGATATGAATAGGGTTGATGCCAACTAATGCTAAACCCCCATGATTAATTTCAACATGTCTAGGAAGAATACAAGCAAAATAACAGCCAGATTGTGTTTAGCAGCCAGCGCATTCCTTGCATGTACAATCAATATGATTAGATGTGGTATTAAGTTACCACCTGCTTCAGTCTTCATATTTTGAACAAGAAGCTGAGATGACAATTATAATTACTTCATTATAGTTAGATGCAAGCATGCAGACTGGTAATGATTAGATTCGATGGATGCATGCAGACTGTCATGCGCATGTATGAAGGAGGGGCAAATATTAAGGTTTGCATTTGTGGCTGTAGATAACATTCATTTTCCACATTTTATTTGTTACATCTCATAAATGTTATGATGTGTAACATGTAAGATTTATATGTGATATGGGGATATTCACCTACTGAAAGGACTACATACATAATGATATAGCCACTTACATGATAATATAGCCACTTAATGCATTCTTGGCATGTTAATTCAAAGACAAAATATAGATAGATTGATATCGTAAACTACAATTTGGCCTCAAAATAATCGCTGATTTCTCTACTTGGCACATACATAAAATGTATACAGTAGCTGCTATGAAAGCCAAAGAATATCATATGGCACTACCAGTAATGACTCTGACTATGATTGTAAACACTTGTGTTATTTTGGTGCCTCATTAGTGCCTAGAATTACAGTAGTAAGTGAGCTGGCAATATGGTCTTTTACAACCGATTGCATGTTTGACACTAATGATCGCTGCCTAATGATCACATAAGCAGAGCATTTAAGTGTGCTTCACTTCCAGGTCAAACTTTAGCACTTAAAATTGGCAGGGTGGATGTTAGACAAGCATGAACCTGCTAGTATGTGTACCAGGTAATTGGTTAGTTTCTCTGTCTGTCTGTCTGTCTGTCTCTCTCTCTCTCTCTCCCTCACTCTCTCTCTCTCTCTCTCCCTCTCTCTCTCTCTCTCTCTCTCTCTCTCTATATATATATATATATATATATATATATATATATATATATATATATATATATATATATATTCCTTCAATTTCACATATATATATAGCCAGGCTACCCGGCCAGCACGACCACATGGGCCCCAGATGAGATTCCTCCGGGCTTTCTGGGCTGGCCCAGATGGGTTAAAGCAGGTAAATGTCAGGGCAGCCAGCTGGATGTTAACTATGACTAACACAGCTGGGTTAGCTCTGTAGGCTGTTGCTCCTATTGTAAAAAGAGCTGTGAGTATGTGCCCTCTTGTCTAAACAAGTCGTGCACTGCTTCACCTAAGTACTTGCACTCACCACATTAGTCTGAAAAGTCAACTGCCTTGTTTAAAATAGATAGAGCTGCACTACCAGGTACCTACTCATGTCACACACTCTATAGTTTATTTATAGTTTATAGTACTGACTGACTTCTCCCACCTAGGTACCTACTCAAATCCCCCTTTATAGGTTATAGCTACATGAAAAGAAAGGACTGGAAATGAGGGCATTTTTAGCCAGCTCTTCCTTTTACTATAGGAGCAACAGCCTCCAGTAGGAAGAGCACTGGACTATTGACCAGAAGGTAATGGATCTAGTCTGAACACCTCCCCACCATTTTTCAGCTAGAGACCCAAGCTCACTTTATAAAGAATGGAACAAAACAATGTTCATGTTTTTGTGTCTTCATTTCTTTTATCTTTAAATATGATGGGATTGCTAGACATATCTAGGAGTATTGGTAATGCTTTGAGAGGCTGGGAACAGTAACCATCACAAGCCTGGACTAGATCCATCAACCTTCTGATCATACAGTGAATTGATGTTTCTGGGCTATACCATGTGGGCCTCAGCTGGCTGCCCTGATATTTACCAGCTTTAACCCATCTTGGCCAACCCAGAAAGCCCAGAGAAATCCCATCTGGGGCCCATGTGGTCGTGCTGGATGGGTAGGTAATAATTTCTTCTGCGATGCAGCCTAATTTTACAATGTATTAAGATTTTATTTTGGTACCTCTGAATCGACGAGGGTGTAAAGCAGGGTGGGAATATGAGCATGTATGAGCAAATAAGAGCTATCGGAGCAAATACTATGAAAGCATTATACCTTCTGTCTAGAATCAAAATTACTACTTCTTTTCTTTCTTCAGAGATACTGACAAATTATTATGCTTGTTATGAGCGGTATTGAGAGACAATTTTTGTTGTTTCCTTTAGTTTGTTTTTTTGCTTCTTAAGTTACAACACAGTCCATGTTTTAATCTAAAAGAACTACTTTGAATAGGTTGGCTTATGATATCTCCCCCCCCCCTATCAACCCTGTGGACATTGCTGTTAAATAATTGACATTGACACGGTTCCGGATTCAACAAGTGTGTTGGTCCCTGCTGGAAATTCTACTCTCTAAGGAGTAAAGGTACAACGTTGTGCGTTGTAGGCAACATCATTTCCCACATAGGTAGGGTGTTACATTGAAAAGGTAATTGATCATCTCACATGTTATGCAAATAGTGAATCTGACAGAAAAGACATGTATCAATGCAATGTAAAAATCAGAATGATTTTATCTTCAAATTTGAAAAAGTGAGAGATATTTTGTCCCCACTACTCTATATATAGACTATGGGGGTAGTGGCACCTGTTTGGGTGCAGAGTGGACCATGCAGCACAGTGCCTGCAGCCACATGTGCCAGATGAAATAAACTCCATTGTTTAGGGCTTTTGGGGATATTGAATGTGGGAAAGGTGCTGCTGTAAATATTATGATATGTAGTGCTTCTGTTAATATTATTTAATCCAGGTTTGCCAAAGAAGAGATAAGGTAGACCTATTTCTGCCTCCAGGATGGAAGATTTGTGCAGAGCTATAATGATGGGTATATATGCATTCCTTTGCTAATTGTGTGTAGTTCAATAGCCTGAGCACACACTTTCTGAATTATCATTTTTCATTGGTCTTTTTAACCTAAAACCATGTTTTTTGACCCAAAACATTTTGACACAGAATTGTGACTATTGGTCATAAAAAAAGTGTGCGTCTAAGGCAATATGTGAAAATATGTGTAGAAAAAATCCTACATCTTTCATTTCACTTAGATTTCAATAGATTCTCCCATCCTTGGCATTATCTAAGGACATGTATTTTTCCCCTACTGCAAATATAGCTACTCACACTGTGCCAACTACCTGTGTGTTTCCACAGCCATAAGACCAATAAAAATAATCATAAATGAAGAACTGATAGGACTATCACATGCTCATGATCAATAGTTTCATATTCATACCTTAATAATTACTGGGGTATGTAAAGTAAACATTTGAGGAGCAAATAAGTGAGACGATGCCAGGAATCTATGCAGAATTACCGTACTGACACGGGTCTGCACTGCCCTTGTAACACCCTAGCATAGGGACAAGCTTCGGGAAAGTCGAAGAGTGATGGCGAGCTTCCAGAATGGCTAGGCATCTTAGATACATTATTTACTATTCCAGACCCCATAGGATAAGTTAACCTAATTCCGACCATCCACCACAAGTCAACCACTTACAATTACAGTACCATAGCACTTATTAGCACACATATATAGGTGCTTCTTATAGGTCAGGTTGTCGGAAACCATCAGATTATTATGCAGGCTCACACACAAAATAAAAGAATAAACCGATTTAAAAAAAGAAAAGAAAAATACATTCGTGAAGGGAGATCTCCCATCTTGAGAAAACCTGACTATGCAGAGGTTCAGATGTTACACCAAGTCTAAGCAAACACCAAATATATATATCTCATCCAAGAAATAAAGTGCCATGATATTGATGTAGACTGGGTACCTGGCGGCAGGTTGCCTTTTAAGAGGGCTTGTCGGGGTGAGCAGCTCAGGCACGTCTGCCTCTGTCATTTACGAGAGATGACACACTACACTGCGCTAACTGCATGCTGATATGATGACTCATTTGGGCTCGTTTAATTGAATATGGAAATGAAAATCATTTATAACTAGCCCTGATTGGTTCTCAGTCAGCCCCACCCACCCATTTGTGTTTGATTGAATACTGGATCAATGAACTAGAATTGTCTTGCGTTTTGAGAGAATTCACTACACTGACTATGAGTTATCTGTTCCTGCTTTACAGGCTGACCACTCAGGAGTCAGCAGCAGTTGCTCCTGGGAGTAGCTCACCACCATGTCATATCTCACAGAATATATATTTGGTCCTGTTTCTTATAATGTCCCGTGTCTTACTATTTTGTTGAAAGGGGTATGAGGGTTCAAACCCATGGATGATAGCCTGGTAAGTAAGCAGACGCCTTATCTATTATAGGGCCTATCATCGTAGCAAGGATCACATGAGTCAAAGATGGACAAAGATACAGACCTATATACATGTATATATGTGAGCCAGCAAGCAGAAAGGACAGTTACTGCGGGATTTAGTACCAGATTTAGCCACCAGGGGGGCACCACTATGGACTAGAATAGGAAAAATATGACTAAAACTGTTATAGGCTACTTTTTTATGGAGAATTCAATGGTTTTTGATAAAACGTTCTATCTTGGGTGGAAAGGTTCCAAATTTGGCATGTAAAAAGAATGTTTTTGAGCCAAAATAGGCATTTTTGTTGATTTCTGTTGCCATGGAAACATGATTTTCATTCTAAATAGGAAAATCAATGATTCCATTTGAAGGAACATCCCACAAGGTTTACTATGGCGAAAACAGAATAAAAATACCATTTCTAGATCAAAAGTTATGGGCAAAAGAATAAAGATTTATACAAATTTAGCTAATTAGCATAAATTATGCTAATTAGCTATATATCTCATGACCAATTAGACATAGAGCTTATTAACATTCTTGAAATGGTCACACCTACCCATATCTAGCAAGCCATTCCTCCAAAACTAACAGGAGTGTCTTCTCATGCTATGTATCACTGTAAAGCTAATGATTTGAATTTTAAAGTTGACTTTTAGCATGGAGCACCCTTTCTCCTTGCCTCTACACATATAGTCACGTTTCCTATGAGATCCGTTTCTTTATACAGACTTGGCAGGATTATTTATTAGCCAATGAGGTAATCCCTACAATTCACTGCGGTCGTCTCTGGGGCCGACTGGTACCCATCTGCTAACTCAGAATAGAGCAGAGTGCATAGTCCCGTTTCCAATGACTCCTCTTACTTTTTTTTAATAGAGTTGGGTATATATGGTCCTGTTTCCGATTTTCTCATGATCACGATTTAGTCCCATTTCCAATTTATCGCTTACCCTATGTAAATGGTTTAGTCCCATTTTGAATGAGTCCCGTTTCTTACAGAATAGGTTTGGTCCTGTTACTTCAATGTCCAGGTATTTGGTTCAAAATAATTTTGAAGAAAATCAGGGCTCTAACCCATGATAGAATTATCCGTAGGCGTATGCCTTATTCTTTACAACGGTGACAGATAGTAACTGAGTTAAAATTGGGCCAAGATATAGGACTATACTAGTTCCGTTTCCAATAGGTCCCATTTCCTTTAGAGCCGTGTATAGTCCAGTCTCCCAAAGGTCTCGTTTCCAATGTGTGACCAGGCAAGCAAAAACACCCCTCTGCAGGGAAATTCATTATCAAAGTTCATCTTAAGATCTTTAAAATGAGACATCATTGGCTTATATATTCCCAGTAGTTATGTCAAAACCCCTCCTTGAACATAGGTCGGTATTCACATCTGAAATCCATGATTAAGCTCTAAAAACATTATAAACCATAATTACACTATATATAAAAATGGGTTACTAGACCGCTGGTTACAAAATCGGAATTTAGACAAGAGTACCCTTGGGGTACCAGATGAAGCAATATATTTAGGCTGTGTAGCAGTTAGGAAAATCCCAGCTAACTCGATCTATCATGTGCACATATCAACAAAAATATATAAAGACTTGAAATATTTTCCCTGCTTGATTTGTTATAATATTATCATTTTGAAGATTGTTTTAGTTTATACTCTTGTAAAACGTTTTATAACCTCAAAAATCATTTGTCGTGCTGCAATGGCCACCATCTTGGATCTCGACTCAAAGAGATCGGCACCTCTCACAGTGTTTTAATGGAGGGAACTGCTCTACAATTAAAGATCTGGATTGCCCTTTCTGAGACCTTTCATTTAAGATCTCATATGTGAAGATTTGATAAGTATTTCCAGAGAAAGGGACATACCTCTGAGAGTATCTGCTTGGGGAGTGATGTTGTCATCATTTTTGGCGTAACATCACGTCACTTAGCAACGTCATGTCACTTATGCTTATCTGTATATGCCCTGTCATGCTTATCATTATGCTAGCTTTCTATCCAACTTGCTTCACATCCCTCTTGATGTCTATTCCTCTCTTCCTACCCCCCATGCTGCATATCACTCATGCTATACCATTTGGCAAAAAAACGTTGTTTTTTTAATGTTAAAAAAGTTCTCTAGGTTCCTAAATTGTTCAAATGTTTGTTTAACCTTTTTTTGTGCCCAGAATTATTTGAAGATTTTGCATTATTTCACAATTTTATCACTTTGTTGATAAGACCATGTTTTATTTTGATCTTCTCTTTTGATATGGGCTCTGCATTGCATTTTCTGAATACTTATAACTCAATGATAAATTTCAGTCAAGGATGTGTCATTTCTAGTCAGGTCTGGTAACCATAGTTACTGAAATATTCCATTTGTTGTCATTTGTTAGTGTTTGGTCTCTCTTAGGCTATATATCTATGTCCATATTCCCTGCAATCCTGAGCCTTATAGATCTTTCAAAGCTGATTCTGCCTGCATGTGCACTGCACTCAGGAAACATAATGTGTTAGTAGCAATTAGTGCATGGATTGTCTACATGGATATGAGCAGTTCTTGTTAAGTCTAATTGGAGTTTACAAACATTAAACAGATGTTGAAAAACAAACATCAGAAGACTTTTTATTATGTTCAAAAGTTTTTTTGAATACACATATTTTCAACTTGAAAATAAAAGTTTTTCTTTTTGCATATTTTTCTACCCAAACCTATTCACACATTTGAAAACATTTTTTTCCCATATGGGATCTATCCCAAAAAGCCAAAAAATGTTTTTCATGTAAAACAAACATTCATTTCAGCATCTTAAGTTTGTTTTGAATGTAGATAAAACATGTACTCCAAAAAACGATTTTTAAACTTCTACTTGGTAAGTAGACTAAGGGATCCCACTTGGCTAAAAAACCCTTTTTTAACGTTAAAATAATGTTTTATTTGGTTCCTAAGTTTGCCAACTGCTTTTTCAATGTTGAAATAGCGTCAAAACATGTACTCAGAAAACATTTGTGGATCAACACGGTAAAAGGTACGCCCCCGAGGGGGTGTACGGGCGTACCTTTTACCATGTCGATCCACATTTTTTCACATAAAAAAACGTTTTGTTTTATTTCAGGTTAAAAAGTTTTTTTTGACGTAAAATAAATGTAACATGAAAATGTTTATACAAAACTTTTTTAAACGTTGAAAACACAAACATTGAAAATTGATTTTGGAACATGTTTTTATCATTTTTTCAACACATTTTTACCAACATTTTTACCCCAACTGAATAAAAACATTTGCAAACATGAAAAAAAAAAACACATTTATTTTTTGCCAAGTGGGATATATGTCATGAAGGATAGGCAACCTGAAGGATAGGTAAACGGAAGGATATGTAGTATGGATGATAAGTAGATGTATGGTTGAGGTAGACTGTTGGATTGATACCTTAGGGGATAGGTTGACTTAGATTTGCTCATCATAATGAAGATGAGTCGTGATGGCCAGGAAAATTATAAAGTGAGCATGAAGGATAGGACCTGTATTCAAAAGGATAGGCAACAAGGGGGATAGGTAGCATGCATACTAAACAGTTTAAGAGAGAGGCATGGAGAGTACCTTGTTAGGTGAGCATTATTTAAAGGAAATATGAATGCTAGGTAATATGACAGAAGTCAAACATGAGGGATGTGCAGAGTTGGGGGATAGTCACCATGAGGGATAGGTAAAATGAATGACAGGCAGATTGAGGATAGGTAGACTAATGGAATGTACAAATAAAGTTAGGTACAAAGGTAAGAGGTAAACTTTGATCCTTTAATGCTTTTGAGGGAAAACCTGATTAAACTCTAGATTTCAAGAGAGAGGTATTATGAGTGATAGGTAGACTAAGGGATAGGCAGTATGTGGGATAGGCCATTCACAGGCAGTAGTTGTCAGGTTGAGAGATAGGAAGACATCGGGATATGTAGATTGAGGTACTGACTTTGATTAGCATGTTGTATTTATAAAAAGTCCCAATAATTTTTAATATTACTTTTGTACATTTTTAAAATATTTTCATCATCAAACCTCATTTTTAGATACTTTCCATCAATTTCTAAGAATCAAGATCACAAATTTTGGATTTGGCAGGATTTTTTGGTATAGGTGGTACCTTGTTTGCATTTAATATCAGTCTGATAAAGATTATTTGCATCTCCATAAACCTCTTATCTTACATAGGACTCAATATTGAACCTAAAAAGGGAGCCTACTTTTAAGGGGGGTAAAGGGGTGGTGGTCTGCACTATAGGACTCTAAGAAGTAACACATCCTAGGGAGGCTATATCATCCTTGATCTAGTGGCGAAGCCACTAGTAATGTCTAAAAATGCAATAAATCAGCCTTTTTCATAAAAAATACACAACATTATCGTGATTTTTATCATAGATTTTGTTCTAGAAAGAATTTTCCATTTCTTTTTTGAGTTTTTGGTGAGTACCCCCGAAAATTGGCATAAAAATCTGCTAATTTTGATTATTGGAATGGTTGCCATGGCAATCAAGAACAGGCATATAGGTGGATTTCTCATGAAAAATGTTCATTTTACCATCCAAATATGGGCCATTTCTACCGAAAATGGTGCATTTAAAATGAGACCATTGAATTCTGCATAAAAAATTAGCCTAATGTATTTTATAATGATTTGAGAGTAACTTTGCCCCTCCAATACCCCCTGGTGGCCAAATGGGCAATTAAAAATTCCCGCGGAGGGGTGTTCTCCCTTGATGGGTCACATGTGTTTATTACAGAATTTTGTGCGAAAAAGATTCTTATTCAGAAATATCGCTTGCCCAGCTATACGCGGTTGGCTATGTATTGCTTTAGCCCCCTCTTAAAATACGGATTCTGAAGAGTGCAAACGGAAAAGATTCCACTGAAATCATAAAAGTGTGTCCCTCGCAGGTACATTGAACCACCCTTTTGCACCCGATATGTGGCAGCATTAACTCAATAACCACATAATGTGCTCACACTTTAATTTCTTTTGCACTTTAAATATAATAAGATCTATACCATACAGGGTCATTCAGTGAAGGCTCGAGAAAAGGGATTAGCCCCCTAGGGGCTAAACTCGTAGTATATATAGACACAGCACCTCAAATGCCACCCTATATATCCATAGAATATTAAAACATCCAAGGGAAGCAGGGTCCCAGGAAAAGGGCCTCTTTTGGGGAGATAGGAGAGAAAAAGGGGCTTGGAGTCTTTTTGGGGTAATACATATGTGTATTCACTTCAATTTACCCCTCATTTTAAGGTGCGCCACAGGCGCCTGGGGAATAGCCCCCTAGGGGGCTAAACTTGTAGTATATATACGGACAGTACCTCTATGTTAGCACCCTATATCCATAGAATCTGAAAACATCCAAGGGAAGCAGGGTCCCGGGAAAAGGGCCTCTTATGGGGAGAGAGGAGAGAAAAAGGGGCTTGGAGTCTTTTTGGGGTAATACATACTTTATTCCTGTGCTATATGCCCCTGTTTTTAAGGCAGGCCGTAGGTGCCATGGGATTAGCCCCCTAGGGGGCTAAACGCATAGTATAATATGCTAGGAGAGGGGGCTAAACCCCTCAGCGGTTATATATGTTGCTCTTTAAGTTGATGTGTAATAGTGTTTTACCCCTATATTTTTTTTTAAAATCTTAGTTTACACTATCCCTGCAACCACATTATACATGATACGTTCACAGAGTCTGCATGGGTTTAGCCCCCTCCTATTTGTTCTTGTGGTGCACGCCTCACTCTGAAAACTGGTAGATTATACCTGGCTGTCAATCATTTTTTAATTGTATTGGTTTGTTTACATGACTTTACAGTGTAGAGGCCTGTATATATGTGTGCTACACCTTCTCACTCAAAACATGAGTACCACATGCTCCCCGGGGCCCTTGCCCCTTCACTACAGGGGCCGCCCCACTCCTTCTACCCCCACTCCCCAGGCACCCCCTCCCCCCTATGTTACCTGGAAAATATGGCGCTGAACATATTAGGGTACTGGCATAATGGGAGGTGGGAGGGGGAGGGATGGAATATTCCTGCCGGTTTGGCACCTTACTGAAACTGCACACACAAAGGATGTACATTTCATTTTAGTGCAACACTCGTGGGCCTTACTGCATGAACCCTGGACAAGCTCTTTGAAATAAGGTGCATGTAAATAAGTTGTAGCTATATAGGGGGTTGTAACCCTGCCCACCTGACCCCTCCCCCCTCTTTTACTCTATGTACCAAACTACCTCTGCATGTCGCCATAAAATTGATGGTAACATATATTGGAAATCTTTTTGGCCCATTTTTTTTATTTGCGTACTGAATCAGGGCACGTAAGGTGGACGCCCGCGAGGCAATGTGGCAAAGTCACATAAAAAACATGTGACATAACTCTGCTGGCACCACAGTCGGCCCCACAGTCCTAATGGTGGCCCGCCGTAATTTTTTACCCGGTCAGCCACCCTCCCAGGCCCTCTCCCATACAGGTCTAAGGGCTAAGGGCTAAGTCCGGCGCCCTAAGTCCCTTACCGCAAAGAGCACTTAAAATGCGCCTGACTGTAGACGTTGGACCACACTTTGTACACCATGCCCCGCTCCTGGGCCAGATCCATTATGTTCAAGTGTTTACAGGTATGTAGGCCTTATATAGTCAGACAGTAAGGGGGCCTCCCAAATAAAGTGGACTATTCCAGTGTTAATTGCAGATATGTTATCCTTCAAGCCTCTGAAAGACGAAGGAACCTTGAAATAAATGAGGGATTAAACAAAGAATAGCAATGTACCCTTTTTTGGCCTCCTATGTATATAGCCTTGGCCGGTATGGCATGCGTGCCTACATGTGAACCTTAAAAGTTCAGGTGCATTTAAAAGTGTACTTGCATGTATGTGGCCAGTAGCGCACTCAAAGTCAATGTGAATAAAGATTATTTAACAGTATTTTATTTCATTGTGTACATGAAAAAATAGATATTATGAGCAAGAGGGACTAATCAATGTATAATATGACAGTATTTTCTATATTCAATTGGCTACATTCGAAAAATCAGAACATAGGTAGCAATTATAATAAAAAAACACTGACGGCAATCTCATTGTAGCGCGCCCATTATTGTATCTTTGAGGAACTAAGGCAAAGCAGAGGTGTGAAAAACATTTTAAGGAGGCATGGCAGTATAAAAAGGAATGTTCATGATGTGCACTGTCACACTTAAGGGACATTTATTGTGTCAGCAACACGGCAGTGCAGGGAGATCTGTGGGACATTTTGGGGGATTCTGGAGATGAGGAAAATGGGCAGCCAGAAGTGAATTTATAAGAGTACATAATGTCTAACAAAATGTTAGAAAGGTATGGGAATGGCAGACCAGATATGTTCTATTCTTTGTGGTCAGACATCCAGGAGCTGATAGGCCCAGCCAAGTTGTGGCCTAAGGCTATAAGAAGTTTTTTTTGGACGATGAATATCAGAAATTGGCCAAGGGTAAGGATGTGCACGTTTGCATTTGTAAATGGTCTCCCAGCTCACATGCTCTTGCACTGGTGTATTATGGTGCAAATGTGGACAGGGATAGGTGATCCCTCATACAGACACGCAGCAAGAGTTATGTACATCATCGAGCACAAAGGAGGACACACAAAGTACAAGTTGTGTGCCTGGAACGCCCACAATAAGAGGGGAGAGTTTCTGGATGGCATACCAAGGCGTTATTAGTAAGTAAAATATTCATATATTTTATGTTCTATTATATGTGCACTTATGTATGTTTCAGGCGTGAGAGATCGGCCCACACACTGTATTTTATATATGGGGCTAACATTGGTTTGAGGGGTAGTACCAGATGACCCCAAGTGTATGTGAGGAGGGAGAGGGTATATAGGTATTACAGCATTACACAGCCGGCCGCCGATACCGGCCACGCTCCTGGATTTAAAGGGGTGCTCAGGTGCGCTCTGTCATGTGGGTTCAAGTGTTTACCTCTACCATATAAAGACATTCATTGGTGGCTCGGTAAAGAAGGCAGACCTAATTTGGTAGGCTGCACTATAAAAGCAGGACCCAGAAAGAGGTCTGCATCACATCTGCCTTGGTGTGCTCACAGCTTACAAGCCTTGCTTCAACATGGAGGTGTGAATAGTAGTGCTGTCCCTCTGGATCAGGTTATGGTTTTGGTTTTCTTTCATTGCCGGTGGGAGTGTGCACAGAGGGTCACAATATAGAACAGGGACTCGAGAACATCCAGTCCTTGGTTATTATTATGACCCTATGTGCATTACTTTACATTCTTGTATAAGAATTTTAGGCCCTTTTTTTTTTGTTTCTCCTTTCATGTAAGGGGAAGGATAAAATTTCCAAAAAAAAGTGCACACCATATTGCTGTAGAAGGGGCCCTCTTTACAAGCCCA
Organism: Acholoe squamosa; assembly: GCA_949317995.1. Classification (NCBI taxonomy): domain Eukaryota; kingdom Metazoa; phylum Annelida; class Polychaeta; order Phyllodocida; family Polynoidae; genus Acholoe; species Acholoe squamosa. The sequence continues at coordinate 83,483,735 of OX439035.1, read as the reverse complement.
GTACCTATACATGCATGCTGGGAAAGGAAAAGGCCAAGGGAGGGGGTGGGGGATTTAAAGTGCAGTAAGGCTTAAAGTTTGAGAGAGCAGGGAAGGGGTTTTGGGGTTTGGACTGGCGGTAAGACTTTGGGGGTGGGAGGGTGGTTGGGTGGGTGTTTTGATTAACTGCAGCGGCTTCAGCTACTCACTGACAGGCAGCGGGGCAGCGGCCCCTGGGTCAGCACCTTCAGGGTATATAAAGTAAAATAAGTCAGAACTTGGCACCACATTTTGCTTTGTTCTTGCCTACAGCACTATGTGGGGTGGGAGGCCATAGGATAGATTTCCTTTAGAGGACGACTTTCCTGATCCAGACTTAGACATAGACTTATACAAGAGGGAGTTGTACACAAGAAGCACATGGGCAAATAGGATGCAGGCTGAAAATGTTTCAGATATAACCATAGAAGACCTGGTTAATCCACACAACAGATTTGCTCTTCTGGATTATCCTAACCCCAACTTTCTAGAATGGTTAGGGCATAATGGCTTGCTAGCTACCCACATGGTGTGACGTAGACAGATCTGGAAAGGAGTGCAAGGTAAATACCAGGGAATCAGCTTTAGATGGGTCATCATGGAGGTGCAGGCCAGGAGGTAAACACTCCATAAGAAAGTATTCTGTTTTCTCTCACTCACATCTTCTGACACAAGATTTGTTTCTCTTCTTGATATCATATGCCGAGAGAAATGGCACCCTCATGCGACTGTCCTCATGGAGTGGGATGAACTATAACAGGACAGCTGTAGAGTGGGCAAGTTTCATAAGAGATATGTTTGTGCAATACGTACATGACTTGTACAAGAATGACATTTTCAGTGATGAAGTAGAGATCGATGAGAGTGTATTTGGCAGGAAAGTTAAGGCACACAAAGGGGATCCTAAAAAAGGCCAGCCTATATGGGTTGTGGGTTTGGTAGAAAGAAAGTCAAATTTATAAATTGAAAGAAAACAGCAAAACCATTGAAACTAGCCGTTCAATACACAAGACACATAATGGGAAATTAGTCCAAACAGTTACCTAAGTAATAACTACAAACATCAAGAGGAAAGAAGGTACAGAGGATGCACGTATTACAGTGCCCTCACAGACACAAAGGGCCACAAAAAGTTGTATTTCCGGTACTATGTCATGTAGAGCTAGAGGTCGAGGTCGAGGATGATGTTGTGGTAAGGGCAATCAGTCAGTGTGTAGCCCTTCAGGTCCAAACATGGATCCTGATGATGATTTCATGTAGTCTGAAATGAACAGAACATTGCAGTGTATGTCCTTAAGTGTAGTCTACATTGCGCACAACTTATTTTAATAAGGTGTCGCATATTTATTGAATGTAGCGCTGCACACTTTGTAGCTGAAAATATTCAATTGTTTACAAGTTTATTACTTGTAAAGACATGTAAAAAGAAATGTAAATGGTACCTACATATTTAGGATAACAGTTGTTATAAAGTGTAAGTATCAGGGAAAACCACATCCTTTTCAGCAATAACCTTTGGTTTTAGGTAGCATCAGAATATGGATGAAAAAAGTCGATTTGCAGATGTCGTTGTCATTCTTTGGATCTGGTAGTCTGATCATCAAACCAATGATTGTCATTAAGTTGAAGTTATAGAAATGGGTGGATGGCCGGATGTTTTAATTAGCATGCATACTTCTGTCCCTTATCTGAAAGTTTAAAGTAATCAGTGAACATGAAATACACATTAACATGTTTATTGTGTTCCAGCAGCACCAGAAAGGGTGTTGATAGTTTTGTAGTGTAATGTCATGCCATATAGCCAAATCAAATGGGAGACAGTAGTCAAAGATGTGTGATGTAGTGATACTGTTTATATATCAGACATAGCCACATTTTTGGAGTAAGAAATTTTGTATTTAAAGTGGTGCTGCATGTTACTATTAGACATTGAGGATCATGTAGCACATTTATTGTGGCCTTTATTGTTGCTTGATGTTATGTGATTTCACATGATATTTTTTGTGTAAAATGTGTGATGTTCTAATAATGTATAGGTATTAGGCATAGCCACATTTTTCATATGTGAAGGCTTTTTTTGTGAGTAACTAATGCATTACGGAAATATTTATTTCTCTAACTAACTATGTAAAGTGTGTTGGGTTATTCAGTTACAAAATTTGCATCTATGGGGTAAGATGAAATCACGAATTCCACAGATTTTCAGGGGAGGAGAAAAAAAAAATTCTTAGACTACATAATGCCTAACGAAATGTTATAAATTTTTGTTGGGTGAGAGGGGGACCGGGAGGGGAAGGGAGGAGCATGTCTGGTCTTTAAAGTGCCCTATCATATATATTTATATTATATTGTGTCTGTTTGGGCCAGTTTGTCAGGTAGAGCAATCAGTGTGTACTATTGTATCACATTAAATTATATATTGCGTTCAATGAAAGGGTGTCGTTATCGTAGTTATGTGATACACTTATGTGGTAAAGCTTCATTTTTCTCTTGATCTTGGACAGATATAAAATAAAAAGTAATTTTTGTCTATTTAAAGTGTTACCATAGTTATGTTTTATTTAACCTTTATAGGCCCTTTTGATATACGCTAACAGGCAATAACACTATTATAGTTATTAAGTAAAAGCACTAACCCCAATTACAATAACTTTCATCTTCATTGCCATATACTTCAATGGATCCCAGTATTTTATAAATACATAGGGCCTTTTAATTGTATCAAAAAATTAGTCAGCCGCGAGCCTCAATCCGGCGCCCTCAATACTTTTACCTTCAATTCTTAAGAAACGCTCACTACATGTCAATTTTTCCTATTAGAACATCAAGAAAGAAAAAGACATCTTTTTCATAAGTCATATTTCTGTGAACAAACATAAAACACGACACTAACCTTTATTTTAGTAATTTCATTGTCTCTTTTAACAATCCACCCGAAAGTAACGTGTGCACAAGCACTGTGACGTCACACTTCTTGTGTACATACTACGGCGGTTGACCAATAAGAGAGCGCCTCTCTATTTACGCTCGTGATAAGCCAATCAGAGAGCTCCTTTTACAGTGTTATGTTTTTTTTCCCCCCTGGTTCCGCCACACACACAACTTTCGGCGGCCGAGAGAGGAGATATGAGTCTGTAGGTACATGGCCACAATTTGCGATCTAATCTTTGAGTCAACTGGAGAAAGTAAGGAGCACTTCAAGGAAGCGCACCTGAAGTTTTTAGCTCGTATACTAGAGGACAAGGATGCCGGACATGGTCAAGGGGAGGACGCCGACGCGGGCTCTTCGAGCTCCACTTCCCGCCAACAAGACGGCGATGGGGAAGGGCCAGGGTGGAACATTATGGCGTCATCGATGGAGTCCACCGAAACAGGGTATCTAAAAAGCCAAAGACGTGAAGTAAAAACCAGCCCCAGACAACACACCAAAATCTCACAGTAAGTCTGAGAAAGTAGAAAAAAAGGGGATAATAAATCCAGTAGTATGTCTAAAGACTTGCACTGCAGTTTTTGCTTCGAAACATTCAGTAGAGAATCCAGCGTCAAAAGACATTATAACAATTGTCCAGCTTATCTTGTTTACAGTGGGGAAGACGTCAACTCTTCTATTTTAAGTGCACCTCGCACTCCTTCACCTGCCCCCCCCCAGACTACCATGGCCCTAAAGTCTAAGAGTGCCTCCGTCACAACTGAAAGTGCATCTAGGAGAAGGGGCAGACCTACCAACCTCGAAAGACTCTCTAAGCTTCTGAAAACGCCAGGTGAGAAGGCTGGTGAGAAGATGATTGTTAAGACGCCCTTTAAAACTAGCAGTAGGAGTCAGGCTCAGGCTGCCAGTGAAGCTCTAAACCTCTCGTACAATGATGCTAGTGATGGCGAAGATGGTTCCCCTCCTGCCAAAGTAATTAAAGTGAGTATATAGGGCGTATATAGATAGAATTTATATGTTTTACTTCATATGTTATCCATGTCACATAGGCTAATATAAACTTATGATTTTGTGTGATAACCTCTTATATAGAAAAGGGTGTGGATATATAACCTGACATACTACACTACAACACACTACATCCAAGTGTCACATATGACTAAAATAGGTGCTCTCTTTTCAGGAGGAAGGGGAACAACAAGACACAGGCCTACACACAGGAAACGAAGAAGGCATGGGTAGAGGAGGCGGTGCCTGTACATTGTTAACCAGTTGATCTTTTCCTCAAGAGTTGCGACCAAAAACATTTGCAGCGTATGAAGTTCCCGCCCACATTTTAGTTGCCGCCGCCCAATTGATGGGTTCTTGGGCAGTAAGCTTGGCAAAGATTTTCTACACATGATATCTAAGTGACTTTGAGCACTTTGGGTGCTTTCCTTCGAGGAACATTTCCAGGCGCCCATTTCCATGGCCACTCAAAAATGTGTTCATTTTCATTATTTCTGAATTTACCAAAGGATTTTTTTTTTATTTCAAGTGCGATCATTGAGTGCAATTTACTGTTAGTGTTTAGTCAGACTTCTATGCATAGGAAAGTGTGGAAATATTTTCTGAAAATCATGTGTAAGGAAAGTCAGGCGCCTGAGTGTAATAGTGCATTCCATTTAAGAAGACAAGTGATATTTGCGGGCCCCTAACTAGGTCACGTGATCAGAACCTGTCCCCCTATGTTTAAAGTGTTTATTTTTGGGTGCTGGTTCCTCATTAAAATTTAACTTATGTTCACATACACTTGTAATGGTTCGTATCGACTTATATGTTGGGTGGCTCTTTGGCTCGCTTACCACTAGAAATACCAACACAACACGAGTAGTTCGGGTTGGGCAAAGCCCCAGAAACCCCTACCTCTCGGGTAGGACTTTATTCAATTTGGTCAGTAGCTTATGTTGAGCGTCTGGACTGGACCAGGTCCAGTCCCCTTCTGCCGCTCGTCCGGCTCCTTAGTAGAAGCTGGACGCGAGGCGTGGTGCCGCCCCCTCATGTACCAACGGGGTATCACAAAGCGACACCTAGCTGGCATAGAAGGAACAAGCACCACACGAACACGTCTCTCGGATGAACGGCACTAATATATATACGACGATACCGGCCCCTACACCACCCCCACTAGACTATACCTAGGGTTGGGTGTAATTAACAAGTACCTATTGTTAATTTTATACAGTAATATTATACACAAATAGGTAAGTCTATATATACAGTTCGTATAGAATATAGAAGGGGCATTATAAATAATATGTACATAATGAGGCATCGTCGCATATAACCCGAAGTAATAATAACTAATAATAACAACTAGGAAGTGGCGCCTTATGCACCATCGACCTATGGTGGTAGATAGTAACAATGTTACAATGTTATTATAGTATACAAGACGCAATTAAAAGTTGTAGACATGTAGTCAGATGATATGAATAAAATTTTACAGTATTAACTAACCGACCCGAGGTGGGGTAGATAACCCGAGAAAAAATTTTGTTTGTTTTAATTATAGGAATATAAATATGATATAAAAATAGATTTATACAAAATAGTAATACTGATAAGTATAGGCGTCCTACCAGGGTAGCAGGATCGCCCTTACAATATACCGGACTTCTGGCGAATCTGGAACGACTGGTTTCTGCAGCTCCACCCGGCGACATGTGTGTGGTGGCAAGCCACGTTGCTGTTATGTTGTGCCCTGATGAAGATGGGAAGATGGAGCCCCGGTTAGGTGTGGTAATCCTTTTGGTGTTTCAGGTTAGCGTCCATCTTCACTGCAGGTTCCGTCCCAGATTAACGAGTCCAGTGTAAGGATCAGTGCCTCTGGCATATTAAATGCTTTTACCCTCGGGTACAAAGAGACACCATCAGATGGACACTTAGAGATCTTCCGGATCCGTGTCCATCTTCTCAGCCGACTCCACTGAGGCAGATGGAGCCGAGCTGCTGCTACTGCTCACAGAGAGCAGCGTGGAAGCCTCGCTGGGCGTGTCGCTCCCCAGGCTCAAAGCGCTCATCACCGCGGATGGACTGTCCAGTGCCTCGGATGCAGGTAGAGCAACCGTGGCAGCTGGGGCAGCCCGGGCGAAAAGAGCAGCCGGAAGTGGGGGAGCTGCCGGAATCGGCGGAGCAACCGGGACCGGTGGAGCAGCCGGAACCGGTGGAGCAGCTGGGACCGGTGGAGCATCCGGGACGAAGATTAGGGACGACGGAAGGCCGTCCCACTCATCTAAGTGTTTCCCGAATGCCAGGAAGAATTTGAGGTCAGCCTCCTTGTACCTGTGGATGTACCCGGCGTTCTCAGCACGGTGAAACTCCTTAAGCTTTTCAGCTTCCATCTGCTGGCGCCGGCAGGATTCGAGAGCCTCCTCGACTTTCTTCCTTTCCTGCTGCCTGATCTTCTCTTCCTCCCTCTTCTGGATTTCGTAAACCAGATTGAAGGTGGCTTCAGTCATCACACGCCAGTAGTCGACCGACTTCTGGCGGTGCAATGCCTGCCATTCCGCCATCAGGTCATTCTGGATCTGAGCCGTTTGGACATCGCGGTGGTCAACAAACGTGTTCGGATCCTAAAGACCTGACAGAGTTTCTGAAATTAGCTCCATAACGGGCACCCGAGGGGCCGTTGGTGGAACTATAGCTGGTGGAGGCGCGGCGGCATCCACTGAGGCAGGCGGGGTGCCTGCTGGAGGAGCAGACGGGCCCTCAACCGTTACACCACCTCGACCTCGGCCACCGCCCGGGGAAGCTCGGGTGGACTCCAGCCCACCACGGCCTCTACCACGGGGTTTGGTCCGGCCCAGGTAGGTTAGGACCTGCGACTCGGGTCCAGCCGGTCCCATAGCAGGAAACTCCGCGTACTCACTATACGTGGGGCGCTTGCTGGAAGATCCCTCTCCAGCCCACCAAGATGAATACCCGGATGGGGGAGCGAAGAGTTCATCCCCATCATCCTGGCTGCCAGAGGCTTCACCCGGGCGTTGTTCCGCGGGTGCAGGTGTTGAAGTTGTGGCCGGGGTGGCCGCCTGGCTAACCGCCCTACGGGCCTGGTTGCTGGGCATATCCAGAGCCGAGACCTGTTGTCCCGACTCACGACGATCAGCTGGGTTGGCTGGTCTGGGCTGGTCCTTGTTACCCGAAGGGCTTACGGACCGGTCTGCTCGGGTCCTTTTGGAAGCACCGGTAGCCGTGGCTGTGCCTCCGCCGGGACCCTTCGAGCGGGCCTTGGCCTTCTCCCGCTTATCATCTCCTCGCCACTTTTTCACTTTCAGGTGCACCTCACTGGGCATCCCGAACTTTGTGGACGAGAAGTTGATTTGGAAGAAGGTCAACAAGTTGCCACTCTTCCACGAGCAGAATCCGGTCTCGAATGCCTGCTCCTTGATATCCTTTACGCTCAACGAGGCCCAGTTAGCTAGGAGCTCGTTGAAGCACTTGATGGCCCGCTTCCTCGTCTTCTCCAGGCCGATACCATGGGCTTTCTGCAAGTGCAGAGCCATGTCTCGGCGCCGGTGAGTGTTGAACGAGCCATCACATAGTTTGCTCGGACGGTCTCCGAGCACACACATCATCACAGGTTTGTGGTGCATGTGATGCTCCACTATGTGTCGAGCGAAGCGGGGCTTCGTCTCGAACACCTTCTCACCCGTGAGAGCCAGCTGGCACGACTCGAATGGGCACCTTCGGCAGTTGCCGGTTGGTCCCCATTGGGTCATCGCCCACTGGACTTTTGTCCGGGCCTCATAGCTGTAAATCGACCCCAATTTGGATTTCAGCTGGTCGATCAAAATGAGGTAGAATTTACCCACTGGCGTATCCGAGGGGCCGGATTTCATCCACTCCTCGTCGTCGCTATCACCGTCCTTATTGACGGCGCCCGGACACATGTAGTGGACCGTGTCATAGGCACAGTCCGCGAAGCAGCGGGGAGTCCGTTCCTTGAACCCCTCGGCTGCATTCTTCCACATCCACTTCTGATTGTCGTCCTTTGGGACATCCGTGGTCATTTCTTCCCACGTTGTCACGGACTCCAAATCAGATTTGGCTGACTCGGGCAGCTCTGGGTCGCTTTCGCTCCCCTCACTGTCCGTGTAGATGCCTGCTCCCCTACGGCTGGCTCGGCTAGTGGTGGTAGTACCAGACGGAGCCTTGGTAGAAGACTTGGCGCTTGTCCCGCTGGTGCTGGCAGTGGAAGCTGCAGTAACCGAGGTGGCTACCATGGTGGTTGTAGTGGTGGAGGCGGGCGCCTTCGGTTTGCCCTTACCCCTCGGCTTGGTGGGGGGCGTGGGCTCTGCCGGAGACGCTTTCGCTCCATTTTTCTTCCTCCGGCGCACAGCCTTGGTTGGCTGCGCCGGTACCTCAGGACTGGAATCCGACTCCCGTGGATTCCTGTCCTCCGAACGAGGGCTCCTCCTACCGCTGACCGGGGAGTCAGAGTCGGAAGAGACCTTCGCCTTGCTTTGGGCCTGCTGTTTGCGGTGGGCCCGACGAGCTGCGGTGAGCTGCTTCTGCTGCTGGGCGAGCTCGGCTCGCTTGGCCTCGACAGCAGCCTGCTGGCGCGAGATGTCCTCTTCCGAGATCTCGCCAGGCGCGTCCGGAATGTCGGCACCTGGATCTGTCTCGGTTGTGGACCTCTCAACGGCGATCCGTACATCTTCAGCCTCCAGGTCACTCTCGGTGAGAGGACCCTTCGGCACAGGCTTGTGGGTCAATCGCTTGACCCGGTCGGTTTCCACCGAGGATAGCGTGACTGTAGAGTCTGTATCCATGTCGGACTCAGACTCTCTTAACTCCGAGGCCTTTCGGGTGATGCCCTCGGAGATCAGCACGGCTCGGGCCAAGCTCTCGTTGACCACCAACTTCAGGTAGTTACGGAGCCAGGAGACTGGCATATTGTCAGCCAACTCGTCGCTGCACGAGTCCATAACCAGAGTCTTGAAGTCGTCTGGTATGGCCTCGGGCACGCCTGGCTTCACTGCCATCGGTCCGTATCCAAACATGGAGGCGTGCATGGGGATGTAGGTCCCCCAGGAGGTGTATACAACACCGGCCTCACAATCAACGTGTGCCATACGTTCGACGCGAGTCTTGAATCCCGGAGGATACATAGGAATGTCCAAGACATCTATATTGCTACCCGAAGCTGCTGCTGTAGACGAGCGCTCCGGGCGTGGTGGTGGAGGTGGCATCCTCTCCCGGTCGGTGGCCTCGGCCATAGCCGAGAGCGTCCGGGCAGCCTCCTCGGTCGAAGAGTCCATAGACTCCACGACCCGAGACGGGACCTTCGGGTCCTCGTCTAGCTCCAACAGAACGTTGGCAGTTTGACGCGCAGCGTCAATCGTCCCCTGTGCCATGGCACTGAGGGCAACTTCCAATAAAATTGGCAAATGTGTTGGACTCCTCCCGAAGGATTCGTCCAACAAAAGGGGTTGTGTTAGAACAAGCTAACTCGACAGCTAGAGGCTGTAAACTGCCAACACTAACCAGAGCGAAAACGGGTGGCGTCTAACCACCACGAGTCCGCCCTAGTTATGACCAGTATGACGTCAGACCTCTCGTCTCGCGAGATCCCGCCGTGGCTATCCGGTGACCTAGTTCCGCGCTTTCCCGCCGCACCCGCGGCGCCACCTAGGGAACTAGATCCGAACTAACATTCGACTCGACATGCGAGACGCGGCCTACCACCCGAGTGCTATCTTCTGGAGCTTGGCGGTGTATACAACGCTTCAAAGCGAATGTACCGGTTAATCCGACCGCCACTCACAGGATACAGCCACCCGGGGAGGGCGCGTTCGGCATCTCCAGCCGTGGAACGTATGTTACCTGCCTATGGCGGACAACACGCAGCAGCTCGTTGTGTACTGAGTTAGGTTACGGCAGACCTCAACCGGGGACTGCGTCTAACGCCTTCGGTTAGCCTTTTATTTCTCCCGGCTTTACGTACGGCCTTTTCTGGATTCCGCTTAGCCACTGCGGGACCTTTCCCATACGTAATGCCTTCACTCAGCGAGACATTTTTCCTTTTCTTACGGTTAGGTCGTTTCCTGGCCTTCGTCTTCTTTTTCACCATAACCTCGTCTCCCGGCGTCTTTCTCGGCCGGCCTCTAGGGCGCTTCATTGGTACTACCACGCTCGGTCCGCTAGGGACAGATGCAGGTGGTTTGTAACCGAACTCCCTCTCTGCTTCTTCGCGTCCCTTCCAGGGCCGAAGTTTTCCGACATTCGTCTTCCATTTCCTACCAGTTAGGCAGTCCTCCATCATCACCGTGGACTCGGAGATGACGCGAATAATTTTAAACGGACCCTCCCAAGGCGTTACGAGCTTCAGCTTTTCTAGCGGCTCGTAGTACCTTAGTACTTTCTCCCCAACATTAAAACGAATTCGTTTAGCATTGGTGTCATAGCCCACCTTCTGCCACTTCGCACTCTTCAGCAGTTCTTTCGGAACGGCCTCGTATGCCTGTTTGAACCTATCCCTTAACGACTCCACAAACAACACAGTGCAGGGCGCCTCCGGGTCTATCCCAACCACTCCATACACTAAGTCGGCGGGCATTATGATGTCCTCGCCGAACACTAGCATGTTTGGAGTGCAATTAGTGGATGAATGGACAGTGTTGTTGTAGGCATGTACTACAAACTCGCACTGTTCATCCCAGTCGTCCTGGTGGGTATTAACCAGGGGCTTTAGCACTTGTATAAGGGTTCTGTTGAAGCGCTCTACCTGCCCATCCGACTGTGGTCGGTATGGGTTTGTTCGGGTCTTACAAATGGCTAGGTAATGGCACATTTCCTGCCAAAGCTCCGACTCGAACTCCCTTCCTTGGTCGCTGTGCATCATAAGGGGAACACCCAAATGCAGCACCCAGCCTTTCACAGGAAGTTAGGAAGGGGGAACACCCGAGTGTACTTGGTATAATAGTCGGTTACGACCATCATACAAGTATTGTCTCGGGGCGTCGTCTTAATTCCGCTGATGATGTCTATCGCCACTCGAGCGAATCTGATACCAAACAATTCCTGGGATAAGGGTTGCTTACCCAGGCCGGGGCGTGTATCACTATTTGCAACAGCCTACCATTGGTGGGAGTTGTCTTCCACCTACATAGTATGCCGTCTCGGATCTCTAGCTCGGTCCATTGGGCTAGCAATCGCCTCGCTTCCCTATCTTCTAGGGATACTAGCGGCCTTGCCGGTTTAATACCTGACCGTAGGTATTCCATTATGCGCGCAGTGGTGGGATCCGACTGTTGGAACTTCTTGATGGTCTCCGGGGACCAATCGAGATAGCTACATACAGCCTCCTCCCAGGGAATACGGGGGGTGGTATAATTAAATACCAACCCGGCTACCACAGCATTGTGGGCTCCGCAGTCTTCACAAGTGGCATTTTGGCACCTTCGGATAGGTCGTCTCGACAAGGCATCCGCATTGATGTGTTTAGCACCGGGTCGGTGCTCTATTTGCTTATGCTCCAATCCGAATTCGGATAGATGAGCTAACCATCTTCCAATCATCCCCTCGGCGTCCTTAAAGTTAAGGAGCCACCTAAGAGACGAATGGTCTGTTCTTAAAGTGAAGTCACTCCCCCAAAGGAAATGCTTGTACTTTTTCATGTACACTACCACCGCGAGGAGTTCTCGCTTGGTGGTACAATAATTTCGCTGGGTCTTGCTTAGCGTGTTGCTAGCAAATGCTATTGGGACTTCGACTCCCTCCTGGACCTGAGAGAGAGCTGCCCCAATTGCATAATTGCTCGCATCGGTGTCTAAGATGAAATGTCCCTCGGGGGTGGGATATTTCAACACGGGTGTATTCCTAAACAAATCTTTTATTCTGTTAAAAGATTCTTCTTGCTCGCTGGTCCATGGGAATGGGTCCCGTGCCCTACCCGGGGTCCAGTGAGCTAAGCACTGCATGGGAAAGCTGACACGAGAGTAATTCGGTATGAAATCACGGTAATAGGAACAAAATCCTAAAAATGATCTCACCTCCTTAGCACTCGTGGGTCTCTCCCAATTTTCCACAGCTTCCAATTTTTCCGGGTCTGCGCTCACCCCGTTAGGAGTAATGATCCTTCCCAAGTATGTGATTGTTTTCTTAAACAAATTACATTTCTTGGGTTTGAGTTTAAGACCGTTTGATAGTATCCGGTCGAGGACCAATTGCAGATTCGCAAGGCATTGCTTGAACGACTTGCCGAACACAACTACGTCGTCCAAGTAGACCAAGCATTTCTTCCACAACAGATCACTCAATAAGGATTCCATCATGGCCTCGAATGTAGCGGGGGCGTTACACAATCCGAAGGGTAAGACATTATACTCGAATAGCCCCATATGACTGGAGAACGCTGTTTTCTCCTTGTCATCGGGGTGCATCGGTATTTGCCAATACCTGGATTGTAAGTCCAAGGTACAGAACCATTGGTTTCCGCCCAAGCTATCTAAAGTCTCGTCTATCCTTGGTAAAGGATATGAGTTCTTCTTTGTTATACAATTCAGTTTTCGGTAGTCAACACAAAAGCGGATTGTACCGTCTTTCTTAGTGGTCATACAAACAGGGCTGGACCAGGGACTCGAGCTAGGCACGATGACCCCTAGGTCCAACTGTTTTTGTATTTCCTCTTCACAAATTAACTTCTTCTTGAGGGGAAGTCTACGATACGGGATTTTAAAAGGTTTCTCGTTGCCCACATCTATGGTGTGCAACACCTTATCGGATCTACCCACCGGTCCTCCTTCCCTACCAAAAGCACTCTCGTACTTTTGTAGGAGTTTCGCTAGGCAATCCTTATCCTCCGTATTCTCTAAATCAGACTGATCAATCAGCTTTTGGAATTCTTCATCCAAAGGATGCTTACTAACAGGGTTTAGTGGTTTATTGAACTTAGCCTCGGCGACATGTTCTACCGAACTCATCCTACCTACACTGTCGCCTCGCTTCAAATAAACCACCGAACCACTTCGGTTAGTCATGGGTAATACAGTCCAAGCTGCATTAGCCACCAATGTATCCACTGAGTCCAACCCGATGCTCGACAAATACACCGTGTCGGGTTCATAGACTCCAGTTTCATTCCTTTGGGCCATTGATCCGCCACAAAGGACATCGCAAGTGGTACCCGGTGGGATCTTCACCGTGTGTATCACTGATGCAACCGAAGACACTTGTCTCAATACGCATTGGACATGCAAGCCATACGGGTTCCGTATACTCATCATACCATCCCTCGGGTCCAAGACGGCCCCGTATAAGCTTGCATAATCCAGTCCGAGGATTCCGTCATCACTAACCTCTGCTATAGTCGGCGAAAGAACAAATTCTTTGCCTCCTATACGGATAGGCATAAACGTCCTACCAAATGTACGCATACTGCTTCCGTCGGCCGTGCAAGCATTTACCCCCGTTTTGAGGTTCTCATGGCTGCCGGCCACCGAGTCGAAAAAATCTTTTGGACACACAGGAGTGGCTGGCTCCAGTATCCACCAAGAATTCCCCTACCCGGCCTTCCACAGATATGGGTACATACCACCGTCTCCCCCCCAAAGGTGAGGGGTTACTGGTAAACTGGTGAAAGTCTCCCGAATCACCAAGATTCAATCCGAGTCCTCTCAGGAATTCCAGACACGGATGACTTGGGGGAAGGCGTGTCCCACACACTCGGATCAACTCTTTGATCCATCCTTCCTCTCCCCTAGTGCGGCCACTCGCCTCCATATGCTCACTCCCGTACATATAAGCACTAGGGTCCCTGGCCCCGGCCAAGGTGCAGGGGTGCGCACCCACAGCCACCCGGCCTCCAGGTGTAATTGATTCGAAATCTTCCACCAGGTCACCCCCGGTAGCATTTTGGCATTCGTTCTTCCTCGGGGTCATATCAGATGCCGTTGACACAACCCCCACTAGTTTTCTACATCAGTGGAATCCGTAGAGTTCTCCCTTCCTTCGCCGTTGTCCTCGGCTATATAGAAGGCAGCCATTACCGGCTTAGCAGCGGTACATTCGGATGAGTAGTGTCCCATGCGCTGGCACCTGAAACACTTAACAGTTCGGCGATCCACTCTGGGTCTTTGCCGACTGGCTTGGATGGCATCTGTAATTTTCTTACACATGTCCTCCATAAGTTTGGTCATGTCCGGAGACTGACCCTTCGCTTTGTCAGCGCTTACAAGAGGCTTGACCGCCTTCTCGCCGACTTTCGGGTCACTCTTGACCTCGGATGATGGTCTAGAGTCCCTTGGCTTATTGAACGCCTTCCTTGGAATATACTTCCTACCTGAAGTATTTTTCCTTAATTGCATCGAACAGAAGGTACCGTCCTCCTGTTCGATATCAATCAATTCGAAGTCGTCTGAGGGAATATTTACCTCGGACTGCTGGACTACTGATGCCAGGGGAACCGAGCCGCTGGCATTAGGTATGTCCCCAGCTAACATCGTTCGCTTCTTCATGGCCATATCTATGCCATTAAATATACCGTGCAGTGTTATGCCTTCTTTCCAGGCATCCCTCGCAGCAATCTGCTCATCTCGGTCTCTCAGACCCTTGACGAATTGTGTAATCAAATCGTCCATATACCAGTCCTGGTTTTCAGTACCGGGTCTGGCCTTGCTTAGCAGGGCATGGAGTTCCATACCGTATGATCTGAAAGCTTCATTAGGCTTCTGTGTACGTTTCTTAAAACGGACCATCGGGTCCTCCTTGACCATGTTACATAAAAGTCTGCTAGCAGATTCTACTAACTGCTCGAAACTCCCTACGAGACCGTACCAGGTCCGCCATTGCTCTACGGCCATGCGACCCGGCCCGCCTTTCAAACATCTCACTAGATGCGGCTTGGCCTCGTATGGGGTCCACCCATTACAGTTCATCACGTCGATGAAATCTTCAAACCACTCTTTCCATGGTCGAGTACCGTCATATTCCTTAGGAATAACGGCTACCCTTCGGGCGGAATTGTGAGCATACATCAATCTAGTGCATTGCTGTTTGCTCCATTCAATCGCCTTGGTTTCATTCAAGGTTCGATTGCCCCCTATACCACCGAAGCTCGTGTTGCCCGGTGGAGGTGGTGGCGGTGGCTGTGTATACGTCCACTGTAAACCACTGTGGTTCGTATAGCCCGCACCACCCTGGTTAGGGCCGGTACCCGAGGTACTACTGTGGCCTGTGGTACCCGGAGCACCGCCCCCCCCTTGAGCGCCTTGGTAACCGCCGTCGGGCGGCTGGTTTCCCGCTGGCTGACTGCCATCGTTCGATGGATTGGGTTGGCCGCTGTCATTACCAGCTCCCAACCCCACACTACCAGTCGGATCCACATGTATGTGGAATCCACTAGTCTCCGCACTACTGTCGGAGGCATCCCGGGGTATATAGTCCGGGTCCAAGTTGTGGACTATGGGGACTTCACTTATCCGGACTCTACTAGTTCGGCCATGCTTATCTTGGGTTCTGATATAAACTCCCCCTTGATCTACATTCCGCGTCGCATTATCATTGATAAAAGGATTATACTGTGGATGCTTCGGCGTAGAACAGGAGACTGGGTCACCCTGTTTAACGAACGTCGAGTTCGGGTTTGTGTCCTTTACTCGCAGGAGGGGCATTCGCTTGCTCTTGCTCCTGTAAATAACTCTCCATAGCAGACTTATTTATTGTGAGGGTAGCTACATCTGTAGTCAGGTTTCGCTGTTCCTCCCTTAGCTGCGCGTTTTCTGTTAAGATTTCGGATCGAATCTTTTCATTTTCCGCCACAGCTCGGTTTCGTTCCTCTTGAGCAGCCAACGCCTCTCGCTTAAAAGTATCCTTAAGTAGGCGGTACTTTTCACCCTTCTCTTTCTGAGACCTCTGGTACTCGGGTGTCGAGAAAACAGTTCGGACACCCTCTGGATTATACATTTGTTGTTGACCGGGCTTCCAGTCTAACAACAGATGCTGGGATGTGAAGTCATCCTCTTCGAATCCCTCTAGCCCAGGGCTGGGGGGATCCGCTTCGGGTTTCCCGAGGCTTTCGGCCAATGTGGCCGCGCACCACCCCCGAACCAACTGGTCACGGCACCAGTGTAATGGTTCGTATTGACTTATATGTTCGGTGGCTCTTTGGCTCGCTTACCACTAGAAATACCAACACAACACGAGTAGTTCGGGTTGGGCAAAGCCCCAGAAACCCCTACCTCTCGGGTAGGACTTTATTCAATTTGGTCAGTAGCTTATGTTGAGCGTCTGGACTGGACCAGGTCCAGTCCCCTTCTGCCGCTCGTCCGGCTCCTCAGTAGAAGCTGGACGCGAGGCGTGGTGCCGCCCCCTCTTGTACCAACGGGGTATCACAAAGCGACACCTAGCTGGCATAGAAGGAACAAGCACCACACGAACACGTCTCTCGGATGAACGGCACTAATATATATACGACGATACCGGCCCCTACACACTTTAAACATTGGGGGCATGTTCTGATGGCGCCATTCTGATCAGGTCATCTAGTCCGTCGTATACTGTGTATATGTCTTGTGTCCGGACATAGCAAAGGGTGCCAGGTACATACATTGATGTTTATGAGTTAAGAAGAGAAGTACTTGTCTCAAGTATCATATAAGCATGGTTGGCGCATTGTCAGTGCCCTGAATTTTTTTTTTTCTGTAGGATGATCATTCACAGGTAAGATTATTATAAATGATGTTTGTAAAGCATGAAACCTTATGAAAAAAGAGGTTCATGGTGTGGTAGTGTTCTAAAAAAATTATTGCCGTTGTTTACAGAAATAATTACATACACATTACATTAAGAGAGCAGAGCTCTGGTTTTTAGTTAGAATTAGATAGAGTAAGTATAAGTTATTCATTTTAGGGCTGGCGTTGGGCCCTTTTTTAACTTGTAATTCAAAGCTGCACAGGTGCATTTTCGTGGACGATTGGATAGTATATTATATCACAGATATTGATAGAGACAGGTAAAAGTGAAAGAAGGAATAATTCATCTAACAGTTTCTTGGACTTTAAACGTAATTTGGATGTTCATGGGTTCATGTATGCATGGCGTGATAATGTACAGAAAGAAAGGTTTTGTTCTTTATATGAAGAAACTGTGTGCATGTTTTTTTCATTAAGTATAAGACAAGCATCCAGGAACAGTAGTAGAGTTTCTATAATAAGATCAGAGGCTGGCATAAGTATAAGGGGAATGAAGGTGTTTAAGATAGGGTGCCTTCAAATATATATGTTGGAGGAAAGAAACAGACAAGACAACTTAACGTTCATGTGTAGGGCCATGTATACTTAATGTTAGACCATTTTTACCAAAGATTGTAAGCACTTTAAACCATAAGAATTTTTTCAAGCATGAAATCATTGGCCATTTCAGTGAAAAGGGCAGTAAGGTGTGTAAAGTATTGCCGCTTCAAGCAAGGCACCTTGTATGGTTTAAATCAGGAAACGGGAAGGTACGGCATCTGATGTTTTAGTGTGAAATGTGAATGATACACACCCAAAAAAAATTGAAAATGTATTATCAGCTGATCATCAACTTACAGTCGTCCGGGTATTTGTGTCTTGCAAAGACTGTTTTTCTTTTTGCACATTCAAAATGTTTTTGCCAATGTCTATATGTGATTTGCTTCCTAATTCTCCTGCTAAGGCATATTCCTTTTCGTACTGCTCCAGTGCAGAACGTGCCCCTTCACAGCTCCAGAGGAAGCGGAGAGGAAGGCATATTATTCCAGCTGTTGTGATGGCGGCTCCGGCCACGTAGAATGCCACTTCATAACTACCAGTACTGTCAAAGAATAGACCTGTCAGAAACAGAGGAGACAGGATGAGAGGTTTGCTCTGCAAAGTCGTAAATTACTATATAATAAGGAGGTTATACTGTATGTACAAATTAATGTATGCATTTATCTAAAATTCATCTTTTGAATCATAGTTCGATTTTGTGCAGGTAATCTTTGGGCCAATCCATTAATTATTTCACGTCGGAGGAGGCTAAGGGGTGTCCATGGCTCCTATACATGTCTATAGTAAAAGCGTGACAAAGGGGTGGGTTCAAAAAGGCATAAATCGTGGCATAGTTTATGGATCAGCCCTTTAAAGTGTTTGACAGAAAATAGACTTACATATATGAAAATGCCTCTTACGTATTTATTGGCTGAATGAGGAAGGTTTAAATGGGGGAACAAAATGATTATTCATAATGTATTCAATGACTATCATGATTTTCGCTGCTGCTTTTCAATCATTTTTTATTATTAGTTGCGCCAAATTTGCGCCAAGGAGAATATGGGGAACACCACTCTCCCATTTGACCCTTGATTGGGATTGAGGTGACTCAAATGCCAATAATCTCTGGAAACAACTACACTTTCACCAGACAGGTCAATCCTTCGCCCATTTTACCGTTCTCTGTGATTAAAAGGGGATGGCATAATACGGGACATAATACGGGGCCATCCATAAACGTCAAGCAGCAGGGGGAGGGGCTGGGCCCGTGGATTCTAATCCTATACATTTATTTTGTAAATGCATAATGGAAGGGGGGGGGGTCAAAAGGGATTTTAAAAAGCGTGACAACATTTATGGCTGATCTCTAACATTTTATTTTATGCTCCCCGCTGTGATGTCATAAACACAGCCCCAAACCACTCACATTGTACATGTAGGCCTATAAAGTATGGCCTTTTTGAGGAAACATTAAGTTAGAAATAATATATATGGTCAATTCTCACGAAAATGGAGCACAGGCTCACTATACCTTTCCCCATCCATGTACACTTAACAGGGGGTCTAACTGCTATATTGTTTATACATGTACATTCACATTGCTGCTAACATTATCATACTATGGGTACCCACTTTTGCCCATGTAGTGATCTAATCTATGCCAATAACAGGGTAAAATAGGGATATTTCAAAGGTTTTCAACTAAAAAATTATAAGTAAAACACATTAGGTGATTTATTTGGGGTACAATAAGGTCCATAATAACACTTTTCACATGAACTATTGTAGAATTGAAAAACGAAAATTTTGACACCATCAGAGTTCATTTTCAATTATTTTCTTCTTATTTATAAGGAAAAATGTAGTTGTGTAACATTTGCATCACCGTACGTAGGTACACTAGAATGAGTATAATGTCAAGGAGAAAATCCTCTTGGGATATATAGATGTCTCAGTTTTTATGGCTCAATGGGGGGCAATATAATATTAATATAAAATATTTCTAACATGCATATGTCAATGACCTATAGGACTGACAAGCATGTGGTGTACCCCTTAGAATCACCGTACGTAGGTACATTGAATCATTGATTAAAGAAGAGTAATTAATATTTAGTAAATTATTTCATAACATGTTAATATATGTGGTCCAGGGAATATCCATGCAAAATATTGTCATAACTGGATGAATACATTACAACCTATTCGGAGAAATCATGGAAATATCACCGTACGTAGGTACATCACCATGCATAGGTCCATGATTAAAACCTATGCCATAGAATGATAGAAATAGCTAATGCTATCTATAAACCTGTTGATATACTTCAATTGACTAAGGATGAATACTATGGACCAGTTACAATACCAGAAATCAATAAATATGTGAAGATAATGACTGCAATGCATAGACATCACCATACGTAGGCCCAGCTCCATAAGTGGGTATAACTAATTGCAGCATAATCTATTCTTATCATAGATATAAAGGATAAAGACCCCTAGCCAACATGTTGTTATGACTGTATGAACAAAATATATCAGTTTTCTTGCAAATAATTCTGTTTTATAGCAACCCATGTAATTTGTTCATAGTTATACAAGATTCATCACTGTATGTAGGTTCACCAGTTTTCTTCCTAAAAGTGTCATAAAATCTTTAATTTTCATAGTTAGTGTTCCTAATTTTGCGAGTAATTAACATTATGTGCTGCCTTTCAGCCCACAAGAAATACAAAACATCTGAGCAGTTCAGATTTTTTCTCCTCCTTGGCCATGTGCTCCATTTTCATGAGAATTGACCATATATATATATATATATATATATATATATATATATATATATATATATACACGCATTGCTCCGAAGTGAATAATTTTATATATAGTTATCCATTTGCTGTTCCCTATGTATATATACCTATGAAGAAACTTTCACCATGGAGACATTCTCCCCAACCTCTATTTTCGTTGTTCTTGGGAGGAAAAACTGTATTTCTCAAGTTTCTCCCAGGTACTTACCTGCTAACGGGGTGCCCATGAATGTCGCAATGCCTCTGAACATGTTCAGGAACCCAAAGGCATTAGATAACTTCTCCAGTCCCAGGAACTCCACCAGGATAATGGCACACAGGGACACGTAAACAGCTGTATAAAAGTGAGATCTTATGTTTAATTCAGTATAACATTAAATCAAAATAACTAACTAGACGAACTGTATCTCCTAATGCCACTACAAAAGATACTGGTGCCCACTAGGCAGTTATTTGTGAAACATTATATGAAGACAGCGATTTATGTCCACAATGTAATATTTGACTAATGCCTGACTTGCTGAGGTCGGTCAGCTACAATATTCCGTTCACCCGGGATGCTTATGTAGGTATCCCAAATATTCATGGTCACTTCTAGTATCTAGACTCCTAAGACTAATTACAACAGCAGATCTATATCAGGCCTAAAAAAATTTGTGTTCAGGTAATGCTACCTACCCTAATTTTTTGGCCCCACCCTAATTTCTTTATGGACATTTTGGGGGAAAATCTCATATTTTGGCACTTATCGAGACATGGAAGTTTTTTCGCACATCAAATTTGCTTCACATAAGCGCAAAAATTTACAGCTGGCCTCAAAATAATTCCCTAACTACTTAGCCTAATTTTTTCCGACCCCATTTCCTGCACACAACAAATCTTTTTATGCCTCAGTAGTATTTAATCTGCCTCCATTATCTCCTCTTTTTTTGCCCGAACATTATTTTTTTTCTATTCGGTGATATGAACAGTGAAGTGAAACATAATTATAGATGAATTGCCTTTTTGCTCATAGCTTGAGGATCCAGACCTGCCCTTCTTATTGAGACTGTCCACCTCCCACAAAATGTACTGTCACAAATATCAAATCTAGAGTCTATTGCAGAAAGTTGCACGTTCACTAAACTAACATACAATCATTGAAATATTTCTAGTACAAAATAGTGGCTGCATGGTATCACCAATGATCTTGGATGATGCAAATTCTACCAATGTTTATACATAATTATAGGGTTTTACGTTTTCAACCATACCGTGTGGCTATGATTGTAGATACATACATGTATAGTGAAACTGTGAGTTTACAAATCTGCATAAGACAGTAGGGTAGAGGCACCCTGATTCGGACAGACACCTAAAGTTCGATACCTTTTGCATTGAATTACATAATAGATATGAAAAATTCAGCTATCATTTGAATTAGACATGAAAACTCAGGTATAATACTCTCTAACAAATGAAGAATATCATGGAAAACCCCTGTCATACATGGTTTTACAACTGTACAAACCCAGGGTGTTTTTGTTATATTCTGAGGATGAAGAATGGTGAGTGAATGGAGATCCTGGGTTGATTTGTCAATTTGTCTTAACCTCTAATAATTTGACTTGACAAACCTGAATACATCCCTTTCAATATTTCAATACTTATATAATGGACATTTCATTACAAACAGAATCCGTCATGATATACCTGTACTCCTAGATCTGAATATTTAATCTGTGTTTGGTCTACCTACTATCTAACACCTAAACTTAATCACTACTCAGTCTGCCCGTAGAAATCATGCTCATCTGGGCCTGTAGACTGATCTGTTATAAGTATGCAGAATTAAACATCTAAGAGTATGCTGGAGAGGAGTATTGTATTAGCTTGGATTCCTAAGTGTTATATGCTATGTACCTTCATAGAATATTTCAGATACAATGACCCATTGTGTCTGTATCAATTAGATAATATAGTGCCTGACTCTAGGGTCACCTCTGGCATGAGCTGTCTGACTTAAGGTGCAATTTGATGTTTTGGAGACTAAATATGTACAGCTCATTTGTGCATAAGTATTTGAGGGTTTCATCAAAATCTCTTCCAGGATTTTGAGGGTAAAGTATCATGTATCAACTGGTGAAATGGAAAGTAGAATTTAACACTTTTAAAAGTACGAGATTTGAGCATCAAATATGGTCACCTCCTGTGTGGTCAGGAGCGTCCGAAATAGGTGCCTCTACCCTATGAGACAAATCCTCATTTTTATTGCAATTGACACCTGTTTGGAATCTGCGACTATTTACAGTCAGACATCGCAGCAGGAGATCTAGTGATGGAACCTTTTGTGAAGCTCTTCTACCTATAATAGCTGCGCCTTATACGCATGGTGCCACGGTGGTCGGGGATTCTCGGTAATGCTGACCACCATTATTTAGAAACACTCTCCAGAGTCATGACTGTGCAAATATACTTTTCTGGAAATTCAATTGTATCAGTAGAGCAATCCCATTTCCATTCTTTAATAGATAGCTCCACAAGCTTAAAACAGAGATTACCACTTTAAATAGCACCACCCCTCTCATTCTCCAATGACAGTGCCATCGAGGCTTGTCAGCTTGCACATATAGGTGATAGATTATAATTACAAAAAGTAAAACCGCCAACTTCCGGCAATACTCCCCTACGTACACTAAAACCTAGTCTTGTCTGAATTTTGTTCAGCATTTGCAAATGATGAGCAGAGTCGTCATTTTGGTGACTTAAAACTGTCGCTAGAGGTCTCTACTACACATTAATCTAATGGGTAGGGACTATCTTAGCTCTTGCTTGATATCTACTATGAGCATAGTCAGATATTTGTAAATTGCAAGTTATAAACAGCACTATCAAATAAGGAATTCAGTCAATTCAAGAATGGGAAAATTGGCAAAATATTCAAGAGCAAATACATTAGAGTGCAAAACACCTTTTCTGTGTTTAAAATCAAAGATGATCTTCACTGATTAGTTTTTGCAGCTATAAGTTTTCAGTGTACCTTCTTCCCCTCCCAACACTGCCAGAATCGTGGGCGGGTATGCAATACAGTCATGTCTCTATAAAATGGCTACCTCCGTTTGAGATAAAATTTGGCTGGTTTCTGAATCGGCTGGTTCTCTGAATCATTGTTATAATATAATTCAATGGATATAATCAAAGCTGTTTGATGGCATACATGGCTGGTAAGTGAATGAACCGACCTATTGAAGACCGGTTTGTAGAGACATGACTGTAGTTGGGGAGACATCATGGAATCAGGTCGATCACCTGGTATGGAGAGCAGCACAAGGTTTGAAGGTTGGATTATGGTAATTTGGGGCTGCTGATCACGAATCTGGGGTGCGTATCTTGATATCTAGGTCAGAACAAGGTCAAATTAAAGGTCAAATATCATGATATGGAATTTAGTATAGACAAGAAGAGGGCTTTGTTCCAGTCACTAACACTAGAGGTCCTTAGTGCACAGTAGATTCCCCATGGATGTGAAATCTAAGTTGACCTGGAGCTTAATTCAAAACATCCTGGGATCCCAACCCTAGCGTTCTTAGTGTAGGCACATATCATAAGACCTGGCTGGTCTACCCTATGTAATACAGTGGTTGCAGGCCTGTCCAGAATAGCTAGTCCTGGGATCACTTCACTATTCCATTTCCACCTCTAAGATCACTGCGATCTTAGTGAAAGAAATGCATAGTGGTTTCACCTGAGTACAAGAGCACTTACAGGGAACACTCCTGATCGAAAGAGTGAATAGCCTGCTGCATACATAAAGAGGGGAGGGAGGACATTTGCTGAGTGTCCTTGAGGGCTCTTAGGGCTACTCATGCGTTAAGTGCATTGTAAGATAATTCTTCCCTTCTCTCTCTTTGTCCTGGGGGGAGGGCACAATGCTTCTAATAGGCAAGCATAAATCATACATTCATGGGAACAACTCTTGAATATTGTACGGGGGTCAACTGCACCCTGTGCTCTTTTTTTAGCCCATATGGGGACGGGAAACGATGGTATAAGTACTCTTGTGAAGAAGAGTGACTCCACAGCTTTTCCTTTATTTTGGGACTCTTGCCCCTGTGCCTAGTCAGTTCTTCTTCGAATAGTGTAGGAGGGCTGAGGCTAAGATCGATGCGATCTTAGTGCTGGCTAGGATATGTGAACCCAGTCAACTCTTAAGATCGCTTGATAGGATAAGGCTGATTTATTCCAAAGATCGCTGGGGTCGTGATCCCAGGATGTTTTGAATTAAGCTCCAGGATGCATTGCAAATGCATTGTGACCTTTGACCTTTGATTTGACCTTGTTCTGACCTAGATATCGAGATACGCACCCAGATTCATGATCAGCACCCCCAAATTTCAACTGTCATAACTTGTGCTGCTTTCCACACCAGGACATTTCTAAATATTGACATTTGAGCTGCCTGGCTCCCCAGCTACAATGGTGATTTCCACATGTAAGTACACGTGTACAGAAGAGAGGTTAAGATCATGACGTGTACGGCAACATGTATGTCAGGAATGGTAGGGGATAATAGGCTAGACGTTGCCGTACACGCCCGGGCATACACTTACAATTAGGCAAATATTAACCTCTCTATTAGTCAACTTAATCCTGAAACAAACCTGCATTATTAGGGTAACAATAAACGGTTACATCAAACTTAAAGCGGGCAGAGATTGTGGCCATGCCAATCAATATAGACATGGTGAAGGGGTATGATTTTATTGATTGTTGGTAACGCAGAAATGAATCTGTTTGATTGTTTGTGACATAAAGGTGTTCTAGCGTTGGTCCCCGTATCAGAGTACTTAATTTTAACCCATTTTTTAATTCTCACGTCAGGGATAGGACATCCCTGTAGTTACTATAAACCTAGGCTAAGCAGATATTTGACTCTTGTGTAAGATAGTTCTGTCCCCAGCTAGCGGGCAAAGTCGTAACTTGGAAAACCTCTCCCAAAGTTGACCAGGACCTTATTTCAATAGTTTCCACGACAGGACGGCCTTAAATCGTAGTGGGAGAAATGACTCCATACCAGTGACTACAGAGTGAGCTACAGTACAGACCTCAAAATAGGGACTGCTTTTCATTCAACTACTGGCTCAATACACACCACTATGAAGTCATAGCACCCAGTCATAGGGGCACACTAAAGGCTACATAGTGACCAGTCATCCCTCCCTCATGGTCTGGTTTGCACTCCACCACCCAAATGAGCAAAGGGCTGCAGTATCTAAATTATATAGGTAATCCCACCTGGTTACAAGGGCACACACACACACACAGTCAAATGACATGGAAAGGGATCATAGTTTTAAAGAAGGTCAAAGATCATGATTCTGCATAATGCATAGATCTTATCATCCCCTCTCAGAGCACCCTGGGGGACAGGAATGATTTTCATAGGAATTAATCAATCTTATGTTGTGTTGAGCTAAATTTCCTAGAATAATATCTTCATGGACTCTGGTTGGAAAACCTCATTTTAAGATAATGTATGCCGATTTTCCAGACACTCCCATTTGGCAGCAGGTTTTTTCCCCTTTCCCTGTGAAGTTGAAGATACACCATGCTATAATTATAGTAAGGCCCGTCAACCTCTATGAGTGGCCTGGGGTCAGGGCATTTTGGTGATCAATGTATTCTATAGAGTGCATATACCGTAGTAGCCTGTATAAGCGCCCAGGCGCTCATTGATTTCATTCCCACTGTACCCCCAGCGCTTATATGAGACAGGCGCTTATTTGAATACTGTTTTTAGTGCCTAAGAATGATTTCAGTGACCCTGTACCCCCGGCGCTTATTTGAGACCTGGTGCTTAAACGGGCCATCACGGCATATGGATACAAAAGAAAGAGCACAGATGGGGTACATTTGAGCAAAAGAGTGCACATAGCAGCAGCTAAGACTACCCACTAATTATTCACACAGAAGGCTGTCATACCAGGGTCCCTTATTGAGTCAGTGCTGTTGTAGCTATTTAGTCAGCAGGCAGTGTGATCAGGCAGTAATGTAGCCTGCTATTTAGTCACTGAGACCAAATTCCTAAGACCACCTGCTAATATTTGGCCCTTCTCAAGTTGTAGGGCCCCATACCTGTCGTAGAAACTATTGAAACAAAGTCCAGTGTAGCTCTGCAGGGCATTTCAAAACGATATCTATAGCTATGGTTTTGAAATGCCCTCCTGTTTCTTTTCCTTTCATATGTAGTACATATAGTTATCCAACACCCATTATGGCGACCTGACTACAGAACATGACTTAAAATTAGTTCCGGCTTTTAGCATAATGACAACTTTCCCTGAGGGTGAATCCCTTGGCTTGCTTATAAATAGAAGGCTTTATATCCTACTACCATATCAATATACCCTAGTGTATACACACAACTACAAACGGATACAAAACAGAATCTTGTTCTTTTACTTTACTATCTGACCGTCTCTTCGTATATAATAGGGGCAGCTTGTACGCTAGAATCGGGGGAGTAAGTGGTGGCCGTAGGTCACCATACCAACTCCCCCGGCGTAGGTCACCATACGAACCCCCCCCCCCTCCGGTTTCCCTTTATATGTCCTACGGTAGTGTAAGGGGTGTGACCATAGATGCCCATAGGTTTTTAAATTTGATGATGGATCATTTGTTGCGGAAAAAAAGGTTATAGGTTTTTCTCTTACAGACGAGGTGAATTCTATACGCGAAGATCTGCGGTGCTTATCGGTAGATTCTACATGTCATATTATCGAGTAATCCAGAGTAAGAAGTAATTAAGCAAAAAGAACTAATCAATAAAAAAAAACACTGTTCAGAAATCCTGACTTACCAATGCAGAGACCGAAGATGGCTGCGTACGTACAGAGGGTAACATAAGAATGAAGCCATGCACAGCAGACAGTAGCTATACCTCCCATTATAAGGGCTGCATTGTAGAGCTTCAATGGGTCCATCCAGGGTTTGTCTGACACATAGCCACATACAACGCGCGCTATTGTGTTGGTAATACCTATATAAGGGGATATCGAAAACGAAGAACCCCATTAGTAATCAGTAATTGGAAATGTGAAAGTTAAGACTGTAGAAATAGAATTGTAAAGAAACGATGCTCTAGAATGATAAGAATAATTAAAAACCTGTGAGGAAAGAATGTAGAAGTAAGTCTATGTAATATCTGAGGTTTGTGAAGCATGTTTCCGAATTAGACATTATCATAAACACAGTGATTTCTTACCTATAATGGAGAGTAAAAATGCACATTTTTCTTTGTGGATTCCCTGGCGATGGGCAAAGTCTGGGAGATACATAAAGGGCACGAAAAAACCTGGAAGGAAAGATGAAGTCATTGGAAATTAATATTGCAACAGACCAATCACGACATTGGTGAGTATTTAGCACTTAATCTGCCCCAGTCAGTCGTCAGTCGTTTCTGAAACCTCCCCAGCCGGGAGGGTGAGGTGGGCATGGGCAGTGGGGCTCTAAACATATGGGTCATAGAAAATAAGAGAGAAATTTCTCATATACAAAAAATCATTGAAAGATTAGATGGAAAATGAACATAAAAATCGATAATAAATCAGGAATTTTCAAACCTTAGGATATGTAGAAAAAAATACAGCCAATTGTGTAAAAGAAATAACTGCTTTATAAGAAAAGGAGATATGTAAACCAGGGGTCAGAAGTAGGAGGCCTCAATTGGACCCTTATCTTATCTCTTATCCCTGATCTTCTCAAAACTTCTTCCGACTGACCACTGGCTGGCCCGATGATATGTGATATGAAAAGGTAGATTTGGTCCTATTTTAGCCGGGAATTCAGACATGACTTTGATCCTGGCTACAAGGCTCTAGAATCCTTAAAAGCCATTAATTATTCCATAGAATACAAAATGCAGGTGGTCTATCATCAAACCATTATGTATACATGGGTAACCTGGACTCACCTAACATGCAGAGAAACGAAGACATGCAAAAGACAAGGAAGGAAGGGTTCTTGAGTAGACTGAGGTCCATCAATTTGGGTTTATTCTGACTGCCTTCTCCATTTCCCTGGACTTGCTCCAGCTGCTGCTCAACTTCCGGTGGTGTCTCTCCATGTGACGTCACACGCTCCGCACCATTCACTGGCCGGAAAACTGCGCCACTCACAATGCCATTCAAGACAAACCCTTTAAGTAAAGTAACATCGGCTCTTTAAAAAGAAGTTAATCCAAGCATATTCTAGCCGGATTAGCCCCAAACTTGGCTCTGTGATCTTTTTGTGTGAGAAGTATGTGCATCATACAAGAACTCGTCGCAGGACCCTTTTGTCAGTTAAAAAGATTAGAAAATACTCAGTGGATAATCGTCATTCTGAAGTAGATACATAGCGCCTTGAATCCTATTGTTAATTCACTAATAAGTTCATCCTAGTTATAAAAAAAGGGAAAGAAAGTACCGATCACACCATAAGTCTGTTTTCTTTTGTCTTTTTGAGGCAGAAATTAAAAGAGCTTAGTACAAGCATTTTTTTGGGTGTGTTTATTTGGTGATAATGAATTTTCACATTCATTTAAATATCACTATAGAAACATGACCTTTCTAAAGTATATATATATATATATATATATATATATATATATATATATATATATATATATATATATATATATATTATGAGCAATTATGAGGAAATTTTATATAGCAAATGAAACTCTTGTTTAACTTATGTGATGAAGTACACATCTGTGGGCGCACATCACATCATCTTACTGACCTGATATGATCAGCATGGCGCCTTTCCAAGTGTAGCTTTCAATCAGGGCAATAGACAAAGGGGCGAACACAAAGGTGCCTACGCCAGAGCCACAAGACACAAGACCCGTCGCCAATGCTCTCCGCTTCTCAAAGTAGTGACCGATCATAACGTAGACACAGTGGTACATGAAACCAAAGCCAATGCCTGAAAGCAGTTGTATTACATGTATATTGTATATATGAAAATGGGTAATTAGAAGTGTAGTATATACCCTTCGCTAGGGACCCCCCGACCGCAAATGTGTATAGACACCCTATAGCTTTAGATATAGTAAAGCTAGCATGATGGATGCTGATCTTTCTAACATACATTAAACTTTGTCATATCAATAGATTTCTCCATGTTGAACGCTTAAGACAGATGCATACAATCAGAGTAAACGTCCTACCTCCCATTAGTCCATAGGTAACGATCATGATCTCAACATTTGGCGACAGGGTACTCAGGGCAAATCCCATTGCTGCTATGAATGCACCCAGGATTGTTAGCTTCCGGCAGCCATATTTATTTGTTAGCATTGATGCCAGGGGACCTGGAACAAATATCACATTACATTCATTAAGATTAACTGGTGGTTATTGTAAACTTAAACGTCATACAAATGTCAAACACATTGTGTAACTGAATAAGTAGACCTTCATCAGGAAAAAAGGTATTTTCAAGATCTTACTGAAATGTGATCTGAATACGTTTATAGAGACATATTGATAAGGATTTTTGGCAATATAAGTATTAATTTTATGGGCAGTTAGGGCCTAAACCCATTGCACGATTGTAAAACTGGCCGATCATTTAGGTACAAATCAAAATCGGTTGCATAATCGGCCATTGTAGGCTTTTAAAGGGGCAACTAATGTGCCAAATGACACAAATTGGGTGAGAATCAATGCTATACTACAGCGTAATATCTCAAAAGATGCCTTGAATATAACAATACAATCCAATGCATTACCTGCAAGGATTTTCTAACTTGTTGGATATATGTTAAATCGGTAATTAAAATAAAAATCAGCAGTGTATTGCACAATCTGGCACAGAATCGGTGGCCTATTCCTAGAATATACCACCAATTCACCTAAAACTGATCAATATTGATGTGCATTATGCAATATTTGGCCGATAAAGGTACCGATTATTGCAAAATCGGTTAATGGGTTTTGGCCCTTAGATGTAAGAAAGTGGGCATTATGACGAATAGTATGTGTTTTGAAGTCCAACTACTTCTACTAGCCCGTGTCCCAACGCCTTCAACAAAGCCTATAAGCCGCATTTCTTTCTATTGTTTAATCACATTTGGATTACAGATCCGCTGCTGAATTGATTTTTGCAAATTAAAGCTTTTTTGTCGTTTTTTTTTTGTTTTTTTTGTGTTTTTTTTTTTGCCTTTTGGCCGATAAAATTGTGGGTGTTCTGGGGAACATGCATTTTTCCCTTGGCCGCCCAAAATATTGAGTCCAAAATCCCGTATTGGATTGTAATCCAACTAGATTATAACATGACCTTAACAAAAGGATACTAAATCACGAAAAAAAGACGTATGGTACATCTTGGTGACGTGTGTTAATCAAACGAAATAAGGTGATTTGATCTGCAAAAAAGGAAAGCAGCTTTCAGCCGAGCCTTTTTTGCAGCTCACCCGACTTACTGCGGCTCACGGGAAGCTGCTTCTCATTTCCGGAGACAACATAATTATGACTTTCGTAGATTTGCATTTTTAACTGCTGCCAAGTTGAATGTATGGATCATATCAATCGGCTGGGGGTAAGATAATCCGTATGTCTGTTCGATGAAAGATATATTCCGAGACAGAAAAAAGTGCTGTGTGTGTTTGGACCGTGAATTTAGGTTCGGCTCCGCACGTTCTGAAAGTTATGAAAGTGGATTTTTCCTCTTTTCTTCGAGTTTCTAGGAGACTATACGTACACACAATTAAAGAAGGATCCCTTCTTTCCTGATGCGTGCTGTAATAAATATGTACTTTTGGGTGTCTTCGCACTTACCTACGACGGCATATGTTCCACTGATAACAGAGCCAATAAGGGAGGTGTGACTGCGACCGGCACGGAAATAGTCCACTAATTCTAGGTAAAAGACGCCAAAGGAGAAGATAATGCCATCAAAGGTGATGCTGCAGAAAAAGCCGGCCAGTAGGATGACCCATGCCCACCCATGGTCAGGATGGATTCTGTTCGCCACTTTGCCCATCCTCCTACGCTGTAACAGAATAGATCGGTTGTGTGAGCTTTCAAATATGGTAAGAAGCAATGGGTGACAATTTCCAAATGTCATCTTCAGAAATATGAAATATCAGTGCAAGTTAATTTCCTCCTTCTCCTGTCACCTTCTGCCCATATCGAGGTCAAACTAAAGTCCTTGCCTTTTTTATTTCTCTTGGTGTACCAAGTTGCTAAATCAGACATTTTGGCTTATCTCACGATTCAGGCCTCTACAGTGCCTTTTTGGTCATAACCCCATTCCGTTAGCGGGGTTTAACTGCACTCTCAGAGTTCTTTTTTTTCCTAAGATGTACGGTCCTGGTTCGAACCTGGACATGTTAATAAAGAGGCGAAGCATACAAAGTCAACCACGCCATTAATTTCCTGTTAAAACCGTTTAGGTTCAACGGGGAATCAATCCCGGCCGCTGGGGCATGCAGGAGACGAGCTCGCTGTCCACTATACCAAGCCGACCGGTGATACAAAGCAATGTACATCAAGGATTTGAAAAAGTTGTCCGACATACCTGATGTTTACACACCTTGTTAGCATAGAATCCATGGACCCTGGTGGAGTTATTAACAGTGAAACATTCTTAGATATCCTACATGAACATGCCATGCCTAATTTCTCCATTTTGTTCGAAATAAATAAGAATCCATTGATTTACCATAGCGATACGGGTCGGCACCCGCCATTGCAGCTTGCTGACCTGAAAGTAGGTCAGGTACATCCGGGCACCTACCCGCAAGACGCAATGGCCGTGTACCGGGCCGTGTGTGTTGGATCGCTAAGGAAAATCAATGGATTCTTATTTATTAAGAAGAAAATTGATATAAAATGTAGGCGAAAACCAACTAGAGATCGTATATTTCGCGATGCTAGAAGTACAGGACTTGACATGCTTGGATTATACCTGAAAAATGTGTGTAAAGGTGGAGGTATGTCGGGCAGAGTGACAACATGGCCACGACAGCTTGGCAAACCAAGCGGATCGTATGCACTTACAAAATGTCTTCTCATGGATTAATTCTGGGGTTATAAGGTAAGAAATTAATACATAATGGATGAATAAGTGTGATAAACGCATTAATGCATTGATATTCTAGGACTCGGTGAGGTTAGCTTGAAATATTCACCCTCCCGCTCTGCGGTCGAGCGAATATTTCAAGCAAACCTCACCTCGTCCTAGAATATCAATACATTAATAGCTTAATACACTATGACTGTCTTGGGTTGTTCAGTATATCATGCATCTAGCCCCTTAATATCAACAAGGCCAAATAGGCATTTTAGTGAAATGGGACATGTAGAGTTTAATTCTCAACTTTTACATGGATATGTCTGTACATTTAATTGTTCCACATGGTTGTTTCTACTCTTGGGCTTTACAGAAAATTTGGATAGAGCATCTGGGACGAAGGCAGAGAAACAAAGAAGAGAGAAGAGAGAGAGAGAGAGAGAGAGAGAGAGAGAGAGAGAGAGAGAGAGAAGAGAAGAGAGAGGGGAGGGGAGAGAGGGGAGGGGAGGGGAGAGAGGTGATTAACAAGAAGAATAGTGAACTATAAAATTACAGTGTTCTCCACATATAGGAAGCACACAGGCTGCATTGCCCATGCGCTTTTGCATGCCACCCGTGTGCTCTAGCTGGGAATGGGCCACCCGTGTGCTCCTAGCTCTCTGTGATCTTTTTATGGTTTTTTGAATTTTGAAAATCCACCCATGAGAACAGAAGTTACTCAGAATTTCACATAGCCTACACTTGCTGAACATTTTGAGATCATTCTCTGGCGGGGAAATAGTACTTGATCATGGTGAAGCTTTGCAAATAGAAGCAAAACACTGAACAATCCATTCTGGCATCCACCAAATATCCTATTGTACTTTACTGTAATAAAAGCAATTGACTTTGCTTTTGAATGCACATGACTTGTACCTAAGTACACTGGTTGTTCTTCCTCTCCCCCACTTTGTCTCTTGCAATCTTTTGACCAAAAACCTTAAAAAATGCTTCTCTCATCTAACCCCAAAATATTGAATCAGAATGCCTTAAAATACACCATTTTGCATCTGACTTTTCAAAATTTTCTTGGGGGGGGGCTACATGCCCCCAAACCCCCCTAGGTTATCAAAGCATTCCACTTGCGATGGTGCGCTTCGCACGCTTTTGCATTGCCCTTTTCAGACAGCAAATGACCTCTGTGCTTTTTGATCCTGTGAAAAACCCTGAATTATGATCAAGACACGGGGGTCAGGGCGGGCAATTCATATACTTTGCTGACACATGTGTGCGGCTGGCAAGGGCCAATTCACCCAAATCTCCCTAACAAGGGTCTCATTTTCACACCCTAATCTCCCTAGCAAGGGTAAACTTTGACCAAAATTGCCACAATTTGATCAATTCTCATGAGCAAAGTTCATTGGTCAGATTTTTCTTTTAAGCACATGGGCTTTTGGTAAAAATTGCCCTAACAAGGGTACATTTTTTTTACACCCTAACAAGGGTAAGGGTTGTCATAGGTCCAGCCGCACAAAAAGTGAGTGTTCCCCAGGGGATCAAGAGTAAAATGTAAAGGTCACTTTGTCATAAACGTCGTGCCCAACTGAGAGACCTCATAACACTTCATATTATAAATGTGCATGTATCCTGGGATGCCAAATTTGTATGCAACATCCTCAACCCCCAGGGCACTCTCTATACTTTCTAAGGTTTCCATATATGAACAAGCCGCCTGATTTGGCACCCTAATCAAAGATGAAAAGACATGAAATTTCGGACTCTTTCTCTTGGGGAAAATCCAAAAACTATACCCTTATTGAGGGTGATTTTCACAAATATACCCCCCTATTCCCGGGATGCGTCCTTAAGTAGACACTAGGAGAAAGTGACGAAGGATATACTATACTAAAATGCACTTGGGAATATCATTTTTGGTCCAAGATGTACCCGTTTTCCTCCAAAGTTTGCTAAAAATAACCCCTAATCAAGGGCCCCTAAGGCCCCTGCCTAGGGGCTAAAAAGTACCCCTTTCCCTGATAACCGTATTTACACATGGTAGCCAAATCTGAGGGAGTGCCCCCCCCCCCTTTCCTAGTATGATGGCCTGCCATGACCTGGCCTCTATTAAGTGACTGTCTGTGGGCTCTCCATTGAGACTGATTCTCAGCAACCCATGACCCACTGTTCAGCCGCCCTGTTCAGCGTCCCCATGCCCCCAACGCGTGATCAATAGGGTCACTTTCGCGTTATCAATTACACAAGATCTAACTGTTATATAATGCATATATTTGTAGCGGTCTTTTTCTTTTACAGATCATCACTAGTCCTTTTTATGGGTAGATATTGAATACATGTATACGATTTAGGTACTATATTGGCTGGCGTTGATATAATAATCTTAGTACATGTCCTATCTTAACTCACGAGATTATAATTACCGAATAATCACAGCTCGAACTGATCTGTCAGGATATAATGCATATATGAGATAGCAGAAGAACCTAAACATGTTAAACAATGGCCATTGATATGGCCAATATTGCCGATTGTAAACGCCTCACATCATACAACCTGTTCATGTTGATGATTGTGTAGTGGTCTCTACAGCGTTATGCATAGGATCCCAGACACGTAAGGAAATGATGAACAAAATTGCGAGGTAGCTTTTGGGTACATGAACATAATTGTCTAGACAATATCTTCTATCTACTGGCATAATTTTAGGTACATTGACATAATTGTTTAGATTATTATATCTTCTAGCTGCTGGCCTACAATCGGAATTAATGCACAATGCAATGAATAACAAGGCAAAACTTTTGCGGGCCCTGTGATCTCGGTAATGCTATTACGAGTACATAAATATGTCTTCTAAAATTTGAGTCTATGCAGATATTCCAGGATGCTTTGTAAATGTAAACATGTTCATAATACTAGATTATGCACTGAGTCAAAGGTAAAGGTTAAAGCCTGCCTACCTATGTGAATGTCCGTTGTTTGGCTAGTGATGTCAGCTTATGAAGAATCCTCGGGAGGCCTATTAAGTAACTTTTATCCAGGCGGGCCCTCCAAGCCTCAGTACACCACCGTTACCACCCTGGGCACACTGACTGCACACCTGTCCTGTGGGACTAAGGCCCCATATATACACAAGGAAGGGTACAGTCAGTATCAGCCTAAGGGAGTGGTCATTATTTATCAACAGAGGGGTGGGGGAAGGATTTGAGGGGGCGGGGGGTAAAAATACCAAACCCCTCTTTGACCTCTCTTGAGGGGGGTGTAAAAAATTACCCTCTTTTTAGCAAAAAAGCCTGCGCATTACTATAGATCAAAGAGGGGCTCAAAAACTGCCCATGCCTCCAGTGCGGCGGAGGGGGCAAAACTTGTTGACTGCTGTCGACGGGGGACGTAAAAAAAGTCTGCGCGTCTCCACAAAGGCCCACCATCCCCTCCTTTTCATAAGTAATGACCACTCCCTAAGGTCCAAATGAGGACTTTAGTGAAGACCTTACCTCTAAAGAGTCTCATTGTATAGCTTTTACACTCTTGTATAGTTGGACCTCTTGGGGAGGTCAGGGGTCAGGGAGGTAAAGGGCTGAATATATCAAGCATATCATAAAACAATTACATTGCCCGACCTCATAGATTAGAGCTGAGAGGGCACAGTTTGGACCCAGGGTTTGGATCATTCATTTTGTGGTAAACAAGACTGAGACATACACCGCTGGAAGGGCACTGATAACAAAGTCTTAAGTTAGACGCGAATAATCCTCAGCATAATTCTAGACAGAATAATGCAGCTCAATATCCCTCCGACTTGAAACCCTATCAATAGTAGCAAGCGATCGCATATGTATTTGCCACTGATGTAAAATGTAATTTAGCCATCACTTACAACATGTACTACGATTTGAACTACAACGATCGTAAAACGTTTTCAAATAGCCATCTGGTATAAACTGTGTTCTGACTGGGTTGTGTTTCCCGTTATTGGAGACTGCTACCCGTCTGTGGAGGATATTAATGGAAGCGTGCAGGTAACTAATGACCCTACATGATTATTTATTACAGCATATATATATATATATATATATATATATATATATATATATATATATATATATATATATATATATAATGTGTGTGTGTGTGTGTGTGTGTGTGTGTGTTTTTTTTTGTTTCATGAAACAGAAGCATGGTAGCGAGTTAATGCTCGGGCCATTTGTCGACTCCCTATATCTGTCACAGTGTTAAAGAAGGTGTCCTTACAAAGGTAACACAATTATTTGTTATATGAAGTGAACAAAGGCTAAGGCCACTCCAAAAAAAACTTGTTTCTCATCACCGCCCTCGTCACAAATTAGCAGGAAATGTAACAAAGGCAGATGTTTGAGCCATATCTAAGTTACCGAATGGAGCCTATATATCCGATTGGTCCTTATTAGATAAACCTGTCTAGAGAACGCGATTGAGTGCCCCTCAAGAAGCTCTAACATGCATAGCCCACGTGGTGTTAGGGTATATATTATGATTGATTGTTCACAGCGTGTTGCAGCTTAGGCACCAGACCGAATCACAGAAAAGCTAGACCTATTCACGTGAGAGGGCACTACAACATATCTGGGCAAAAGTGAGATCTACGTAATTAGGTTATATGTAGGAGATGGGTTAACCAGATTACGTGAATATATACCCGGTGCCAAAGAATATAAAAGGTAAGGCGAGACAATAGTAAAGATATTTTATTTAAGACAGCGGGTCGTATTAAAAAGTATACAAATAACGTTGATATAGTGGGCTAAAACATGGGGGAGTGATATTTGTATGTAAGGATTTGGTTCTAACCAGAACCAGTAGAAGGGCTCGAAAAGTAATCAAAAATAAGTGGGAAATAACATTTAGGAGCTATAGGGGATCAGAGTCCATGGGTGACTCATAGAGAGCCAATGTATATAAATAAGACCATGTTCCAGGGTGGAGTCCAAAGTGCAATCAGATGTTTACCACCATGGGGTGATTAGTTATGAACAAGCAGAATACACTCCTATAAGGTATCCCATATCACTGAGGAAGCAAAGTCCAGGAGGTGTCGGGTGGAAGTAGCCGGTGCGAGGTGAGTATATAAAGCCGGTGCAGGGCCAGGAAGGGCGTGAATTGTCCATGAGAGCTGGAAGCACAGTTCATCCTGGAATTAAGGGGAACATTGTATATTCGTCAGCTCACAAGGAGACATTATATATTCTAAAAATTAAATTATTAGTTGTAACACCATGAATGGAGATAGTCTTGGGGGACTTAAGAATTCAAAGGGAACTAGACAGTTCTACCTACTCTCTACCTAGCCAGTACCAACCTGATTGAAATATAGATACTTACATCGCATTGGATGTTAAAGATTGCTCTTCCACGCTCAACCATGAATATCTATTAGAAGTTCCTTATTTGGATTATTTGATGGAGTTATGAGAATTACCAAAACAATATGGTTAGGGTTTGAACATCCGGTGAAGGATTTATTCGTGAAGTTTGGATGTCAATGAGAAGTGATGAGAAATGATGATTTGTGAAAATTTAGCAATAACCTAAGATCGGTGAAGGAAATGTATACATGTTTCTTACAATTGGAGTCCTCATGATCAAAGGAGATGAAAATGAAATGAAATCATCAGAATTGTTGTCGACATATATATATATATATATATATATATATATATATATATATACCTGTGAGTGTCAATAAAACTTCAGAGCTGACTTTACCCATTGTATCTTCTTTTTGTAGTGGGCTTTGAGTGAGATTTAGACACAAGCCTTTACCATTTGACGCTAGTGAATTTCCCATATGATATAGTAAATTAGTTAAAGTACGGTGGATAACTCAAAGCTGTTATTAGTTTATTAAGTTACGGTGGAGATCAATACTTAGCAGCGTAATTACTGCACGTACCTACACCTCAAAACCTTCCACCCTCCTATAGCCCAATGTAACCTGGTTAAACCCATAGTTTATCTGCTTTAAACCATGGTCTAGGTTTGTCACACCTAGTGTATATGGGAGACATTTCTATACACCAGGTTACGTGATATAATAAGGGCATAAATAACAAATAGAGGTGCACTAGGTGATTCTAGCGGCAGATGAGAAGCACAAGGCCGTAGGCCGGGTGTCTTCTTATCTAGCCGCTAGAATCACCATGTGCACCTCTATTTGTTACATATGGCGTTTATACCAGGGTTTCCACCATTAAATTAGATATATTTACCTTATAAAGCATAAAAATCAATATTATTTGTCGCGAGTCGACGTAATCCGTCTTCCGCCATATTGGTTTCTCGGCGAGATGACAAGACTGCCTGGACACAAAGTGTTATGTCGGTGTGTGTCCTACAGGCATTTTTATAGAGCTACCACTGGTAAGGAGTGCGCGTGACAGCCAGAATACCCTTAGAGCATATGCCAACGTGACAACTTGTGTCTCACCGCGGTAAATAATCCGTCCGCTAGGCAGTCAACACGTCGGCAAAATTTCGCTCGATTCAATTTTTCTATCATCCATCATGTTATATATACATGTCAAATCATGGCAAATTAAAGGTAGGTGATAAAATCTAATGTGTAGATTCATCCTCTATACGCATTAAGCTTCTAATGCTATGGTTTTTTTAATATCGAATTAAATTGTTTGCTGTCAACTTGCTATCATGTCGTCTCAATCCAAGTGTCAACATGGGTTCATTTAGCGCGTACTATTCGAACTTCAATATCCGCTCCCGGCACCGTAAAATCGTTCAAGAACGTGATAACCATGGTATAATCAGAGTGAGATTCTTTTGTTCTAAGGTGTGACCATGGTTTAAATCTATAGATTAACACTGAGACTAATATGACACATACGTTGATTTGGTCACTTTCAGCATTAAACTTTAATTAAGCATTACATTCTAATTCAGAGTTAAATGTTTAGTGTAAGGTCCCATTGAGTTGTGACAATACAGTGATTATTCTTGACATTAGTGGACATAGTTCATCTTTAGGACATGTATACTCTAAAAGAGATGTGTTTAGTTTTTAAACACTTTTACCCAACACTTTCTTGTAACACTTTGTAAAACACTCTTTTGGGCAAAACACTTTACACTTTTTCAAAAAGTGTTTAGGAATTCAGAAGAGCTTTGATTGTAACGTGTTTTAGGTGAAAAAGTGTTTAAATGATTCTGAAAATAAAGTGTTTCGGTTCAGAAAGTGTTTAAAATGAGTTTCAGGCAAATTAATATCCTTATTATTATTTTCTAATAAACCCATGGTCCCAGTTTTAGGATTAGTGACCTTCCTACCACATATAGCTGTCTCTCTGCAGGTTGAGAATATTGAATCAATGTTGATAACAAGTTGATGAATGTTGATCATCCAGTTATCAACATTGATTCTGTGCAAACCAGGCTGGGTCTATAGTCAAGATGAGTTCAAACACTTTGCTGCACAGAGTTAGTCAGTGAGTTTGTTCGAATTTTTTTATCTCACCTCGTGCCTTCCTTACGGACGACACTCAAGAGTGAGAGGTCCCGCGGGTTGTATCCACACCGAAGTGAGATTACCCTTGTGGCGTTGTGCCCGGACCTTAGTCTAATGGGGAGGGGGGATGATGGTGACCGAATCTATGGGAAGGTAGAAAGCACGCCTCTAGACATTTACCGAGGCAATGGTTATTTAACATCCGTCACTACATAGGCATAGTGAGAGATGGACAGGCCTGTTTTAAGTCATTTGTCTGCCATGACTGCCGAGAGACTTTCCAGCACAGCCTAGCCAGGGCAGGGAGGAACTCAAATGACACCTTACGGTGACGTTTGGAGACAGTGAGTTTAGGACTGGGATGTATGTATTAATCCTGAATGTTACAAAATGGGTGTTAATCATGGGTCACATTGAAATCAAGATAATTAGAAAGTAATTTTTAGAATTTTCTTTTGCAATTAATTCTAAGCCTAGTAAGTTGGATTGGAACCAAGAATTAAAACACTTTTATAAACGTGTAAAAGAGTTTTAGGAAAAGTGTTTAGATGATGAAAATGTGTTTTACCAAAAATTGTTAAGGTAAAATGTGTTTTAGTTTAAACACATTTTTTAGAGTGTAATGTTTCCTAGAGCCCTATGTTTTTGAGGCATATTTTGGTATTTTCGGATGAGGGTTACTGTAGGAAATACAGACACACTTTTCAGTTTTCCTCTGTCGCGGATATAATACTAAAATAAATGCTACATTACACTATTTGAAAAGTACAAGATTAAAGGTCCATATCTTGAGAATGAACCAGCATTAAGGTAAAGGGATCTACAAGAAAAGATAAGCAAGGGAATTAGACCATGTGATTTTACCTGTGTCGGACACCTATTCCCCCGGCCTATTCCTATACTTACACACATCCAAGTACATTCGAATCGACTTGTATCATACTTGCTAAACAACACACTAACTCTTCATGGTAAGGAGTTGAAAGTTGTCAAGCAGTTTAATTATCTGGGAGTAATCTTTGACAGGCATATGTCCCTTCATGCTCAGCTAGTCAAGCAGATCAATATCATGAAAGTGAGACTTGCACAGCTTAGGCAGATAAGGAGGAAGAACGACAAGGCCACTAGTCTGATGGTCTACAAACACATGTTACGGCCAGTACTGGACTAGTGCAGATTTATGGTGGATGGTGGCCTTTGCAAGAATAAATGGGACCCGCGTGGGGTGGACATACATAGCCAATGGGATTTTGTAGGGGGAGGGGCATTTTCAAGAGCAATCATCCTAGTTGAAACCCTTCTGACAATGATACCATTGAGCATCCACTACCTTTTAACAAGATATTGATATGAGTGTAGGAGTATGGTAATTTGTATTGTAATATTACACTCGTAACATCTCCGGGTGTGATGGGAAAGTCCAGATGGCAGGTGACAGCACCTGCCTCCGGGTTTGTATCCATGACACCAGGGGGCCTTCCACGCGTCCGTCACACATCACATGACGGGAATGAGTTTCGCAGGCTTTTCCCCTGTATAAGGGCAGTTCCTACCGTAGTTCTCCAGTAGTGGTCCTACCACTGCTCAGCACCTTGCTATTGTTACCTACGGGTAACCGAATGCTATCCGGCATGTAGTCTCTATAGGCTGTGACTTGGTTGCCTACCCAGAAACTTCTTCTCTTTTCATTATGATTTGACATCTAACTAAAAAGACGAACCACTACATGAACTTCACATTTTCAGGATTCTGTGACTTTTTCATGCCATGGGCATAGCTGTGGTTGCAATTTTGGAAAATGGCCACCAAAATCCAGAAATTCATTACTTTGGCTAAATCTGAGGTGAATCTTTATGGATATGGTCATAAAATGGCCCAAACCAAAGGTCTATATGAGGACTTTATACTAGTTGAAGTTTTAGGCATGCCATATCAACCTAGTAACCATTTAAACATCAACATTGGCAGATTTTGCTGCAGTTGGAATATTTGCCCAAATGATGATCAGCGCATAGTGCCAAAGGAAGTAGCTGAATACCTACAAAATGTATTGTATCATTTGAAATTAACACATGTTTTGTTAACATATATATATCAAAGAAATTTCCTTGAAAGTGTTCCAATTCTGTGTGTATTATCCCACATATACAAGAAATGTGAGGTAATACAGTACAATTTCAAGTGGCCATAATGACCCATCAAATTCTCTAATTATATAAGAGGGCACCCATCATTTATTCAAGCACCCAAGCATATTCTTCCATTGCACTCTAGATGAGTACACTAGTTTACTGCTTGATCCCTTGATTGATTGATTGATTTGTTAAACGTCCCCACCCCATGGGACTGCCTAATTATTTGATGGACATTCAGTCCTTCCTTTCTCAGTCTTGACAGGTATAGCTGCTTGTACAAAACAGCTAGATGTATTCATATGCTGCTTGTCCATCACAGCAGTGATTGCACCTATGGTTAACCAAATATATGAAATGAATGATCAAATCTATGAGGAGGGGTGATGGAGAAAGCTGCTACTGGGCATGCTCTTTAAATAGCATGTATTTGCTTGGTCCCATAGGCAGGGCCATACAAACCATATCCATTGATAAATTAGACGTGGTTCACTAAGGGGGGATCCAGTTCATGAATCCGGTATGCCCACTGTTAGTATGGAAGGGGACTGACTGCCCCTTTGTGGACTCCCAATTCTGCTCCTTCATGCCCTCATTATGAAGGTCCTCGTTTGAAATATCCCATGGCTCCCCCAACTTATTCATTGGTATAGGGGTTTTGGGAGGTTATAAGAAGCTTATAGGTTTTTGAATTTTGAAAATATATCGATCAGAACAGAAGTTGTGTTATTTTTCATGCCAATAAAGTTTCGGTGTGCCTTATATGCAGGGTGTGCCTTATATGCAGCATATTACGGTAGTGACATTTTTAGTCTACATATTAGTCCAATCTTAGGTCAATCCTGAGAACTTCTTGATTTTTTCCAATTTCTGCCATCTTCATTTTCCCAAAATGGAGACGTAAAAATAGGTGATGCTATGCCATTTTTGTTCCTTGTGTATCCCATGTATAGATGGAGTTCATTTTTCGAGACAAAAATTCCTTGAACCTTGATTTCAGCCACACCACACAATTTCTAATCTAGCAAAATTGAAATTTTTAAAAAGAGCAATTTTGGTGAAAAATCTGAGACCTTTGAAGCTGCATTAGAGGGAGTGGACTGTAGCTTTGATTTGTCAGTGACCCCCACACTGATGACAGCGACAATAATTCCGGGAATAGTCGCTGTCGCCTAGGACGGTTTACTGGGTGGTAATCTGGGGTGCAGTGAAAATGCTGTGCTCATCTCCTCCAAAACGTAGCTCCAGCATGTACTAGTAATACTATGGTATTTTGTTGCAAATCGTG
This sequence comes from Acholoe squamosa, assembly GCA_949317995.1. NCBI lineage: Eukaryota > Metazoa > Annelida > Polychaeta > Phyllodocida > Polynoidae > Acholoe > Acholoe squamosa. The sequence continues at coordinate 83,440,766 of OX439035.1, read as the reverse complement.
GACAAATTGTACTCATATCACATAATTAGCCCTTACTTAAGATGGACATATCTCTATATGAGTTGTAATAGACAATTACTTCACTGGATTGGGACTTTATTTTCAGCAATGACAGTTGGGATTTCAAAAGGTTGTTTACAAACAAAGTGGCCTGTTAATTTTTCCACAGCCTAATTCACACAACTACCAGCAAATCTTTGGTCAGATATGGCAAAAGGTATGTCATTTCATGAAGATGGTGCACTCAAAAGTGAGTGCCATTGATTCTTAGTGCAATTTGAAAAGTTCGACAGTTCTCTGCACATGGCTCTGTTTACAAACAAAAAAATGTAGTGCCAGTGCAAAATGTAAGTGATGACTTCCCAAGCAGAGGCTTACTAGATAGAGATTGGGAATTTGGATAAGGGAAAGGGCCATATCCAAAAATCAAAAATCTGTGCTTCGAATTTGTAAGGGAGTGGTCATTTTTTAACAACAGGGGGGGTTGGTGAAATTCCGCGCATGCGCGATGAACATTTTTCCGTCCCCCCCTCTGAGGGGTCTGAAATTTTTCCGTCCCCCCTTTTATTCTATAGTCGCGCGCGGACTTTTTCGCTGAAAAGGGGCGAAATTTTTTTTGTCCCCCCTAAGAGGGATCTGAAATGTTTTCAGATCTGACCTCTTTTTTTCTTCACCTTGTCTTTCCTCGCCTTATCTTCCTTCACCTTATCTTTCCTCACCTGATCTTTCTTCACTTTATCGCTCTTCACCTTATCTTTCACCTTATCTCTCTTTGCCTTATCTTTCCTCGCAGTACCGTTGTCAGGTCGAGACAATCTTTTTTAATATTGTGATTCTCGATGACATTGATGAAGAGACAACTCAAGAACCCGTACATACAGTTTATATGTCTTTATTGCTTAGGCTTAACAATTGGTGTTTCATCATGAACAGTGCATCTCGCTTGGCTAATGAGATGATACACATTTCCATTGTAAGGGATTCCATACCATACTTACAATATAATGAATAAATCTTTCTGTCTCGTGATGATGATCTCCATTGTGCACTCCAGTATTACCATAGGAAATCTATGGCATGCCTGTGTGATTAATTAATCTAATAAGTACAGCACATAATGCTGCATGGCTATGATGTTGTACACAAGAAGGCGGCGCTGTACAACCTACGTCTGAGCTGGATGATAGTTAAGGCTGCTACTGGCTCCCCTACTTGAGGAATGGATATCCTGTCCCATGGGCCTGCTAGGTCTGGTTCAGTCTGGAATGAACCGGTCTGTGGGTCTCACTATGGGATAATTCTGTATGATGGTTATCATTCATAATGGCTGTCCCGCATAATGGTTATCCTACATAATGGTTACTTCCCATATACTCTTTATTCTATATTCTGGATTGTGATAATAAGGTCTATGTATTAGTTGTTTTAATAGGGCCTTAATCATACAGAAAGGTGAAATATGGGTGGTTAATACGTGGTGGCAATAATAATTATATAGAGATTACTATATGGTGGGATTTCTTCACCTCATCTTTCCTCTCCTTATCTTACCCCTTCCTTATCTTTTCTCTCCTTATCTTTCCTTGCTGTATCGTTCTTCTCCTTATCTTTCCTCACCCCTTTTTCATCACCTTATCTTTCCGATCCTTATCTTTCTTTTTTCATGTTTTCTTCCCTCACCTTATCCTTCTTCACATCATCTTTCCTCACCTTATCTTTCCTCACTTTATCTTACCTCTCCTTATCTTCCCTTTCCTTATCTTTCTTTACCTTATCTTTCCTCATCTGAAGTTGCTTGGGGTTGCTAAGAGGGGGGCTCTGGGGTGAATGGCCCCAACCCCAAAATTATGGAGGAAAGCTTCTGCCCCATTCCTAAATCCTACGTTTTTTTTTCTTTTTACTTTTGCTCCAGAAAGATAGCAACCTGCATCTGGTTGAAGACTTCTCTTGGCTCAGGACAATAGGTTTTACATTTTTGGATAACTTTACTATTACAAATCGTTTGAGAAAAATCTATGTGATGCACATAACACCAGAGGGATTTGAACTCATGTCCTTCTGATTGTGAGTCCAAAGCTCTAACCACTACCTTACTGTGTTCATTTAAGGGGAGGTTGTTTATAAGCATCAGTCAGTTCTCAAAGTCCCAAAATAGAGACCTTTTTTTTTGTGGCCAAATATAGTCAACTGTAGGAAAGGGCCATCTCATTGACCTCTATTCAATATACATTAACTTCACTAATATCTGGGAAATGTTTTTGATTGATGTGGTGGTACCAAGCTATCTCTTACAGATCTTCACGGGCACAGACACATTACTCTGTGAAATTGTGTAATGTCGTTCTCGCCATGGATATGACCTTAGCTGTCGAAATGGCGTTAAACATCTATTACTCACTCACTCACTTACAGATCTAGTATTGATAGACTTAGCTCTACTTTCTAGGCTGCAGGACAAACCCCATCACCCCTGGCCCAAGAATCCTGCATCGAATTAGCCTGTACATGCTATATCCCACAATGCATGGTGCAGAAGACCATGGGTTACTACAAATGAGTAAATGTGAGTGTGAAAACAGGGGATAATTGACAGGCAACTTCTTAGCCATGGCCTGCCTGTATACATGTCGCTGTTTGGTGGATGTGGTCGTTTCTTACATATACATGGACAACTTCCCATACAGTACCACCCCCTAGTGTAGACCATTAGAATTAATGTATGTGATTCTCTCTATAATCTAATGTAAAAGGCCTCTCAGATGTGAATCAAATACGTACCCCCTTGGACCAAAATTCGACCAAGTATATTGATATGAATCAAAGATGCATGCTTTTCCATGAGTATTTGCCCAAGTATTAGAGGTTCCATGTGGTTCCCTAGTTTAGTTAGCTTTTAACACCGTAATCCTATATGGAACAAGTAAGACATTAGGGGTATGTCCAATTGTAAACAATTGGGGGAGATGATAGAAATTACAAACATTCCCCCAGCCATGACTGCCAGAGGGCCCAACCCACCCACACATACACATAAATGAGAAACACCACTTCACCCACCCCCACCCCCAAAAAAAGAGAAATGAACAAGCAAGGGTAGTACTTTCAAGCAATGTCATATATTATATAGTCTTTAGAGACTTTAAGAAATGAGTCAAAGTTTGGCTGTGCAAGTTACTATCCAAAGAATTTGTGTGAAAGCAGTTCCATTGAATGCCTACTTTCGATATTGTCATACATGCACCACAAATTAGCGTATGACCTCAGCACCACCTAGAGGGTAGTATTGAAAACAAGCAGATGAAGCAGAAATGGCGATTTTTTTTTCGATCGACTTGTCTGTTTGTTCTTGATCGATAACTACCTTAAATAATTGATTGAAGTGGAAATAAATAACGCATCCATGTCTTGTAACTATTAAGGAACCTGGAGAAAGTAAAGACTTGGATAAATACACAACACACTTAACACAACTTTTAGATCCAAATTTGTGATTGTTGCTGAGAAGGAGTGCATCATACCAATCAGGGCATGATGCACAAATGAATCAATGCCTACTTCTTGGCTGTTTATTGACAGATTTTAACATGTAATGTATCAATTTCAAGGTTTTCCACCATGCCTATTCTATTTTTAAAACTTTTAGATCCATATTCCTGATGGTTGCTGAGATAGAATGCATCATGCCAATCAGGGCAGGATGCACAAATGGATCATTGCCCATTACTCTGTAGTTTATTGCAAGATTTCAACATGTAATATATCAATTTCAAGGTTCTCCACCATGCCGATTCCATTTTTTGAACATTTAGATCCATGTTCCTGATGGTTGCTGAGATAGAGTGCATCATGCCAATCAGGGCATGATACACCAATGAATCAATGCAGGTTTCTCTGCTGTTTATCAACAGATTTCAAAGTGTAATATATCAATCTTAAGGTTTTCCACCATGCCGATTCCATATTTCGAACATTTAGATCCATATTCCTGATGGTTGCTGAGATAAGAGTGCATCATGCTAATCAGGGCATGATGCACCAATTAATCAATGCAGGTTTCTCTGCTGTTTATCAACAGATTTCAAAGTGTAATAAATCAATCTCAAGGTTTTCCACCATGCCGATTCCATTTTTCAAACTTATAGATCCATATTCCTGATGGATTCAGAGATAGAGAGTGCATCATGCTAATCTGGACAATGCACCAATGAATCAATGCCTATTTCTCAGCTGTTTATTGACAGATTTTAAAGTGTAATATATTGATTTCAAGATTTTCAACCATGCCAATTCCATTTTTTACATTTCTATATAGTGAGTAATTACTGACATATATGGACTAATTGCTGACAAATAGTTAGTAATTGTGTAGAGGTAAGGAGAAAGGGTGCTCCGTGCTAAAAGTCAACTTTAAAATTCAAATCACCAGCTTTACAGTGATATATTGCATGAGAAGATACTCCTGTTAGTTTTGGAGGAATGGCTTGCTAAATATGGGTAGGTGTGACCATTTTGTGAATGTCAATAAGTTTTATGGCTAACTGATCATGAGATATTTAGCTAATTAATATAATTTATACTAATTATACTAATTAGCTAAATTAGCATAAATTTTGCAAGAACGGAATAGGTCTCCACCCTATGAATCGCTACCACTTAATGTCAGATTTTGACTTGAGCATCCACTGGAGTAACCATGGTTATTGGGCTGTGATCCAATCAGGGAACAGCAGCCTCTTTCTGGTTGCATGACAGTTTGTAATTAGGTCAACTAGTTATCCTAATTTGGAATGAGGTTTTAACTAGGTCAATCTCATGAACCATTGTTGTCATGGTGACTAGTGGTTTGGACAGATATTTTGAGTGTTACCCTGGAGTGGGTGTTTTTGAGTGTGGTTTCAAACTGAATGTGTCATCAGGCATGATTTTTAGGAGCAGAATAAAAATTAGTGGAATTAAATGCATACTAATTGATTTTATTTATTTTGGCCCTTTATCAAATTGGTGATTAGGTAATAATTGGGTGACAATAAATTGTCATACTTATTAGCAAATAATTAAGTAGTCACATAATATCTGTCTAAAGATGTAAAAAAAATGAAAAATAACCAAATGGTGTGGTTTGCCATGTATAAATTAGGGTTTTGGCGTACAGTTGGCGAGTTCTTTTATAAACTATTTATGGACTCACTAAAAAAAACCCAGGTGACTCAATGTATAGGGGGTTATAAACACCTTGGGTGTGAGTTCCCTAGGTGGGGGATAGATGTTAATCACCTATCCAGCAACTGTACGGCAACAGTGGTGAATTTGTGGAAGGACAATGTCCATATAACTTTAGTGTTATGTAATTCCCTGGTTGATCTCGGGCCCACAGTATAAACAGTATCTAATGAACGGGACATGTTGTGGGTTGGAGTTCAACTGGTTTAATCCAAGAGATTCAATCCGTGGGGAGTAATGGTGCACAAATGATGCATCCATCTTTTCTCTTCACGATTTAATTCCTCAATACCCTCTGGTGATTTTGGAGGGTATTTGATGAAACTTAGGATTGTGATGACCGGGCCGTCTTCCCAACATGTTTTAGGACTCCGGTTATCATGGGGGCAGGCTCTAAAGTGCTTCGCTACTGTGGTATCATATGTGACGTTCATAATGTCACCCATGTGGCCCTTGAATCTTTCTAGTAGCTTCTTTTCTGTTTGACCTACATACTGAATTTTGCAATATTTGCATGTGATTGCATAAATAAAATTAGCAGTTTGGCAATTCAAGTTGATTAGTGTTCTAAATTTTCGACCAGTGATTGATTGATTGATTGATTTGTGTTTTACAGCACTTTAGCGGCACTAAGTGGCTATCCCGTGCTTCACAGGTTGATAATTTAACAGAGGAATGTGTCAGTGCCCGCACATATGTGCACCACACACATCCTGAGGGGATAGGAAAGAGGATATATAGACCCTTTTAAGTGGGCTAGGGAAACAGAGAGGGGAAAGTAATGAATAAGATGGACCTCCTAAGTCCTGTTGAAGGTTTGTCCTGCTTTTGGTACTCTTTGGACCAGGCTGATCAGTACATAAGCCGGGGCGGAATTTGTTGACCCTCCAAGCCCCATTTGGAGGGTTTTTCAACCAGTGGTGAGTGATGAGACCACTCCACTTTTGTCGATTTTAGGGCAGTAGTTGCAGGTGTTTGGGCGTTTACAAGGATGGGCTACGACATGTGAGGTCTTTGATCTGGCAGGTTTGGTACTCGTTGAGGCTCGTACCAGGTCATTGCTCAGAGAGAGGTTTTTCCTTTTTCCAAAGACAAGCTTGAAATTATGGTATACTCGGGTGGTTTTGGATTTCAGCATGAGGTCCCAATTTCCTCGTATGATACTCTGTAAAGGAGGATTTGCTGGATTGTGTGAGATAATGCAATAGAAAGCCTTGTCTTGGTCGGAGGGTTTCTCCTTTATTTGGAGAAGTTTTTCTCGTGGTTGTGCTTCCGCCTTAATGATGGCATTGAAGACATGGTCCTTGAGGTAGCCCCATCTAATGAAATGGGTACATAGCATTATTGCATTGCGTCGGAAATCTGCAATGTTTGAGCAAATGCGTCTTACCCGTAGGAACTGTGAATATGGTATGCCTTTAAGGACATGTCAGGGGTGTTCTGATGAATATAATAGGTAATTATGGCTGTCAGTGGGTTTACAGTATCGGGTGGTGCCCAAGGTGCCGTCATTCAAGGATAATACCTTTATGTCTAGAAAGTTTATCTCACTGCATGAGTTCTCTGAGGTAAACTTGATAGTTTTGTGACAGTTATAAAAGTACCTAACGAATATGAGGAATTCAGTTTTGCCATGAGTCCAAATTAGGAAAACATCGTCAATGAACCATTTCCAAAGAAATGGTTGGAGGCAGTAGCGGTATACATACCGGTCTTCAAAGTCTCCCATGAAGATGTTAGCATAAGACGGTGCTACTTTGGTTCCCATGGCTGTGCCACTAATTTGGAGAAAGTGTTTGTTGTCAAACTCAAAGTTATTGCAGGTTAGAACCAATTTGAGCAGTTCACACAGTGAGTAGGTGGTAGGATTTTCGAAGGGGTGTCAGTACCTATTTAGTGTCCTTCTTGTTGCTTGAATGCCTTCATTTGTCTGGATGTTAGTGTAGAGGCTCGTTACATCCAGAGTTGCTAGGATGGCATTGGGGGGCAGTCTGAAATCTTTGATTTGATTTAGAAAGTCACTGCTATCTCTGATATAAGAGGGTAATTTGGATACCAGAGGTTGCAGGAAGTGATCTACTAATTGTGAGATTCTTTCTGTGGAGAAACCATTTGCAGAGACAATAGCCCTGCCTGGTGGTGGAGTCTTGTTTTTGTGGATTTTAGGTAATAGATACAATTTAGCTGTTCTAGGGTGGGGGACTATTAGATAGTCTGCAGCAGCCTTGCTAATTTCGCCATGTTCATACATTTCCTCAACTTTGAGTTTGAAGAGAGAATTGTGGAATTTAGTCAGATCTGATTCCTTCAACCTGTAGAAATCTCTATCATTTAGTTGTCGGAGACCCTCTTTGATATAGTCTACTCTGTCTTGAATGACTACTGCTGAACTTTATCGGCCTTCTTAATGATTATATTCTTATTCTTAGACAAATCATATTTGGCTATCTTCTCAGAATAAGTGATGTTTGAGCGGTGGTAGGTAGTGATTATTTCATTCTCGAATTGTGTATGGTTAAGAAGACACATGTGTTCCACAATCGCAGGACCCGGGGGTTTCCAAGAAGAGGGATTCTTGAATTTTTGATTGTGGAATGGAGGGGCTATTCTGAAGGGGTCATGTGGGGTATTGTCCATATCAGGTATACTCACCTTTGAATTTTAGTTTAGCTATGGCTTATTCCCGCTTGATGCTAGGTGGAATTTTGCTAAGTCTTCAAACAGGATACCAGGGTCTGGGGTGGAGGGGTACATACGAAAGTTAAACCTTTCTGCAGTAGACTAAATTCTCCATCAGATAATACATGACTCAAGAGGTTAACAACTCCACTGTGAGTGTAGATTGTGTTATTATTATCTTTATTGATAATGGAATTACTAGTGTTGTTATAGTGTTGCTGGAGTTGGTAGGAACTCTAGACAATAAATAGCAAATGCACAGAGAAAATCTGTGTCTTTAAACAGATCAATATTAATGCGATCTAAATAGTCAGGTGACACATTAGTGAGTCCATTCGAATTTTCCAAGTTTTTAGAAGTTAGTTTTGAGAGGTTCTTGAGGCCGATGATCGGCAAAAAACAGACAACGGGGGTCAGTCAATAAGTCCAAGTTTAGCGGCGGAGTAGAGCGCGAAGCTGCTCTAGTTCCTCCAAACTGAGGTTTGGTGCACTGTTTGAGGACCTGTTGTTGCTCCTGTTGTTGGGGGTAGTGTTGCGGTTTCTGTTAATGCCCTGTGTTGGTTGCTGTTGAGTAGGGCATGACTGGGATCTGCGGCGGGTGTTGGTGGGGTTCTCCCGTTCTGCCTGGCGTCTCTGTCTGCCTTGTCAATTCGTGGATGGTCTCTGCAATGCAGTGGCAAAAACTGCTCCCTGGTTGGTAGGGACAGAGGGAGCTACTCATTGGCTTGGTGACAGAGGAGAGGCCTGGTTTAATGATCTAGGGTCTCTATTTGGTAGATTCAGCTGAACTATTCCACTATACGTGTTAGTCAGTATAGGAATTTGAGTGGGATCAGTTGTGGCGGGAGAGGTGTTGGTGGGTGGGGCACCTGGTCTCAGGGTGGGATTAATCCCTGTCCAGAGGGCGTCCTCTGGATTTTCTTTGAGGGCTGACATTTCATTATTGAGTTTCTTGTTTCTGCCCCCGCCCGTTCGACTAGCTGTTTGGCTAAAAAACTAGCCGCGGCTAAATCATAATGGCCGGGCTGGCCGGGTTGAATGGTCTGCCAGGCGTAAGAATCGCTCACTGCTTGCCAGTAGTTATCTGAGGACTGTCGGAGGGCTGCTGACCTGTCATCTAAGATTGATGCCAGGGTGTTCAATGAGGAAGTGGCCTGTTGTCTTCTCAGGGAGACAAGTTGTAAAGCTGCTTCAACAGTGGTAACAATACCTGTAGGAGGGAGAATACCACTGGTCCAAAGTGGGAAGCGGCTGGCCCTTGCTAGATGTCTAAAGAAATCTGCTCGGATTCTAGCCTGGACGGATCTTTGGTAAACGGAGAGATAATGCCTCCATGAATCCAAAGCTTCCGGTAGAATCCAGGAAAAGTATGCTTGTCGGGCCCTGGGCCTGGTTAGGTCAATAGGGACGTGATGGGCGGGGGTGACCACAGACTGTAGTTGGTTAGTAGGCTGTGTCGGAGGGGCTGGAGTAGGCAAGACCTGGGCACTGGAGGGTGAAGGTGGTGTGGTGGTAATTAAAGGCACCTGAGGGTTGGTGAAATTTGGTACAGGTTGGGGTGTGGGTGATAGAGTGTGGTCTACTGTGGAATTAGTGAGGGTTGTGGCCAGCTCTCTTAACCCATTAAGGGCGGGCTATGAGAGTACTTTGGAAGACTAGAGGACTGAATTTCTAGCAGTACATTTACCAGGGGTCAGAAGGGTGCAAGGTATGATACACTGTCCATGACTTTGATATCGTTTTCAACAATTTCATAATGTCTCTATCACTCTAAACTTCCCAGATTCGAATTCCTCAGCCCCAAAATAGGTAATTAACATCATCATACCAAAAATAGCAATCCACTTAAGTTTATCTCAAATTTCCAAACATGGCTGCCACATAATATATCTGTCGATTATACTCAACATCAGCCCCCACATGGTGTTGAGAATATTCAAAATCTGCCCCTACATGGATGTTGAGTATTCTCAACATCAGGCCTTAATGGGTTAAGTCTAATGTTCCCAGTTCCTGACGGCTCGCGTTTTGAACTGTCAAGGAGATGGCTTGTTGCAAAACGCGTGCCTGGTTATCAGCCGTGAGGTCTGACATATATTGACTAATATCTGACAAATTGTGAGTAATTACTGACATAATTGGACTGATTGTTGTTATATAATGACTACGTACTGGCATATATTGACTGATTGCTGACAAAAAGTGAGTAAATACTGACATATCCTGACTAATTGCTGACAAAGAGTGAGTAATTACTGACATATATTGACTATTTCTGATAAATAGTGAATAATTACTGACATATACTGACTAATTGCTGAAAAGAGTGAGTAATTACTGACGTATATTGACTAATTTCTGACAAATTGTGAGCAACTACTAACATATATCGACTAATTGCTGACAAATAGTGAGTAATTACTAATATATATTGAATAATTGCTAACAAATAGTGAGCAATTACTGACATATAGACTAATTGCTGACAAATAGTGAGCAATTACTAACATAGACTAATTGCTGACAAATAGTGAGCAATTGCTAACATATATTGACTAAATGCTGATAAAATGTAAGTAACTACTACCATGTATTGACTAATTGCTGATAAATAGTGAATAATTACTAACATATATTAACCTTTTGTTGCCCAGAGTTTTTACATTATTTCACAATTATATCACTTAGTTGATATATGCCCATGTGTTACTTTGATCTTCTCTTTTGATATTGACTCTGTATTATATTTCCTGAATACTCATAACTCAGTGAGGACTTTCAGTTAAGGACATGGAATTTATTGGTCAGGTTTGGTAACCATAATTACCAAAACATTCCATTTTTTGTCATTTGGTAGTATTTGGTCTCTCTTGTGTAGTATATAGCCTCCCCCATACATAATACTTTCAATTCTGAGGCCTCATTCAAAGCTGATTCTACATATATGTGTACTACCACTCAGGAGACATAATGTGCTAGTAACAATGCATGGATTATCTCTATGGATAAGAACATTAATTTTCTTTTAGTATCTAATGGGAGTTTGGGACATTGGATGCATATGATCTAGCATAATATTGGTTTCATGTCTGGTCTTAGCCCAGTAGAGGGTGACCCTCTAATGAATAACATAATATGACAGCTCATTTTCAAGTTTTGACTCCCTGTGTTTGGTATAATGGAGATAGAACAAAATGGATGATTGTATTGTGTTTGGGAGGTCTTGACGGTTCTATAGAGGGTCTAACTTTGCAGATTGGACCAGTAGAAGTATCTGGATGATGGTTTCCTTCAATATACATGTATTTTAGCCCCATTTAAGCCTAAAACCACGCTTTAAAGCGCGCTTGGGCACCTAGGGGTTAACTAATTGCTGACAAATAGTCTATAGATACTGACATATTTTGACAAATTCCAGTCAGGGCAGGATGCACAATTGAATCAATGGCTATTTCTGTTATATATTGACTAAATGCTGACAGATTGTGAGTAAATATTGACATGTATTAATAATTGCTCATATATAGTAAGTAAGTACTGACATATATTGACTAATTGCTGACAAATTGTGTGTAAATACTGACATATTTCGACTAATTGCTAAGAAATAGTGAGTAATTACTAACATATATTGATTAACCGCTGACAAATAGTTAGTAATTACTATCATACCATAGCACTAACACTAACCTGTTATAGCCCTCAGCTCAATACATGTATCATAAAAACACAGATTAAAACACAAATTAAAACACAGAATGACATCAACATTTTCAATCAAACACCAGAGAATGGAAAAATGGAAAGACATCCATTCAGTGCAAACAGGGCTTGTGGCCTGGGTGGCTGCAGGTATTGATGTGTAAAGCTTATCAACAGTGATAATGCACTGGTAACTAGCATTTGGATCTAAAAGGTTTAAGCACATGATCAAGCAATGGCTGCCTCCATTGAACAACTTGTTTGATGCTATAGGAAGGTAGGGGAGGGATATTTCTTTTCTATTGTTCAGATTCCATTAATCACTAGGTGTCAGTAGTTTATACTTGCAAGCATATGAATTCTATAAGGGAGCAATGGAACATATCTATATATATATATTGAAAAGTACCAGGACACTGCATAATTATGCTAATTATGCAAATAATATGCACGGATATGGTGTGTTCGGTATGAATCTGGGGTCTTTAGTCCCCCTAAAAAACATGACCCCCGGTTTCGAAAAAGAAGCGAAATAATTTTTTTGACTAGGAGCCTTTTCGGCCCAAGCCGGTCCACCCGTGCACTATCCAGGGTGTGGTAGCGCCCTACCTCAGCCAAAACCTATGTTTTAAGTGTCACCGGTGAAAAAGGGCAGGTTTGAGGAAGGAATGGATCGAAATGAAGGGTTTTTTGGGACGAGGGGGCAGATGCCAGTCCAGGCACTGGCAGAGAGGTCCAAGAACTGGCAGTTTTACAACAAAAAATCATATCTCCCTTAATAGTAGGAGTTTCCCATAGTGTGACCCATGATTTAAGGGTATCTCGAGCTGGCGATCATCATGGCGATATTTATTTTCAAATCTGCACATTGGGAACAAAGTTATTGATAATTTTAGCAATTTTAACAATGTTTTGAGGGTATTAATGATACCATAGGCTTAGATATTGATGTTTTTTTAAAGCTATGACATCACAAAAATGACCATAACTTTCCACCAAATCGTCTTAGGAAAAAAATTCAAGCAGCTATGGACTCCTCTGGAAAATCGTTTTTCTCTTGGAACCCTATTATCGCCCAACGATCTCTCTCTGTCTTCAGGCCATTTTGGCCTTGCCCCAGCATTTTTGGCCTCTACAGCGATGTTTTGAGGGAATTGATGAAAGAATGATACAGACCTATTCTCGGACCACCAATCTCGGACAGCATGCGGTGTCATGATTTGTTAAAATCTAACATTTTCCTTCAATTTCTCTGTACCATGCGACAAACAAAGACAGGTTGTGACAATAATCCATGTGTACTGCAACAATAAAGCAAGTTTCCGTTCAAATAACAACACATTTGGGAAAAAAACGCTGACATCGGCAACAACCAGCGAAGTGGCTTCTGGCTGTGTTCGTAAACACCTGAAAGCCTGGCTGTCTACTACCCGTCGAATATGCAACAAAATAAATGAAATACTGCACAATTGTCACATATATAATGTTTTATTGGCACAACTCATCAGTTTTTATCGCAGGAAACCGGAAAATTGAATTACTCGCTCATATGAGATGGCTCACATGCTGTCCATACAGAAGGGTTTATGCATGCCCTGGGTGACGGATCACACCAATCCGTCAGCCAATCAAAGAAAGGGACACGGGGTGAATGTGTCCATGTGTATGTGTGTGTGGGAGTGGGGGTGGGGGTGGGGGGGTGGTGGTATGAGTGGGGATAGCTTTTACATGTTTTACAAACACTGGTGGCCCATATGCGGGGTCAAGGCGTCCGTCTGACTGCCTCAGCAGCGTAGCAGCCAATCAAAGACGGGGACCGCAGGGTAGGGAGGGAGGCGTTCCCGTTGGGCAACGCGTGTCTAGGGCAAATCGGACAGCCACCGGACCAAGGGGGGTCTGAGCTCCCATTCTAATTCAATGTAAGTTCCCTCCACCGGCCAAAAACGACAAGTCAGGCCCCTACTATAGCTGTATAGACGAACGACAAGGGTGGGAGGGGGCGGGAGAGACCAGTCAGATTCTATATTCGATTTCTGATGATCCGGATTCCAGGTAAATGGCTCCTTCCTGTATGCTTCTAATAAAACTGCTGTCTCGAGACAGCAGTTTAATAAACAATGCTGCTATTTAATTAGAAATGATAATAAACAGTGGCCAGACACTGCTTTGGGTAGGCCAGACAGTAGGGGGGTGTACCATTTCCGTGGGTTTTTAATAGGTTATGTACAGAGGTGCCAATTTGCCCTTACCAAAAATAGTAATTTCGAGGTAAAGAAAAATTGTAATTTGAGGTAAAATATGTAATTCTCTGTACGAAAACTCATAGCCTATCTTAAAACAATAGAAATCTACTTTAAATACACACAAACATGTTTATATGACATCTAAATTAATATGGTTCAACATATTTAGAAGCCCTTTTATATATGCACAGATATTTCTGGTTATTCTAACTTTTCTTCTAACCTTTCTACTAAACATAACACCCTTTCCCATACAAAAAGTATTATAGCTGGACTACCTAAAAATCGTTATTTTGGCATCTAAAATCGTAATGGTCGTAACAGGGGTGGAAAATTGTAACAATTACAAAAAAGTCATGACACTTGGCAGCTCTGTATTATATATGTAGCCTTGTGAAACAAGCCACAGTTTCCCTTCAGAATAGGAACCAGTTTGCCATGAGAATAGGCACATGCAGTGAAGAGGTTATGTCTTTCGAGGAGAAGCGCTAACGTGGCGCCAATTTCGCTTGTAAAATATGAGCAGTAAACTTTCGCATATTCACCGGTACCAGGGACACACTTCCGATCATACCGTTTCTCCCCGAAAGGATTCACGCAGTGAAGACAGTGAGGTGGCACCATCTAGTGAGTATTGAAAAAACTAAGTCCCACCAGCTAAACACAGGAACTATCTGTGCACTACCTACTGCAAAAACAGTGAACTAAATTCAACACATTGGGTCAAAGGAAGAAAAATCTTTTCAACCAATTACAGCACAGCAATAATTCAGTGCAGAACACCAACATATTAATTATGCAGATACTCTGTTTGTTAGTCTATGGTAAGATGGAGACGATCTTCTGTTCTATCTCCTAGCATAAATTTATGATAATAACGAAGGGTATTGATAAAAGATCGTCTCCATAAAAAAGTTCCAAGTCAGGAGAAAATGTTTATGTTAGCATTCTTTGCACTTTTTGAATAACCCTTTTATTTTGATTAGACGAATCGATAGCAATTTTACATTTTGATGTTTTAGATCCACTTTATCCTACTTATATACTATGATGTACCACAAACCCATCTGGGACAGTCCAGAGCATGTGAAATGTTGAAGACTTTAGCATGGCGATATAGTGGCGAGAATTGGGAGTATGGTTAGCCTGTGTATCTACTTAAGGGAAGTGTAACATATCAAAAGAATGGACTTGGTGTCCCCTTTGTGGATCCAGGGAGAACTAAAACCCTTGTACAAGTTGCGCCTTCTACGTGGGAGATTACAGTAGCGCTAAACTGATCCAATTCAATGGGATCTCTTTAATCTGGGATGCACCTTAGTTTGGCAGTGCTACCCTTACTGTCTGTTATTCAAAAGATCACATAATGAATAAGTTAAGTATCATTTTTTTTATTATTCTTATCAACAATGTACAAAATGCTTAAGTAGCTGAAGAAAGCATAGGATCAAAATTGAGGATTTTTTTCAAAGAAAAAAAATATTTGTATTTCCGAAAATATGGAGAGGGAAATCCGTAGACCAGCTTATTTTTTTGGTGTGGCCTTAGGAATGATTCCTAGAATTGCCACCAGGTGAAGCCACTATACCATTCCTATACACCTGCTATATATTTGACTCAAGAACAGATGTTCAAAACTATGTTTAGAATATAATGCAGCAATGTAAATTGCTGATAACTCGAAAAGTGAAAAGCCTGTGATTGGCTCCCATGAGTTGTACACTCATCCTGTTGCATCAGCACTCCCTCATCCAGCTTATTCGCACCACCAAGACACTATACGCATAACTCCAGCCAAAACTGCGCTATTCGCTCCACATTGCCAAAAAACGCAGGAAAGTTGATACATGGATCAACATCATATACCTTCACCATTGGAGGCAAAAAGCGTCTTATGGCTGCCAACCAACTGAGTCTGTATAATATTGACAATTTCTCAAAATTTACAAAACTTTGTAATGAAATATCTTTTCCTGCAAGACCCCTACATCTCCTCCTTTAATGGCACTACAAATTCATTAAGTAATTCTGCCTCTTATATACAAAATTTCCATCTTTTTTTAAACTTATTCGCCCCACCAAAATGACTGAAATTGCAGGGCCCCAGGGTGTCTCTTATAACTCGCTTTTCGAGTTAATAATGGGATGAATTAAATTCATTCCCTTACATGCCTTAACATTGAGTGCTCAAATAAAAAAAAAACAAAAAAACTGATGATACAATGTTAGAGTTAAGATCTACTTCTGGTCACACCTCTTTTGTGGCAGTAAAAAAAATGTATGACCAGCATCATAGACAGTTGATCTTAAAACCTATATAAGGCTCTCCCTAACTACAAGGGACCCCTTGTACTTGGACCAGACCCCCTGAGAAAGGGGTGCGCCTTATACACAGGTTTTTCAAAATACCAATTATGGGGAGATAGGTGCGCCTTCTACGTAAACCAGCCTTCCCTGAGATGAGGATGCGCCTTCTACGCGGCCTGCACCTTCTACGCGAGAGATTGCAGTACATTCCTTTCTAATATGGCCACAGCTATAGGAGACTTTGAGACAGTGACACTTTGATTTGTTCCCTCATGTTACATCACCTGTAGCCCTCAGGCTCCACTTTCTGGAAATACTAGAAGTCATCACAATCCATAAAAATAGAGCACTTTATATATATATATAGCATAGGTCCAGTAACCCCTTGCACATAGTGCGTGCTTTGTGCTTTAATGTTATAGAATGGTGTAAGTTCTGACATATATTGACTAATAGCTGACAAATACTGTATGGTATGACTCATGAAATATTGTGTTGTCTGTAAGGTGCTATTGTATGATATGACTAATAAATCATGTTGTCTATGAAGGGTTATCGGATGGCATAACAAATAAACCATCATGTTGCCTGTAAAGGGTTATTGTATGGCATAACAAATACCATAAAACCCCCGCTATATTAAAGCCGACCTCACCTATAAGTCGAGCCCCCAACTTTTGACATTAAATTGACCTATACAAAAAAATAATGCAAAAAATCAAAACCCCACCTATAAGTCAACCCCCCAACTTGGGAGTTTTCGTGGCATCAGACCCCCCCTAGGGCTCCCATTTTGTCTGTAAAACTGATAAATTGTAACGGAAATTTAGACCCTTTTTGACAGATGTATCATAATTTGAATTTAGCTTTTTATTTCCATGTGAATATGGTTTTAATGTAAAAGCTAAGAGCCAAAAATCCCAAAAATTATCATGGTTATGTGGACCTTTCTTATAGCTTATTATCAACTTTTTATTTCTCAAAACCCTGCCTATAATTCAACCCCCCTTTCTGCCAAAAAGATCAATTTACATGGGAAAGTCAGGTTTTTACGATAAACCATGTTGCCTGTAAAGGGTTATCGTATGGCATAACAAATAAACCATCATGTTGCATGTAAAGGGTTATTGTATGGCATGACAAATTTAACATTATGTTGCCTGTAAGTGGTTAATTTTTGGCATAGCTGATAAAACATCATGTCACCTCTAAAGGGTCATTGTATGGTCGAACTAATGAAACACCATGTTGCCTGTAAAGGGTTATTGTATGATACAACGAAAAAAACATGTTGCCTGTAAAGGATTATCATATGGCATGACTAATAAAACATTATGTTGTCTGTAAGTGTTTTTTTTGGCACGACTAATAAAACATTGCGTTGCCAGTATAGGGATATTTTATGGTAACATTAATAAGACATCACATGTTCACTGTAAAGTGTTGCCTGTAAAGGGTTATTGCAGCCTTGGTAAATAGTCTCATGCATCATGGCGACATATACCAGTAGTGCCATCCAGTTTATCAATGGTCATGATCAGCAAACCCAGGGCTGTATTCATGTATCATGACGACATGTAACACTATGCTACCCATAAAGAGTAAATCAATGGTCGTGATCAGCAAACCCAGTGCTGTATTCGTGTATCATGAAGATATATAACACTATGCAGCCCTAATAGAGTTAATCATTGGTAAGGATCAGCAAACTCAGTGCCGTATTCATGTATCATAATGACATATAAGTCACCCTATTCACCCAATTTATGAGGCAAACTACTTGAACCTATTGCCTCTATTTACACTAATATGGGCCGCCACTCTGTCTAGGAATTTGGATTACGTCTGGACATTTTAATTACCTCTAAGAACTTTGTCTGCACATCGAAGATCAACAAAACAAAAGGGACCTCAGTGAGGCAGCATAGAGGATCTTTTAGCTTTGATGATCCACATCAAAGGGAAAAGGATACACCATTGCCAAAGCAAAACTTACGAACCTTGACTTAAACTCCCCCGAAAACCAACTTTATGCATTTTTTTTCTCAAAAATACAAACAGCACAGAAATACATATTTTGTATAGTATTCCACATTTCAATGATTAAGATGATATATGAAAGAAAATTGTTTGAACTGGCCAATATCTGCTGCCTTCTCATTCAGTACATTACACCGACTTCAATTAGAGCTCTCTGGCGTTTTGCAAACCTTTTTTTTCAACAGCATGTTACTCCTAAATGTTGACATAAAACCTATAAAATTAACACATGAGATTAAAGCTTATTTTCCATAGAACACACTGGAACACACATTTTTAACATTAGATGTATATTCTTACAAGAAAGAACAGCACAAACCCCGGCACTGCTGCCTAATTCGTGGTTCAGACCTCAACTACCTAAGTGCATACTTTTATTTATAGCAGTATAGAATTGAAACAACAAAGCACGCACTAATAACAAATGAATAACCAATGTAGTCCTTTGTTGGTTGTCCAAGCCCGGGTGTCCAAAGGAGTCCATGATACTATTTCGCCTCAAGCTGCCCTGTAGAAAAGAAGTAGCCTTAAATGCTCTTTATATCATGTACCGTAGTGATGTAAAAGATTGTATATTGTAGATTTACATCAATTGGTGGGAACTCGGGAAACTTATTCTTTGTTAGTCATACTGTAAAACCTTGCTCAGATGCGGCTTCAGCCATAATCCAAAGATACTTTGAAAAGGTGTTATAGACCAATGTTGTGCCTATTTGGATTTTTTTTTTCTCTAGGGTAGACTTTACGCAAATGTGTTAAGTTGATTTTGATGTTATATCCCAAAGTGAAATAGGCTTACAATCGGGCTATATGGCAGCTAGAAATCTCCTTACAATCGGGCTATATGGCAGATAGAAATCTCACCAAAAGGTTTTCCTATTACAGTGGTGACAGTGGATCAGAAATCCTGGTTCATTTTCACAAGGAATGGAGTAACCCCCGCCCTGCTCCCTCCCTCCATCGCTAATGCTACTCTATAGTTGACATGTGACCTCTCCCAATACTCACCAGCTTCTCTTCTCAGATGGAATTTTCCTGTAAAAAATACTATGGTCGGGTAACAATAACACCCTTCTATCATCTTTTAGCATGAAAGACTCACAAACGTGACCCTCTGACCAATATTCCTTAGACAGGTTACCTTCATTGAAAATGAACCCACTCTCTAGGCATGTGATTGAGGTTTAGCAGAATACATGCAAGTTTATATTTGAAACCCATATGGATACTTAGCCCCTGTGATTAGAATTACAGCCCTGGCCCCCATTCAATTAAAGTTGAATATTCCGAAACAACCTGAATTGTTGATCTTTTTTTTTTCTTTTTTGCTATATAGTTATTTTTTTTTGCTTTGCGCCTGCAATATATTTACTAAACATGGGATGCAATTTTACCTAGAACACAGTTTGATGTGTAAAATTTAGCCCCAATTTTTTTTTTTTTTTCACTATTTGCATAATAATATTGCTGTATTCCTGGAGAGAAAAGGTAGTGATCATCAAGATTCTGATTCAACAGTATTAATCTATCTTCAATGATTCTTTACCTACCCAATTTACTTCTAGTTTTCCAAATCAATAGTAAAAGTATCCCACCTAGAACACGCCCAGATTTAGGGCTGATTCTACAAGACACACGCGGCCCTAGATTCGTGTATAAGACACATCTTATATTAGCTACTTGGGCGATTATGGTTTGTCACATGTATCTTGATATCAATTATCAATGCAGTTGGATTTCTAGAGATGCCACAAGTAAACCCTAAAAACGTTCACATAATAATTATATATAAACAAGGAAAATGAATAAATGTTTCGGTTAAAATACAGATCAATGTCTTTATTAATAACCATAAGATACCTTATCTATAGTGGTTACAAATGTGTATGCTCGTTTGTCAATTGTATGGTTCCTTCTTCTGGAACGACCAATGAATTCAGTTGTGACACTCCAGAATTTTGGTCTTCTGCATCTTCAAGATTTTTTTTTTTTTTAAATATCACACAAGAAAAGTGGAACTGACACTTTACAAATGTACAATGAAGGTTCAAATTGAAGTTTTTAAATTTGAAAGAGCACGATTTTGAACCTGTTACTCATCACAGTATACCTGCATGTGTATGCTTTAGTTTTGTTTGACATAATCACCTTATGGAAACCTGAGAAGTGCTTCCTGGCAGCAGCATGGGGCGGGAGAGGTGTAACGTGCTCAGACGCTATGACCATGCTGTAAAGGATTCACTGTACAAGTCAATATATTCAATGTGCTATAAACCAAAATCATTAGAACTGATGAGCCTTCCGTCTAAAAACAGAAAATTTATCAACAGTTACATCGATTTCTGCTTGATGCATCATGTACAATTTGTAGGTAAATAAAAAACATTATTTTGCTGTTTCTTAAAAATAAGTAGGATAAAAGATATAAATGATTATTGTCTTATTTTGGTAGCTCTCCACACAACACGGCAAGGAAGGAGAGATTACCTTTGTCTTGACGAAGTCAGTCTACTGTCATCTGACCGGGACAGAAGACAGGACCTGATGGTGAGCTGAAAGACAGATTCAGAGTGTATTAAGTGGAACCAATCATCCTTAGAAACAAACCAATGGTATTCCATATCACAATTTGTCTCTTTTTTTTTAATCTTAAGTTATTAAGACATGCTTTGTCAATAGAAAAGTATACACATTAAAAAAAAAAAAGTGTCAGTGTAGTTCCCAATAATATATATGAAAAGAATCGAGAATGAGAAACAAGTAATGGGCAAATTGCAAGCGATCATTTACAAGCAGGTCCAAGGTATGATTGATGAATGATTTCATTCAGCTAATTCAAATGAATTTCACTCAGTTTTCAATTATGCAGTGCTCAATCGTGCGTTTCTATATTTGAGAATTTGGTTCTCTACTTTTAAACGCTTTAGTTCTTCCAGTTGTGACTGGAGTTTTGTCAGGTTGTTTATGCGATTTTGCATGCTGATAATGTCTTGAATAAGGTCTTCGTTGCTCAATTCAAACAGTCCTTCTTCTTTGTTTTTCCTAACCTCAGCTTCAAATTCCTTTTTCATGAATGAAGTGAAGGATTGACTACGGGAAAAGTTTTCTAACTGATAGGTATCATTCATTGAGTCAGTGTCAAAGACTACTGAAGTATTGGACCAAGAATTGAACTGAAACTCTTGTTCATTTGCTGGAGATGTTGGCGAGCTAGGATTTGAAGCTGCTGGACTAGATATTGAACTATGAGCATCACTCAGATCTGAGTCAGCGCTACTACAGCTACCAAAAGATGGAAAATAGCTCATATTTAGTGTCTTTTTGATTGGCGGTGAGAAGATAACTCTACCATCAAAGTCAGGGTGGCAGGCTGCCATGTCAGATTCAAAATCGTTCAATACTAGAGACGTAAAAGACTGAGTACTTTGCTCACCATCAAGACTCAGTAGAAAGTCAATGTCAAGAGACTCTCTGTTGGATGTTGTCGAACTTTTTCTGGAACTTCTACTTTCAGAACCCACCGACGTCGGTGAGGAGGAGGACCCACACACCCAGGGATCATCAGCGGTGTGATACAAGCTGATAAATTCAGGATCCCCCATGTCATAACCCTCCTCCATGATAAACTGTGTAGAATTTAAAGGTGCCTTGGGTGGGGTCGGTCGGAGGTATGGCTTGCTCTTAACGTTCTTCTTACGTGGGGAGGTTGGCAAACGCCCCAAGTTCGTGTCTGTGGCGACAGTGTCACACCCACAACTCACTGGCATGGAAGAAGACACCGTCTTGGATTCTACAGAAAGTGCTGCTGACGGTGGGATCATCTCGCGCCAGTTGAAGATTTGTTTCTTCCCACGCCTAGTCTTCTTCTTTCGTCTCGGCGAATTCATCACGGGTTCAACGATGGAGGGCATGTTGACTAGACCGATCATAACTCACTTCTGAACCAACTGGCAAGAGTCTAGAACGTTGCCTCCTCGTTTGCGCAATACACAACAGTGATAACACAACGTCAAAACAACGTTGTTGCCCAACGCCAACAGGGCGTGGGTGGGGCAAGAGCCTAGGCTAGGTGCAGTTTTGATCAGCGACTGTGTCGTAGGAAGAAATGGGCTCTTGAAAGA
This sequence comes from Acholoe squamosa, assembly GCA_949317995.1. Taxonomy (NCBI): domain Eukaryota; kingdom Metazoa; phylum Annelida; class Polychaeta; order Phyllodocida; family Polynoidae; genus Acholoe; species Acholoe squamosa. Next base: position 83,418,454 of record OX439035.1, on the reverse strand, counting down.
ACCGTCCTCTACAACTTCAAATGCTCGTCGGCGTAAAAACGATGAAAGGAAACCTTATGTATGGTCTGCAGATTTGTAACTTGGCGAAAATAAGCGACTAGCTTCTCAACACGTCCTTTCTCTTCCGTAGTCAACTTGTCGTATGGCCTACGCTGTTACTACGGTGTGTACACATATGACGTCATAACAAACGAAGGGCCAATCAAAATGCTTTATTTAGTAGGTCATCCGTATAGTAGTCGAAGCAGTGCTTAATTTTCGAATATGTATTTTACAGATAAACTGTCTGTTTTTGTAATATTCTGAGCTGTAAGATCCCTATAGATCCCACTTCACATGGATTCTTATTCTGAATGCACCAAAGATGTCGGTACTGTACATGAATTAAGTTTTAGTCTTTACTTATTAACATCACTGTGTTATATCCTTCTGGATTCATTGACTTTGGCATCAACATAATTGTGATTGAGGAAATAGAAAATAAGTCAATATATAAATTCCAATACACAAACAGGAAACCCCACGTGCAGATGTTGCGAAACACACACCCCAAAGCGGTATTTACTCTGCATCTTAAAATTACCACATCCCCAGAAATTCTGCCACAATACCATGGTGCACAGCGACCATAGTAGTCTTTTGTATGAATGACCTATAAAATAAGGCGGCACGTGAGAACGTGGTACAGTCACGAAGGGAACGTGTGTTCACTTCAGCTCCAGTCATCAATTTACAATGCTAGTTTTACAACACAATATTTCAACAGAATTCATACCATTTGCTCTTATAGAACACGGATTATTTGGGCATATACCCTCGTGAAACTTAGGGTAATTTAGGATTGCGTGTGTCGTGTCACCATGCCGAGGGCGAAGGGGAAAAAGAACGGTGAGTGATTTCTGGCGCGCACTGCCACTGAGTCTGATTCACAGAGTTTAGAGGCATTGCCCAATATGGTGAGGTTTGGTTTCGTCATTATCAGTCACATGAAAAAGAAAACATTGCCAGTGGATTCACCGACATAGCAGCAATATCATTGTATTATAATGGCGTATAGTGTAGTGAAATTGAGGTTTGTACCCCAGTGATGTCTTTTACCAGGTACAGGTAGGGGAGTGATCATTTTTAGGGAGTGGTCATTAATTATTTATAAACAGGGGGGGGTGGGTTTGAGGGGGGGGCATAACAATTTTCAGACCCCTCCTGAGGGTGGGCTAAAAACACTTCGATCCCTCTTGGGGGGGGCTAAAAAAAAATCACCCTCTTTTTAGCAAAAAAGCCTGCACGCTACTATAGATGAAAGAGGGGTGCGAAAACTCTCGGCACGGGTGGGGGCGCAAGAAATTTTGACTGCCGTCGAGGGGGGGGGCGTAAAAAAATTTCCCTGCATCCGCGCGAAAACCCAACACCCCCCTTGTTGATAAATAATGACCACTCCCTTAACAACAGGGCCTGGGTGGGGGCCAGAAATTTTTACCACCCCTCTGAGGGGGGGGGGGGGGTCAAAATAATTTCACCTGTTTTCAGTGAAAATTCCCAGGCATTACTATAGATTACAAAGGTGCGTTTGCGCGCGATTTTCGCACCAAACGGGGGGGGGGGGGGGTAAAAAAAATGTTACCTTCTAGACTAGAGTCTAGAGGGGGGGGGCAAAATTGTTTTCGCGCAAACCCACCAACGCCCCACCCCCTTGTTGTTAAAAAGTGATCACTTCTAGGCTAGGTAGGGCCTGACCAGACTGAGAGCGTAATATTTTTCATCTTAAATAGAGAGTATATTATTAGGGAATGGTCATTATTTATCAACAGAGGGGGGCACAAAAACTATTGATCCCTCCTGGGGCTGGGGGGTAACTTTTGACTCCTCTTGAGGAGGGTGTACAAAATTTACCCTCTTTTAGCAAAAAAAAACTGCATGCTACTATAGATCATTGAGGGGCACTAAAAATTTATGCGAAAGAATTTTGACTGCGGTAGAGGGGGGAGGGTAAAACATTTTCGCACACTCCATTCCCTTAAGCTATTAGATAAGCTATGTATAAAAATTATAATCTAGCCTATATTATATTTCATGGTAAATCTAAATACACAATGAAATACTAGGAAGGCATAGAGTTTGAACTACGATGCTGTATTAGACAGGCCGTACAGGGGTTGTAATATGTAGGGTATGTATCACACGGCATGGACATAGAAATTATTGAGGTCCTTGAACGCACAGCACTTTCTAGCCTCGTTTCACAATAAGAGTTGAATTCCCGCCACATAACCCTTGTCTGATATGCAGGAGACAAACGTTGATGCCGCTGCAGAATCTCAGGGTCTGGGCCACCAGCACGCCATACACTGTGCCCATGTAGGAAGTTGGCCCAGGGGAGCCACTCCCTATCTATAGTAACCATGTGCGTACACAAACTAGAGGGAAAGGGGTATGTTTTGGGCCCCATGGGCGGGTACGCCCGGATCCGTTATTAGGGGTCCATTTTGGACCATTTTAGGCCAAAAGAGGTATGGTTTTGGGCCTGAATTTTCAAGGGAAGTTTTGATAATTTTCTCTAAAAAGTAGTATAATTTTTGGGCAAAATTGGAGAGGTGGCACGCCCAAAGGGGTATGACTTTTGTAACTTTTACAGAGTGGCCCACCAAAAGGGGTATGGATTTGCCCAATTTTTGGTGTCTATCCCGCCAAAAGGGGGGTATCATTAGTGAATTTTGGCCCGCTGAAAGGGTATGAAATTTGAGATGATGTACGCACATGGTATCCATAAATTCGAGAGTGGCCCCCCGGGGAAGTTGGCCTGAAATTTCAATTAATAATTAAGTCAAATTTAACCAATTTCATGAGTCTACGACATAGGGACAGTACCAGTATTATTATGGTTGTTGTTTCTTCAAATTCTATAAGAAGAGAGGAATATTATCATGGTTAAATCGATTTCCAAAATTATGACACTGCCTCTAGCTCGGTGCAGCGTGTTGGTGCGGTTTCTGGTGTGTGTGTGTGGCCTGGACCCTGAGGGTCTGTGGGGGCGTCAACATTTGAGTGTGAGTGATAGATGTTTAACGCCATTTCGACAGCTAAGGTCATATTCATGGCGAGAGCTACATTACACAATTTCACAGAGGAGAATGTGTCAGTGCCCACGCATATGTACACCACACACATCCTGATGGGATAGGAAAGAGGAGAAATAGACCCTTTTAAGGGAAGCCCGCGTCAACATTTGTCTTGTGTGTCTGATATGTTTCTTTGCAACTATCATTAAAACTTTTATTTTCTTCTACTTGAATGCAAGTATAGGAGACCATCATTTACCAAATATAACTGCAGCGGGGTCTAGCTGTTTGCTGGTACTTTGTTATCCTTGGCGTCAACAAATATATCAGATAAGGGTCACGTGTCTGGAATTTTAACTCTTTTTCGGGATAGGCGAGAAAGTGCCATGTGTTTGGGCAACTCAATACGCTCTGTGTGACTTTCTGATGAAGCTATAGCTTCAAAATGGCCCGATACATCGTCAATCTATGCTAGTAAAAAAGTAAATATAAACTCAAAACCATGAAATAGATTCAAAGAAGCACTCGTATGGGGATCTGGGAGGGTTGTCGCACTTTTTGGCCCCCGCAACATTCTCGTGAACCTTTGCTTTATATATCCTCTACAACACTGTAAAATCTTACGAAACATCAACTCAAATCATTTAGCACTGAGAAAAAGCTGTATCTGAGGTTCTAAAACATCTGGAATATAGTTAGTAAGGCTGTAAAACCGGACATGCTGAAAATAAAATGCGTTTCAAAGGTCAGGATGTTCTTTTTCCACATGGATGAAAGTCTTCATGGAATTCCCTGATTTCAGGGATTTTGAAGTTGCAGGGCCCTATACATTCATATAGAAACAAAGGTTTTTGAGGCAAATATTGGACCGTTACAGGGATTTTCATGCTCTGTGACTTTCATCCCTGTTTCCATTAAGAACAAAAAACAGAATATTGATCCATAAGTTTTTATTTTATAGGTGCATAAGGCCTAAAAAAAAAATTCTTGTGTTCAGGTAACGGCCCAAATAATAAGGGTAGGTAGGTCGGTTCTTTTGGGTTTTTTTAAGTTCCTGGATGCCGAAAACTGCCAAAATGATATTAAACATGGTTCAAAAGATTAACCAACTTTTTGCATCCATCTAATGGATGGCAGCAAGTAAATTGAGGCAATATATTAGATTCAATTCGATTGATATTGTCAAACATGCATGGATTATATTCAAAAAGCCATTAATTTCAAGTTAAATCGATAGAATCTATCATTTCTCCGTCGAAAATGCCACTTCCGGCAAGGAGGGGTCGCGCATGCGCACAGAACATTAAAATCCAAAATGGCGGACAGCGAGACGATCGACTCACGGTTCCATCGAAACTGCTGGATTATAACAAAATGGAGGAGAATTACAGTGTCTCATGCCTTTTTACGGTTAATCTGGATACTTATTCAAGACCTGGTATTGTGCAATGCTTAACTCGCCAGGAGAGGAGTTATTCGCCAATGAAACATACGAGCAATAATGGGTGCATTTCTCATAGGCTTAAGCATTGACGACTTGGACATACTGTCACTATAGTGTCAACAGTTAGGTAGGTTTAATTTCTATTTTTTTTTTTTTTTTTTTTATGATATTTGGTGAAGACCTGGGCCATAAGTGCTCTATAGCATGCGTTCAATTTTTCAAGACCGTCGCTTATTCTAGACTTAAATTATAGTGAATTTTCAAAATTCAATACCCTTGTACCACCTGCGCATATTCTAAGAGCCAGTGCTTATACATAAGCAAATGTCAACGATCAGTGAATAATTTAGGATCGTATTCCCAGAGGTGAGGCTGTCCGTATTCAACGAAGCCGTTATACTTTAAATTGCTTTTAAATAAGGGATTTCAACAATATTTACTGATTTTGAAGACGCTGAGTCGTCTCGGTTTGTTTTGATCCGCCATGACAGCTTGTTCGATGGAAGTAGGTCATGTGATACAGAGCTAGCCGCTGCTTTTAGTTTCGATATAAATGTTCCTTGCGCAGGGCAATATCTTCTATTTTTAACATGGTGCTTATACTTAAATATACCTTAAACAATTCATAACATATTATTTAACTAGTTCAATTATTGTTTTACCGTAAAACTTCTAATAACCATACCTAAATACTCAACTAGTTAGCTCTGTATAAATTTCAAAATGGCGCTGCCGAATATTGAATATGGCGTAAGTAGTACTAATCTATAGTGTCGTCGATATTAGCCATGGCATAAAGGCCAATACGGTACACAAACAGACACGCAGCCTAACCCAAAGGTGTGGGCTGGGGGGGGGGGGTACCCCACCACTAACTTGTAAGGTGTATCCCCCAAATGTGGAAAGGGCCCTGACAATAACAAAAAGAAATAATTCTTAAACTATTGACCCAATGTTAACATTCACTGTGCATGTCTTGAGACTGACTTGTCTTTCCTGGTCATAGCGCCCCTCAATATGAAAATGCAACATTTGTGAAGATTTATATTTCCATTCCAGATAAAAGAATCTGGAAACCATCTAGTGAGTATGTCTTTAAGGTCTGGTACTTCAAAGTCTCTAAGAAGGCATGCAACTTTCAATAGAGACTTATTCTTGTCCCAGTTTAAAGACCTATCAACTTTACTCACGCTTACTGTTAATGCTATTTCTGAAGCAGCGACTCATATGGTGACCAATAATCCAAACAACTTACATGTGTACATCCAAAGTAAATTACAATGTAAATTTAGAATTGGATGTAGTGACGATGGAAACAGAGAGGCGTTGATAACAAAGGGATGAGAAACATGTGATGGGCCATAGTACCAGGTGTATACATGTATCTGGAGATAATCATGATGATTCACTTTCAAATTATCTCACTTTGTTCAGCTATCAGATCTAAAAGTGGTTTTTTTTTTGCTGCTCCCTAACAACCTAGGCCGAAGAGGACTAGAAATGGTATAATACAGAGTATCAGTCCATCATGATACTAAACCAATGTACTACTGTCGTATGTCACATCACTTATATGCGAGTATCGCCCCATGCTAAGCCTAGAATCTAGAGTAAGTCACTATAATGTAGTACCATACTCAACTGCTCAAAAATAAGCCCCAGCTGCGCCTTATAATAATAACATTTATTTCAACTTTGTATGCGTCTTATATGTGAGATTCTACGGCAGTTTTGATAGGGCTCACCTAGCTTGGCAATAAATGAATGAATAAATAAGTGGAAGTTTGAACTGGCGCCTAAGGTGGTGAACATAACATTAATGTGTGATTTGCAATGTGATTGAACCCAATTATTTAAAATGGATGGCAGCAAATAATAACTAGTTCGATTTCGAATGTAGTCTGAGGGATATAACTTGAAGGTTCATAGAATCTACTAAAGCACCCCGTGTGTAATGTGACCCTAAGTAACAGGCATTGTAACCTTAGTTAAGCTGCGATCATGATGAGAAACAACAGAGAATTTGTGCAGGCTTGTCAGAGTTTATGTATTAAATGTCGATGGTAGGTGATCTTTGATATCTTTGAATAATCAGTTCAGTGAGAAGTAGCGTTTATATCTCAGTTTGATATCAATGTAAGTGGTGTTATCCGGACAGATGAACTGATAAGTGTGAGCACTGACAGGTTTGTACATGCAATTTGCATGTAACATGTACAGTATATGTACTGTACATTCATCTTTGTGGATGACCTCTGGCTCGGTCATGATGATCAATAAATGTGTATTGTAATGTGTAGTGAGGACGTGGGAGGCCTGTGTGTACGCGGCCGCGGTAGTTCTGATCTCGTGCGAAAGTTGCCAGCTTACATTGCGAAAAACTAGCTTCAGCATGAGGTCAGAACTGAAAGTCTTTGATGTCAGCATGGTGATTCCGAGAAGCAGTGCTATTTTGAAAAAATGTTATTTGAAACACACAAGGCATTTCAACAATTAGGAACTAGGTGGTGGGACAGAGAAAGAAAGATACACAGGGTTATTATAAGACGAAAAAGTGAGGTACCGTAAACTCCCGCGTATAAGACGCGTCCTCTACGCCAAACAAAATGCTGGGGGGTCTTATAGGATGTACTGAAATTGGGGGTGTGTCTTATACGAGGGGTAATTTTACTATAGAAATGTACTGGATTGACAAAAATCACCCTTAAAATGTGCGTCTTATACGTGAAAATGCATGTGCTAAGTTTGGGGTGCGTCTTATACGTGCAGCGCGTCTTCTACGCGGGAGATTACGGTAGCGATAAAACTTGTGAAAAGAGAGACCCGCTGAATTAGCCAAACTGTATGATAAAAAGTACAAAACCTCACTTAAATCAAATGATAACTACTGGTAGTTTAAGCGAAGCCAATAGACGTAAGCTTTGCTTGTGTGCAGCCCCCCCTGTTTTTCTCTATGGATAGTTCATGAAGGTTTTGTGAAGTTCAATGTCACAATGTCCACAGTGTGCGACATCACCTTGCATGCACTGCTAGCATCCTGACCTCGTTCCCTTTGAACTAGACACGAGCCCTGAGCATTGCTAGAATCTTAAAAAGACCCATTGTGTTCTTGGCGTGTCTGTCTGTTTCATCAGTTTCCTACATTACTTTAATAGCGTTGTTTAAATGCCACTTTTATTTCATGCGTATTCTACTGTCTCGTTTCATGGAATGTGCGGAGAGAGTATACGTTGTAATTATCCCAGTGAGGTTTATTGTCATTGTTTCCTTTTTTCACAGTTTTGTCCAGGTTGAGCGTAGTCGAGCCCTTCAGTATTTTACTTGTTCACTAATAGAGGCACATGTCATTTTGTAAACACACAAGAAATTACAGTAGATTGCTGAATCTAGAGCTTTAATAAAAATGCACCATTTCCTCATGGGTTCAGGCTGTCACACTTGGACTAATGCAGACTTAACCCTCATAGGTGATGTCATCTCTAACACTTACCATAACCCTGTAAACCATCCTCGTTAGTTTTAACGATGTGACAGGATTTTAAGCAAGAATGTAGGCATAAGACCTTGAATCTCAAGGTATTGCTTGAAAATGGTATTTAAAGCATAGACATGCACAATATTCAAACAGGGCAATGGTTACATTGTTTTGTCATGGTGAGGATTAATGAAAACATTTTTTTCTTTTGATCTAAGGTTTCGGTGGAAGTTGGTACTGTTAAATTAGCTAAAGGAAATGAATGGGGGTGGGCCGGACCCCAATAAAAGAAAAAAAAGAATGAGTACCGTCACTGGTATTTTAAAGATTTTAGGCATGGCACAGGGTTTGACCCATTGCATCGTCTATGTTAACCTGTTGCCTTTTGTGCACGACTTGTTTTTATACAGAGGTGAGTGGGAGGCCACACGTGTCCTGCTCGTGCCCTGTGTATATGTGAATATGTACTTGGGGACAAGGTGGGCTGTGGATCATGTTGAGGTCAGGCTATATTGAGTATGGGTTAGATTTTCTGCATACACACAGGAAGATGAACCAGCCAGGTAGGGTTCACTGTGTTGTGTGTACCAGCTTTATTGTAATACCGTTACCTAAATTCATTATGAACACTGGTCAGTCTGTATCCACCAGTAAATGCAAGTTCAAAAAGTGAGGACTGATCAGGGACTAGGTTTAATTGTGAATAACTACACATAGCACATAGATGTGTCGTGTATTTTCAAATACATTTAAGTGGCATTGTGTCACTAGATGGTGGGTTTCTTCCTACAATACACATCAAGGTAAACATGGCACAGAATAGTCTATGCCAATAAAACTTGAATCCTCCTGTGTCAAAACTTAAAGTAATTTGTTGTGTTGTTCTTACAGGTCGTCGCACCACCGACTCGCGACAACCGAGTGATGAGGAGTATGATACAGGTGACAACGCCAGCATCATCAGTAATTGTGGAAGTGATGCCCCAAGCTTGAATGGCGTCGCAGAAGGTGAGGTGACTCCCGCCACCTATTATGTGCTCTCCTGCATCGCACCAACCCTCTGACCTTATACCTCTATTGACCTTTGCCAATTTTGATAGAAAGAACTGGATAAAAGAAAGGCCCTTGGTCCATACTGTTTGCATTGAATTATGAAGAGATACATTTTATCACCCTATGCTCCTCAAATTATACCCTTATGTAGGCTGAAGAATAAAAAGCCATATTAAACTAGCATGATTATAGCAGGCATGGTCCATAATTTAAACCGTGTATGACTCTTTGTCTAGGTGGAGATGAGATTGATGAGATCAGTGCTCAGGAGGAGTTTGAAGACAAACTCAAGGATGTCATTGATGGCTTAACTCAGAAAAGGTGAGAAATGAAGGTCTGAAGGTCTACTCTAATGATCTACAGTGAATGATGACTCCTGCAATTAGGATGTATGAATTGGGACACAGGGTGTCTGGTACTAAGCCAAGAGTAGCCTGAAAATTAACACAAGAGTCAAAATAGAGTATGAATATTGAGGTGATTTTTGCAGTCACGTTAATTTGCTATACTTTTACGAATGCTAAGTAGTTTGTTGCCGGTAGATGTAATCTACCTGAAGAATTCATCTTTCTTTTTCTCTGATTTCATGAAAGCTTCTTTCCCCTCCCTACAGTGCCAAAGGTCGGACAGATTCGCTTCTGTCCCTGAGAAGAGCCTTGACCAAGAAGTACATCTTTGACTTTATCTATGGAAGGTAAGTAATGTTTTTTTTTTCACTTGTAAGCTGCACCCGACTTTGAAAAAAACGTTTTGAAAAAATTATAATCCCTACTCTAGTCTATTTATCATTGAAATACCCCTCATATATGCCAAACAGCATCTTTATAAAGACCCTACAACGTTACAACCCTTACTGAACTGTTTGTCGTTCTGTAAACTTGTATGTCATGTTTTACAATAGTTGGAAGAGTAAAGCTGGTATATGAATATAATAGTCATATCTCTCAGTGATTACCACTTAGTATTAGCACAGTCCAGTCTCATGAACATTTAGAACATGTATAGATCTAACTTGTTTGAATTATTTCACTTTTCTGTAGGAAGGTCACCATGCAGGATTGCTTAGAGAAGTGCCTGAAAAAGGGTAAGGGAGAGGAGCAGGCCCAGGCAGCTGTATGTGCTGTGCTTCTCGTGCTGCAGCTGGGGTCTGGATCAGAGAGCGAGGCCATCTTCACCGAACTGCGACCCATTCTTACCACCACACTCACCGACAAGTCTGCGTCTACCAAAGCACGTACAGCTGTAAGTGTGTTTAATAATTTGTAGGTTGATAGATAATGTTTGTTTCTGTTGAAGAATTAAATATCTAGTACTGCATAAATTTGATATTGTTGTAACAGCCTGGAATTAGACCCGCATATTTCCTTTTTACACAGTGTGCTGAGGCACTTGGTGTGCTGGCTTTTGTGGCAGCGGATGAGGTGGAGACAGCACAGGAGGTGATGCGCGTGCTTGAATCCATCTTCTCAGCATCCTACCTTAAGGGTGATCATACTCCGCCTACCCATCCACCTGAGGTTTATGGCCTACACAATGCTGCCCTCAATGCCTGGGCCCTGCTTCTGTCTGTCGCAACGGATTCCATCGTGCAAGACATACTAGATAGGTGGGTATATTTGCAGCCAGATTTGATGTGGAGCATGTATGTCTACAGTAGTAAGACTTGTGACAGAGTTTTAGCATAAAAAGGTGTACCGTAGTGGCCTGTATAAGTCTTGAATAAGCGCTGGTCTCCGGGTCTTGAATAAGGGCCGGGGGTACAGCCAGGATGAAATCTAAAAGCGCTGGGCCGCTTAAAAAGGCCACTATGGTAGATTGATCTAACTTTAATCTAACATGATTTTAGCTGTTTTTGGATTATGCAGCTTCAGGCCAATTCAATTAAGCGAGATCAACCATTTATTTCGCGATGCCACAATTAAGCATGTCATGCTTGCACCCAACAGCAGTGCTCCAATCTCAGCACCTAATAGGGCTTCCCTAGCCCACAAAAAAGGTCTATTACTCCTCTTTCCTATCCCCTCAGGATGTGTGTGGTGCAAATATGAGCGGGTACCGACATATTCCTCTGTGAATTGTGTAATCAGGGATGAAAGTCTTCAGGGAATTCCCTGATTTCAGGGATTTTGAATTTCCAGGGCCCTATACATTCATATAGAAACCCAGGCTTTTGGGGCGAATATTGGGCCATTTCAAGGATTTTCGTGCTCTGTGACTTTCATCCCTGTGTAATGTAGTTCATGAATATGACCTTAGCTGTCAAAATGGCGTTATACATCTATTACTCAGTCACTCTCACTCAGCACCTAAGAATGCATGATTTATTATATGTGTACATGCATAAAGAAAGTGGTCAGAAAGTTTGCTGATACCGTATGTCGAATTATAAACTTGACAACTAAGGCTTTTTTGTATGAGGAGGATTTGATAAACAGCAGAAGCTCCTGATATACTTTATGATATCCATTGCGTCTTCATCTCATGAAACATCTGAATATTGTCAAAAAGATATTTATGGAAATATAAAGTAAAATTTTTGCATATTGATTTGCAGCCACCTGTCTCGTCTTACGGGCCTCCTTGAGTCACCTGATGTTGACATGCGCATCACATGCGGTGAGACGCTGGCTCTCATGTATGAGATTGCACGAGACCTTGACCCAGACTTTGAGGGTGACGATGACGAAGACCTGTGTAATACACTAAAACAACTGGCTACAGACAGCAACAAGCACCGTGCCAAGAAGGACCGGCGCCAGCAGCGCTCGTCCTTCCGCGAGGTGCTTCGTGCCATTGAGGAGGGTGATTCCCCTAGCTATCGTGTTCAGGTAAAGATTAAAGATAGACATAATATGAGCAAACTGTCTCAGAATAATTTAAGATTTCATTTGTCAGTGGCCGTAATCATGGTACCAACAGCAGGTATGCAAAATGATAATGTATCGTTTGTTGTAGATTACCACTTGTTAATTCATTTCACAGTTCGGCATGGAATACATCAACATCGACTGCTGGACACGGAAACGGCAATACGACAGCCTATGTCATATCCTCACCATCGGTATGAACATGCATCTTATGGTGAGTGGATTCTTCAATAGGTATATTCAGTCTGTTTGAATATAAAATTGGGCACATACAGGTGAATTCGGTACCCTAGCTTTGATCTAAAGATTAGACGTTATTAGCGCGGCGACTAGTGAGTACTACTCATGAGATGAGTAGACTAGTGTATGGTTCACAGTCGCCACGGTGTAAGGGATAGGGAGGCCTTGCAATCTATTCTTGATTGTGGCTCCTCTGCTATGGACTATTCCTGCTCACTATTCTAATGTAATAACAACAGTGTGTGTACTTTACTTATCAGTGAAGGAATTTTCAGAATATATCTCATACTTTTGATTTTATTCGCAGATAAGACATTTCATCATTTGGAGCCCTATGGCAGATTAGCATTAGAGCATTTTAAGATTCAGAAATGCATCCCTGTAGCCTTTGTTTTAGAATTGTTCGTTTTGAAACTACTATATATATGTAGTACAGGTTTTATCTCAGTGGGTTATGGTACAATTGGATCATATTTTCTGTATTTGAACAAAGTATTCACTGTCAAAGATCTCTATGGAGAAATCAGTGCTAAAGTGTGTGTTGCCATATGTGCGTTTTTGTAAATCAGAGGAGGTTGAAGTGTAAGGCCACCTTGTGGAACTGCTACATTCTTTTCTGTGTAAAATTTTTAGTTTACATTGAAATAATGCTATCTCAGAATATGTATCTACTATTGGTGATGAAAGATTAATTTGATTACTCCTTTCATTATATAAACAATTTTGTGGAACACTGAAAACATGTATGTACACCGAGTTACTTACACTGTGCTCCCCCTCTATAGAGAGGTGGAGTGATCTGGCCGGTTTGCTGACCACTGGCCCGTGACGAGGTACAGACTATTACAAGTGATTGGCAGTTGGGTGTGTGTGTGGGGGGGGGGCAGGCAGAGCAGGCTCCTGGCAATCTGAGACAGTGTACACTCATAATGACACACCTGTTGACTATGGCATTGAACATTGAATAAGACAGGTCCCTGTGGCAGCTGAGTGAGGTGCATGCAGAATGGACAGTCTACAGACTATTAGTACTTAGCTGCAGTGGGTAGTTCAGGTTGAATTTATGCTATATACTACCAAAAGCCCAGATGATAGTATGCCCTATCTGTCTCACCAACTGAAACTAGACACAAGATTACAAGTCGCCGCGCCATGTCTCACAGGACTATTCTCTTCTATTGTATTAAAATCTACAACACTATGGTTTTATTCCTTTAAAATAACACTGTTTCAAATACAGTTCAAGGAACACTGTCTTGCTTTACAAAATAAAAAAAAAATCTATATATGTAGCAGTTTGTCTAGCGCCTTAATTGGGACTGCAGGTATAAGTAAAGCACATCTAATGTCTGTGCATGATAAATCAATAATTTCATTTTGATATTTCAAACAGGAGAACGATCTGGTCCGTGACATCTTCCAGCTGGGTGCCCCCATACCGGTTGGACAAGAAGCCTCAAAACGACCTTCCAAAAATGAACGGGTAAGTATCTCATAATTGAGCTAGCTCCCACTAGATCTCCATCTTTGTTCTGTCATGGCTAAGTTATATATTAGTCAAATAGACAGACCATGGGTTATTCAGGTTCTTAGATGTCAGTTTTAACCTTTTCTATCCCTGGGTTTCCCAAATTATACAGTGTAATAGTACTGCATATATGCATTACAGGGAGTTAAAGGGTTAAGTCAGTTCAAAGAATAATTATTACTGATTCAAGGGGTGGGCATTATTCAAAAATAATGGATGAGGTGAATTGATGCTGATGATCAACTTTTTATACACCACCTGCTCGAGAGTGGTTGGACATTGATTTATGCTCCGTCTAAAATTAACTGATTATTGGTCACGTGATAGTCAGTAAAAAAATAACTGACGGGTTAAGGGACCCTGCTTTATCTTGAAAGTACTTCATTAGGCATGTGTTTATAGCAAGAAAGTAGAATAACATTATTGTTGATTTTAGTTGGGTTCTGAAAAATCACTGAACTGGTAGAGTTCACAATGGTATACTACTACAGTACCCAGTACATAGAGTAAGAGTTGTGGAACAAGGTCCTGTTGTATTTTTCAGCACATGTTCAATGCACGTGCCTTCAAGGCACGCACAAAGGTGCGATCGAAGCTTCGGGACAAGCGGACGGTGGCGACTCATATGTCAAGCAGCTGATGGCCATAACCTCATAGGGCATTGTATCCCTCGCCCAAGACTTGGTCTCTAACTTATTGCTAACCTATGCGGCCTCTACCCGATTCCAAAGATGCTTCAAATTGAACAGGAGAAAATCTTTAAGTATAAAAGAAGAATCATGCGGGAATGAAATACATTTGTAAATGTAGAAGAGAAACCAAATGTGGTCATGCCACCAGAAATATATATCGAACACTATTTTTTGACACATTTTTCTGAGATTTGGGTCAGTTCTTAAATTGTATCGAATATTGCAGTGGAATTATATCTGGGTTTTACTTAAATAGATATATATTTTGAAATTTGTGTTAGGCATACATAATATAGTGATAGTACGCTATCCAAGAAGATCAAATATAAAATTGCCACTATTCAACAAAGAATACTGATTGGCATCTCTGTGGATCGGATATAACTGTTACCATTGTTAAATCTAATCTCCCCATTACCGGTGTGTGAAGTGTATGTATGATACTCTATACGGTATGAATGAGTGAGTGCTTAACCTATGGTTATCTGGAGGGTTGTTGTCCAGCACTGCCATGAAAAGCTCAGTGCTGGACAAACTACCCATCCCCCTTGGATTGTGACATGACACACGGCGATAAATAGGAAAAGCTTAGGCGAAAACCATGGCCATGGTTGAACTGTAAACTTAGTTATTATTAAAAAAATATTTATACTAGTTAAGCTAGGCTGTGGCGGCAGTGGTCATTGCGAGTATAAAAAAGGCTAGAAATAAATGAAGAAGTATATTGTTATCATTTCTATAATGTCATTTCCTATTGTTTAAGTAAACATCTTATTGCTTACTGTCACCTTTTAGCGAAATCACCTTTGAATGAACTGATAAAACCATATTGTGGATTTTAACAACATACTTCATAGAAACGAATACTAAAAGCAATTTGATATACATGTAATATGGTACTGCAGATGTTGAGTGGTTATTATTTTCTTTTTCACTACTATGTAAATGGATTTTGGTGACCTATGTAAATACATAATCAAGCAGAATTATTAACCTATCCACCGACAGGAGAGATGGAGATTGTTATTACCAAATAATTGTTAATTCAGAGACTATTCATGGCTTGCAAATTTACCTTTATATTCATTTACTTCCTGATTATATAATCGAACCTGCCTTTGTTGGAAATAGTTTTACCTGTAAATAATTTCAGCACTGTTTTGTATTTTGAAAGACAGTCATGCAAAAGTGGCTGGTCGTTATTTCATAAATGTGATCCTGAATAGCAGAGAAAAGTGATGGTTAGAGAAAGGAGTACAGAGTTCGGGGTCCACACTAAGACATTAGTTGATGAAAGAAAATCATTAGAGTTTATCGAATGGAAACTTGTAATGATATATCACAGATAGGGACAACTGTTAATTAGTGTGGGACTCGGCCCCTCAGAAGGACCCTGCTGAGCTACTTGGACATTGGTCTGCATATATATGCTATCTAATTAGGCTCATTTCACCCAGGATGTCTGCTCCGTGGGTATAGAATTCAGAAGGTCGGCTTTCATTCAGCTCTCCCAGAGCTTCTGGTACAATTTGGTACCCCGAGAAGAATTTGAGAAAAAAATAAAGCTGACTTTTCAAAAACACTTTCTTCGTTTTCTCGTCCTTGTCATTGAAAGACCAGAGAGACTGATAAAATGTCGGAGAGCAGTCACTTCTATCCCTGTGTAATGTAGTTTTCGCGTCATTAATATAACCTTAGCCGTCGAATCGGCATTAAAATAAAACTCCAGATTAATATCTTGGACAATGAAGGGCGTAGACTACCCAGGGAATTCTTAAGGAAATTTTAAAGCCAGGTCATTCTTGTGATTTGCACAGGTTAAGAAACCCATCTTAACATACATGGGGCGGGGGTCTTCAACTTAGGAGTTAGTGGCCTTATCTCATGAACTTGTTCTAAAAAAAGCACCCTCCCGTGTAGCGTGATCACTACTTTATCGAAATTCGGCCTTCATCATACAGCAAAAAAAGGTATATACGTGTACATGAATTGTTTGTGCGTGTTAGCTCTTATTACTCAATTATTAAGGATGCATCGTAATACTGGGGCTTCCATAAAGTAAGACTAAAACTTAGCAGCGCACATTTGCTACTCCCTCTGCCCCCTGAAGTGGTTTACAAATTGAAATCCTAGGTTTTGTGTACGCATATCTCTCATCTGCCTCATGGTATAAACCTTAGACCAAAACAGTTAAGTGGTTTATTTTAAAATGTATTCAAAATTCCATTCGTTATTTGTTAATCATACAATGTAGTTCTCTTGTAATTTGGTATGTCTGATTGCCAACAGAGGGAGCCTCTATTTGAAACTACCTAAACGCATGATTTATGCTCATTTCCTTTTTTGTATATGCCCTAACTCACTATAAACCTATTGAATAATAGCCTTTTGCATTTTTCCCACCACAGCACTAACATTCACCACTGGCCAACTTCATAGATTTCTATAGTTGAAGAAAAAGAAAATATTTTCATAAATCTGTAGCTTCTAGATTCTGCCAGTAACCTTCGAATTTTTTGTTCATAAAATGTGCATACTGATTGTATATTAATACCTGCTAGTCTGGTAAACTTTTTCCTGACAGTTTCTTTCCTGTATTGTGAAATATAGGAAATTTCAATACTTTTCATTTTCACTTTTTTTCTGTTAAATTATCCATCCCTCTTTTGTTTGTCGAATGACCACCTTTTTTATTGCTTGATCATGGTACAGAGGATGACATATGAGAAGTTTTATAGAGATATCTATGGTCATTTTTTAAATGTGTTTTTTTTTTTAACATTGAGAAAATGTTGAAAAATGGAGTTTTCTCCCATAAGCGGCCATAGTTAAGGATTATCCATCTTCAGATGTCGATAAATCTGAAACTAGCACAATGAACCATGGTTGTTATTGCTTCATTTATCTCATGATACATAAAACTAATATAATCCCAAGTGATTTGGAGAAACTGATGGTAGTTTAGGATTTGATGAATTGTGGAATATACCTATAAGGCCACATTTTTTTTATTTGGGTTACGGACCCCCGGAGTGGAAAAGTAAAAAATAAATAAATAAATTTGAAAAATCAACGTTTTTTTCTATTTCCTCCGACATCCCCTGGCGTATCCATGACACCTTTTATAGAAAAAAAGTAGGTGTATTTGGTATCAAATCGAAGCTTATCACGTCAGGAATGCATTGATAGAGGTGCCATCTACATTATAGATCATAGAAGAGTACCATAACAATCGAATTCCCTATACGGACTTAGCAGGATTGATTATTAGCCAATGAGATAATCCCAATGATTCACTGCAGCCCTCTCGGGGGCCAACTGGTACCCATCTGATAGGTGTTATCAGTAGAACTCGCTGGTAAGAAGCTTCAGCAATGGCGGCGCACATAGGACAACCTGCTACCTCGGAATATCTAAAAAAAATCTCATATACTGGTCATATAATGCCCATGAGCCGCACGATGGAAGCTTTTATTATTATTTTTTATTTATTCCATCCTCCGACCTGGAGTTTGAATTTTGGGTGCCCGTTACCCATATTAAAAAAAAAAGTGTGGCCTAAAGGGGTACCTAACACTACTCAAAGCCTGTCAGACTAGCCAATGGGTGGTACTCAGGATAATATGAACGTCAAGGGCTATATGCCTAGAGTGAAGTGTATTGTGTTGTGATTTACCACCTCATCTTTAAGCACTTTGGACAAACAGTGATGAGAACAGTATTTAAAAGAATAGCACAAGTGAAGAAGATTTTCCAACTCTTTGGACATGTTTACTTTCCACAAATTTTTTAATATTTTGTTTTTGCGGATATGCCAACTTTAAAGGAAAAAAACACAGTACAAGATTTTATTTCGATAGCCTTTACATAAAAAAAATATTCTGGCATAGTTAGTGATCATGTATAATTAGTGATAATGTATAACTATATAGAGGATGGGGAAGGGCTTGTTGAAATTTTTGGGAACCGGCAAATATATTTTTCTGACCATCCCTCACCAAAATGATCAAAGTCAAACTGATTGTGCAAACCCCCCCCCCTCCTTTTTAGTGATACAACATTCACCTCACATGCCAGAATATGCTATGAAAATGCGATATTATGAAATTTGGGTACTGCTATCCTTTGAATCTACGAAGTTACACTAACTCTATTCAATCATTCAATTATTCGCGATCTCTATATTTCTTTTTATAAATGCACCCACCCAAACCTTAGCGGTATTACACATCAAGGACCGTGTGCTAGCTGTAAACTAGCTGTACTCTTCTTGTTAACAGAGAGCAGCAGTTGTTTATTGAAGTGCCAGTAGGTGGCACAAGTCAATCGGCGTGGTTACGTTGATTTCACTGTACTGCCAGTTTGTTCCACTAGGAGGAAGCACTTATCAAGATATCGGCTTTCCATCTAGGGCAAATACAATGTAGCATCCCACAATCAAAAAGAAACCAGTATACAATGATCTGAAGTTCAAAAGATTGGGTAAGGGAATTTTGGATGCATCAGCTGGTATAGAATTGAGTATCAGCTCACTGTTCAATTTGTCACCTTTTCAATTATCATGTATTTTCATAAGAAAAACTTTCCTCTTGGCCTAACTGATCTCCAACTTTTAAAATGATAGACAGCTAGTGACTTTCTCCATGAAAAAAGGCACATGTACATAAGTTCAATGTTTACTAAAATGACTGCATAACATATGATAGCAAACTTTTGACATTGAGCCATTCATAATCAGTTAGGCCTACCCCAAACTGAGTTCCTTCTGCTTTTATTGCAGTTGTAAATATGTGAATAAAAATTGACTGTGTATTGAATATATGTATACTACTGTAATAAGGAATTATACAACAACACAAAATGTTTTGATGCGGTACGGGTCACTGTCTCCTTGAATATGCTGACGAATTCAGGCCCTACTTGTAAGGTCCATTGGTAGCTCAGTGATTGTATACCTGGTGAGTAATGAAGGCAATGAATGCCCATGGCCCATTTTTTGCATTGGTGAATGGAATAGGATTGTCAAGGCTTCATTTTGGCCTAAAATAGAGTTTTATTTAATGCATATTTTGAGGGAATCAATCATCTAAATTTGAGTCATGCATTAAAAGGTTGAACACCATCAAATTGATTCCTGTTAGGTCACAGATAGTCCTCCCAGTCATGAATTTATGATTTATGATCATTTTTGCTTTTTCAAGTTTTGGCATGCCACCATCATATAGAAAAAAGTCAGTCATGTTGGTTCCCTTTATCCAAACTTAAAATTAATGTATCAGATACCTATATAGCCTTGGTAAATTCACAGGAAAATTTGAAAAACCATTCTTACTTGGCCTTTTATACAGTTACGGGAGTGATCATTTTTTAACAACAGGGGGCTGGTGGGTTTAAGGGGGGGTCAGAATTTTTTCAACCCCTTGACCGGGGGGGGGGTCAGAATTTTTTCAACACCTTTGATGGGGGGAGGTCAAAATAATTTCACCTGTTTTCAGTGGAAAACCCTGTGCATTACTTTATGCTAAAAGGAGATGTTCGCGCATGATTTTTGTCCCTTATGGGGGGTTTTGAAAAAATTTTACCCCCTCGAGAGTGGGGGTCGCAATTTTTTTCGTGCATCCGCGCGCAAACCTACCACCGCCCCCCCTGTTGTTAACAAATGATCACTCCCTAACCAAAAAGTGGTTCGGTTTACCTGAATCGACCTTACATAAAACACTAAGCTGCATGCCCATCTCCACATTGATATTATGGGAGAATAATTGCTTCGATATAGACTAATATGATCTCATTGAAATCAGTGAGAGAAGAATGGTAAATGGGGTTTCTTAAACAATTCTCCTCTCAATTTCTTATGGCTGATGGGTTTGTGACCTGAGCTTAATTGTAACCAGCGAGTTATCACTTCTGAGACTTTTAACAGATGGGTACCGGGGGGTACCAGTTGCCACTAAATATTCGGCTGCGCGGAATTATCTCACTGGTTGATAATTTAGCCTACTAGCTGACTATATTTAGGAATACACTTTTGTGTGTGTATTTAATGCCAAATTATCTCAAGAATAGATGTCATCATAATTAGACATCACTACGTTGGTCTGAGAAGGCCCTTCATATAGATGGGTTTGTGGTGCGATAAGACATACATGGAGTGGGTGTGCTGGATAATGGTTGACACTAGATGGCATCCAGGACTGATTTTAGGATGGTGGTGATCCAATTGGGGGAGTTCTAGGGACAGATGGTACCATTACTTCTACCTCCTGGAGAGCCTCGAGATCTGTACTCACTGTAAATTGGACTAGTAGTTTGTAGTTTGCATCAAGAGGAGCGCTGGCTGCTTGCAGTGGGAAATAATAATATACCCTGAAATGATCAGGCAGGTTTTCCTAAGATTGCCATGACAACCTAAGGGAAATTTTAGAATACCATCTAAAATCTTGATAATCGCCCTGTTCCATTATATTCTGAACCTTGAAATGACCACAACGAGGCTTGTTCCTTAAATTTCAGAATGAAATGCCCCTATACCCAGAGATAGATGAGATACATGTTGTACAAGATAATCCAGGCTATGATATTCAAGGTCTTCGTCCAGGGTGCACTCAAGTGATATAATATGTGCATCTTGTATGAGATCTTAGTGGCGGCCTAAATGACTGTTAAACTTAATAATTTATCAAGCGTGAATACATATTGGTGATTTGTTGTTGTTGTTGTTGTTGTTGTTGTTGTTGTTGTTGTTGTTGTTGTTGAAACAATAGATCAGTACTGAAGACATTGGCCTAAAAATCCCGTCGACTGTATTATGACTGTTGTAGCAGACTAGTTGCTTCCATTGGACCAACTGCAAGATGTATCACCTAACCGTACAATTTCCATGTAGGTGGATTGTCTTATACAACAATACACAAAAGACATTTGAATACGTCAAAAATAATGTTGACCTAATTGGGAAAAAAACTTACAAGTATGTAGTTATGGATCTTTATGATTGTCCTAACAATATAATTTCTCCGTTAACCTAAATGTTGGGATGTCGTAGCGTAAGTTGCCCTTACTTATTTTGAAATATAAATGATTGGACAAATGATTAGTCTGAATAACACTGTAACATTAAATAGGTGCCAATTTTAAGGAAATTCAATTACTTATATACATGACTAGATACACACATGAATGCTTTCGGACTTATGATTTTACATATCCAACTTTGGACTTAGTTGGGCGTACCGCACGCCACACAAAGAAATACATCCCGCCCTTTGATCATATAGGTAGACTAATTGCAGGTATTTGGATGACTCATAATTTGATACTACGCCGCTCTGAGCAGCAACCACCAGATGCAGGTCTAGAAGCCCTAGAAGTATGTAAAATGGTATTTCACATCAATGCTACATTACTGCCCCCCCCCACCTTTTTTCCCCTTTTATCATTCAAAAGAAGACAGGGACATCCTCCCCCTTCTCCTCCCCTCCACTTTACCGCCAACCTCATTTATCCCCAATTTCTTTCGCAATAGGATATGGGTGTTTGAGCACCACATATATCAAAACGACCAGGTAACCTTTTATGTGTGTCTTTTTCTACCCACAATACCTATACTACAGATTGGTATGCTTAGTATGTTATCCAAGCGTATGGGGATTGTTCGCGTTATGGACAATTATTCCTTCCCAGGCCAACCACTCAGCAGGGCCGTGGGACTTTGACGGCGGCTGGGGTGTTATCTGTCGTGCACGGCGATCAGTCAATATTGATCCAGGATAAATATTAGTGCCATCCTGTTGTTGACACAACCCTATCTTGTTGACTGGAGGGGACCGAGGTGGACTCCAGTCGTTGACTTGCAGTCGTGAGAGAGAGAGAGAGAGAGAGAGAGAGAGAGAGAGAGAGAGAGAGAGAGAGAGAGAGAGAGAGGCCCAATGACAAACCTGGCTTGCATGAATTTCTGCATATATAGTAGAACTCTTTCATGCTAATTATGATTCTATACAATAATTATGCAATCAATACCATAAACGATATTATATAGGTCCAGATAAATACTAGATATCACTGATTGTATCCCAGCGTAAATTCCATATTGGAGATATATACCTGCCATATTACATGTGTTCATCATCTCTAATTTGCGTGCTAGGAATAGCATCACATGCCATACATTCCTACTTATTGATGCATACTGAGAGACACATGGGCATAGATTATACGCCAACTGACATGATAAGTTCCCCTACTATGTACATTTACCTTGATTTTCTCTTTGCAGACATGGTTGCGTAATGACGTATAGGCCTACTTTACAAAAGGAACATCAATTCTTACAAAACCACATCCTGTTCTTGTCATCCAGTATTTTATAGGGCGCCAACTGAGTCACATTGACTCATATATAGTAGTGAGTATACTAGTCCATTTTGGCGTATTTAGTGTTCTATATGTACAAGTAGGTATGTATTATTATACTCCAGTCTTATAAAACACTCCATAAAACATCTATGGTGCACCAAGTGGGGATAACCATTTGTGAACAATGCCAAAAACAAAATCTACTGAGATCTATTTTATATTCAGGTCTGTGTGGAAAGATAGTTCTAGAGCAAAGGATTGTCCAACCGCAAACACTTGATATCCCGGTTATCTGGATTTGTATCTGTTTGTAAGTTTTTTTTCCTTTTAGAGCTGTATGGCCAACAGGTGCTTGAGTGGGCAAACAGAGGGTTCAAGGTGCACACGCCGTCTGCTTCCCCTATGGACGCAGCCAGTGAGATGGCGAGGACGCAGACGGTAATCGGAGCGTGATCAAACCAAAGGGCGGGAAAATTGCTTACCCGGTCACTCGGTCTTACAGTGAGACAAGGTAAGGAAGGATTTACATTTTGGGAGATCCAGATGTTAGCCGGTTCCACCAGAAAAACACGGGAAGACCTCGCAGAACTATATTTGACTGCTTTTTGCGTGTTTACCTAGTGGTGTGGTGTGTCAATGTCACCTGGATAACATCCAAAATGGTCATATTATATAAAACGCCAAGCCACTCCACTTAAATCTAGGATATACGTATCAGTACATGGCACTTTTAGCATTACACAACTGCTGATAGCCTATGGTCCCTGTCAATCAACTTCTTCTGATAGGATTTCCCGCTGTTTGGACTGAGACCTAAACATTTGTCAACTTTAAAAAGTCGCCTGCTTCATATAGTTTATATTGCTGTGGCATCCTCAGCTTAAAAGTGGTGTGTGTATACCTGCCCCATCGCCTGAAGGAACATTCCAGTGTTCACTAAGCAGAGTAACGTTGGATTACCTAGAGACCATAAAAACCTGAGAGCAATTATCCAGTGTGTTTATTATTCAAACTTCACCCAACATCAACTTGGAGAACTGACAACTGCTGTTAGAGATAAGGTATGTCCATTTCTGTTATTGTGTACTTGGAAACAGACAAGAATGTAACGTATTAAATTTAAGCAGACGATACCCCATGCCAAGCCCCACCTGTTGGTGGATAAGCATCCCGATAAGCATGCAACGTGCAAACAGATACCTGTTGATTCATATTTCCCGCCAACTGCGATTTCAAAAGTAATGAGCCTTTTCCTAAAAGACGTTCATGCTCCAATAACTTGTTTGCGCCAACGGGATGTTGACAAGAACGTTTAACGATATATGAAGTCCACCTACTCCCAATGACAAATGCCGGAAACCATTGGCAAAGAGCCAGGAGGAGAAAGTGGGGAAAACGACAAGACTTAGTGTACCCGAAGTGAACGATGATTTGCATTTGGACCGGCCATTGCCATATACCTATAATGCACACAAAATATATTTCAAATTCCAACCGTATATATGACGCCATCTATGTGGATGGCCCCTTGTAAATAGTACATTGTATTCAGATCCATGTATACATGAGTTATCATTTTTATATCTCAGGATTTTGAGTATACCATAGATCGAAAGCGTGCTCTAATGTGAACGATGCCGCCAGAATAATTTTGCCTGTTCTGGATGCTGCGAATTCCGATAACGATCCGATGATGCCATGAGGCATAGCATACGATGAAAATGTCCGTAGCCAATCTGAGATAATGACGAATGTATTTGCCAGATCGTGGGAAATCCTACGACACCTTATGTCTATGAATAGAGGCAGCCCACCCCGGCAGCCCACTCAAGAAAAAACGTTATGTTGTGCTTATTACACGACTTCTGTGATTTTTGGTGCTTTTTCTGGATATTCCCATTCCGATACCTGTCGATATTGCATGCCATGATGCATGCATCATGACCTTTGTAAGGTGTGCTGTTACCCATGGATAACAGGCATCCAGTGCTGTTATCCAAGGATAACAGGCACACCTTATATATTATATATCACATGTTAAAACCTATGAGAATTTTATTGCCAGAGGTAGGGGTAGAACCCGTACTTTACTGATCCCAAATCCAACCCCCTATGTATTGCGCCACAGGGACTGACAAGAAAGTGTGTGTGTTTGCCTGTATATGTACAATGTCATAGGTTGGGCTTGGTTAGGAGCGACCCCAGCATTTTGTGTGTGCAAGGTGAGAATGGCCTTGTAATTATAGAGGCAATCACACTAGGGGAACAGCACGACAAACTGCCAACGTGCATGTGTACCGATGGTATATTGGTCAGCGAGTCGCACTCCAAAAGTCTGGTTCATCTTTTTCGCAGTGCAAGCTGTCAAACCTTGTGTGTACACACACTATGGCAGGCTTCAAGTCTCATGGGGAGGTGAAGAATTTTTTTTTAAATTGAATTTATTGATATTCTATTGATTATCTATTGATTGATTGTGTAATAAAAAAATAGTCAATGCCTAACATGTGACTCATCACATGTTAGGCATTCATTACTTGTTTAATAACAAATACGTTTTATGTCAACCAGCTTATGAGGGTGGTTTAAAATATTGCCAATTGGCCAATACGTCTACCCTCTTTGGTAACATCATCCATGAATTTGGCCACATCGTCTGTTTACTACATCATGTGGGAATCAAAATAATATCATCATAGTTGAAGACCTAGTGCATGGTCTTCAAATTAGCACATTGCATGTTCCAGGGTATTCTAGAGGGGGGGGGGTGTCAGGTTAGGTCTATGAGCACTCTTGCGCAAAATGGCAACTTATAATTGCACCTACCTCTAACAGTGAAATTACATTAATGATGACCATGGATGTAATTTCCCCTGAATCGCCGACCCATTTCCAGTTCCAAAACAATATAGCATAAACAATATTGCATGATCATTTCCATTAACGAGAAGAAAAGAAACAGATGTGACATAGTCAAACTTCAACCCTCACGTCTGTGTCGGGACCTACCCTGTTTCATGGGACCGTGTCTATGATTGTGTGTTGCCGTATATACTTGGACAACAGATTACAATGTATTCGAAGATAGTGTATTCCCTAGGGCTTACCCTATTTCGTAAGACTAGCCTCCAGCCCTTGAAACGCAAGATGTATCCGGAATTTAAACAGGGGATTGAAACGGCTCAACCTGAATGATTTTGTTTACCTAGTTCATTTCAATATATCAGCAGGCTAACGTGCATGCCAACTGACAAGGGAGCCAGAAAAGTAATTATTCCATGCGAATAATCTATTTGATAGTTGAACACCATTCTCTCAATGACTTGAATATTCATATAGAAGCACATCTTAGAGACATCCTATAGAGAATAAGATACAGCTCATTATAGGACGATCAGGAGCAAAGTTTGAAGAAAGTGATTATACAGTATGCATTCTTGTATATGTTCTACGGTGGTCTTGCCCCTTGCCTGGAACATCTCCTGGTGACAAGATGGCAGCCTGCTTTGAAAAAGAATCTACAGTATTATAAGATATCCCCGTTTTCCTGAATGGAAAATAGCGGTCCAGAGTATTGTGCCGCCTCTATTATGAAGGCATACCCTCATTAGCAGAACATACAACTGATGTCCCTATTAATAACTAAATGGTTTTGGGTTTCAGATCAAACATAATACACACATATGGGCTATAGATAGCTAACTCGGGTCAAATGGAGGGTAACGTTGGATGTATTTGGGTAGAACTGTTTGTATATGGGGTGATTCAGTGAAATCCTAATGCATGGAGATATTTGTGGAACAGCCATGGGCCTGCTCAGCTGACCCATAGAAATATTCGAGGACTATTTCTATGGCTGATCCTTAAGGTCTAGTTGTGCATAAAGTATTATGCCGACCCTTCGGGAGCACATTTTGTATATAGGGTCAATGTGATGCATCAATGCAACCCTGGCAACTTGACTCTCCCGAGCTGCATTTGTGCATCATGGCAACCAGTGGGCATGCGCCAATAAGGAATGCATCGCGCTGCTTTTGAATGATTGATATAACAGGCATTGATAAAGAAATGGAACAAATATGCTACTAAATATTGATTCCTTGAGTTCTTCATTGACATCACTACCATGGCTGTCCGTGTTTTTGATATTATTCTCTGTGAATTTAATTAAAGATTTAAATACCTGTGGCCCGACCTGTGACATTTTGCTTCATGGGTGTGCTGCAAATTAACTGTAATTAAGATTATTCTGTAATAGACCATGAGCATTTTCTTATTGCACATAGTAGACTACTAGTATATTTTAGTGAGAAGTTTAGCGTGGAAATTCAGTTCCCGTAGAAGGAATGAGCAAGAAACACACACACACACAAAAAAAAACACCAACGACTCTATTTGTTATACATTAATATTTGCTTACTCCACATATAGCCTTCACATAGCAACTAAAATAAACAGTGACCTTTAATCCATTCATGTTTTACCATCGAGATTTGGGAAGGTAAATCTGACTAGTCCATAGCAGGGATACCTTTAATTCCATACTAAATAATCATTATCTATTCTTAACGATGGTACTCGGGACAGAGATAGGGGGACATGGTGCTTAGTGATCGGCTTATCAGATATAATCTGTATAGGTCGGTGCCTGAATTTTGGTGTTTATTAGTGCTGACCCACAGATCACGTACATACTGATTCACGTGATATGGTGGTCTGTTTGTGTATACATGGGGAAGGAGACACTTGAACATTGATATAGATCCATTTGGACTTTGATATAAGTATTTTAATTGTCTGTATAGGTACCTCTCAATCTCAATATAACAACAACACTTTGTCATCATAGAATTGGAGTCCAGTGGCGGATCCAGGCTCGGTCCTCCAGTCCGATGATATTGAACCGGTATCAATAGACGTTGGCCGAGGTTCTGGTGGATCCAAGGGGGGCGGGGGAGGGGGTACCTGCCCAACAGGCCCTTCCCCCAAAGAAAAGTTGGGGAGGGGGAGAGGGAGGTGTAAGAAAAGAAGAAATATGGCGGGGGGGGGGGGGTTATATGTGATGTTATTTGCCCCCATATATAAATATTTGCTATGTCTATACGCACCTGAATATTAATAACATGATTTCCATGTCCAAACCATCAAAATCTTGAAACCCCCCCCCCCACATTACACGATCCATGTACAATTATTATATGGTAATTAAAGCTCGAAGTCAGTTCTGATTGCAGACATTTAGGATTATGGCATAAATCTAACTTGGGGGAATCCTGGAAGGGCAGAGACAAGGGCATCCTGTCCCTGCCCTGGCCAAGTGCTTGGTTTTACAAAAATGCTTGAACTAAGTTCAGATTAACAGCTGTGAACATGTTAGGCTTTTCATAATTGTAGAAAGTGGCCTACTGGCTTATTCTATGCTTGGTTGGGTACATTACGAAATGTTGATACCTCAGCAAAACACACTTTCATAATACCCACATTCCACACATAGCCTTAAGGTGCATATACCTGGTCACTGCATGGAGGAGGTTAGGTCCCAGGTAGGGTGCAGCTGGTGGATTGTATAATCATGACCGTGAACCGCCCTAGTGCTCTATGGACGAATGTGGTGACCGCACTGACCTCTCCTCCAGGGGATTAGCCCTCTGGAGAGCCTTTATCACGTTCATACTCTATACCATTCTAGAAGGGGAGGGCGGATGTCCGTTATGTATTTAGTCACGTTTACGTCACGTGTCACGAGGGGTGTATACAGGGGGCGACGCTTAGATTGAGAAGAAAGGGTCAAGTGTGAAAAGGAGAGGGAAAAGAGGGTGCAAGGGTTAGTTTATGTAGTTCAAACTGATGAATTGAGGATTTAGTTCACCAGTTTCTGCCAGTTGCATATTTGGAGATATTAAAGGAGCTAAGCACAGACGTTAAAAGCCCACATGATATGTGGTTCAATGACCCTACTACCAGTACCAACATTACGCTTGTGTAGTGGTGCTGCTTTTGTATATGCAGCTAAATTTGTCACCATTGGCATTGCAGTTACAAGGATAAGATGAACATGTTATATAGAGGGGCGGATCCAGAAGGGGTGGTCTAGGAGGGCACAGCCAAGAAAATTTGGTCGGGGGACGCAGCCGGGTTCGGTACCACACTCTGTATGGCTATGAGTCTAAACCTTGCTAATTTCAGGGGGTCTAGGGGGCACGTGCCCCCCCCCCCGGCCACCCCGTGGATCTGCTACTGATGTACATCTTCATTTACTAAATACAATACACTGCAGGTAAATTCGACACAGGAAAAAAACCACCATTCCCTCTTCTGCTCATGAACAGTTGACATCGATTATGCCTAGGCTAGATCAGATTACAAAACAGTTCATACATATATGTATAATGCCCTGACCATCCATAGTAATATTAGTATAGGCCTATATTATGTAGCCACTCACCTACCCACTCAGCTATTGACCCCCCCCCCCCCCCCCGCTGCTTTCTCTGTCCCATATATAGACCTACACACAACCATGTCGTTGATCATCATTCGCTGTCCCAGATCGCCAAGTAACAACAAACGAGCGCTGTGTCATACCTGGATTTCCCGTAGGTGGGCGGACTTGGTGCGTTATCGGCACCGTGCGGCCTCCAGCACGTACACATACAAGACACAGAGGGAACACTGCATGGCTCTGACTCATTCTGTGTCATTTTGTAATGAGACTATGTATAAATTCTTCATGCTGCCAGAGAAAACATGTTACGAAAGACATGATTGAAATGTAATGCTGCTTTTAGGATCAGCGTGAGACTATTTATCTGTGGACCGTATCTAATGCAAATTTCCTTTTAATGGAGAAAAATTGTGAATATCAAATACGACACTCTTGTCGAATCATAGGTTCTGCAAAGACTCTAGAATAAGACAGAAAAAAAACTACATCGAGGGCCTAAATACTCTTGACTCCTGTAGGACATTCATGTCGGGGAAAGAACGAAGACGTGGTGATTCGCATGCCTGATTAAGATAAGAAAATAAAATAAAAAAAAAAAGAGATTAAAATGCTGTCAAATTCAGAGTGTATGAAAAAGTTTCCTTATTCACCATCATCCAACTCTTGAACATACACTGTTAACCTCGAAGATCCCCTTCATATACACTGAAAATATATGGCTGAAAAAGGTACTCTAGTGATCACCTTTTGTCATCTTAAAGATGATGACTGGGGAGAGTACCCGGTGACTTTTGAACTAATCATATGTGATCACCCTGGGTGATCACTACAGAGTACCTGTCTGACCAGATCAGAGAGGAGCTTGCAAATGATCATTTTGTCATTAATTAACATACTTTAATTATTATTTCCAAAGAATTGCATAAGTACCCCCTCCCTCCGGCCCTCCCACAACCAGGTCTTTATTGTGGGCACTTACAGCTAACCTATGCCCTAATGAAGCATATTAGATGTTTGTACGTGTATAACAAATGGCAACTACTCCCTATGGTTGTAACTAAATTTTCAGTGACAAAAGAGGTGTCTATATAAACATGTTCATATCTTTGATAAGTTTGCCCAAGTTCCTTCCAAAATCAACTGATATTCCAGTGTGATATCATTCTTCATATCTTCCTTCTTATAAACACCCATGATTAAGAGGATTGAAGATAAGAATAATGTATCTCACAGGGTGGGTATTGTATGTCCCATTGTTGTATACTATGGTGACAAAAATGGGTCATCAAAGTTGGGTCTTCACTTTGATGATGTTGTATGCTAGGCCCCTCTGGTGTCAGAAAAGCATCATCAAAATGATGACCCTAGGTGATCATCATGATCACCTTGGGTCATCAACGTGGAAAGAGGACCCTAAGCCATCAATACAGAACACCTTCATAGAGGCCTATATTTTCAGTGTAGCGCTCAGCTTGCTACCCCCCTGAACACTGCCTACATTACTGTTGACTATATTCATAGCCTTGAGTGTTGAGAGAGTAAATATTGCCTATCAGGTGTGGCCTCCAGGGTCAGTCTACTGCCTAAAAGCCCACCTACAACGCATTAATCATGCGACTTCATTAAGGCTTGACTAGACCCCCTAACCACAATGACATCATCAAAGTAGGCCACCGATTTAAAATGCTGCCAGGCACCATAGCGTCAAGCCCCCCAGGACTAACAAAAAGATAAACAGGAATCTCAAAGTTATCTACAGGTGCATCTGCACATGATGCAGTACTGTGTAGAAAATTATCTTTTTCCACAATCTTCAATTGGGACGCTACCTTTTAAAGACGCACTCAAGGGTAATTTTAACCTCCACTTCTTTTATACATGTAGTCCTCTTTAGCTGTGTTCATAAAGGAAGGTGCTATATATGTATTATATCATCTTTAAGTATGACGATCTGAAGAATTTCTTTTTCTCATGATATATGCCGAATTGCTCATCATTGAACATCATGATATTACATGTATAAAGGAAATGTATCCTTACCTATATGTAGTCTTAACAAATTTAGAGTAAGCTTTATTCATCTGTGAGTGCCTATTCCAAGAAAACTACTATGAGACAGAGACAAACTTTGCCCATAACTCTGTGGGTCACATTCCGAGCATTCCTCGGGTACAGCTGTGCCATATGATCTAAGCATACCCCATCCACACTGGGGTTAATGATTATGGTGTGGGTATCCACGCAACCATGGAAAGCGTACCAAAGAGGCATTGTTCTCCAAGTAGAAGATACATGTACCTAACAGGACATGAGTAAGGTACTAGTATATAGCCTGAGGACCTTTCCCTGGCCTAGTTTATGGGGAGGATGGAGAGATTAATGTGCTCATGATAATATAGGACACACCTTTGTGTGTGAACTGTGATGAAGAAGGGTGCATGTATATATCCCCAAAACAGGGGACCCCGAGGAGCGTATTAATCATCTCACCAACTATGTGCACTACAAGAAGTAGTTCTCTCACGGTTTGATAGGGTTACTTAGGATAAGTTGAAACAAATTGCTACACTCTGTACAATTGATCAGTCCCTCTTTTATGTATTTGCATCAGTGGTACCATGTATGACACTGGGGGTGGTGTGTCCACTATTAACGTTCACTTTTAGATCTAGAATTCAAAAAGCGTACACTGTTGCAATCTACTACAGAAATATGATTATTGGCCTATTCCTTGTCAGTTCAACCAACCTTCCTGGATGACCATCTTAGATTTTCTTCTAACTCATATATATATATGATTGGTCCATGCATCTGAAGTACTCTCCCCAAATATTTCCTCAAAATTCCAAATAGTCTCCGAGGTTTGGCCCATATAGTGGCAGGGGGGTCAGCCCTTGGGAGCAAACCCTTATTTCTGGGCCATTTCCAGAAGCCTGTCATAAGAAAACCGCTATTGTTACAGGTCCAAGTTTAATCAGACATGTACTACTACTTGCAGAGACCAGCAAACAAGCATAGAAACATACCCCTTGTGCTGTGTGTTGATGCACTGAGGCTCGGAGAACAGGAAAAAATCAATGGACTCTCAAGAATTTTAAATAATCAAAAATCTGTCAAAATTAGAATTTCATCTCCAGCATCTTTATCTTTGGGAAACATATTGAGTTAGATATGGGGCTTGTATTGATATGATAATTTTACCTCAAAACACCAGCTGCTGGTGGCCAATTTAGTGAAATGACCTATATTCAACAGCCATTAAAGTCATGTGACTTCAAAGTTAGTGACCCGCAATATTTTTTTCCTGAAAGACCTCATCTTATTTTGAATTTTGATATCACGTGATGTCTCAGCTCAGTATAGGCGATTTTATCTTCACCTTGAGCCCAATGGGTATGCACTTCTCACGTGTCATCTATGAGCATGTCATTCATCTCTGAACGTTGGCCAGCATACCTTAACGCCTGAGTTATAAGTGGTATATTCTCTGGCGCGACTGCGGCCTGTAAACCACCAAATGCATCAATCAAAAGTAGAAATGGAGTTTTAAGAGATTGATATGCCATGTGGAATGTGTATTGCCGCGTGCAGCATTCAAGAAAAAGAAAATAGATGCAGAGAATGAGTGTTTTGCCATTATACTAATCCAACACACGGGAATTTAAAATACGATACAGACTGTGGGAAAAGGAAGGATTATCAAGCGATTGTCATGAATTATATGTTTATTAGACCTTTTAGTTTCTTTGAGGGATTCCAGTATCAAGACGACAATATAGTTTAAATATTCTAATGAAATAACTAGATGCCAACATTAAGCTTTATGCATTGTATTAGTATACATGTTGTGAAACAGTGTCCCCAATACACATATAAACTTATTAAAAGAATTCTACCATATAGCTTGTTATTGGTAGAACAGCAACATTGGCTGAAAGAGGTCCATACTGGTGGCTTCTTCTCGGCTACATGTACTTGGATGAAGCCATACCAATCCCTCGTTGACAACCAAATTCAAAACCTTCTAAAGTAATGAAAAGTTGTAAAGTATTGCTATGGATTCTGTGACAAATAGTAGCATCCCTATCTCTGACAGATGTGGCAGGCATTTAGATATTTTTTAGCATTTGAAAACGTCCGATCAGTTTCTTTTCTGGGTCTGTTCATAAGTACAATGTTAAATGTCTGGTCTTAACTTTTTCTCACTTTGTGATATTGAGTCTGCCTTCGAAATGCATTGATACATAAACATAGTTCAACGATGATTTGTCATTTCAGGTTGTTTCTCCACGCACAGATGTCGGGCTGTTCCCAACGAGGCCGTAGGCCGAGTTGTGAACAGCCCCACATCTGCAAGTGGAGAAACAAGCTTAAATGACAAACCTGAGTTGAACTATGTGTTTATTTCATTGTTTTAAACTTTAAATTAGACAAAAACTCACATTTATTTAGCCTCCTTGCTCGCCCGGCAATGTTATTGTTGCCATATTGGATTTCATAAGGTACCGTGCCGCACATGCGCGAACCCCGGAGCAGCTGGAAAAGACGGATCGTGAAGAATGCGAACAGGTTTCTTAACGCTTGCCTCAGGAATGGCATTCTAATACTGTTCTATAGTAGACTATGTTCCTACCATGAAATAAATGTTCTTTCCTTTGAGGATTATTTTTAAAAGTTGCACACATATACTTGTACGCCAGATCCCACCCCAATACACTTAATCCTATATACTCCCATTACACAGAGAAATTACTCAACTTCATTGCACCTGCTGTAGACACATCCACAACGTCCATCGTCTAATAGGCTACACGTACGTTGAGTTTCGGTTCCATTACACCAGCCAGAATACCCTATACCGTCACGTAGATCTCAAATAGATCCCCAGTAAGCCAGGGAGCATGTATGTGAGGGGGCTCTGACTAGCTGGATTGTCGTTCACACATACAAGTGCTCCCCCTTGGCTCAGGTAACTTACTATGTATAGAACTCGACAGAACCCTTATTGGCGGCACCAGGATTAACCAGAAACAAGAGCTCTCCATGTTATGACATCCGTATGGAATCATTTCTTTTATATTATAGAGCTTTAAGTTATTCATCAAAATACATGCTATGATATTATGTAAATGGATAATTTCAGACCTCTATAAGACTGAGTCTAGATCAGTGTAGATGGGCAGCATGCTTTCAAATAATTACCAATCAAATCGTGGGTATGACAATATTGGGAACAAGTAATTAATGGATAATTCATGACGCGTGTGTGTTAGCAAAGGATAATTACATGAGGACGTATGCCGGGACCAGGACTCATCCCACCAACCTGAAGAAGCTTCAGCCCTGAGCACAATGCGCTAACCACTATACCATCGGCACACACACCTCGGCGCCTGGCAGCAGTTGGTTTGGTCTAAATGCATCCTGCAGTCGTCGCAGTTATGGGAGCAGCAGCGACAAAGCTGGGGGGGGGGGGTCAGAACCAAGACTGCAGGGTATTTCCACACTTTGAATGTATAGTAGTTATATGTGAGTGACCTCCCTGGGCTTTGTATCATATCAATGACTTATAGAGACCTGGTTCTAACCAAGCATTTCTCGTCAGTCCCTGTGGCGCACTGCACAGGGAGTTGCATTTGTGAGTGCAGGTTCGACCCCTACCCTGGCAATGAAAATTTCATAGGTTTTAACATGTAACATATGACTTGTAAGGTGTGCATGTTATCCATGGATAACTGCACTGGGTGCCTGTTATCCTTGGATAACCGCACACCTTACAAAAGTCATGATGCATGCATCATGCCATGCAATATCGACAGGTATGTGCATGGGAATATCCAGGAAAAGCACTCAGAATCACAGAAATCATGTAATAATGTGATATATACATGTACCGTACATGTAGTATACGGGATGAAAAGGCTATACATGAACACATAGGGCAAGGATAACGTGCCGGGTGATTTACGACATGGTTGGAATGAGGGAATGCATGTATTTTGTACATGTTATCTATGAGGAGGCGGCGATAAGGGTATGTCTAGTCCCATAAGCAATTGCATGCATTCATGCCACAGTTCAGTTTGTATTACGGGTACTAGATCCTGGCGTCTGTATCACATAAATTTACACGCTACCATTTTCACTCGCAACGATCGTACCCCATATATGTAGGAACGTTCAACGTCACTGCTTAGGGTGTTTGTGTGTGTGTGTGGGGGGGGGGGGGTGTTTGGGTTCCTCTATATATGTTCCATACAAAAAAAGTGACAAAGGTGGGTGGGTCCTGAAAAATGCCTAAATAACAGTGACATAATTGTTGAACGTTCCCTGTATAGCTTCAGGATTCTTTAATAAACGGCCATAAATAATGAATACAAGTAGTATTATCGGTAGGTCTCAGGTATCCTTTAATCGCTTATCTCTGTGCTTTGTGTGTATGGGGATAGTTGTAGAAACAAAGTGAAAGGTGCAGTTTCATGTCGTCCCTGGGGTAGGGGGTGGCAGAAAAAATGTCAGCTATGCCGTCAACCCATATTGATGCTGGTGATGAAGTCGGCCCACGTAGGGGATCTGACAGGAAGGAGGGGCACCCGGGCTGCCTGGAGGAGGGGGTTGGAGCTGCACCGTGCAATTACCTGAAAACAAACATGTGTCCCTGCAACATGAAACCCAGCCTTTCCAACAAACTCAGGCGCCCCAAGACAAAGAAGTGTCCAGGTAGGCCTCCTGCAATGATGAGAGTCTACATCAATCACTGCTGCAAGGAGTCTGCAGAATGGAAAACCAAAGTAGGTCGTCATCAGGATGGGATCACAAGGTAGTCCCCACAGCACTCACCCCTCTTCTTTTTTTTTTCAAACCACAGTCTGCGAGTGTATTTGAGCATTCTGGTTATTAATAAAGATGGTTTATTACATGTGTGTTTGTGTGTGTGTGTGTGTGGGGGGGGGGTGTTTAGGTTGCTATTGGAGATCATTCTCAAAGTTAGAACATATCAGCCAAAAACTGTCATTTGGCTTAGCTTTTCAACCCCGGGTTTTCAACCTTTGCTTTAGTCCTTTCCGAGTCATAAAACTTGTGCTATATATGGATATTCAGCAATGGTTTTACTCTACTGCTCCACTAACCACTTACTACTGGCCACTGATAATTGGTATTTTTATATTTCCATTGATATTGCAGTGAAATAGAAGATACTGTGCGTGTGTATGCGGAATTCGCGGAAAGCGCGACAAAAAAGAAAATAGAAATGAATGAAACCATATATTTCATCTACAAAATGTGTTTTTTTTTGTTCTAGAATCTATAATATGTATTTACGAGTAGTCGAGTACATAAGCCTTTCTTGATGAAGATAAGTAGGGCTATCCTAATCTTCTTTTTTTCCATATGTCATTTCTAACACCGTTATTCTACCATTGATGTTACTACCTGAGAATTTTGAATGCCTCCATATGGCCTATGCAATCTCACTTTTGTCTGACCTGCCAGTATTTGCCCTCCGATCCTTGATTCAAATGCATCCCAAATATATTGATTCTGGGGGGTAAATGCAATGATGAATGTGGGAGATTTGATATCTCAAACATTCAGGCTTCTACCATCGAACCTTTGACAAACAGATCTCCCAAAAGCTGCAGGGGTACTGTCATGGTCTATCCATGTAGACTTTAAGTAATCAATGGAAGTAAGGCACTACTCTGTGGCCATTTCTGGGATAAATCGTGTGTTCTCTACATAAAAACTATGTGTTTTCTCTGCCCATGAAATCAAACTGCTGAAATGCATTACTATAACCAAGGTGCTGGAACCTTCGGATCTGAATCTGGGTTCATATTTTCTGAATCACCAACCTGGATCCTATATAATACAATTATGCAGTTTTGTAGAAAGCAGTTTTGTAATGGGAATACGATTAGTACAGCAGCAATTGGTATAAAGAGGCTACTCTGCGTAGTAATTGTAGAAATAATTATTTCTCCAATTACATTTGATGACAAATATTCCAATTACATGTGTAAAATCTTGGGAGAGAACCAGTAAACCCAGGTGTGTCATACAAAGCATGAACATTATGTAAGTTACATCACACATGCAATGTGCATTGCAATGGTTACCCTACCCTGGTACTAAGAACTAGTAAAGATATTATCAGCTGAATATTTCACTGAATACTTCGAATCATAGTGTACATAATAAAATTGTTTAAAGGGAAAGGCCGTTCATGGAGGAGGGGGTGAGAAGACTTTACCACTGCATGAGATAATGACCAGAGATTGATATGAATTACAGTATGACTATATCGTCCCTCCTGAAGTGCATAAATTTAAGTTACACTAATACACATATACACGTGGTAGTTTTTGCCATCTCAGTCACATTTGAATAATGAGATATGCATTTGGAGTATATTAACTGAACCTTGAGGACAGTACTTGAATCTTTAAGGATCAATTCAAACGGAATATGTACGCTATTATACGAGAGGCTTTTGAAAGCAATAAAATGTGTTCGTCACGCTTTATGGGCAGCCATTGAAAGAGAAAGCTTGGAGTTGTCTTCCAGAGAGATGTTTTATCTATGTCGGGTGGTGACCTCGACCAGACTAGAAAAGCTTTGGTAGGAAATGGCGTGTTTTTTACGGAATGCACGCCACAGGTACCCTAGTCCATTTTGGACCCTGGATTCCCACGGCTACAGTTCACTGGACCATAACCAATGTAACCTGCTCCCTCCCGCCCATCCCGACTCATCCCTCCCCCTTAACACAGTCACATGTACTATATACATACAAGTAGGCACTGGGTCATCCATAGACTCCCTTGGGACTGTGAGAGTTGCCGACAAAGGTGGGAGCTATAGATTCTACCACTCTACATTGAGGTGACAGTGGATGGGGGAGGGTGGGAGCCCGGTGGAAGGTCCCAAGGGGAACCGTACTCCACGCTCTGGCGTGTTAATGTTACAGGACCGTGTCTCTTGTCACAATAATGTCACTGGCAATAACAGCCACAACGTTATAAATATCAAGGTAGACCCACAGTCTTTGTGGGGAGATGACCCAGTATACAGGTGACGTATGGCAGTGGGAGGGGGGGGGGCACTTGATTGAGAGAATGGGGAGGGGGCAGCATGGTGTACCATAGGGAATGGGGGGGGTGTACATGTAGCACTGTACTATCAGACTCACTTGATACACCTTCACACATGGTGTGCCTTGATGAATTACCCACGCTGCCCTAACTGTGTATATATTGGCATGGTTACCTGCAGGAACGATGTAGAGAGATAGGGGTAGAAAAAATGGAACTAGGCCATCGTGCAGCCCCTACAAGACACACAAGAGCGGTATGGTTCTTAGGGACGAAAGAGAAACAGACAAGTAATGTGTAACAGTATAGTGTATTTTGCTCATATTCTATCGCTAGTAAGAATAAAGTAAACCAGGCAATTGTGTTTTATGTCATTTAAACACTTGGAAATATGGTCACGGTTAGTCACACAAAGAAGGCATGCAGGTTCGACCCTCTCTTACAAGGAAAGGAGAAAGAATAAACAGATAAATGGGACAAAAAGAGCACAAACAGTATTCAAGTTATGGCCCACTTCTGCAGAAAGGGCTAAGGGGGAAACACCACTGCATGTTATTACCGTTGACAAATAACTATATATTATGAAAATTGGACTTGAAATTTGTTTCTTTTAACGTTCTTTTCATAAGTATATATGACAGATATTGATATAGATATTATATAAAGCCAGTATATCTATACATGAACATATGGTTCCAGGGTGTTCTGTAAATGTGCACAACTGTTCTCTCTTGAGATTCAACAGTATAGGACGTTTTCCTTTTCTCCACTTATCCTTTATTTCTAGTAGTACCGACATCAATTTGTGAGAATTTTCGATTAAGGGGGCGATCATTTTTAACAAGTAGCTTCCATAATAGAGTAAAACATGCACAATTTTCTTTCAGCCCGTCAATTTTCTTTCAGTAATAATCTAGCGATACGACTCTGCCTACCACAATGCCTAGCATACAGGACATACCTCGCATAAAAGGGGCACCATCCCCAACTTGGGTGAGTCCTGTAAGGCGCACCTGGGGCCTGTTTTTGGATCAATGTACTACTTACTGGTCTGATACAAGATAAACTCGCCTATAAGGCTCACCCCTAACTTTTGCTGGATCTACAAGGACACGAGACAAGGACAAGGTGCCCGAGGCGTCCA
This sequence comes from Acholoe squamosa, assembly GCA_949317995.1. Classification (NCBI taxonomy): domain Eukaryota; kingdom Metazoa; phylum Annelida; class Polychaeta; order Phyllodocida; family Polynoidae; genus Acholoe; species Acholoe squamosa. The sequence continues at coordinate 83,379,060 of OX439035.1, read as the reverse complement.
TCCACACGTATAAACTGGGCCTTAAATGCAGGGTTTTACGGTACATTGTATATAGCATACGTAATATCAGTCTTTCATGTTCAGGGTAAACAATACAATCGTATGATAAGCAACACACCCCTTTGCATGATTTCATTGTAGCCATTTGGGATGTGTTCTCTCTATTTCTATAAATACAATTTCATTTAGCATCGTGAGTATGGTCGAGTATTGGTTAACCCTTTAAATTCCAATAGTGCATTAAACATTATGGCCGTCAAAATGCATGCATGTTGGGCTGGTGAGTTAAAGAGGGTGGGCATGATGCACCAGTGACGTGCACATTCGCCGGCACTTCATTATAGCTGCTTCATTGGTGTATCATGCCAACAGATGGGCATGATACATTCCCACATCAGTGGCCTTTAAAAGGTTAAGGAGACGAAATTGAAAGTCATAGTCATATTACCTACAGATTATAGAATAATCAAATATGGGAAACTACCCAGCAAATTGTCGTCATCTGTCGCCATGATTGGTCATCAAAGGTGACTCCTTTTTGAGTGATAACTCATTTTGTCATCTTTCACCACTGTGTGTTAGACTCACGTGGTATAGCAATTGCTATTCCTGGTGATCTTGTGCTATAACGACGTCGTGTTCCATCTAGCGACATGTGTGAGCCACTTCAAACAGGTTGACGAGGACGCACGACAATTTGCTGGGTAGGGACTGCGGTCAATCTACAATGTATATTCAAAGTCAGCGTCACCACGATCAACGTTCATTTATCACAGTCCGTTTAAGGCCTGCCTGTACGTGTATTTCCTGCCTGAATACTCACCAAAGATAAGGGATTCGATTTTGGCCTAACGGATCAAGATGGTTATCGTCTTAACTGGGTTAAGTGTTTGACATTTCACAATACGGTTAACAGACTGGGGCGTCTTCAATGAACGTTGCCGAGAACAGTTTACCAGTCGCGCTCTATTTGCATTCTCAAGATGCAGGTCAAAGATATAGCCGAGAGACGTGTTCAATGAATTATTTCCTGAGCTTCAGTAATGTTTAAGCATTGGCATTGGGATGTCTGCACATAAACATAAATACATATTGTTTAGTGCAGAGGAATGTGTAATCAATCTTTGTTTGTCGTAAAATGTATGCAACTGAATTATATCCTGCAATCTAATATCATTTCTAAATAAGCGAAAAACAGACACAAAAATGAAAATTTTCATTATCCTGTGTGCCCTGTCATTATAATGTGCCATTCTTTTCTGAACGTATTACACAGTGGCGGATCCAGGATTTGGAAAAGGAGGAAATCTTGGTATGGGGTCCAAAATATGTAATTAAAGTACTGGGGAAAAGGGGGGTGTGCGCGCCCCCCGTGTCCCCTCTAAATCCGCCACTGATACATGTACATGTATACGGGACTAGCACATTGCTAGTACTAAGGAAATCAGCTAGGTGGCTTATGTAGTCGGGGGCTAGATCATCATTTGGCCTCTTTGTGTCGTCTAGTTTGACAACCTGCCAATTAACTACTATCCATGGGATTTTTCTATAAAGTATATGTATGGATTCTCCATATCAACAGCTTTAAGTAGATGATCTAGAAATAGATTAAATATTTAAAATAAAAGGGCAATAGATCATTGGAATTTCTGCTGAATACCACAGGTGAGCAATCATGCCATAGTCTCACTATCAGGGTTATCACCTTACTTCACACCTGAAACAATGGATGGGTATTTTGGTGATTGGGATAAAGGGCAGGATGCAGCTTATCAGTCTTATCAATGACCATTGTTCTGGAGACTGATAAGAAATTTACCCAGAATACCCTGCTCTGGAGTCGGGGGCCTAACCAAGATGGCTGTCTCCATAACCTAATATGCTAATGCCCTATAGGATAAAGTGGACAGGAGTCACTCACTTGGAACTCTGGCTTTTTTTCTAGGAGGCTATAGTGGGCTAACATGTAGAGGGACATATACAATTGTTCCTAAAGTGTTTGTCTTTCCAGCAGATACTGTTACAACTCTTACACTCATGCCCATAAAGCCCTATAAGCCTTCGTTACCAAAGTGATATGTATTTCTCTACATCAGTATCATGAGCCAGCCACCACTGCCTTGAGTTGGCCACACCACACCACAAGTGAACAACTGTGTACTTGATGCAAGGAAATTCTAGGTTTCCAGTTTTCTGATAATTGACAGGGTGTGAATGTAATGCATAATACAGTTTGTAGTTAAGTATGACTCTGTTCCTTGAATACTAGGAGATTATTGCAAGTTTATCGTAATATTCTAGTTGCACTCAAATGAGTGGTTTGCAAATCACCAGAAATTCATTTCCATTTGCATGAATATTATGCCAGACATGCTGTTATTAACAGCCTGTGGAAGGTGACAGACCCAAAAAAGCCAATTATGGTAAGATAGCAGGTGCTGCATCTTATAAGAGCATAAATTGTCTAACATCCTCCAAGGTGGTCATTGGTGATTTCAATTTGGCACTAATACAATTTCAAAGTGGCCGACTCAAGGCACATGGACGACTCAAGATCACTCTATCCTATTGTATTTGCATAAACAATATTCGTGATACAAGTAAATATACATGTCAGAATCAGGAATGGTCCAATCTACAGTTGATACCATTAGACTAACAAAATAGAAGCCATGTATCTGAGCCATGAGCTAAAATTAAACACACGAAGAAGATTCGTGTGGAGCAAAACTGAGAGGGAAATGCAAAGAACAAAACCCCACTTGTGACAAGTGACAGAAGTGCAATTAATATCTTGTGGGAAAGGGGAGAGTGATTTAAGGAAGCCATTTGCCTCTAAACCATTTTGTAGTGTGTCTGAAGACGACTCCTCCTTCAAACTGCCCCCCCTACCTACCCACTTGCGCCCCGGACTTGCGCACACACACTTCCGGAAACCATGCCTCAACCACCAGCCACACCTTGGCGCTCCCAGCGGAGGTTCCTCAAACCAATCGGATGCTGCCTATTGGGAGATAATTAAATCTCAATCAGATTTCGGTCTGAGGCGGGGGAGGGGGGTCTGTTGGGAGTGCAATGTGTGATGGGCTTTTAATTAGGCCTCGGGTGACGGCTGGAGAGGGTGGTGGATGGGGTGTGCAGTTACCCAGGAGATTGAAGGTTGTCTTGATTAATCAGGCAAAGCGAATTAGCGCAAGGCTCCGCCGCCGCTACAACAATGCGATAACAATGACAGAAGTGAGATCTGCGGTTCAGTGCTGAGAAGGGGTTGTGGGCTGAGGGGAAGGGGGTTGGAGAGTCGGGGTTGTAAAGGGGATGTGGTCACCAGGCTCAGCCTCAGGAGGAAGAGGGATCAGCCGCAAGCTATTATCAGCAGATTAATAAAGCACGGGGGGTACGGTGGGTGGTTGTTGAACCACAAGTGGCAGGTTTTATGTGGATTATTGAAACAGCTCTATTACTTGTGTAAGGGCTCTTGCTGAGAGTCTAATCCCTGCTTGGTGTATTACAATCATGAAGGAACTAATTAATGATGTTATTGTTGTTCTCTAAGCGCTTGAATTCATAGGGCTATGAACGGTTAAGTTGTCCGCATAAGGAATGATATTGAAAGAAACTGATTTATTGTTAATCCATATCTGTTGGCACACTTAACATATCACTTACTCATGTATAGGTGGAAGCACTATCTCCAAAGAGGATTTATCTGGATGCACACATCTTTATTTCGATCAGAATATATGACAATGCAATTTATATTGACACAATTCAATTATTATAGAAACTATACATACCCTCAAAATGAAATATAATAAAGTAACAAAAAGATGTTGATATATGGGCCCAGGTATGGGCAATTTAAATATATTCAAATCTTTAGACACCCATTCTCTACAGACATCAGAGAGCTAAATCCACAATCAGTCAGCTGGTTTGTTATATCAACTAATGTACACTGAGGGAAGTTCAGTATATCCCCTGCTATATATGTCTTTCACAATGCAGTGCAAAAGTGTACAAGATGAAGTGTGGCTGGCATTATACTTTATATGTAGAGAATATGGCACAATTGTACCTTCTAGAAAGGGAGTCAACCGTAGGCTGGACTCCCTTTTGGAAGGGAGTCAAATGTGACCTGGACTCTCCTTTGGAGTAAAGGGGAGCTAATTTGAAGCCAAACCTGGACTCCCTTAAGAGAGTCAGTTGACTCTCTTTCATCAAAAAGGGGAGTCAATCTGAAGGCATGCCTGGACTCCCTTTTTGACTCCCTTTATTTTTTCTGTCATTTTCAGGGGGACGGGGGGCATGCCCTCGTGCCATAGTATGCCATATAACGGAATGGTACGATCCATGACTACCATCTAAATGTGCTCACTTCATATATAGATCGAATGTAGATCTATCAAATAATTCCACTCTTTGGTCACGTCGTCTGAACCTTTCGTAATGTATCTTTCCAGAAATCAAAACACCATTCCACTATGAATATGCATATCAATTCAGAATCTATTATACATGTAGTCCCTATAGCTCACATAGCCATTATCAGCTGGGGGCCGCCATTAGACCCCGACTCCACTATGACTAACACCTTCAGCCCCCGACTCCGCAGTTTATGCCAGGGATGCCTCCCATTGGTCAATAATACAATAGCCATGTGCCGTATATACGGACTTAGCAGGTTTAATTATTAGCCAATGAGAGAACCCCAATCTATTCACTGTGGTCCTTCGGGGGCCAACTGGTACCCATCTGCTTGGTCTTATCAGTATAACTCGCTGGAAACAAGCTCGAGCAATGGCGGCACCCATGTGGCAACCTGCTACCTCGGAATAGTGTCCGAGTGGCCAAGGGTGTTGGTCCACGGTCATCGGTCAAACAAACGCGTTTGGACCTGCTCATGCGTATACTTTCCATGCAGTTCATGTATGGGTACACTAGGTATGATTGTGCTAAAGGTATGTGGATGCTGGAGGGAAAGTATTGAGGCTGAACCATGTCTTCAATTGCTTAAAACTCTAATTGTTTAATCAAGTATGGCCATGGCATATACACGGTACGTGTAGAACGTTAGAACTATCGTCATACCCCGCGTATAAGGCTTTACTATAGGAACCTAGTGAGATACAATATTGACCAATGAGAAAATTCCTTTCATTCAGTGCCGACTTTTCAGGGTGCATTATGTAACACCTGGTACCCATCAGCTCGCTGTTATCAGTCCTTATCTCGCAAGGTATCAGCTTCAGCAGGGGTCAGCCCACTAAGGAATCCGCTAAGCGGGAATTCCGGGTTAGCGGATTCCTTAGTGGTCCGACCCCTGCTGAAGCTGATACCTTGCGAGATAAGGACTGATAATAGCGAGCTGACGGGTACCAGGTGTTACGTAATGCACCCTGAAAAGTCGGAACTGAATTTAAGGAATTTTCCCATTGGTCAATATTGTATCACGCTAGGTCGGAATAGTATTTGCTCATACTTGATGATGGACTCCTGCTGCGCCTGATAGAATCAGAAGTTAGGGGCGCGCCTTATATGCGAAGATATTGCAATATAGATAAGTATCCAATTGCGCAAAGCGTCATTCCAGGTGGACTTTATTGGTCTGGCATGAGTTTAGAGTGTGTCTTACATTTGTTACACGCCTTAATTACGCGAGGTATTACGGTATTCTACCGTTATCTCCCGCATATAAGGCGAACCCTGCGTATTGACCACTAGCTGGTCTGGAGCTGGTTCCAGCGACACACATTGATAACAACAGTTGGTGGTCAGTCGGGAGTAGTTTTGAGAAGATCAGAGATAAGAGATAAGATAAGGGTCCAATTGAGGCCTTCTACTCCTGGCCCCTGTTTTACAAATCTCTCTGTTTTTCTTAAAGAGGTAATTTCTATTACTAAATAGGCTGTTTTTTTCTTTCTATATTCCATCAAGTCATTTCCTGATTTGTTTTTGATTTTCTGTAAATTTGATTTTGTGACTTTGGGTAATAGAAAATGGGAGAGAATTTTCTCAGAGGTTTAGAGACCCACTGCCTCTGCCCACATCACCCTCCCGGCTGGGGAGGTTTCAGATACGACTGACCTAGGCCTGACAACTGATAAGATGGGACCAGCATGTCCCTGGAAGTGGGTGTTAACCAGGGACAAGGTACCCATCATGGGATGTCTTATCAGTGGGGTTTACCTCAACCAGCGAAATTCAAAATGGCGGCTCCACTAGGCCTCCATACTGAGTCCTATAAGACGCACATAGAGTTTCAGAAAATGGTAAAAAAAAATCAAAACTTTGAATGTTATGAATGGATTTCAAAATTCAAAAAGCTATGTGTAGCTTGGACCCCCTATTATGACTTAGGGGTATATGTAACATATTAAAAGAAAGGGCTTGGTGTATCCCTTGTAGATCCAGGGAGAATTAAATCTCCACATATAAGGTTTAAAATAGTTCAGAAATGCTAGGATGGCCAATAAGCCTCAGGCTCATGTTTGGCCACTTGGGTTGCAATACACATAAATTTACATAGACAGACCCTCGAAACACATGTGTATTGCAACCATAGCAACGTGGAATAATGGCCTGTTCATTTACACATACAATGTACTAAATGTGTTAAAAATGTTGGCACGTGTACTTGAATCCCGTTGGACTAGATATTTACGTACTACAAAAACAAATATGCATATAGCGTATTATAGTGCGTAATCCTTGCATTACGCAGACGACTGAAGCAGCACTGGCCCCTTGATTATATATCAAACAAGGGCTTAATAGGAAACGTTTCATCGTCATTCTTCTGACTCTGAAAAGAGGAAACAAGCATGTGAAATTGATATATGTATAGAGTGATCTTATGGCATTATGAAACAGTTAGAGAACTGTCCATCACCAAACAATGGTACATTCATTATTTTTTTTTTTTTTCAAATCTGCTTCCTATCCCCTTGGGGGCGGGGTAAACACGAGAGCGATGTATCTAAAGGTCAACAATACAATTTCCCGCCCTTGTTGCACCTACCTACTAGTATTTCTTCAATAAGCCTGCAACAGCCGCCCCAGGGTTGTGCCATTGTTGGGCTTACCCCAAGGCTAGACCCCTGGGGTTTGAACTAAAACATTTTACAAAAAGGGGGTCATCTTGATTGAATTTGCAGGTGATAGATTATAGGGTACCTCTATAGGTTGGTGGGCAACAGGGCCCCCCGCCCCTATGTTAATTTCTCCAGAGGCAATGTGTCCATCAACACACTACATAGCCTCATAGGCGCCTTCTGAGCCACCTCCCAAAAGGGATAAGAAGTAACCTGGTGGTTATTCAATATAGGACCCTTCATTAAGTCCATGATGATGGGCGCTTTATGTCATGGCTGATACGAACGTCACTATAGATTAGTACTAGAACTGCCGTATTCAATGGGGGGCATTGAATACAATGTGTCCGTATTCAATGGGTGTCCGCCATCTTGGATTCTGAACAGATTTGAGCTGTGTTTCTCTATTTTAAAGCAAATTAACCCCGTAGGGCCATGACATAAATGCAAATGTCAACTCCCATGGAATATTTTTGCATCGCATTCCCCTCGGTGAGTCTGCCCGCATTCAACTCGGCCTATAAGGCCTCGTTGAATACGGCAGACTCACTTCGGGGAATACGATGCAAAAATATTCCATGGTCATTGACATTTGCTTATGTATTCCCTCTTGTATGCCTCACGTCAGCTCACATCACCCTTGGACCCCCCAGTGCCAAATTCCACAATGATAGGATGGATAAACGTGTCCACAGCATTCTGGTCACTAACCTAGGCTAGGGCCGTGACATTCGCACTGTTAAACGATTGCTCCTGCATAAATAGTAATCAACCCCACCCTGCCCATATTCCAATCCCGAATATTTTCCCCAGGCTCTACCCTACCCCGACCGACGCTGCCGCCACTACCATGGCAACGCTTACTGATGAGTGCTGCGCGGTTAGTGGGCGAGGTTCAAAATAAACTCAAAACAATTCCTGATTATAGCGTTGACATGTGAGTGTAGCGGTAGAAGTGCACCTGGGGAAGCCAGGCAGTGTTATGGCTAGGGTTATAGTGTCATCTGACTGCTAAGCTATCGGGTGAATACCGCTGAGAGGATTTGGGCGACTTGGAAGTTGGTTTATGCTGGTCCACCATGATAGTGTGTGGGTTTGTTGTGGAGAGGTGGAAAGGGAGTGGGGGGTGGATGTTTGGCTCACCTGGGCTAACTGCCTACAGGCTGGTGGCTAGGTCTAGGTGTGTGATGGGTGGGAGGGTGCTTCCAGGTAGGTCAGCTGGCTGTTTGCGTTGCCGCCGCCGCTTCACTGACTGAGCCCTAGTAGACCGCTCCACGCACACACTCACGCACGGACCGCGCACGCTCTCCCAGCCAGGTAAATATTGTGGTACCTCCATCCCTCCCCACCTTACAACTACTAAAACTTAAGTCCAAGACACGGGAATTCCCCGACGTAATACACTCAAAGGATGACACCAGTCCCCAACTTAGGAGTACAACGTTGTCAACTGACAGCAGCAGACGACAATCGTCCAAACTGAGCGGTTTGGCGCGCTTTGCTGGATTCCGAGTAGCGGCGACTGGCGTCAGCGGCGAGAACGTTCACCACTCGCTGTTAGCGTGACCAATCAGAGAAAGGTGCGCCATTTTTACAGCGGCAGCCGCGGTCCACCGGCCATCAGGAAAACCCCCATCCAAGCAATCCGAGGCGCGGTGAGTATTAAAACTCGGTTATTTGGGATTTAATTTGACTGACTGTCATCTGAGTGAGGGTGTCACTGTTATTGATGTGTTGTCCTATCATGTGGGGTTGGTTCGAGGAGGGATCGCGGCCGTTGGAGGTGAGTGTGAGAACTCACCTTTTTGCCGCCTCGGATGGTGAGGCTGGCATTTACCTGGCCAGGTGTGTGTTGACGGCATGGACCCAGGCCGCGGCCGGTAGGTCATGGTACGAATGGGAAGGAGTGATGGTGGGTGGGTGGCTAGCTGGCAGCGTCGGTACAGCCTCAGTCTCAGCCTCAGCTAGTAAGAGACCAGAGCACTACTTGTATCAGGGTGGTGCAGATATCATGAGAGGGGAAATGTAAAAATCTGGCAGTAGAAACACCTTATCTGTTGTGTTATCCCAAGAACCACGAGGTATATTCAGGTCACGAATCGGACTGTTGTGGTTGGGTAGAGTCTAACCCTACTGACCCCCTGTCTGGGGCCTCAGTCCGGGCCTCAGTCGCTCTGACAGCCAGGTATTTTTCCTCTCATCACCTATAAAGGCGAAGCGAGCAGCCATTCAAATCCCAGGAAACATGTGCTGTGCAATGACGTTACTTAAACTTTCAAATGCGGTAAATTGGTGCAAGATACCCTTTGGACACCAGTGTGCATATCATTTAAGAATTTGCCAGGTTTTACCCCAAGACTGCATGGCCAAGTAGACCAACAATTATTTCCTTAAGGCTTAACTCTTTACGTCCCAGCGAAATAACATTCAAAGACTAAATTGATACATCTTCGAATATGCACAGTTTACCACGTGGTTGTAAATAGGAATCTGCATTTCGAGAGAAAAAATAGTAATGGTACATATTAAAGGAACCTTTTAGTATTGATCAGGAAACCCCTGACATGATGTATGGGTGGTACAAGAAAACGATAAAGGGGTTATCAATCAATATCTTTTTATTAAGCACATGAAGTGGCTGCAGTGGTTGGACCCGCCCATAACGTTTGTCATACAGGATATGGGGAACACCTACCATATTGTAATTTGTATGCACTTCATAGTAAGGGGATGCCAAGCACAAGGCCACGCCCTGTTCTCTGACACAGAGTTCCGCACCATCGGCTAGACAACCAAGCACCCTTCTTTGTATGCACCTTCCACTTCAATGCCTCCCATACCTTTGCAAACCCTCAGGCCTCTTACCCTGTCTGTCCTGACAGCGCCGATTACACGGCTCAGTCGGCTGGGGGTCGTATTGTCTCGGGCCTTTTACGTCCCTGAGGGATGGGGGTTTTGGTAGGGGGGGGGGAGGTGGTCAGTGGTCACTAAAGACGGGTATACAATGCTGGGGGCCTGTCCTGGAATGTCGACCCAGGTAATATGGGTAATGGGTAGGAGAGGGCAGGTACTAGGACTCTGACATAGATGACACACTACCCTGCATCTTGTGTGACTCTGGTGTGTATTCCTGTTTGTATGTCAGTGGTGTTGACACTGACCCTAGTCAAGCAGCATGTCTCCTTGCCCTACATGGATGTGTGCTCTGAAGTGACGTGCAGCCCAATATACATGTCCAGGTCGACTAGATCCATTATCTATGCAGCATGCCACCCCCCCCCCCCCCACCTCCATAAAGTGTATTTATATCTTCAGTATAATACAGTAAAACTTGGTTATCACGAACCCCTTGTTACAAGCTTAAAAAGTTCGTTGTAACCAAATTTCGTTGTAACCAAGTTCAACATTAGGGTGAGGGGTGACTTTGCTGGTGATGCACATGTGATGAAATTCCTTTGTAATGAATCCAACTACTGAACTAAGGGTGGCAATAGGGATAGGGAGGAGGGTTTAAGAGGTGAGAGGGGCTGTGATAGGACATCCCACCCATCTCTATTGAATTATGGGCAGCAGTAGGGGAGGGGGAGGATCTTAGAGGTGAGAGAGGCTGTGATAGGACATCCCACCCGTCTCTATTGAAGTATGAGGGGCAGTAGGGGAGGGGGGGATCTTAGAGGTGAGAGAGGCTGTGATAGGACATCTCTACCCATCTCTATACTGAAGTATGGGCGACAGTATAGTGGTGGGGGGGGCCTTAGAGGCATGGGGGGTTGTGATAGGACATCCCCACCCGTCTATTGAAGTGTGGGCGGCAGTAGGGGGGGGGGGGTCTTAGAGGTGAGAAAGGCTGTCATAGGGGTGTAATAGGACATCTCTGGGTGTGATAGAGTTTCTCCACTGGCCAAGCTCTAACTTTTATTTCACATTATTCCAACCTTAAGGGTCAAAATTACTTTGTTATAAACAGGTTCATGTCAATAGCACTTCGTTCTAACCAAGTTTATTTACTAAAGAAATGTATAGAACAGATTTGTGATAGGGTATTTTTGTTTGTTATAACCAAATTTCGTTATAAGGAAGTTTGTTATAACCAAGTTTCACTGTATATGCCTGCGATGTCTTATACCATAGCAACACCTAACCCCTGCCCCGTGAACATATACGCACTTTTCGCTTCCACAAAATATTTTAGTAAAGGCAATGCATCATTTCTCGACATGGTGTTCATATTAAGCATGGATCTGTATCCTACTTAACTTTTAGGATTTCCTACCTGCGATTCGCTTTTACAACTGGGTTGTGTATTTGTTATTGCCTATCAAAGAGTGTGTTTGAAATAGCGGTTACAGTGTATTGTGTAATCTGTACATTAACCTAAGTACATTGTAGATAACATCATTTTAGTGTCAGATTAAGAGGGTACCAATCTACATGAGAACTCGCTTTCATAGGCTGGCAACCCTTTTGCAGAGAATATTAGATTCTGAAAACAGAGAAAGCCATAGCAAGAACGTTGTAGATTTTTTAGATTGTATTGTTCAAGTATATTAGCAGACGGTGAAGTAGTTAAACGAACGATTCAAAGGGCATTGTCTTGTGTGGTTTTGTTAAGAAAGGATTCCATGTCTGTGGTACAAATACCAAAGCCGACACACAGGCACATAATGCCATAGTAATACGCTTACACAAGTGTTAAATGACAACCTTCTCAGTCGTCTCAGAAATCAGGTAAACGTGTTAGGACAGCTCTAACATCACCATATTCATTAGGATTGCTGTCTCCGTCGAGACCAGGGATTAGAATGACATCTCTCCTACTAAGAAATATATCCTATATGTGGCATGATGTGCAAAAAAGGCCTTATTGCAGGGCCATTTTCCTCAGTACGAAAAGTACACATGCTATATAGCATACATACAACTGGTGCATCACTATAGGCTATACTAGTATAGGCAGTCTCATGTGGACATAGAGCAGTAGGAGTTAATTAATGGTTGCTTGTAATCCTATACCTGAGTGTAGTGTCTCTAGTGTATACGCCATCATTAGGCACCTGGTTAGGACTCCCTATTGTACTACCTACCTGGTTGATGGAACTGGTATCATTATACCTGCAGCATTCTTATAACAGCATCATTATTTCCATCCTACATATTGGCATCATTAATATTCTTTGGGCCACCACCATCTGGTATCAAATAAGTCAGGATTAATGAGTATTGACTGAATAGAATTATAGAGACCAGGCAAAAAGTAATTGCAACTTAAAAAAAAGAATGCTATAATAGGTGGCCCCTGGTGTGGTTCTTAAATAGAGAGGATGAGTTGTATTGGTAATAATAACAAGATATGAGTACTATAACAAAATATGAGTACAGGTACTGTACGTGAGTGAGCATCAAAATATTACCTTTGTACTCTCTCACTTATTGAACACGTCAATGTATTTCCTTTATCTGAGTCTCAATTGAACACACATATTTCTCTCTCTTCTTTTTTTTGCAAATCAATAACAAATAGTTCCCCTTGTTATACTTTATGACAGGCTTCCCTAGCCCACTTAAAAGGGTCTATTTCTCCTCTTTCCTATCCCCTCGGGTGTGTGTGGTGCACATATGCACGGGCACCGACACACTCCTCTATGAAACTGTAATGTAGTTCTCGCCATGGATATGACCTTAGCTGTCGAAATGGCGATAAACATCTATTACTCACTCACTATAGTTTATGAACGAGTCTAGTGCGAAGCTTATAGGCATGAATTCTGCCAATTCGAAGAACAGTAACAATGGGAGTGTTTTCCGCGTGTTGGTTGATGTGATGCTAGGAATTCAAATATCAGCAGCAAAAACTGTCTGCAAGATGGATTGCCTTTTTAGAATAGCAGTGAGTGTGGTCTGATTTTAAGCGGATTAAACTCAAACAGGTGGGTTTTCCTTTATAATTGAAGCAGGACTGATCCCTCCACGATTCCTGTTTGTAAGCCATTAATAACAATATAACACAGCCCTTGTAACATGTCACAGGGCTTTAGTATGTTAACCAATGCAATGGCCTAAATCCTGGACTATATAGAGTATGGCTGAAAGAGCGATATATTGCTCAATGATATCAACCTGACCACTTAAGAAGTGCCCTCTTAAGAAATGTCAAAATAATCTGTATAGGAGATGATCTGTTGTGGCTACAGATTGGAGTCAGTAGAAAGGTCTGTTGCCTGCATGACCCCCTGTCTCAACCGTGTGAGCAGCTCGTGCCTGCCGAGAAGCAGCTCATGGGCAGCTGCTGAGCTACTCAGAACGACCTGTCATCTTGCAACACCGGCAGGGGGTCGATTGGAGCAAAAGCGCGAGCAAATTAAAATGGATGAGCCGCCCCGGACGGAGGGCGAGGCGCTCAGAGTAGCTCGGGAGGGGTCGGCCTTTTGCTCCACCTTAGAAGGGCGTGGAGCAGGGCAGAGCGGCGAGTGTAACCCAACTACAGAGGGCCTCAGTACTCGTGATCCGCCACCCATGATTAATGGGGACAAGGACGATCAGTATGATGCATCAGTTCATCACGCACCGATGATGGATATGTGTGTGCTCTCTCTGAGACAATCTTAAAAGACACCACCCCCGCGAGGAAGCCACCCAGCTAAAAAGATGCCGACGCAAACAGGCAATGAGTGATGGACCTTTGGCGCTGGGTACTCTGGCACCTGGGCCATGGAGGAAGCAGGCACTATGGGCAGGGGAGACATATTACCTCATGGCAGTCTAATATGATTAGTACCATCATTTAGGCAGTTTATAAAGGCACCTTACGTGACAAACAGTCACAAAACGCACCAAGAATAGATGTGGGCTAAATGGAACCCTCTATCGAAAACGGGAAGGGAAGCAAGCCAGGCTTTGGCTTCATCAGTACCCAAGGACATCAACAGGTTGATGGCATTAAATTAAAAGCCTCCCTAAATGCTTCTGTACAGAAGGCAACTAAAGGAAGCAGTGTATCAAGAATTACCTGTTCGTTCTCTGTAGTGGGGTCTTTACAGATGATTTGGCAGCCATCACAAAAATGCTTTGATATTACCAAAAATATGTAGTCACACGAATGTCAAAAATAGTAGTTGAAAATAGATGATCTGTATACTTTTGATTGTATAGAGAGATGTATATCTCTAACGGCGGTGCTTGTGATGATTTCGGTCTTAAGGCCGACAATCGCAGATATGCATGTCTTGAATGCTATTGATGATAGATTAAGTGGGTCAGGGCGTTCCCTAAACAGTATCACACTTTATATAGCGATCTGGTAGAATGGATCATCAACCAATGAAATAATTCCATATTCACTGCGGAATCCCCAGGAGGCAAATGAGACCCATATTATCAGCGGTAACTCAAAATGTATTCCTGTCATAATAATGTATTTCTAAATGAAATTATTTCATTTTTTGGACACTGATGTAAATTGTTCCAACTCTAGCGAATGTATGTATGCATGCATGCAAAGCTAATTTGAAACTCTACAATTTCGCCACAAACTTATCTCTAAATCAGTATCATTGTGATTCCATGGTATTTGATGTGGATCCATTATCTATGATGTACCAATGCACACCTATTATTATTTAGAATCCCCATACAAAGAGATACAGACGACGCTGATAATGATCGTACATAAATGATGTGTCCTTATCTACCTGTGTGCAACAACCACCCATCCTTTAGAACTGGCTAGCCAATCTATATATGTTATCTGGGTTGAAGTATGCACCATGTATATAGGTAGGGGTTTTAAGTGGTAGTAAGTGGGTCACACTTCCTTGGTGGATGCATATGTACATTGTACTATCTTCTGGGGATATATCAGAAAAGTATTGCTAATCAATTGCTAATTCATGTAAGTGCTAAAAGCTCATACGCTTTCATCATGAAATTTCAAAATGGACATACTGTATTAGACTATATGCCTGTACTCCATCCATTTAGATTTTCTAGAAAGGTTATAAGGGAACACGGCGTGCACGTGCACCTCTGTATCAAACTGGGTGTTTATCAGGGGTTTATTTCAATATAATTGACGATCTTAGAATTCACTTACCGCTTGGCTATGTTACTGGAGTGACATGCTGTCGTTAGATATTTTCCCCTATTCAAAGATTGGCACTTATAGCATCTTCACATAGGATTTGTAAGATTAGTCGTAGTCTGCAGACATTTATGCAGGTTTCTATGAGCAGCACACGGTGGATTTCCTGACGATTTGATACCTATGTTGTCGTCATGAATATTGAAATAAACAGATTAAAGAAGGAGGAATATAAGCCCTATCATCAGCTATGTGAGGCTATTACATCGCGCTCTCTCTCTCTCTCTCTCTCTCTCTCTCTCTCTCTCTCTCTCTCTCTCTCTCTCTCTTAGATCCGTAGAAATACATGTAAAGGGTGTAAATATGATACTTATGAATGTACATGTACATAGTTGTCGACCCCCAGCTAAAATGTACCTCCAAAATAGGACCCATAACCGTGCAACAAGGTGATATAGAAGGGTCATTGATACGGGGTAGGTAAATGCAGCATATCGGTGTCAGTAAAAAGGTGCACTTGTGTCCATACACATGTGTGTTTACCGATGGAACAGTCCATGGCTCCAGCTCTGAGCACTCTTCGATAGGGATGTAATTGGACGACTGCAGCGCCATTGGGCGGATATTGGGTCCAGTGAATTGACGTAAAAGATCTTAATTAAACTGCCCTATCCTACTCGTATTCACAGAATGATTTGATCATTCCTTCCTCTTCTACCTACTAACCAAATCTGCAATATCTAGTCGTAGTTTCACGACCTCCATACGACGTGAGGAGGCCGAGACAGGGTCTTTCTATCTAGCAATATCCAACGTTATCCTGGGGTGTGGGTCGTGGATTGGGGGGGGGGGGTTACAATATGGCGCTGTCCGCTAGGTGATCACTTGTATCCCTATATAATGCACCTCCCAGACCACAGCCTGCACATTTAACGTGCTATAACCCTGGTCTATAGCCGTGACCGTTTAGACCCATCGTATTATGGAGCGCGTGACAAGAGAGTGGCCGAGAGTCGCGGCCTCCAGGGCAGAGAGGACGCACTCTGATCCCCATTTATGACACCCCCTGGCGATGAGAGCTATAAATAAACAAGTCATGGAAGTGGGCAGTTTGCTTTTGCTTCAGCCATGACGAGTCCTGGAGCTGCAGTCGCATGTATTTTACCCACACCCCTCTCTCTATAGTAGTGGCAATATGCTTGCAACTGGGCAAGGGGGTGCAGAGGGGGTGGTTCGCCCTGGGCTGGGATGATAACCCAGTGATGGACCTGGCGTGCCCTGCTTGTATGGGTCCATCAGCCTCCATAGTCTCCGGTTATCATTTATTGATATGGTGATGTCATGGCCAGATAATAGCCGCCTACACAGCCGGGCCCGTATTACTGATGTCAAATAGCCCCACCTATAGGCTCCCCTCGAGCCGCGCCATACAGCCATTCCACCCTCGGCCTTCTGTAATTTTAATAAGACCCGATACGCAGGCATTCATTCCAACTTCGTGGAATGGCCATTCACAGAGTGGTATCGGGGGATTTCCATAGGTCCACATGGTCTGCTTTTATGATCATGGTCTTTGTAAAAATAGCACCGCAGCCCAAATCTGAAAAGGCTTTTGAAATCGAGTCACTTTGTCCAGCATATATGCGATAATACATAGGTAAAATGGGAGCTATTTCATGCGTGTGCATTTTAAACTGTCTTAGTATTAATGTTTTGTTGTTGTTGCTGTAACATCCATTGTGCAAACAACTAATACTCCTCATAGCCCATCCATGAAATAGCTGGATGTGGCCTGTCATGGTTTAGTATAATATCATGGAGTAGTAAAGATTTCTCTTACTATGGCAGCCTCCATTATGGATGGCTCCATAAGTCATACATAGATAGATATATGATCAATGCCTATACAATATAGAATGGATGTAATTGCTTGATTAGATTTGATAAGGAAACTGAGGCACTATCCACCGATTACAATATACCTTAGTTTGGTAACACATAAATCCATGTACTTCACATACATGACTGTGTCTTTTGGTTACAATACCAATTACATATATATCCACATACTGTACATACATGTGTCTTTTGGTTACAATACCAATCGTATATATCCACATACTGTACATACATGTGTCTTTTTGTTACAATACCAATCACATATATCCATATAATGTACATACATGTGTCTTTTGGTTACAATACCAATCACATATATCCACATACTGTACATACATGTGTCTTTTGGTTACAATACCAATCACATATATCCACATACTGTACATACATGTGTCCTTTGGTTACAATACCAATCACATATATCCATATACTGTACATACATGTGTCCTTTGGTTACAATACCAATCACATATATCCATATACTGTACATACATGTGTCTTTTTGTTACAATACCAATCACATATATCCATATAATGTACATACATGTGTCTTTTGGTTACAATACCAATCACATATATCCACATACTGTACATACATGTATCCTTTGGTTACAATACCAATCACATATATCCACATACTGTACATACATGTGTCCTTTGGTTACAATACCAATCACATATATCTATGTACTGTATATACATGTGTCTTTTGGTTACAATACCAATCACATATATCCACGTACTGTACATACATGTGTCTTTTGGTTACAATACCAATCACATATATCCATATATTGTACATACATGTGTCTTTTCGTTACAATACCAATCACTCATATCCACATACTGTACATACATGTGTCTTTTGGTTACAATACCAATCACATATATCCATATACTGTACATACATGTGCCTTTTGGTTACAATACCAATCACATATATCCACATACTGTACATACATGTATCCTTTGGTTACAATACCAATCACATATATCCATATACTGTACATACATGTGTCTTTTGGTTACAATACCAATCACATATATCCATATACTGTACATACATGTGTCTTTTGGTTACAATACCAATCACATATATCCATATACTGTACATACATGTATCCTTTGGTTACAATACCAATCACATATATCCATATACTGTACATACATGTGTCTTTTGGTTACAATACCAATCACATATATCCATATACTGTACATACATGTGTCTTTTGGTTACAATACCAATCACATATATCCATGCACTGTACATACATGTGTCTTTTGGTTACAATACCAATCACGTATATCCAGATACTGTACATACATGTGTCTTTTAGTTACGATACCAATCACATATATCCACATACTGTGCATACATGTGTCTTTTGGTTACAATACAAATCACATATATCCACATACTGTACATACATGTGTCTTTTGGTTACAATACCAATCACATATATCCACATACTGTACATACATGTGTCTTTTGGTTACAATACCAATCGTATATATCCATGTACTGTACATACATGTGTCTTGTGGTTACAATACCAATCACATATATCCATATACTGTACATACATGTGTCTTTTGGTTACAATACCAATTGTATATATCCATGTACTGTACATACATGTGTCTTTTGGTTACAATACCAATCACTCATATCCACGTACTGTACATACATGTGTCTTTTGGTTACAATACCAATCACATATATCCATGTACTGTACATACATGTGTCTTTTGGTTACAATACCAATCACATATATCCACGTACTGTACATACATGTGTCTTTTGGTTACAATACCAATCACATATATCCATGTACTGTATAAACATGTGTCTTTTGGTTACATTAACAATCATGTATATCCACATACTGTACATACATGTGTCTTTTGGTTACAATACCAATTACATCCGGGAATCACATGCATATATCCATGTATTGCAGATACATGACATTGTGTCTATTGGCTACAACACCAAACATGTACATGACATTGTGTCTATTGGCTACAATACCAAACATGTACATGGCATTGTGTCTACATGTATTGGTTACAATAGCAAACACTTTTTAAATTCATGTATTGTACATAGTGATACATGTGTCATGACAATTCATATGCACAATTCTGTAGGGTGTTTTTATCACTTGGAGGTATGTGTGAGGTTTGGTCATCTTTACTACATATATTTGGAGCTGCTCTTGCACATTTTGTATCTCAGTTATTGCGAGCCTCTCTGGTCTGCTCCGCTATCATTCTATAGTAGCTCTATCGTCATAATCTTTAGAATCATCTAGCATTATGTATGGAAGCGAGTGTCCAAAATTCATTTTCAATACAAATGGCTTCCTTTTACTTTAAACACAGCTGCTTCTTAGAAACAGGCCTTTTTCCAGAGAAAAAAAGAGAATGAAGACAAATAGCTTGCTACATTGTACAAAGCGTTCCATGATCAGTCTCATCAGGGATTCATTGCATTTCAACCGTCCATTTTCCATGCCATATTTTGAGATTGTGGCGTTGAAATCGATATTATTTAGAGAGGTGATAACGACATCCGCATCTCTCCGTGATTGCTCTATCAAAACACGCCAAAAATAACGCGTGCTTTAGTACGTCTGAATAAATGTAATTCACGATTGGGTTTGCCACTCACAACATTATCAGTCGTTTTGGCGGACAGTGTCTCACGAGTTTGAGCGACACCTGCATGGTACCCAGGCATATCACTTTTCCCATTCCAGTAATGCGATGCCATGGTGGCACAGTGCTCGCTAGCTGGTGTGCAGCCAAAGCAAAGAGTGGACAATTCCCTCTATGAGGCTGTGCTTGGCTGTGGCGGCCAGGAAACCCCAGCAATGTCGGGCTCCCGATAATTGTACCCTGGCAGCAATGTCTTAGTGGTAAGGTTACCCCGTGCACTGCTCGGTCCACGTTACAGGGTGGTGGGAAACAAGAGGACACGGAGGCCGCCAAACTGTCCTCAGACATGGTACAAAGCAGGCAATAGGTATAGCCATAAATGTACCTACCTGATCGCAGAATGGTCACAGGATAGGGGTCATGCATGTATCAACCAGCAATGTTCTATGTCATCTAGACTACAGGGGTCACGAACACAAGTTCACTGAGTGGTCAAAGAGCCCTGCATAGCGTAGCTCTTGAGGAGGCAGGGGGGGGGGGCAGGTCAAGAATAATGAGTGTATGGTGGTTTAAGTGGAAAACGATTGGTTCTAAAAATATGTGAACTCTGTTTGGATCTTTGATGCCAATGCACACGGCTATGATAGGCTATATTCAGCGAAATAGAGTTACAAATCTATTAGGGCCAAAAAATTAAATAACATGTGTTTCCAGTAACATGACTTTGAGACCTAGGGTCGGTAGGTCGGATTTATTTATTTATTTATTTACTTTTTATTTTAATTGGCAATGTATAGGCAGATCCACCTGATTATTTGATGTCACCATAAGATCATGGAGAAGATATGACAAATTTAAAAAATATGCAAAAGATATGCCTAATGAAGCTGTTAACTTTACATTCAAAGATTATATGCATGGGAAAGTGATGAAAAATTCTTAAAAATCGAAAAAATTCTCTAAAATCCTTTAAAACTCTCTAAAAAAATCAAAATAAAAAAAAATATAGGGTTGGCCCTGTTTTCCTAGGGTCGATGGGGTAACTTGAAACTTGAACAGGGTACCATTTACCACGTCAGAGCAATCATTGCCTCCACGTGGTCAGTCGTGCACTTATCAACCCCTCTGGGTATCTTATTTATGATTACATAACTCCTGATAGAAATATATACAAGATTCCTATATTTTCTAATTATCTCCTTAACACCAAGAGAACCATACCAGAATACAAAATGAATATCGGTACATAAATAGCATGTGTTGACATTAAATTATTCGGTGAGTCATAGTCATCCTACCCAATGGGCACACTCGTAAGATAAATGATTGCACTTGATTTGTTTGCCCACAGAGACCTATGATTAGAAAAAAATAAATAAATGTCAAAGTATGCTAGATAGAGGTCAGAATACTACAACCCCCCCCCCACACACACACACACACAGAGCATTAATCTACTGGGGAGGCTTTTTCTATAAAAAGAAAAACCAGGGATGGGTTCTAAAACAAGCAAGTTTCCCAATATAACATCATGCTCCACAGCGTACAAATATAAACAAATGTACTCTTCACATTGGAATTTCAAGATAGCCAAGTTACACCCTGACATACAAAAACAAATAGATCTACTGTACACATTGGAATTTCCCAGCGTCAATGATAAAACATACATACAGCCCAGCGTAGGTCCCACCTTACTAATCTCAATATACATGAGGACGTCTAAAAAAAGTCACCAAAGGCCATGTTGTGTTGTGGTCCCTTTAACCCCTCAAGGACCGCACAGTACTTAAATGCAGTATGATACATGAATACAGACTGGTCACTGATGTCCCAGGGCGATGAATAAGAATCAAGTACCAGACAAGCATCACTCATTATGAGCAGGGTGGCCAGTAGCGCATGTGTGTGTGGCAGCCGTGCACACGGTGGCCATAGGGGCAGGCACATTGTAATGATAGACCACCTATGGATGCTGGAATGCTGGGTCACAGCTGGTCTCTTGGCGCTGTACGGCACATCCACTCCTTTGTGTGCCTTTGGGCCGGAGCGGAATGCGCCCGTATTTATCCCTACCTTCAGTCCGCCCTGTGGATCATGAGGGCTCGGCTGTAGGGTCGAGAACCTTGCCTTGTTGGATGTCATTTTTTTATGCTCTCACTTGTTACTGTGTTTGTTTTTTTCCTGTTGTCATTTTTTTCTCATTTCTGTACCATGGTGGTTTACCTGTAAAGGTATATACACCTATGACACATTGGCCCACATTCCCTTTTTGTGTCCTGCTATTTCCTTTTATCTAGCTGTTATACTTTTGTATAGGCTCAATGTGTACATCACTGTTGTCAGTTCTGATAATCATATTGCTGATGCTTTTGATATACCAGAAAGGATATGCTTAAGCTTATCATTTAGGGGTAGAAAATTCAAACTGAGGTGTAAGAGACCATAATGTCTTCATTGGGCTTACGCCCGCTGCAAATTAACTTACTAAAACCCATAGTTAGGCACTTACCTATTTTACAAAACTTTATTCTTTGAATTTTATCTGTTCAGCAATGGAAAGAGCTAATAAAAAGAAGTGGATTTGTCTTTTAAATGAAGTCTTTATGTCAATTTAAAGGGGCATTATGACTGGTTAAAGATACCAAATCGAACCTATAATTCTGCCATAGTTAAGAGTTTAAATAGGGTCCAAATTTATGATCAAGCAAGTTGAATGCAGGAGAATGTAGTTCACTTCTATCACTATTTTTAATGATTTTCTGTTTTGAGAGGCTAGATTATGCCTAATATTATGGATATTGATGGGTATTATCCCTGTATAATAATTGAAAATGGTTTATTTAGACTCAAGTTTTCCCCCCATTTTAGCAGTCAACGAGAATCACGGCAGAATTGTGGGGTCCTTTCCGAGAGTTTGAATAGTCATAATTTCCCTTTAAATTGACATAAAGACTTCATTCAAAAAGCAAATCCCCTTCTTTTTATCATAACTACCCATTGCAAAACATATATAATACATAGGATATAGCATTGGAAAACAGGGAACTGCCTGACATTGGGAAGCTGGATTGAATCTCTGAGTGAACAACACTTCACAATTTTGGGGCTGTCTGTCAAACATCCGGAGGCCCCTTAGAAAAAATAAATCTAAACATTTTCTAGACCATTTTTAACCAGAACACGCGTGCAAACCATTCTTTTTCATGTGCTATGTCATCTTCATATCATAAAATGGTTTTAAAATTTTGGTTCAACTTAAGTGCACAGAATGATTTTCTTCTCTGTACCTGATCTTAAATTAAAAATATGCATCCAATAGATCTCTTCAAGCCCTTTTAAATGGTACCTTGGTTGTACTGATACTCCAATGAATAGCTTTAAAATCAATTAGGAAAGACAAGTGAGGTTACAGCTGTGGCTGATCACAACTTTCACACCTGCACTAGCAGACCCGCACACAGCAGTTAGGTCAGTGCCTACCATCGTCCACTTGGCCTCTGTCGCACGATTGAGCTATACATTTCCTATATAAATTTCTGCCACAGAGGCCTAGTGGACCATGGATGTCAGGCACATTACCACGTACTAGGTATATTTTGGTATGAGAACAGAGCCTAGTATCCTCCTTTCCATGTGGGTTTTCTAATTTTGCAATGCCTGTGCCTCATATACTGTATTAGTATCAGTATATTAGGTTAGATTACATACCAAGCATATATATTGAGATATCTTTAGATAACAAAAGAATGTAAAAAGAAGAGAAAATCGTCCTTATATATAGCCTAAAATCCAGGAATTATGAAAATGTAAGGAACCACAGGGTAACTCGCCCCTGACTCGACCACTAGACATGTTGGTACTTTAAGTCGACCATCCAGCATTATTTTGAGTTTCTTTCACAATAGATTAGGATTGTTGGTGTCAAGTACAGGATATATGTATTGTTGTCAATGGTGCAAAGTCAACTGGTAGTTTATATGCTATTAGAAAGAGGTTAACCCATGGTGGTCGACTTAAGGTACCAACATGCCTAGTGGTCGAGTCAGGGGCGAGTTACCCTACAACTTTCTTCGCTCACAGAGCTATAAATCGCATGCCTCAGTTTGGGTTTTTATTGCATTGCCAAAGACGACTTAGGTCTATCGGTGTATGGTATTCATTCGACCTCTGTTGTTTGCTGAGTGAGGACTTTCCTGCTTCTATATGGAAATACACATACATATAAGGTGTCAATGGAAGAAGATACAGTGAATCATTTCTTCAAACACCACGACAACGTGGTAATTTCCACCATAGGTGTGTTCATTAAGCTTTACATGTTGATTTAAGTCTACTGGTTCAATGTCACGAAGAAAATTATTTAGCATGTGACTTCCATGCTGCCAAAAGCCTGCATAATCTACCCAGTTATAGAAATGACGTTTATATTTTACATAGATCTATGATATGATACATTGGACTTGCTTTGACCATCGAAATGCATACAGTAAACCCTCACTTCCTTGATCCTTTAATTCCTCAGATCCCCCATTTATCTCAGACAGAAACTATTTCTATGTTTGGAGATTACTCCTCAGATAATTTGCTTCCTCAGAAATTATTTCTTGCATTTTCTATATCTGAGGAAGCAAGGGCAACTGTATATGTATGTGATAATTAGTATGGTGCCACTACAACCAATCAATGCCCAACCTATGTTTGGCAGCTGGGTTCTAATGAAGTAGCAGCACCAGCATTCTGGGAGTTTCAATAACGTGGCCGTGGTCGGCGGGTGCTGGATCAACATTGACGTGTTCAGGTATATACGCCGTATAATACGAGTGGTCATCCTATAGGCCACCATTTTGTCCCTCGTGTCTACTTAAGGAGATCAGAGACCATCACCCCTTCCCTGATACTCATAGGTTAGAGGTATTAAAAAGAGAGATTATTTGCAGTTTCATGTGTAGTGATAATAATGAGTGTGCTGCAAGAATCCCCCCTCCTTTCTACTATTCCTTGTCTTTTATACTTGTATGGTCCACCCAATACACCCCTATAACCTCAGGCGACCCTATGTCGATGTGAAGGTTGGGGTAATCCTTCCTGTTTATAGATGACAAATCAATCATACACGTCTCCAGCCTCTTCAGTCCCACCATGCTGAAACACACCGCTCATCCTGCAGCTACATAGAGCAGGCTATTAATGGTTATTGGATGCAGTATATTTTCTCAACTGACTGAAATTGTATAGCAGAGCGTTCAATTAATGTCTATATCTTTCTTTGCGCTTACATATATTTCTTTTGGAATAGTAAACCATGTTATGGTGTAAGAGAGTTTGGTATACAGCTAGCAATTCCTATGGCAACTGAGAAATACCTCCATATCGCTTTGCTTCCGCTCATGTTGTTTATTGGGTTTGGTCGTAGAGTTCATATATTTAAATCGTCTTTTATTAGGCACTCACATAAATGTGCGCTGCTCTCTCGCGAAGGTCCCAGTTTTGTTATGCCTTCTCTCATGGCCTCCAGGGATACCCCCTCCCCCACTCTGTCTCTGAGGGCTCCCATGTCCTTAATATTTGGGCTAGAGGGGTGGTTGGGGTCTTATTTTCACCACAAGAGAATGATGGTCAATCTGAGTATAATTATACTTGAGGAGAGATATATAAACTCTACACTTGTTGATATGTACAGACATGTTACAGGGCATAATGAAATAATGCGATTTGGAGAAATTTGGAACTTGTGGGTACTGGATATTATGTTGTAAACTGACCCTCCAAAGGGCTTAAATGTAGGTCAATTAGGAGCATTGCCCAAAGAGACATGAAATACTCATGTATTTTTCTGCCCTATGCATATGGGTGGGGCCTCTGGTAGGGTAAACTATGACTCCACTGCCTGCCTGTGCAGTAGGATGTGATCACAGTGGTGAATAGCTCACTATCCAGCTCAACTGTTTATTTCTCTAGATCCATGCAAGATAGGAAGATGATTCAAAGAGATCTTAAAAGTTATCAAATAAATCTACATGGCCAAGTTAATTCTATAAATTTTGAAACACTGCGCATTTTATGTAAGTGCTTACTTTTATAAAGGTTT
Organism: Acholoe squamosa; assembly: GCA_949317995.1. Classification (NCBI taxonomy): domain Eukaryota; kingdom Metazoa; phylum Annelida; class Polychaeta; order Phyllodocida; family Polynoidae; genus Acholoe; species Acholoe squamosa. The sequence goes on along the minus strand of OX439035.1, from coordinate 83,353,241 downwards.
TCATCATACTTTCACCAAAAGTGCACACAGATTGTTTGTCTGTTGGTTTATTAGACGACAAACAAAGACGCCGGTGTGTGCTGACACCTGCAGACTGCAATAACTCACCTCTTGTTTGAAGCAGACGACAATTAGCACCTACACTGCCCCGACTAGGCCTGTCCATACTATGTGGGGCTGCTGATTGTTTGTGCTGCGTCATCCCCCCCAGGTAAACAGCACTAATCGATGCCCCAGCCGGTCAGCCTGCCCGCCCTTCTAAGTCACTTGATCAATGAACCTGAGGGAGAGAGCATGGGAGGAGACAGCACTGATTTCAGGGATGACGTCCAGACTACCAAAAGTGAATAAACTTTTGTTGGTGAGTTTGGTCAATGCAGAGATCATCTTTGCAACGGGGCCGGCTCTGTGGAACTTAGTCCTACAGACTAAACATTGTGATTGATGGGCTTAATCTAGACTACCCGGGTATTTCCAATGGCATAAACCCCGCTGATATAGAGCCGTGTGTGGCATACCTCAGCTTTCTACCGTTGAGTTACCACTGTTAACAGATTGCCACCAGCTTCCCCACGGTAAATGGGAGGAATTATTTCAGTGTTTCATAATCCACCCCTCAAGCTATCTACAGTTGTACAGGGAATACTGTAAAGTCTTGGGGGTCCCAAAAAAAACGTGACCATGCACCTAGTAGTCTGGGTTAATTTTAGCATTTATCTTAAACCCCCAAGTAAACATCCACAGCGCCTAGACTAAACCCTCCGTGATCGCTGGTCGATATGTGCATTGTTACAACGTGCTAATATTTCTAATAGAGGGACTTGTAAACCGACCCACTGGGCAAATGTCTATTCATGCATAACAAATGCTAACAATCGACTCTAATGGCAAGCCCCTTTGTAAACACTAGAAAGGGAACTCAGCCATTCCCATGACGTCACTAGGCAAAACAGACGACATTTTCTATATAGGGCCTTTATATCTAGGTTACTCGCTATACAATATATAGCTAGTGGAATAATGACAAAGCTGAGCTGTGAAAATTGTCCAAGCCCCCCCCCCTCCTTTCCCCTCACCTGTGTACACGCTATACAATGTTGACGGATGGCCCAGTTTGTCCGCCCTCTTTTAACTTCACTTATCAGATACATTAAAACAGTTATCAATATAATTATGTAGACTCACTGATACCCCCGTTTCTGACATTTTGACTTAACTAGGGAGTTCAGTGGCGAGTTCATTGATTGTTCTGCATCTCCAGCTGACCCGTATGTTGTCTGCGCTGTGGTCTGCATAGCCAGGTCCGGGTCTCAGACCTGAAGGCTAGTAGTACATGGAATGTGGGATCTGCCCCAGATGAACAAGTCACCGTGAATAGGACTGCTACTGTTTAGAGTAGCCCATGGAGGAACTCCCTCTCTGCCTTAGGGAATGTTTCAGCAGTAGATGAACGTTTTACGGTGCGTTGTTTCACATTAATCTATAAGGCAATACCCCAACAAACATGGACCTATGTAGGGATTTAGCTGATCCTATTTGGATTAGGGTAGCAGCTTTCTATGAGGACTGGTATTCACAGGAGAGGAGTTTGTGTAGGTCATGCCTAGGTCCATCCAACACCTACCAGCAGACAACCCCCCCCCCCTTTCCGCCCCCACACCCTCTTTACCTGCTGGCACTGCTGGTGCATCGGCCATTGATAGATGGCGCGTGTGTCGCTTCAGCCCGGCCTTGACCTCTGGGCGCCCTTGACCCCCCAAGAGGCATATGGGTGGCACAAGAACATGAAAATGAGGAGGGGATTCTTTGATGAGAGCTGCTGCTCAGATTTAGGCCTGGTGATTAGTAGGGTGTATTGGCTGCCGACCAGTTCCAGTATAGATCAGCCTAGTGTGTGATGGTTGAACCTCTCGCCACCTTCCCCTTATTATCGCTCAGAGTTATGTGTCAGTGTCCAAGATCGATATTAGCCATGGGTTTTTAATTGCAGCTTCTTTCATGTATAGATGGATTTCTCATTTCTACATGGACCAGTAGCCTAGATGGACGGATCCCTGAAAGAAAGTTCTAAAGTTATTGAGCATGTTTTCTAATGGTATAGGCCCTATGTTTGATTTTGTAGTCTCGAATATTCTCAGGAGCAGAACCCTGGTTGCTAGGGACCTCGCAAAGGGTGAAATTATATAGGCAGTGTACTAGAAAAAGTAACCTTTTTGCATTCGAAAATTGGGAATAAAAAATAGTGTATCAAGTATGTGATGCAAATTTTTAATACCTTTCAGATTTTGTGATGCATTTTGCTGTGGGATGTTTAGATATTTTGCGATAAGGGTTTTAACACCTTTTTCTAGTACCAGGTACATTTCCTATTTAGAAAAAAAACCTTCATGAGGATTCTTATCAGTAGGGAGATAAGGCTGATAAGGGACACGCTGGTTGCTATGACGTCACTGCTGCTCCCTAGAATCCTCTAGCAAAAGATAGATGAGTACATGTAGGGGAAGGTTGCCTAATTTGGACCGGCTCCTAAATTGGACCACCCTTCTTTCCCCTAGTGGCAGTAATAGGAACTAGGTTCCAATGCTGCCATTTTTTAGTCAAGATCACTAAAGTTCCTAATAACTTCCAAAAATGTAATTTTTCTGTAATTTTATACACATTTTTCGTGGAAAATGGTTTTTGGACCTCTTGATCTTATTTGCGTCACCACATACTTAAGCCCTCCTGGTTGCTAGGCAACATTTTTTTGTTCATAATCCTTTAAAATTTTTAGATGTCGTATTATACTTTTAGACTAAAATGAAATTTGATAAAAACCATTGTCAAGTTTTAGAAAACAAATTATCAATGAGAAAGATGAAAAGTTGCCTAAATTGGACCAGCTTGAGTTGCCTAAATTGGACCATAGTTGTAATATTGGATCCAATTTAGTTGCCTAAATTGGACCACCCGGTGGGGCCTATGCCTAGTTTTCTAAGTTGGATCAACATGTAACCTTTTTCTTACTCCAATACAGAGCAAATTCACAGGATATTGATAGAAACACTAAGAGGACATCTGATATCATATATCAAAAGTGCCTTAGTTTTATATAATTTTCAATATAATGAAAGTATAAGGAAATACAGAACAATAGTGCATATTGGTCCAAATTAGGATACCAACTGGTCCAATTTAGGCAACCAGCTGCCTAAATTGGACCATTAGGCTTTCATTTTTAATTGCACACCCTGACTAGAGAAATTCAAATTCCTAGATTTCTATGCTATGACCATAAAGCTCTAAGGTACCATCACGAAATGTATATATTTTACATTCAAATTCATAGAAATAATCACTGGACAGGAAAAAGTTCTTAGGGGGTCCAAATTAGGCAACTTTCCCCTACTGGTAAACTCTTTGATAGAAATGTACAGAAATGTGTTCCTACATATGTGTAAGATTCCTATCAACCTTCGTTCGGCTTAGATCAGATTAATATAACACTGCGGCCATATTGACATGATAGGCTAACATTGGTAGCCTATGGCCAGGGGATGTACGAACTTGGGGATGGAGTAAATGGAGCTGGCAGAGTAGCCTACGGGATGTAGCATTTAATGTCAATAGGAGAGGTTCCACGGGTCCGATAACCTCGGTCTGAGGTAGGGGAATTGATTTGACCATTATTATGGCTGTGCAAAATGACCTCATGAACAACCTGGGAAAACCTATGCACCACAAGCTACCCCTAATCCTCCAATCTTGCCTGGACAATTCCAAGTCGTGACTCCTGTGCGGTCAGTGCATGTTATTGGCTGACCGCTGATCACGACGGGTGGGCCATGTCAAGTCACAGTACTTAATGCCATCGTGGCTGATGGGGGTGTTGGTGGGGTCGGATAAGGGATCTAGTCCCAAACCACCACCTAGCTATCAACTGTTAAATCCACCACCAATCTATTGATTTTCCCCCCTTCCTTTCCCTTCTCGTTCGTTCGTTCGTTCCTTCTTTCCACTGTTTATTCACCTCCTTTTATTCATCTCTGCCTTTGTTCATTCCTTCCCAAATCTTATTTAGCTTTCACTAGCCATACCCCCCCCCCCCCCACTCTCCCCACCGCGAAACGTAGCTTTCTCCTCGCGCAGCATACCCTAGTATGCTGTGTGTGGCCTTAGTCGAGAGCTCTCAGACCTTCGTACGCCAGTCAACACAACCTTTGGTTTCCACGGCCCCAATCAATCAGTGTCTTATCGGGATTTCCAGGATGCCAATGTTGTCCAAGGTGGCCGTATCGTGGAGACACAATAAACACATTGATATCTTAGGGTAACTGATACCCAGCCACCAATGAGCCTGCCTCCCCACACAGCCCACCCCTCCTTTCTCCACTTACTAAGGCCGGGCTCTGTTATCGACTTTTATTCCAACTCACATGGATGCAAGGCATTACTAAAGCTCAGAAGCTTTCTCTGTTATTCAATTCGCGTTTGGCCTTGGCATGTAGTATAATGATGCTTTGTATTGATAAATTATCAACAACAAACGAATATATTACATACAGGCCTATGACATTATACCAGTGACGAGTATATAGGCCTACGCAGCGAATTATAGACATATTTTTGTTTGTTTTGGGCAACAATTGATATATAGTTGTCAATTAGACCAAAGAACGAAGGCCTTGATCTAAACTATTCTTGTCAGGTGGGAATATTTTCAATCGCAATGAGCATTTTGACATATGGATCACATTCTGAACTTGATTGTAAATCTACGATAAATGGATTCAATATCCTTGGTATGTCTAAAACGAATAGTTCATCACAGGGGCGTAGGAAAAGGGGAGGTGTCAGGGCTAGGAGGATGTCGGAGATGTCCCTTTTATGTAAGTAAGTAAGTAATTTTAGGGCTTCCCCTAGTTCACTTAAAAGGATCTATTGTTTCCTCTTTGCTATCCTCTTCGTCTGTCTGGTGGCTATATATATATATATATATATATATATATATATATATATATATATATATATATATATATATGTATATATATATATATGCATGGGCACCGATGCATTCATCTGATAGTGTAATTCAGGTTTGTCGCCATGAATATGACCTTAGCTGTCGAAGTGGCGTTAAACATCTATTACTCACTCTCTCCTGATATAAACAGTATTTCACTGCTACACCGTGTTCCTGACAAAAAGGTTGATAAATTCAACTAGGCCTAACCTTATAGGCCCTTAGTACATGTCATGCCATGCCAGGGCCCCTTTAGTACGCTTTTAAAGGGGCCCTGGCATGGCGAATGCATGCCCGCATTAAAAGGTCATGTGACCACCCACTGACCAATCAGGGCGCTCCGCTGGTTCCTGCGAGTTTACCAACGATCTATGGGTCGGTACCCATGTTGTACTTTGCCGTGGCCATAGATGTGCGCTTAGTACGATATAGAGGTCCTAATCCCCAGGGCTTAGGATACAGACGGCACCTGGTTCCCTTTCCCTATCATAGGCTGCATTACATTATCCACACAATCTTCATAAGACATGGAGGTGACTCTAGTCTGTGAAGGTCAATAGACTGTGGGAGGTAATGGTCACCAGGCGCGGGAGCCAGTTGTCGCGGTTGTCATGACGACGTGGTCATGTGATGGCGGCCTGACGTGACGTCAGGACGGTGACATTTAGTGGGGTGCTGGCATAAGGAAGGTCGCCCAATAGGAGGTAGGTGGCGTGATGGTCGCTCATCACTTAGCCTGGTCGACCCTGACCTCTGCAGTCCACCACCCGACGATCACAGACACCCTGGAGGAAAGACGCCATATTGAACCAGTACAGGCCATCTGGGTGCCTCCAATACCAACAGTGATTGACTTGTATCTAAGAAGACTTATCAAACCATAATTCTAGAGAGCCTCCCTACACATAACATTATAGGCATGAGCTTTGGGTCCATCTGCAGGTCTATATTAAAGAAGGCCAAGAAATATAATCTGTATAATCTACCAGTGATAGTAGCTCTCATTTACTTGAACACTAGTGGATGAAGCCATTCTAATGAGTTTTTTTCCCATCATCAAACAGGCGGACAGATAAATAATTCTAATGATTAAAGTCATTTTACAACCTACCAGTACCTATTTTAACAAAAGTATTCCCTGCTTTATAAAGAATTCGAAAGTTTTTTTTTTTGTTTTTTTAGATGAGAAGCAGACAGTCCCTGTTTTCAAATATAGCGCTTGTCATCTATGGCAAGGGTTTAGCTCGGTTTTCAGCTGTTTCCACAAGAAACTTTTCTTAAGCTTGGAACCTGAACCGTTGCTGTCAATTAAATCGGGCTGTCATGGGGGTCTGAGGCTGCGCCTGACAGGCACGTCACTTAGGAGGAAGACGACTGCAGATAGCCATTTCTGGAAAAAATAAGAGAAAATGAGAATTAAAAGACATGCCTGTCCCTTGAATTGAACCAATTTGTCTTTCGTTGTAGATGCAGTGACTTCGGGTTTCAACAACACGCCCATCCTAACCTGTGGGATTATCATCTGTTATGACGGAGCATTGTACTGATCCATGTAGGGCAAATCTGGTCAACGGCAGGTAAGTTATTGAATGTGTATTCCAAAAGTACATAGCTCTTATCATATTGCACCGTCCTAAAGCTACATGTATGTACAGCGATGCCTCCAGAACCCTCCCCCGAAAGCTACATAATCTGCTTCTCATCTGCACTAGGTGAATTGCCTGAAGTAGCTGTGGAGGTCAGGTATCGGCCGACCGTCAGAATTGAGAGAGTCCCTGCCTCCCGACTTGCCCCAGAACCGGTTGAGCTTTAGTACTCTGCCCATTAGTAGGCCATATATTGCCATAAATACATGTGCATTATCAATTATGGTAGGTTTTTACATCTTTGACATGCTAGTGCACATACCGGGTAATGGTATCTACGGTAATTTTGCATGGCCTCTGAAGGCCTCAGATAGGGTTTTACCACAAAGGGTCGGTGTACAACTATACATGTGTAATACCACTTTCGGCAAGTCCATGACAAATAGTTTGTTGAGGCATCTCGTTGCCTCAGTGCAATAAGGTTGTCACTGACATTTTGGCAAAGTTGTTCCCTTTGAACACCTTTTGACCTTTGGCAAAATTGTTCTGGTTTTTTGTTTTTTTTTCGAATAATTTTGACCCTTATCTACCTAGTATTAAATTATTGAAGCTATGTCTGTGATATATGTTCCTGTAGGCCTAATGCAATAAGGTTTTGCAAGTGTGTGTTATAGTAGTTGTAACACTTCTTTTGCCTCTCCTGCAAAACTTGAAAAATGCAGATTCAACCTTGTTGCACTGAGCCGACAATCTGGTTTAAAACTATCAACCCGCTGAAGCATTTCCTCGCAGTTAAAAGCATGGTTTTGTGCAGCCTTAAGTACTCTGTTAATGTGCCATAAAACACCTTTCTTGACTTATAACTGATTCGGACCTTAGACCTAACCCAGGCAAGTTGAAGAGCCGAATCAAGGCAAAGTATGAACAGGGCCTCTGGGAGACAAGCCCTGAGGATGTTGATAGTGATCTGGACGGTTATGATAACCCACGTTCCGTGCGGGAGGGAGCTGGCAGGAGCCCTGAATTGCTGGCTGAGATGGGTAGGCATTGGCTGTGAGTTGACCCTGGGGCAATGCCCACAAGAAACCCCTCCCATTACACGCGCCATTGTTAACTTAACAGAAGACCCAGTGTCCGCCCGCACGAGGCTCTCCAGCCTGGGCAGCTGGAAGGGCTGCAGGCAAGGACACAGTCCATATGGCATGTGTCACTGTGTCACTGGATGGCTGACCAATCTATTGCTGACCCCTTCTGGTGCAGGTACTCATGGTAATCCTAACCAATATAATCACATGCTTATATGGTAATCCTAACCAATATAATCACATGCTTATATGGTAATCCTAACCAATAAAATCACATGCTTATATGGTAATCCTAACCAATATAATCACATGCTTATATGGTAATCCTAACCAATATAATCACATGCTTATATGGTAATCCTAACCAATATAATCACATGATTTTGTATATGCAACTTCTTAAATACTTAAAGCTAAGATCAACTCATACACATATTGACATAGCTGTTCTGTCGTTAAGGCCCCTCATACAATACATTATGCCGTTTGGTGAGGCTACGAGTTTGATACTTTCAGGTGTTGCAGGCATAATGCTAGCTACACTAATGAAGTTCAGGCAAATTACTTCCCCATGGTTTTATCTGTTTGAAGTATCACGAAGAGAAATCTGCAGCCTTGAGATGTCTCATCGTCTTTAATAGTTGAGGAAAAACAGGATACCGATTCCAACGAGTGAAAATAAAAAATAAACATAAATGTGTAGAGGCAAGGAGAAAGGGTGCTCCGTGTTAAAATTCAACTTTAAAATTCAAATCAATAGCTTTACAGTGATGTATAGCATGAGAAGATACTCCTGTTAGTTTTGGAGGAATGGCTTGCTAGATATGGGTAGGTGTGACCATTTCAAGAATGTTAATAAGCTCTATGTCTAATTGGTCATGAGATATATACCTAATTAGCATAATTTATGCTAATTAGCTAAATTAGCATTTTTTTTTCTTTTGCCTATAACTTTTGATCTAGAAATGGTATTTTAATTCTGTTTTTACCATAGTAAACTTTGTGGGATGTTCCTTCAAATGGGATCATTGATTTTCCTATTTAGAATGAAAATCCTGTTTCCATGGCAACAGACATCAACAAAAAGGCTTATTTTGGCCCAAAAACATTCTTTTTACATGCCAAATTTGGAACCTTTCCACCCAAAATAGAACATTTTATCAAAAACTATTGAATTCTCCATAAAAAAAGTAGCCTATAACAGTTAAAGTCATATTTTTCATGTTCTAGTCCATAGTGGTGTCCCCTGGTGGCTAAATCTGGTACTAAATCCCGCAGTAACTGTCCTTTCTGCTTGCTGGCTCACATTAATACTTGAATTGTCCTATTGCTCTGTTGACCTGTGCTGAACGACCGTGGTCTATATCCTCCTATCCGTAGTGTAGCTGATGGATTTGATGTGGGCTAGGTACTTAATAGTATCGCTTTCATCAAATATGAGACCCAGTAATAAATGTGTGTCAAGAGGATTCAGACCTGGAGGTGAGACCGCATGCTCTCTGCTCCCACGCAGTGTGTATGTGTGTGTGTAGCCTATGAGTAGTACATGTAATTGGGACGATCTCAGTGGACAAGTATACATATAAATGGATATGACAACTCATTGGGTATTGGCTAAGGAACATCGGGTTACAGGTATACAGGGAGACGTATCTAAACCAAAGTATGTGCAACAATTTATGAGTTGGTATTACAGGTAGTATTTATACACTATATAACCTTAGATTTCGGTACTATACAATTCCACCGGGATATTCAAATTTGAAACAAAGCTCAGCATACCTAAAATACACCTAAAAGATTAGAACTGTTGAGCCTACACATGTACACGTACTCCTTCTTTGGTTAGGGAACACTTTGGCAAATGTTGGGCTAGCGGTGAGTGGCCGACGGAGGGACTTCAAAGTACCCGTATGTAGTGTCATCAGAGGACGCCCGTCACAACAGACGCTCCCAACCCGCCACCCAGAGGGCCATACAAGCTTTCAAAGGACCCTCATAAAAAGCCAAGCCAACTAGCACTCCCCACTCCACTCTTGGCGAGGCCTTTTTTGGTTGATGGGGCTCTTGAACCAAACACTGCTTGTCCAGGGGAGGAAGGGAGGGAGTGGGTTTGTAGGCAGGATAGCGTCAGGTGAGGGTGGGGGTTGCACGGTGTAAAAGATACCTTGCTTTTGAGTTCCTCTATGGATGCCGTCAACAGATTGTTCTGATATCGACTCTTTCCTTGGTTTAATTTTGTGCTCCACGAGGGAGAGTCTTTGAGTTATATCTATTTCTGACCCTTATAAAAGCCCCACTTTACTATACTACTTCTGTGGTCCGTTCTGTCACCCGGCGCTACTACGCGAAGGGTTCCTGGGCTCATAAAGTTATGTCAATGATTTGCCGTGTGTCTTATTCGATCAGGCCAGTGAGCAGTATTTTAGGTAGCTGGTGGTCTGTTTTTTATGGGCGTACCTAAAGCGACACAGGATCAAATATCTCTTGTCAGACTGATGATAATATAATATTATATTATACTACACACCAATATGACATGGCAATTCGGTTTTGCCCCCTTCTTGACTGAAAGCCCTATAGTTAGCCTCGAGCTGCTCCGAGCTGTTCATCGTCACACGGGGATAGTGGGCGACCAGTGTCTCCCTGATCAATAGGCCTACCACGAAAAAAGTGCCTGCAAGTACACTCAGTCGTGTTGCTAAGCTAACACACCTCCCTCCCTCCTCCAAACCACCCTAACCCACCCCTACATCACGCCTATGGAATACACACACACTCCTGGGGTAGCGGGTGTGGGAGGGGGACGCTTACAAAACTGAGACACGGTGCCATGCTCACAATGAGTTTCTGTGTTGAGCGATAATAGAGCTCCAGGGGCCCACCGGATGTCACACCGGAAACACCTTGTCGGCCATTGGGGATTTTTATAATTGGAAATTCTGTACCCTAGTCCTTCTAATCATGATGCTCCTTTTGTATTAGATTATTCAACTCGGTTTATTTGAAGGGCCGATCGGCTTCATTATATACCTAATTACATTACAATATTGGTACTTTGATTTAACAGTATTTCTATTTATCAAAAATAGTCGTCAAGAGTTATGAACAGTACAGTCCCAAGTCGATTTTGGATTTAACACAGACGAGGCCGTCTAATATCTAAGGTGGGCTATAGCTGAAAGGGGTACGTCAAGCCGCCTTGTCAATGGGCCAGGTCTAGGCCGCGGAAAAGCTTTAATCGCTAAATAATACACGAGTCGGTTACACGGCGGACTGAGGGTCAATATGGCCGACATGTAATGGGCCCAAGTTTGTCCGCGGCCGGCCAGCTCTGCGTCGACAGGAAGTTCGCGGGGATCGATGCTTGATGAAATTTTATCAACATTGATCGGCGCCAGAAAAGTTTGCCGAGCGGCTCGTAGTGGGGTAACGTGTGCTGGTGGAGCAGCTCGGGGATGGGCTTGCGGTGGGCATGGAGCTGCTCTCGGCAGCTGGCCCAGAGATGGGGCGGCCGGTGTCCTCCCTAGCCCGCGAGAAGCTCAGCGGGTAGAACTTGGTGTCTTACAGTGCACATGGGGGTCCAACACAAGGGCTGGCAGTGCAGTGGCAGGTGGGCAGATTGGGAGGGGTCGTGGCTGCTGGACCGGATGGGGCGGCACGGGCCTGCACAAAGGGGTGTCCATCGATGAATCGACGTTCGGCTGCGGTTGCGGGAGGCGGTGGTGCGCGGCAGGCGACGGGCGGTAGGCGCGTGCCTAGCGAGCTGACCTACTTACGGAGAGCGACTCGGGCAGAGCCTGAGGTCATGAATCATTCATCAGGAGGGTAGGGCGTGTTTACTCCGGCCGTACCAGCCGAGGGCCGGTGGAGAGGCCAGCAGCAGGAGGGAGAGGGCAGACTGATGGGAGGGGCAGGATAGCTACATATCCATGTAGAAATATCTATGGATATCACAGGTAGATGACAGAAGCATAAATCTGCTCAACTTGGGAGTAAGAAGAACGCATTTAGGTGTGGGATGGGGTGTGCCAGAATAAACACCACTCATGTCATATACTGAGAATAAAATGATTTTCTAAATTCCATGCTTATGAGCGAAAAGTGGACAGATGAGAATCATTTCTGAGCATAAGCCCTCCATCATATTGGATGGCTTTAGGTCTGTATATCTATTCATTATTAGCGCGGTGACTAGTGAGTACTACTCGTGAGACGGGCCTCCCCAGCCCCAGGCCATCTTTAAAAGGGGTCTATGTCTTGCTTTTCTATCCTCTCTGAGTGTGGGTGGTGTCCATATGCGCGGGCACTGGCACATATTCGTTCCTTGAATCTCCTCTTTCCTGTCCCCTCTTTCTTACATATGTCTGGTGTCCATATGCACGGGCACAGGCACATGTATTCCTTTGTGACGTGATGTCTAATGTACTTTTTCCGCCATGAATATGACCTTAGCTGTCGGCTTGGCGTTAAACAACCATTACTCACTCACTACTCGTGAGATGAGTAGACTAGTGTATGGTTCACAGTCGCCACGGTGTAAGGGATAGGGAGGCCTTGCAATCTATTTTTGTTTGTGACTCCTCTGCTATGGACTATTCCTGCTCACTATTCTAATGTAATAACAACAGTGTGTGTACTTTACTTATCAGTGAAGGACTTTTCAGAATATATCTCACTTTTGATTTTATTCGCAGATAAGACATTTCATCATTTGAAGCCCTATGGCAGATTAGCATTAGAGCATTTTAAGATTCAGAAATTTATCCCTGTAGCCTTTGTTTTAGAATTGTTCGTTTTGAAACTACTATATATATGTAGTACAGGTTTTATCTCAGTGGGTTATGGTACAATTAGATCATATTTTCTATATTTGAACAAAGTATTCACTGTTAAAGATCTCTATGGAGAAATCAGTGCTAAAGTGTGTGTTGCCATATGTGCATTTTTGTAAATCAGAGGAGGTTGAAGTGTAAGGCCACCTTGTTGAACTGCTACATTCTTTTCTGTGTAAAATTTTTAGTTTACATTGAAATAATGCTTTCTCAGAATATGTATCTGCTATTGGTGATGAAAGATTAATTTAATTACTCCTTTCATTATATAAACGATTTTGTGGAACACTGAAAACATTTATGTACACCGAGGTACTTACACTGTGCTCCCCTTCTACAGAGAGGTGGAGTGATCTGGTCAGTTTGCTGACCACTGGCCTGTGAGAGGTAGGACTATTACAAGTGATTGGCACTTGGGTGTGTGTGTGTGTGGGGGGGGGGGCAGGCAGAGCAGGCTCCTGGCAATCTGATACAGTGTACACTCATAAAGACACACCTGCTGACTATGGCATTGAACATTGAATAAGACAGGTCCCTGTGGCAGCTAAGTGAGGTGCATGCAGAATGGACAGTCTACAGACTATTAGTACTTAGCTGCAGTGGGTAGTTCAGGTTGAATTTGTGCTATATAGTACCAAAAGCCCAGATGATAGTATGCCCTATCTGTCTCACCAACTGAAACTAGACACACGATTACAAGTCGCCGCGCCATGTCTCACAGGACTATTCTCTACTATTGTATTAAAATCTACAACACTATGGTTTTATTATGTACCTGATGGGTTGCCAGAACAGACCCAAACAGACAGATATACCTGCAGATAATGCTTAGGCCAAAAAAAAAAGTTGATTTTTTTCGGTAACATGGTCAAAAATGCTGAGGTCGGTAGGTCGGATTTTTTTTTATAAGTATCCTATGACATATAGTTGTACCATGCTAGTTTTTCACTGGTTATTGTGAGAAATGGTCATTTCCTGCATGGAATATAAGAAAATGATGTGGAAATACATGTATGTATTCCGAATACAAGTTTTGCTATGAGAACATAACAAAAAATTGAATTTGAAAAAATCCCCAAAAATTATGAGGTCGGCCCCTTTTACCTGAGGACGGTTGGGTGACCGGAACCTTTTTTTGGGGGGCCTTGTCTAATTAAAATCGTTACATTACTATCGATTATTTCGAAAGTCAAATCTGAATACAAGTAACTAATACTTCCCATGACACTGCTTCTGACATAGTTTCCATGGTAATCGATAAAGAAGGCGATGCAAGGCAGACAGACAATATACCAGATGATCGTCTCCAAGCCATAAAAGTAAAATTAAAACTGCATCTAGAATAGTCACTTGGTCTAGCTGTCAAAACAGGCTCACGTCTGTCAGATCACCTTGGCCCCCCGCACCCCAACTGTACAGGAAACATGGGCAGGCCGTGTTCTCAGGTTTCTGTAGAAGGAGAGCAAAGCATCCCAACATGCTGGTGCTTCTAATTCGTATCAACTCAGAGAAAGGGAGGGGGACGGGGCGCTCCCTGCCCCCGCCCCCTAGAAATTTGCTTCCTACGCCTGACACTGACAACATAAATATTACTAATTTTATATAGCTTAAATCCCACTGCATGTTCAAATGGACACGATACCCACATAACATCATTATCATTTGGATCGTGCATATAAGGCAAAAAAAGTTGTGTGTTTCAGGTAACATGCTGAAAAGAATTAGGTAGGGTAGGGCGGACTTTTCATTTTATTTTGTAAATCTTTTTTCAACTGGTACAGTGACACGTGACTCCTGCTGATGACTCGCGACTCATGCCGCTGACCCTTGGATGACCAAATCGACTGAAGAAAACACCCAAAAATTGGTATTTTCTTCGGAATTGCGGTAAAAGGATAGGGTCGGCCCTGTTTTACTAGGTAGGGGCAGGTTACCTGAAACACACAACTTAATTTTTTTTGGCCTAATTATAATATTCTAGCCATTAGAATATAGGGAGATTTATCTCACCCATCCACCCCCATATCCCCATCACAACTGGACCATTATCCTGAGAGGTATACAGCATTGGCCACCTGCTGTAATTGCTGCCCTTATAGCCCCCTTGGTGACTCCCTTGTCGCGCACTCGTTCCTCATCCGCGTCCATCCCTAACATAAAGATGTGACCCGCCATTTGTTGTGGTCACATTTGAGAGGTATTTACCTTTATGGTCCTCATAAGTGATGCCTATTCATCTCCATGGGTACTTAAGGCTTCCCATACTTGACTGCCCAAGCTATGTCTGTGAATCTTATAAATTTAGATCTGACCAAGATGCTGGTAGATATTGATAGTTTTATTCCAGTATAAGCAAGGGCTATAAGAATAAAGCATATAATCCCTGGAACATGAAAACACTGAACTAAACCCAGTGATTTAGAGCAGAGGTAGATCTTTAGAGTATAGGCGGTTTGTCCGTCATTTTCCAAGGCTATGGCTGTAATACCAGGCGCCAGATGATGAGGATCTGTAGTCAGTCACCGAGGTAGATAAAAGGACGTCTGGACCTGTGGTTGACTGGGGAGGTTGCCAAAAGTGGTATGTGACCCAGTAGTTTAAATACATTACCTCCCCAAAGGTAGGCGTAAGTCTGCCAAGAGCCGGCGGTCCGGAACTCCAATTTTTTTTTCCCTTTTACAGTTGGAACCGTTCTACTAAGTTGCTGTTCATATGGAAATCATCACACTTTAAGAGAGCAAAAACGCTTTTCAATTTGATGTGTAATTGTGGACGCTTATGCACATGTATGATAAACGATATTTCCGCGAACACATAGTTAAGGAAAAACAACGAACATGGAAATAGATAATTCCAATTTTGGACTAGGGCTCATAAATCCTTATATCCGGGCCTTATATGTACTCTCTCAACACAGGCTTTGTTAGCGTTTTATTTTAAGCACTAGATAGTGCATTCATATTCCGAGGTAGCAGGTTGTCCCATGGGCGAGGCCATTGCTGGAGCTTGTTACCGGCGAGTTCTACTAATAAGACATATCAGATGGGTACCAGTTAGCCCCCGAGAGGACCGCAGTGAATAGATTGGGGTTCTCTCATTGGCTAATAATTAAACCTGCTAAGTCTGTATACCGACTTAGCTGGTTTGATTATCAGCCAATGAAATAACACCAACTATTCACTGCAGTCCTCTCGGGGGGCAGGTGGTACCCATCTGATAACTGCTACTAGTGGTAACTGCTTGTAATCAGCTTCAGCAATGGCTGCGCCGATGGGACAATCCTCTACCTCGGTATAGCCATGTGTCGCCATGGTGATTCCATGATGCCATTTTGATGCCTTGTGTCCTGTGAACACAGGCTAAGTGCCAAATCTGCTCGTCAGGTGCCTCCACTAGTTACCTCCAGGGCTGGCGTCTTGGTTGGTGGGGTTAGGAAAGGTCACATTCCCCCTTCCGGCTACGGCCCAGGTAGAGACGTGAAGCCATGCGGCCGGCCCCTTAAGTGATGATAGCACCTTCATATAGTGCCTCCTCCTCTCTATGCATAGATGCCTGGAATCTAGGCTACCTAGATGTGGGCAGGAAGCTAGCAGTGTGTTGTGGTTTCGTCATTCTGCATGTGCTGGTATAACCTCTGTCTGCCTGTTGAACTTATTAGTCAGCAGAAGGTCAGCCTTTGTTGCCATTGCATATTAAATCGTGGTTTACACAATGGAGCGTGTGTGTATGTGGGGGGGGGGCATTCCTACCATACCTGCGCTGACGAGGTATTGATTGCTTTCCTTACCTGGACCAAAAGCCAAATCAGTGACATAGAAATGTATATTCCTGGTGCAAATCTGCTATTGTGTTTGTGTGCAGTTCTTGAGTTGGAAATCTGAGTAATCACAAGTACAGGTTTTGAGTTGAATGTCTGTAAATGCAGGTTATACTCTACGTGTGATTTGAGGGCCATGAAAGGGTGTTAAACCTCAGCCACCTGGAATGCCGGGTCTCACAATATTAACCGATACTTCATGTATGCATTTCTAGGACCTGGACAATAGTCCCACTAGGATAGAAAGATTAAATGGCAGGTCACTTCAGGTCGCATTAGGGACACGATGTGTGCATGTCTTATCAATGGTGGAGATTAGCATAGGCTAACTATACAGCCCCCTCCCCTTGCTATCGTGGATAACACGGGTAGACGACCACACACAGCACACAATGAACTAGCCTGCCATTTATCTTCAAACGACTGGGGATTTGGATCTTTTCTCCCTCACCCACCGTGACCCTGCACTCGGAGAGAGAGGCATGGTCGCCAGGGGCTTCCATTTTTTCACAACAAAGGCTCTAGGGTGACAATGCGCCTCTCAGGTGTAGTGGTGGGGAGGAGGGTGAGGAGGGGTGGAAGTGGAAGTAGGGCTTAGATTTGGGACGAGTAGACACGGCCACAGGGGATGATAAACTCTCCTCCAGTACGTATGATGACACTGACTGTTCACATGGATCTGAAGGGGTAGAATTGATTTCTTCAACCGGCACAGGGCCCGACAGTGCAACTTGAGAACCCTCATGCAGAATGTATCCCACACCAGTGCACCCTACCTACCCAACCCCTCACAGAACCTACCATCCTGATTCCCTCTGTCGACTCCCACCCCATGCCCCATGAATCACGTTGGCTCCCTACAGGTCGATCTGGGGTGGAGGGTTTACTGGGTTGGTGAAGGTTCCACCTACCTCTACTGAGACTTGAGAGAAAATACATCACCTGGAGGAAATGAGGCCAAAGTAGAAACATATTATCCTGTGCTGCTACTACTAGGCCCCTATCCTACGAGTCTGCTAGGTAGAGAAGTATGTAGGTTAGATATAGAGGTTCATACTCCACCAGTTTATCCATGCTATCATGTGTTTTTCCCTCACAGAACTATTAAGATCCCCACAATATAGGAAAGTACTCCTGACTTGGTTCATCCAGAAATGGGATAGCAAAGTAGACATATTGGCTAATGAGTTAGGAGTATGCTTTTAAATGGTTTTGTGTACAGTCCTAAAGAAGTAGATAGCAGATAGCTACTTTCAGTTGTGACCTATGCGTAGCCTCTCAGGTAAGTCTGTTGACGTATAAAGTCGGATTGAATAAACATCCAGGTATACTTAACCTTTATCTATAGTGGAATCCTTATCGATTGCAAGATTTGGTTTATCTCTGGCGAACTTGACAAGAATCTGTACTAAGGTGATGTCATTGTGTAACCAAGCGCCATCTCTGATTTGAATTCAAAGACTTAAACAAGTGTACTTTCATTTTATTAGATTGTGCGTAGACCTGATATGATGTGAACCAGTTCGTCCCTGGAAGTGAATGTGATCTAGAGGCAAGGTACCCATATCATGTCTCTCTTATCAGTGTGTTGACCTATCTTTGGCAGAGCCAGCAAATTTCAAAATGTTGGGTATATGGATCATATAATCCATCTCTCCATAGCCTTGATAGAGCATGTTCAGACCAACACTATGTGCTTTATTTTTCAAGAGGATTAGTAATTTGTGTATCGTCGTGTTGCCTCTAATTCCCATGTCTCTCTTTGAATATCATTGTCAGAGGTAGCCTCCTCGAGCAACTCATGACATGTCCATCAGTTCATTCTTGGGGGGTGTGGTGCTGTGACACGTACTCTTCGAGAGTGAGTACTGCAAAAACTACAACCCACCTGAAAAAAAAAAAAACTTGACAAAACTTGACAACGACACCCATTATATAGTAAGAATACACGTACATATGTATAAAGGCCTATTTCACTTTGAGTGCCCACTGACTGCACACTTTGTTGCACTGTCTGGAATTCCGTTATCCATGATGTTATAACGTTTGCTGACGGTGTAAGGGGTCAGTGTCATAAGGCTCAGAAATATGAGAGACTCCTAAATGCAAGCCTCTGCTATATATTTCTGCCATTTCGTGCATGATTTAGGTAGCTGCGCCTGCCTCGCCCGCAGCTGGTACCGCCGTGCTGCAGACCAGCCAGAAGGCGCCGTCTTTTCTTGTCCGGCACCAGCGCCACCTGCGCCACCTGGTGTGAAGGGAGTATGGTGACAGGGTCCACCTCTAAAAGCATTTTACTCCGTATTTGCTCTTGTCTTTGTTATCACTTGAGGGGTTGGTTAAACTCCAAGTTGTGGATGATTAGGCTTAATTTGATGGAAGGTATCTTTGATTTGGATAATTTTAAAATGAATTGCTCTGTCAGTGTTCATTCTGGATGGAACCATGGCTATAGGACTAGGTCTCATGGGCTATAGGGCTGACCCGGGATGAATTATTAACCAATGAGATGGCTCCCTACATTCCCAGCAGATTTTTTGGGGTACATTATGTAACACCTGGTACCGATCATGCGGGCTGTTATCAGTGCTTATCTCGCCTGGACCCAGATAAAGCAATGGCGGCCCCACTAGGCGCCCATCCTGAGCTCTGTAGAACTAGGTCTACCGGGCACTAGGCGTGTACGAAATGCCAATGGGGTGTACCTATTCGGAAGTAGCAGGTTGTCCCATGGGCGCGGCCATTGCTGGAGCTTGTTACCAGCGAGTTCTACTGATAAGACCTATCAGATGGGTACCAGTTGGGCCCCGAGAGGACCGCAGGGAATAGTTGGGATTACCCAGGGGCGTGGGAAGCAGTTTCAGAGTGGGTGGGACCAGGGGGGTTTCTGCAATTTTTAACCTCCCTTTGCTTGACCTTTTAGTTTTGACCTTTTGAGGAGTTGGCCAGAAGGTGGGGGGGGGGGACATGTCCCCCTGTCCCCCCTGCTTTCCACGTCCATGATTACCTCATTGGCTAATAATTAGTCCTGCTAAGTCCGTATAGAGAGGTATCTTTTTCCATTTACTCTGTGCACTTGTGTCTTGTGTTTGAAAAAGAACCCACATGAATCCAATGCATCTCCATGTGTTTGGTATGCTGCTATCGCCAGATATTTCTTATGTTTCATGCAACTCCATTCAACACTATACTTCAAGTTGAATGTGCATCATCCCATAAGGAATATTCTTAAAAATTTCAATGACTTTTATCAGACACGTGACTGGGCAATGAACTTAGGGAGTGGTCATTATTTATCAACTGGTGGTTTGAGGGGGGGCATAAAAAATTTTAGACCCCTCACATAGGGGGATAAAAATATTTTGACCCCTCTTGAGGGGGGGCTAAAGAATTTACCCTCTTTTTAGCCAAAAAAAAAAAGCCTGCGCGCTACTATAGATCGAAGAGGGGTGCGAAAATTCTCCGTGCCTCCGGCGCAGGGGGCACAAAAATTTTTTGAACGCCATCAAGGGGGGTGTACAAAATTTTCGCGCATCTGCGCGAAAACCCACCAGCCCAGTGAGCTGATTGGTACCAGGTGTGGCGTAATGCACCCTGAAAAGTCTGCACTGAATGAAAGGAATATTCTCATTGGTCAATATTGTCTCCCGCTAGGTCGGAATACTGCTTGAACAGTGCTACCCACGGCAGGAAGGATGTGGCCCAATCTGAGCAAGGGGGACTGGTCCACCAGACCACCTGTGGTGACCTGTGTTGACCAAGAGACTGGCCAGGGGGAAACATAAACAACTTGGGCAAATTAGTCAGCTTGTTAACTCCAGGGTTAGAGGGGGATGCATCTGCAAACATTCTACAAATGATTTCCCTTTTTAATACATTGAACATAATAACTAACTCAGAAAAATGATTATTTCTGCCTAATGCAACTCACATCAAGACATAAGGTCAGCATGATACATGAGTGCAGCTCTAATGTCAAAGTAGACTCTACAAATTGGTAAAGTTGGGGGAGTAATTTGGGGGAGGGCAGTAGTGAGCCCCATTGCTCCTGAGCCCCTCTTCCACTGACACAGTGTGTCAGATCACTATCTAAGCACTGTGACAACACTGTGTATATGATTGCAATTAAGAGATGTGGTCAAGGGAAAGAAACAGCATATAAACACCGTTGCTGCCATGGGTAGGACTGTGAAGATGAATTCATATTGGAATTTGTCTTGTATAATTAAGTGTCGAATGTTGGAAAATGTCATGATAATTCTGGTTGACATTCATCGCAAGTAGAAGGAAAGCTCGTGCTTTTATGCTTATAGATCCCACCCTTGCTGAGTTGTTCTCAACAAGAAAGTTGCTCTAAAACAGGATATGTTACCCCAGTAGTGTATGTGCGATATTGAATGTACAAAACAAATGAGTTACAGTGTATATCATAATCAGCAGAAACATTAAGAAGCAGGGTATAAGAGGGTCCTTCCACCTTAAAGAGCAAGTATGGGGGAGGTGAATATATTTTCTGTCCCAACCCATACTAGCATGTCATGTATGAGTGGAATAGATCAAGTTAGGACAGGAGAGCGGTAGAGGTTGGGCCACAGTAAGAGAAAGAGAGGTAAAATGTAATACATATATACCCAAATAGCTCAACATCCAATTCTGACCATCAGTTGTCAGTGTTAAAGCACCAACGTCCGATGGGATGAAGCCTACCTGCATGTGCATGGCCCACATTTGAAGACTATTAGAGTGTTTAAAGTTGCTGTAATTAAGTGCAAATGCACATGTGCATCCAATTACCAGTAGGTCTACATGATTACCAAATCAAGTATTCCAAGTTCACAGTCAATTGATATGAGTGCGATATCAAAAATACGTAGTCATAAACTGCCATTAACACTTCCACTCTGTCACATTAGGCCTAACACTTGGAGGCCCTCATTAACACATCTCACATTGACACCTTACAGTGCGAGCAGCTCACAGCCATAGTCCGAGCTGCTCAGGTGTAGATCTGCACAATACAAATCACCAGCTTTTCTCCCATATTCCTCACCTTAAACCATAGCTTGTGAATCAGGGTGGTAGCACCTAGTCCCAATTATCACCCCAACTGGCTGCCTCGTCGTCTTATCAGTCTTAATGGTCTAAGGACTCGTGTGAAATTGTCACTCAATCATAGTCTATAACAAAAGGCCTAAGGGATATTCTCTTCCCCATTAGCTTAATTGGCTACCTGGTTATCGTAAGATGTATGTGATGGAGTCACCCCCCCCCCCCAGTTCCTTTGCCTGAAACGGTGGGTATGGTTGTTTCGTCAAGTGATATGCAGTTCAAGTCGAAAAGACTTAGTTCAGTCAAACATACGGCATCTGGTGGCAAAGAACAAAACTATCTTAAAACACGATTAAAGCTTGTTTACACTGTCCATATGCTTCAGGCTAGGCTTAATTCATCTCTATTAATCTTTTGAATGTCACAATCTATCGTTTTACCAGGCATTTTGTACTTTCTGCTTCATGCCACACACTGCATTATATAAAGAAATCAGTTAAAATCTATTTTGTGAAAATGACACACATATATATTCCTAATGATCATCTGTGGAAATATCTTGGAAAATTCTCGGAATTCCTCAGGGATTTGAGGTGTTGTAGGTAGATCCAAGACTTTTTGAACCAGACTATTTACCTTTATTTTGTGAAAAGGACACCATATGTTCTTAATGATCATCTGTTAAAATATCTGGAAAAACTACGTACATTACCACCTACTCATAGATGGTAATGGTAAAGGGGGTCAGAAGAGATTTTGAGGTGTTGTAGGTAGATCCAAGATCTTTTAACTTGACTATTTACCTTTAAAATAGAATAGTGAGTTTCACTTGTGACAGATGAGATACAGCTTGCTCACTCTGAATGTCAGCGCCTGCCGTAGCCGGCAGCGTGCATATTGGATTTCCCAATTAATTCGGCTGCTGCTGGTACCGATTGTAATAGTTGGGCCTGGAAGTCCTACTAGCAGCACTGGCAATATGGAATGGTGGGATGTAACCCTTTAAGGTATAGGGTTACCTGTCACCCACACCCCACTCCCAGGTAGAGCAGCTCGTTATGGAGGGCTCCACATAACATAGATTCAATTGGAATTCAATGTGACTGTGCACTTTTGATTTAAATAGCGATTGACATCGTTATCATGGAGGAGGGTGGCCAACCAGCCAGTTCACGTGCAATAGGATCCACTGCTGTTGCTGTTATTCATATTCACCATATTGTCAAGCTTGAAATGCAGGAAATGGATGCCTCCTTCGGGCAATGATTGATATTATAAAATTACCTCATATATCTACATTGGTGGAGTAAATGATGCCTACGATAGACAGAGATAATGGTCTATATCTTTTTCCTGACAGGGTAAGCTGTTAAATAAGGTTACCCGTAGGTAAATATTGCCTACTGATAAGGCTAATTTGACACAGACTGGACGAGCCTGAGCACCAATGTCATACCTGGCAGCGTGCGTTATCGCCGATAAGGGTTCAACTGGCCATCTCCTCTTGATTTGCCATTTTGTCCTCCATTGCAAGTCAGGCTAGTACATTATAATATAGAAATAGATAAGCAACCACCTTACAGGGTTTAACTTTTGTAGATAAATCCCCCTGTTTGTTGTCACATGCCAAGTCGTGTAAAACAATTGAGTGCCTCCCCCCCACCCACCCTCTATACCACCGTTCATTTCCCAATCCAAAAAATACATCCACACAACTTATAAAAGTAACCAGTAAAAAGAAAAAGCATCATGTCCGTCATACACATGACATAAAGGGTAGTGTGCAGCCTTCAATCCCAACTCCCCAATCACCTGTCAGAACATCAGTCCTGTCAGTAGGGCAGAAAGCCGGAAGTGAATCCTATTTCCGTTGTTGTTCCAGAGGATAGTGTGTAATACTGTGTAATGGCCTCTCTAGCTGACCTTTAGGCCGTGCAATGATAGTGTCAATCCCCATCATGTAGTATCATTATAGTATTATTAGAAATACTATAGGTACATGGTCATGGGGATGTGCTGGGTTGCCGCTATAGTTAGCCGGAATCAAACATGGACCAATATTTCCAAATGGCAAATGGCATGTTCTGTGAAAAGACTTTTAACAATATGGATAATAATCATATTCAGGGATTGCTCATCTCATGATCGCAATTAATGTATTGTTGGATCAGGTAGCGTTCTATAAAAGTATTACATGTGTAAGGAAGGTGAAAATATGAGCATCTCTCTTTATGTACATTCCATAAACCTCCATACACAGGATACACTTCTGACATGGGCGTATACATACACTGAGTAGTCATATATATATATTATTGGACACAACTAGCTACAACTGCTGAAAGCAGACACCCTCCAGGTGTATTCAGCATGATGCCAAGACTGGTGCCATCAAGAATTCGGGGGAAATAGAAGCAAAACTCATTCCCACTTCCGTTCGACCCACTTATTATTTTGAATTAGATGACGAAGGGGAGGGAAAATAATAAGGTCAGTGGAGCTTGATAACTTCCCTACCTCACTAACCTCCCCACCCACCCTCCCTTACCCAAGTGCTTGCCAACCCCCCCTTCAGCGTTGTCCCCCACTCCAAGGTAGCTGAGCGGGCACGCTGTCTCATGGTGGTCGGATTGGCGGATAGCCAAGAGGATACTTCCATGTTCCGCTGTGCTCAGGTTGAGGTCAGCCTTTGGGCATTCTCTTCACCCCCCCCCCCCGTCATCACACACACCAACCTGTGCCTCAACCAATGAACACCTCTCATAGAGAGACTTGTTTCACGCGGGGGCGGCCACCCTACCTGCCAAATAACGGTAATATGGGATTGGATACACAATATACACAACGCGTGGGAAAGGATGGTTTATAGTATACACCTGCAGTCAATGGCATTATTTTACTCATCATGTGTAACATCACGGCTGTTATCCATAAGAAACTATAGTGTGCTGATGTGCTACATCCTGGTATGGGACTCACCACAGGGGGACTTAACTAACACTCGCAGTTATTAAATCTAAGCCTGGAGTACTAAAAGTAGAACTGGTCTGGAGTACGGTGTGATACCTGTTTATGAAAGGCAGCTGGAATTGATTGAATTGTATGAAGGTAGGTGTTAGTAAATTGCCACATGATGCCTGTATGAATAACATGTAATTTTAGCACAAACACTTTACATTAAATATAGAAATCAGATACATGTACAACAAGCGTTTGCATGAAGCTTATGAGAAAGTTGGCTGGTGGCCTGCCTGTACTAAGTATGTCGGTGACATGTGTGCAGGCGGGCCATGTCTTAGAATTGACCAGTCAGTCACGTCCTTTCTCGCCCCTTCTCACATGGGGGGCATCCTATCGCCCGATGGTTTACTACATGTAGTACCTATCTCTCCTTTATAGATGTTTGCTAGTGAACTGAGATTGGAGATCTGAAATGCCCATCTATAGTGGTAGATTTTGGGGAGGAAAGTGATCAGACAATGAGACATGGCCTGCTGGTACATTGTATATATGCGAGTAATACGTGCAATGGACCAGAGTAATGACACGTGCTCTAAATGTGGCCTAGCAGGGTGACTAAACGTTTTATCATTTCTCCCGATAAGAGGAGGGGATATGTGTCTATTTGATGACACTTCTGAAGAGTGAAAATGCTTATCACTCCATGAGGTTCTATACAGTCATTTTTGGCATTAGCCATACGTTTCAAATGATTCAGATGAACTTTCCAATCAGATGTGAGTTCCCTTTAAATGTTTGTTCTCAGTGTGTGGATAAAAGACAATTCGCAGTCCTTCATATTGGTGCGTCTCACTGAATGTCAGCCTAAAAAAGGCACTGCAAAGAATAATGCCTGCCCACTCATTAGAGTAAGCGGAACTCGCTGTACGAGATAAAGAGATATTGATATCTGACTCATGCTAGTGACCCTGAGTGCAGGTCACTCACAGTAAGAATGGATAACATATTGAATCGTTATAGACCATAGCTAGCGATAAGATAAGAAGATGACAAGTCTACGTCCCTGGGAAATAGGTGTATGGAATGTGCACCTAACTTTTTGTTTGTGAAGTGTAGGTGAAATGACATTGTTCTAATGACGAATGTCACGGCAATGGTTGCCCATATATATACCCAGTATCTTGTGGTTTCCGTCAGCTATCTCAGTATCTCTATTCAGGCAAAAAAAAGAGGTGTGTTTCCAGTTAGATGAGCTGCAATGGTAGGGTCGATAGGTCGTTTTTTTTTTTGTTTTTGGTTGTTTGTTTGTTGTTGTTTTTTTTTTGGGAGGGTGGGTGGGAGGGTTGGGAGAGTAGTCTTCCTCCTGTCCAATATAGGCATGTTATATATCAAAAGAAACAAACATCAGCACACACACACCCTCCTGTGAATGTTATTTATGATGATTATACTTGCACTTATACACGAGGTTTAATGATAGTTGTTGAATTACAGGTCTAAAGTTTCCCCCCTACCCCCACTGTCAAGTTTTTTTTTTGTGGTTTTGTCCCCCCCCCTCCACCATGGGGATATTTTTTTTCAAAATATCCCACCTGACTGCAACATTGGGACTGACCTGGGCTACATTTTTGTTTTTACAGCTTACAAATCGGACCATTACTAAAGAATTTACAGCCAAAACAACAGGTTGTAGTCCATATTAGGTCTTATTGTTCTACTTAAAAAAAAAAAATAGCTGCCCTGTTTTGCTAGGGTCGGTCGGGAAACTGGAAACAAACTTTTTTTTGGCCTCATCGAAATCGTCGTCATGAAATGGTGCAGAAAGTAAAGATGCAGGGCATTTTACTACATCAGACACCCACCCATAAAGTATGCACTCTATCTACAATTTTATCCCTCATCCTTCAGAGGATGCGCATTTAGTTGATGGCGTTATGTATAGCATAGGTAGCAATGGTGCCACATCTTGAAGGTGACCTTGTACCAACCTTGGGCCATAGCCATAGTCACTACCCCATGACGTGCGGCCCACCTGGGGCTATGAGAGCTGAACCTCTAAGGGAAGGGGTTATTCCTTAGTCTAACTGTTCAATGAGCTGCTCAGACACATAGAGGGTAGACAATGTGTACATGTATAGTGTATAACCGTGTAAACATAGAATTTGTTTATCCATTAAGGGATATTCATTTAACCACTCACACACACAATAAGAAAAGAAACGCTGACGAAGGGAACAAACACTAATTTCATGACATAAGCTGGAGGTACAATATGACTTACCATGATGGGGTCTGATTTGACCAAAAGAAGTCCGTTTCTCTCTTTTTTTCCAAATAAAAAGGTTCCATGGCATTGGGAAGAAGTTTGTAATTTTTTACTCATTCCCATTTTTAAGCTTCTTACTATCATTTATTATCACATCAGTATTTTGCATTGACGTAAAACATGATAACGGTATTCATAATTAAGAATAGGATATTCGGCTGGAATGTCTTGTTTATTGCCCATGTGTATGAATATATTTGATATGCCACATGGGATGCAGGCAGCAAATGTAATGAAATAATATATCACTTGGAGCATAGTATCAAGTTCTGCCCATGCAATAATGCATATCTCTCTTCATTTGGAATGACACCAGAGTTGATATGAGAGCTGTTATTTGCAAACTTGCGCTTGTGGTTTTTGAAACAGTATGCGGTGATGCTAGGATTCTGTTTTTCACATTATTATTGCGTCAGTGAATATGGGAGACACTCGGATGACCAGGCAGGGAAACAGGAGAAGTAGAAAGAGGGGTCTGTGCATTTGTATGTAGCTGTCGGTATTTTACTCTTTATTGATATCATTTATTAGATAACAGTAATAACTGTGGCCAAAGCTACAATATGAATAGTTTCCATCTCAACAATGCCATTCGAAGAAGCAATAACGGATGCATTATTTTATAACAATGATTGATATTACCATGTCTCCACCAGGATCCACGTTACAGCCAACTGTCACTCGTCTTTCAGGTAATGTAAAAAAGGCTATTCGAGTCGAGTCATATTGAAATCAATAATGATCGATATCATACCTACTGGAAACATATGTAAAGAATGCTAACCAGCTTCATGCTATTTTTTTTTAATTCCTAACCCCGACTCCAACAACCCCGCCAGGAATACAGTCTGTGAACCCTTTGTCCTTAATGTTGCCCTACCCCTTTCCACATCCCCAGCCCAACCCAGGTGGAAAGGTGGGGTAGGGGGTTGCCTATAGGGCTCCCCAGGTAGTAGGGGCGGCGGCTTCTCGGACTAATCTGATACGCCGGCCAAGGTCACCCAGTGCAGCAGGGACGCTACAGAGGGCACTTCCGGCGGCCATCGATTTGCCGAAGTCAATGTCGTTCTTAGACTTGAATGTGTCTCCTGAAGCCTTGACTAGAGCAATGCAGCGTGCTGTTTGTTGATAACATTGCCGGGTCCTCATCATTGATGTCCACAGGCTGGTTTGCTCTGTGCTCTTTGTTTGGTCCCCCATGGCATTGATTTTGGTGCTAAGGGAGGACTTAGAAGTTACTAAAGGGATTCATCCTGGGTATATAATCTAAATGTGCAGGTCGACTCAGGCATTATCATAAGCATGATGTGAACAGGTATTCCCCTAAGTGCTGACAATTGGTGATCGCGTGTGTCCGAGTGTGGAGGCCAGAGAGGTAGAATCGTGGAATAGTGTGGGTGATGTGTCTCTTTTACTAGAGTGAGGGACCCAAGGATGGTCATCTTAATCCCAGCACCAGACTGATCAGGCATTGTGTGTCACACTGGATTATTTCTGTACAGGTAGACATCAATCTAGTGGGGGACAGATCTCGTCTATTGGGCCTTGGCTTCTTATTCAGATGGATAGCAGACGGGGAATAGGGGGTGGAGGGGAGGGGGTATCCACGCTAGCTCCCCACGGCTGATATCTCTGTCGGCAGCAGCAGATCGATAAACACAAGGGTTGTGGTTATCAGTGCCAGTCAATCAAGTAGGCCTCCACGATGGGCATACAGAGACTCTCCTTCTCTTCTCTGATTTATTATATTACACACCAAGGCTAGCCCATCCCTGCTTACCACTCCATCCCACCCAGGTGAGCCCCCCACCCTCCCCTATAAGGCTTTTGCTCTACTGCCCAGACCTAATCTCATCCAGTGCAATGCGGGTCAAAACTTATGCAATTGATTGAGAGAAATCAGCCGTAAAAGATCTTAAGTGGTAGTATCAATGGGGGTCACAGCTATTGCCTATACTGCTCTTTTTCTCTATTTATTTCCGAATATATAGACACATCAGTGATTGCCCTCGTAACTTAATTATCAAACACGAATGCTTTCATAAAACTGTATGCTCTCTTGCAGTGGGGCGACGTCGTTTTGCGTGTGCGGTTTCTATTCCATTTAGAGCTGATTTACTTTTTATCATTGCATGCCCGTAGGTTTATTACGTGTGTAAACTTGATGGGAATTGTTACATTTAATGACGTAATCTGTGTGAAGGGGGTTGAGCTGAGGTGCACCCAGCTCGTTTTCACGCCACTTCCCGGTGGGCATTATAACGTCATTGTGCTAATGAGGCGTGCACTATGCCCATGGTGCGGAAGCTCCCAGATTAACGTTCATTGTTGGCACTGGTGAGATCTCTACCCTCCTCCATCCCTCCCTCCCCATTTCATCATCCCCTCCCCTCTTCCCACCCCGTCACCCTCCCCACCCCCACCCCATCGTCATATTGCCCCTACCGCCTGAGCGGCATAAGCATTGGACAGCGTTATGGCGCGTTGTCCCTATCAACCGATATATGAACACACATCTTAATAGTAATTTCAACCATACTACCTGCTCATGCGGTGACTGAATTGCGCCCAACTTTGCATTAAAACACACGTCTTATAATATGGCTATGGATAGTTTAGGTTCACGAAGAGGACACAGCGTCTGATAGCAAAGAGGGAGGGTGACATACACATTTAGACCAGTAATAGAATACAGTATCATGATTGTAGATGGGTGGGGGTAGGGAGGGGGTGAAGATATTGAGAACTGGGAGGGGGGGGGGTAGTGCACGCAGCTTGCCACAATAAGGTAATCGCCCACTGTGTTATTATACAGCGTTTAACGTTTGTTGACAGACCTGGTCGATCACGCCGCCAGCACCAAACGCACCCCTCTCCCCTGCCCCACGCTTAAACACTATACACCCCCATCACTCGAACACAACGAACTTCAGGTCCCCCGCCCCCTCCGTCCACCCCATCTGATCCAACCCTCACCTTGACCCCATTGTATGCCCATCTTGAAAAAAGAAAGATACCTTGCAGATACTGCATGCATCCAAGTAAAGGATTATCGTGGCCACTTTTTCTCTCCCCTTTTCATCGCAGTGTATAACAGTACACCTCACTCCTTGGTGATTAAAAAACAACCTAAATAGTCCCAGGTATCTTCATAGACATACCAACGTCTCTATATCCCTCCAATTGCCCGGTTCTAACGCTGTCCCTCATACTAACCAATCACCCCGTTCCCATTTTCCTGTCTTCAACCCAGGACAGATATTTGATATTAAGAGGCTGTGTTTGATCTGGGCCTGTCTGAATAATGCATCCATGTCAATAAGTATCGATCGATTAGGGCCTGTCTGACGTAACACTAAGTGATGCCAGCCTCTTCTAGAAACAAACAAAAATCAGAAAAGAAAAGAAAGAAGCGAAAGGTGGACGAAAGTCATGGACGCAGGGTATCAGTTTAAGGTATTAATTCAACATGTTTCATCTCCAAAGGCACTAGACTTGAAGTGTCTTGACTGATAGAACAGTGCCATTCTGAATTTTAAAAAAGGCACATAATGAGCCCCCATTTCCTCAGATTTAAAGAAAAAATATTAGGAAAATTTATGGTTGCCATATGTCATATGAATTGTCTCTGATTGTGCCGTGTACCTTTCCTCTGAATGTAGAGACAGCTATGTCGTTAAGATTAAAGATCGCACCCTTGATGAGAGACACCCCAGGCACCTGCTCCGGCAACTACCCTAACCCCTTGGCCATCCCACCGCCATACGCCTATGCCTCAGTCTGCAACTGCTCATGTTTAGTTCAGCCACCCAGATTTGTAAATGAACATATAAAAACCCTTATACTGATATCCCAATTCTCAAACTTTGCTCAATGGTCCCCCTGGCACAGCCTACATGAAGGTTGCCTGCAGGGTGAAAGGAGAGAACCCTGCTCCACCGGTCAACCACTTGGGATAAGGACTGCAGCAATGGCGCCTGTAATAGCAGTCCCTGGAGGTTGCTGGTGGCGCCTCTGGTTGTGGTGGTAAAATTTAATGAGAACGATGAGCTGATGGTAGATGGATTGGAGCTGCTCTCTATTGCTCACTATGGCATCCCGGGGGAGGCACCCGCTAATGGGATCCTTGCTGGAGGTGTGCTGGCAGTTAATGCGATTGCAGGAAGTCTGTGTAATCAACAGGAGGCATTTATGGTCCAAGTACATAGGGAGACAAGGCATGGGAGGGCGTGTTGGGGGTATTTGCAACAATGTCGAGGACAAGGTGGAGATTATGACAGTGTGTCATTAATGGCATATATGGATATGTCGTGTACACGTTATATATGAGTATCAGATACCAAATTAATTACCTGACATATGGCGGAATGGACCATGTGGATTCCAAGAAAAACCAGTGGGTCACCGAGGAGCTCTATCCGATTTATGCATCTAATCAAGGCAGGCAATATTCTCTTAGATGGGGATTCATCGAATGTAAATATATCTCTGCTTTATAAGGTTTATTGTAGGGTTTCTCTCCCTCATTCTCTGCCCCTCACACCTCCTCTACCCACGCAAATTACCCATATAATCTAATACATGTACCCCTCACATCAGTGTCGGATCCAGGATTT
Organism: Acholoe squamosa; assembly: GCA_949317995.1. Classification (NCBI taxonomy): domain Eukaryota; kingdom Metazoa; phylum Annelida; class Polychaeta; order Phyllodocida; family Polynoidae; genus Acholoe; species Acholoe squamosa. Next base: position 83,321,964 of record OX439035.1, on the reverse strand, counting down.
TGAAAAGGGGGGGGGCGCCCCTCATTTAGCCCCTAATTTTGGCTAAATTCTAGGGTACAAAAAGTTAGGTAAACTCTTAAGTACTGGGAAAAAGGGGGGGGGGGGCTCCAAATCCTCCACTGCACATTTGACCATACCTCTGTTTCTACCCCTTACCCTGGCCCCCTTCCCAATAGATCAAGCCTCCACACTTGGCGGATTGCGTGTGCGTGGGTGTTCATCATAGACTGATAGAGACAGGACTGGAGAGTCCCTCTTGACGTATAAAACAGGCGCGTCCAAGAATGGCAGAAGGTCACGTATCGTGTGGCACTGTATTTACTAGGGCACTGACTGGCTATAACTTAAATAGGAGGATGCTTCATCTGCAGGCTAATGCGTCGACATATGTAAATAGAGCTAATGGTATGTTTGGTTAGGACCGCCTCATTGCTCCTGGTCACATCAATGCTTGTGCACATTAAAGAGTCCAGCGTGAAAGTTACATTGGCCATGGAAGCAATGTATGATGAAGGTTCGATTACTGGGCACTACACGTATCAGTAGCCCCCGCCGGGTATTAACAAGTACATGGTGTACGTACATGCCCTATGCAATGGTCTGTTATGGAAATAACATTGGACCAAGTCAAAGGAGTTAAAAAGGGACATTTAAAATCAGAATATAGTACTTTGTTAGTGTCTATATAGCATCTCTAGGTGAGACTGAGTAAACGTGTTAGTTACCTTGCCCTACACCAGATGACTGTACTATGCACTCTACCTGGGGAGCAATCCTTTAAGCCATGGTGCGGTCAGCGAACTCATAAGCCTTCAGGTAGGCCTCCCTGGTACCTGGACACGAGACTCAATATTGCTAACCTGCCATCCACAGAGCTATTCTAGACATGGTTAAGCAGTGGTCTAGACATCATGATGAACTAGTATCTCAGCTATCTATAGTCATTTAGTCACATCACCTGGGTCATGGCATGTCTATTTATCTTTCAAGTTGCCGTGTGAGTCTCTCTGTCTCTGTCTCTGTTTCTCTCTCTCTCTCTCTCTCTCTCTCTCTCTCTCTCTCTCTCTCTCTCTCTCTCTCTCTCGAGGATGATCATGAAATAACTACCGTCCTCATTTTACAAACACATTTATCTTATTCGAGTAGTCCCAAATTAAGGGGTTGGGGGGAGCGCTACATGATAAATGTGACCATGCTGAAGGTCTCTGATCGATCTCCTAGCCCCAAGTCATCCCATTATCAGGTATTCCCTCATCATATTGTGCATGTATGGCTCCCGGGGTTAGTAAGGAAGGAGGCGGGATGGTAGGTAAGGGGGAGAGGGTGTTTTAGAAGCGCACCTGGCGAACGTCCAATATCTCATTATGTCTGCGCCCTGGCACCATTCCATATTCCTTTCAACGTTCGCATCAAAACCCTTTCACCTCTTTTTTCTCCTGTCTTTCATTAGCTTCCCCGACAATGGGGAAAGAACCAGGCTGCCGTGTCCTAGCTGCAAAAGGGCAATCTTTCCTAAGGGGATCAATTGTCAGAATAACGATGATTTTATGACCAAGACGTCAAAGTTAATTTTCAAAAGTCACAGTCATATTCACAGCAGCTATATTTAATGGAGCTATGTTTAATTAAAATATCAGTAGGATTTCCCTGCACAATGAAGAATCACAATCTACAACCTACACTGTACACTGTAAATAGTAAATGCTGTACATCTACAACAAAAGTTGCTGGCAACAATTGTTCCAGTAGATTTTGCTATAGGTCTACAGCAACTGACTTGCTGTAAAGGTACAGCAACATCTCCTGTAGAACTACAGTAACTTCTACTGTAAATCATACTACTGTTGTTCAACAGCAAAAGTTGCTGGCAACAATTGTTCCAATAGAATTTGCTGTAAATACACAGTAGATTTGTAATTTGCTGTAAATGTACAGAAGATTGTAATGTTTTGGTCATTGCATATTGGTTGGCCTGACCAAGTAGAGATATGTAGTTGGGCCATCATGATAGCCAGCTATGTAGCATCATTTATGACTAAATGGGTGTAAAACTATCCATTGAGTATCACACCCAAGTCACAACAGGCAAGTGTGGTGTATTACACCATCTTTGCAACAGGCACTTTAGCTGATACACTAGGAAGCTTGGTGTCCATACTCATATTTACTTCCAAGCCACAGGAAAGGTGTGTGTGACAGAATTTAGAAGTTTCTGCTTTAGTTTACATAGTTTAATGAAGAGTTCCACATGTTATTAAACAAGAATACAATATGTTCACCCTTGCACATTATTCAATTATGTGACACATTTGACTTCCTTTTCATAGATGAAAATAGATTCAGCTTTGAGTAAAAATTATCTGCCAAAGAGATACTAAGGCCACCTGGTGCCAAAGCACAGAACCACAATGTCTACAGCAGTACTTGCTGTAATCCTGCATCTACAGCAAAACACTTAGTAACTGAACAGTTTGTGTTGCACTGAAAAGATAAGGCTTAAAAAGGTACTCTGTAGTGATGACTTTTTGTCATCTTATTGATGAGCCCGAGGGGGAGTACCCGGTGATCTTTGAACTAATCATATGTGATCACCATGGGTGATCATATGTGATGACCTGTCTGAACAGATCAGAGGGGAGCATGTAAATGATTGTTTGTCATTAATGAGTATCTTTTTGATTATCATTTCCAACAATTGCATAATTACCCCCTTCCCTCCCCACAACCAAGCATTTATTGTGGGCATTTACTGCTAACTTATAAATGCCCTAATGAGGCATATTAGATGTGTATAACAAATGTCAGCTTGTACCCATGGTTGTAACTACAGTTTCAGTTACAAAAGAGGTGTCCATCTTTAAACATGATTGTACCTTTGATAATGTTGCCTAAATTTCTTTTTATATCATCTGATATTCAAGTGTGGTGATATTCTTAAAATCTTCTACCTTATAAACACCCATCATCAAGTGGATTAGGGATAAGAATAAATATATTCAACATAGTGGGTATTGTATTTTCCATTATTGTATACTAGGGCCCCCTGGTGGCAGAAAGTGATGACCCAAGGTGATCAACATGATCACCTTGGGTCATCACATTGATGACCCAAGGTCTCTTTCAGTCATCACTTTGATGACCCAAGGTGATCAACATGATTACCTTGGGTCATCAACATGGAAAGAGGACCTTAAGTCATCTGTACTGATCACCTTCATAGAGATCCATCTTTTCAGTGCATGCTGTATTTGGGGCTACAGCAAATATATGAGAGTATATCTACAGCAACACTTGCTGTAATGTTGTATTTACAGCAACAAAGTTGATACTTGTACAGCAAAACTTGCTGTATTTTAGATTACAGCAACTTCTACTGTATGATCACAGCAAAATCTGCTGTATGTATACATTAACTTTTTACAGTGTACCTGTATATCAGCATGTGCCTTCCTACAGACTCAGAATGCTGTTTTACCCCTGAGTATTGGGATATTATTGATAACCCCCACAGGAAACTGTCAATGCTGTGACCATGACTCCAGCCTTGATCAGGACGTGACGGGCAATGAGAGAAAGGAACGGCACTTTTTCCCTTAAACCAGTAGCTCTTATGTCAATCGACCGTGTTTTATGGCAAATACGTACACGCCCTACTCACAATTTGCTAATGTATTTAGGCCATGATAAAACAAGGACCTCAAGTTTGATCAGTGAGAAAGAAGAAAAGCAGTTTTCTCGTCAACATGGTGTAACCTTCTATATTCAAATACGGTCGAGAAAAGTCTACAGAGATTGTGATCACTTTAATCCATGGAAATGACTGATTGGATCTTCATGTATCTTTTAAATTGAGCTTATGTTCAGAAAGGATCAACATTCTAGTAAAAATGCAGCCAATGTTTAACATTGAACCACTGTCAGTACTCCACTAGTGTACTCCACACTTAGCACTGCCTCCGGGAAGAGGCTACTGTTTTGTCATCAATAGCCAATAATTATAAGGAACGGGTATAACAGGGTACACTTATGTAGGTATTTATTGTATGCTGTATTATGTGTGTATTTATTATATGCTATATGGGAGAGTGCTATGGGAGTCCTGTATAGGGTTTATGGTAGTATAGAGTTTATGGTAGGCTGTGGAATGTGTAGACGGAGGGGAGTCGACGAGATCTGGTCAGGTAGATTCTGTAGAAGGGGGAGGGGGGAATACGGGTGAGCCAAACATCGGCGTCTGAAAGGTGTGAGGGGTTGGTAAGAGATAGGGAGGAGTCAGTATTGTGGGAGAAGCCGAGGAGGCAACACATACTCCTGGAGTAGACGAGGATGAAGCTGTTTAGTATTTAGTATTACACTTAGCCAATGTAAGAACGAATTGAACAGGATCTCTATGGCACTTATACCTCTCCAGTAGCATCGGATTGTTAAACATGAACTGCTTGTATGAATAGACTGATGTCGTTGAAGCTGTACAACCATGAGTGGACTCATCATCAGCTGTAACTGTGAATAACCAATGAACAATAAATGGTGACTTGTATCGGCGTCTTGGTGTTGGTTAAAAGAATGGGCTGGGCCAACATCATACCACTAGAGTTAGTCTTCCCAAATACGTGAGAACAGCGGAGTGAGCTGATAATAACTACACAACTTATACCACATTAATATACATATAAACACAACCCACGCAGCCCAGATGGTGGAGAATTAGTGGTTGGGCTTATCATTGTACTGATGAGCGGCTCGCCGTACCCGATACCTAACAGCTCAGACGCTGGATGTGACTCAGCGGCATCGCCACACACTGACAGTAGTGACGGTGTGGAAGTCTATACTATCATACCTGCAGCGCGCACATTGCCTGGGAATGCAGCAGTAGCACATAGTGGTGTAGCAGAGGGACAGGGTGGAAGATCCGGAGTGAGTGAAGCGGGACCTGATCAATCACGTGTCACTCTTAGATCGGATCACACACATGTGCATGTGCAATTAGGACCCAGGTCGCAAGTGGTGCTTTTGCCTGGAGAGGTGGTGTCTAGAGAGATTGGATTCCCCGTGGCTCGGTCAGAGGAGGAGCGGGCGTCGTCTCAAAGGGATCCCAAATCTGGGGGGACGTCTGGCCTACAATTGTCTACTGCGGCTGATTCTGAACCAGCAGGGTCGGTGGTGGTGGACGATACCTCTGGACCATTCTCAGCATTGGGAGTGGAGAACGAGCATCAGTCATCTGCGGCAGAGTCGGAGACCAGGGCTGATATTTCTAGTGATGGGCAACAGGCGGCGGTTCAGGAGCACACAGTGAGTGCTGATGCAGGGGAACGGCCTGATAATCTCTGCAAAGGATGGACGACAGGAGACAGATTAGTGAATTATAAGTATTTTTCGACGCCCATTGCTAGGAGCTCCAGTATTAATTTCTGTAAGGCTACTCCTAGGTGCCTTGAGTTTGAGGGTACAGCGGACCAGGGACGAATTAGACGCGCATCTGAGGGGGATGTGGCGGATATTGGTGATGAGGGTTTGAATTTTGAAGCGATTGCAACGTCATTGGGGTTAATTGAGCCAGTACATGAAGACGGACAGGTGGATGAGAGTGGAACAAAGGATGGTCATGAGGATGAGGGGGACGCACATGGGGAGAATGATCCAGTAGACGGGGCGTCTACAGTGGTGGCAGTGCCAGGGCAAAGCGAGGACGTCGGTGAGAAGACACGGGAACAGGGGTCGGAGGCCTGTGGTGATTCACAAAGGGGGAGTGCAGGATTGCTACCGTCTGGTTTCTTGGTGGTTGTTGAGAATGGGAGACAGTTAAGTGATAAGGACTTGGTGGGTCAGGATGAGAGTGGTGGAGTTGGACAGGGTTGGACAAGCTGTACTACACCGGTTGTTACAGGTGATCAAAGTGGCAGTCGTCTGGGAGAGTCTGTGAGTAAAACAAGGGTGGATGAAGTTATTGCAGGTCTGCAGAACACTAATATTAGGGTACGACGAAGCATAGAGAGGGGGAGAGCCATATTGGAACAGGAGCTGAGATATCGGCAGGCCATTGATGGGGAGGAGCCGCCCGCGAGGCCGGAGATAGACCGGGAGCGTGTAGCACGAAGGGAGAGGTTTTTGAACGACACTGTGAATTGGAGAAAGGTAACTGCGAATATCCGCTCAGGCAATAGTACAGGTCGTACTACAGATGAGGGGCATTTAGATGATGTTCTAAATAGCCATCTTCAGACTGATGTTTCGGGTGACTGGGAGGATTGGTGGGCTCGGAGAGCGGATGAAAAGAGAAGACGGCAGATAGAAAGGGAGGCCCGGGAGGAAGCCGCCGAGGGCTCCGTAGCTGCAGGTGTTGGAACTGGTGTACAGGGGAACGATAGTGAAGAGAGCTCGGTGGGTGATTTGGATGCGGAGAAACAGGTGGAGGAGGATATTGCACCTATTATTGGTTCTGAAGACGACGACATGGCGCCTAGTCCGAATGTTAAACTACCATCCTTCAATGGGGAGCCTGGGGAGGATTATCGGAGATATTTCAAGGAATTGAATGGAATGCAAAAGCTATTTGGATGGTCTCCGGATCAACATCTTGAGTATGCAAAATTGGGCTTGAAGAAGGGGGCATCGAAATGGATGGATGGTATTCCAGAAGGGGAAAAGGATACTTTGGACAAAGTAGTGGCTATAGTGAAGAGGGTTTTTGAAGACAAAAGGCCACTGTGGCAGAAACATAGGGATTTGCACTGTCTGAAGCAGGAAAAGGGACAGTCGGTCTGGGACTTCGCATTGAAAATAAAGGAATATGATGAGTTGGATGTTCCTGATGTCATCAAATTGTCAGTCTTTGTGGGGGGTTTGCTTCCGCCCATTGATAAGGACCTGATGAAACACAATGCTGATTCTTTTGAAGAGGCTCTCAGACTGGCGTCTTATTGGGAAAATGTGGAGAAGGGCAGGAACTCCAAAGGCGTGGCGCAGCTACACATGCTAGAGTCTGAGGGGACTCGGGATGGAGCATGTGGGGACGATCAATTCGATCCTAAAGAGTATGCTAGAGAACAAACTAAAGCAGTGGTGGAGATGTGCACTATGGAATATAGACGGGGGCTCAGGGAGATGGAACATGGGCGGGAGAATCAGCAGGGACAATATGCTGGAAGGGGTGGTAACTCACAAGGGCAGTATCAGGCGCAGGCGGGCAGAGGGACTGGCGCGGGAACATATGGTCAGAATAGGCAGTTTGCTACAGGCGGTGGAGGCCGAGGATGGAATTATCAAGGGGGACGCGGTGGAAATCAGTATAACGCATCTCAGTATTTCAATAACAGGTTTCAAGGACAGAGATACACAGGAGGAAGCAGGCAGGGTCAACAGGGGGATGATAAAGGTCAGAGAAGAGCACAGGAATATGCTAGGATGATGGGAGATGCAGGAGAGAGTCAGAAAGGAGGAGGGGCAATCTATTGCTTAATTCATGACTCTACTACACATTCTACAGAGGAGTGCACGTTTTTGAAGAAATACAGGGATCAGTTGTCATCCTCTCAGCAGAACAGAGACCAACGAGATCAGGGAAATGATGTTCGCAGGCCGGGAAACGGGCACAACGGCTCATTCCTACCCCAGAATTAAATTTGATATCAGGGGATGGGTCGGGAAACAGGGGATCAAAAGACAAAGCGCCATGGTTGGTTCAGTGTACTATTGACGAGAATACATACAGATGTTTAGTGGACACGGGCGCGTCTGATTGTTTTATAGCACGGACAATTGTGAGTAGTATAAGTGAGAGAGCAATTTGGGACAGGCAGCCATCTCAATTGGGGAAGGTGCGTCTGGGGGACAAAACATCATTACAAGTTTATGAGACGGTGCGACTGCAGTGTTTTATGGATGGTGCTTGCATATACTATGATTTTAATGTGGTGGATTCACTGGCTTATGATATTGTGCTGGGACGTAATTTTCTGATTGACGCACGGGCACAGATTATAGCTATAGATGGAAAGGTACGTATCTTTACTGAGGATCCGGTCTCAATTGAAGTAGCGGCGATTTTGGACCCATGGGAGGAAAGATTGGTGACGGTGAAAGGATGGGATGTTGCGGCTGAAAGGGTTGGAACAACGGTCTTGTTGAGACCATCTAATTTGGCGGTGGTAGCTGCGGATGGTGCGGTGAACTATGTGGGGAAGAAATGGTATATGAGAATTGCTAATCTCTCTGACAGGCAAGTGTATGTGGATACAACTGAGGTTATAGCATACGCGGAAGACATAGATGAACCGGAACTTAATTTGCTGGAGGTAATTGATACAGCTAATGTTGGCAGGGATAGAAAGGATGAGGCTCGTGAGATTGTGGCACGATGTAATGAAGACCGGCGGGAGAATGGTCAAGAGGCTAGGAGAGGGTCAGAGCATCGGCAGGATCCTCAGGACAGTGGTGGTGGATGTGGTGTTTTTACCTTAAGTGAGCAGGAGAGGCTGGATAAAATTGAGAAGATCAGGGGCCTTGATTTGGGTGACACTATGATGACGCTGGAGGAGCAGAAGGTATTCAGAGAAATGTTGGTGGTCAACATGGACACTATAGCATTTTCTATGAAGGAGTTGGGTCATTGTTCATTGGCTCCAATGAAAATAAGGGTCGATGAGTCCAAGGGTCCGTGTATGGCGCGACCATACAGGTATTCTCCTCAGAAAATGGATATTATTGATGAACAGGTGAGGGAATTGTTAAAGTTGGGAATTATTGAGCCCAGTGACAGCGTCTGGAGAAGTCCGTTGGTGGTAGTGCAGAAGAAGGATGGAAAGGCTAGATTATGTACAGACTATCGCATGTTGAATCTTATTACGGCGGATGACACATATCCTATGCCCACAGCCAGAAGCATGTTCTTGTATATGGCATACAGAAAACCTATAATCTTTACAGCCATGGATTTGCTCAGTGGGTATCATCAGTGCGATTTACATCATGACAGCAGGCAATATTCAGCATTTGAATCACCCTCGGGAGTTTGGCAATGGACGAGGATGCCGTTTGGTATGAAGCAGAGTCCATGGCAATTTACTAAGATTATGTCATTAGCACTAGGAGGCTTAATACCACGTACTTGTCTAGCCTACCTAGACGATATCATTATCTTTGATCCGGACGTGGACAGCCATATTACTAATGTCGGCAGAGTATTGGCAGCTTTAGGTAAAGCAGGTTTAACAGTGAAGCCGGAAAAGTGTGAGTGGGGCAAAGCGGAAATCAAGTTTTTGGGGCACATTATTAATGCTGAAGGAGTGCAGACGCAATCTAAAGTGATCAGAAAGGTGCAGGAATTTGGCAGACCGTATAATGAACATACAACTAGATCCTTTCTGGGGCTTTGTAATTATTACAGGAGTTTTATTCCTAACTATGCTGTTTTGTCGATGCCTCTGAATAATTTGTTGAAAATCAAGGTGCCATTTAAGTGGACGGATGAGTGTGAGGTGTCATTCAGGAAAATACAAGCAGCATTAGCAAGCACACCGTTATTGGTTCACCCAGAGATTGGAGGCCACTTTTATGTCTTAACAGATGCTTCGGATGGCGCGTGTGGAGCGGCCATCTGTGTAAAGAGGGATGGATTGCTGAGACCGGTAACATATTATGGGTATACATTTACAAAGGCTGAAAGAAACTACACTATAACAGAGAAAGAAGGCCTAGCTGTTATAAGAGTATTGAAGAAATTTGAGGATATGCTGACTGGGGCTAAGATCACGATAATAACAGACCATCAACCATTAATACCTTTGCTTCAACAAGCCAGTAAGGCTCCATCCAAAAGGTTGACTAGATGGGGTTTAGCAATGACTGACTTTGACTATGAGATTAGGTATGAGCCGGGAGCCACTCACTACCTGCCGGATTTTATATCCAGAGTGCCGTTGGCAGTGGGACAGGATACACCTGGCGAGGAGTCGGGGGAGTTTGAGCCTGAGGTGGGATGTGAGTTACTCGTGATGGAACTGATAGGGGAGGAATTGGATAGGGAAACCTTCATTCAGGAGCAGTGGAAGGATGGATTCTGCAGGGGGATGATGAGATATTTGGCGGGAGATGAATTGCCAGTGGATGAGGAAAAGGCGCGAGGGATTTTACATAATGCTGATTTCATGGGTATGAAGGATGGATTGTTATGCAAGTATATAAAACCAGCTAGAAAGAGGGGTGGGCCTATAGCTGACCTAAACCCAAGGATAGTGGTGCCTAAGGCTATGGTGAATAGAGTGCTCTATCTCATGCATGATGATATTATGTGCGGAGGACATGTGGGAACAGTGGCGCTGAATACAAAAGTACAGGCTCGGTTTTATTGGAAAAATATGATGGTGGACATAGCTAGGTACGTGCGGCTATGTGAAAGGTGCGCGTTGAGAAAAAGAGCACCTCACTTTAGAGCCAAGGCAAGGTCATGGGATACGCCGGATTATCCATGGCAAGTGATACAGACAGATTTTGTTGGGCCACTGCGTAGATCCAAAGAAGGTTATAAATATATCATGACCTTCATAGACCTTCTGACGGGATGGCCGGAGGCGTTCTGTACTAAAGACACGACTGCGCACACGGCAGCTGGGGTGTTTCTACGGGAGATCGTGTGTAGGTACGGCAAGGTGGAAGTGCTGTGCAGCGACAGAGGGTCTACGTATATGGGTCAGGTTTTTCGTGAGGTCACAGCTAGACTATCAACCAAACAGAGGTTTACGTCTTCTAGGAATCCAACCGGAAATGCCAGGGTTGAAAGATTGCATAAATCATTAGAGGATACGATAGGATGCTATGTGACCGAGGATCATGAACACTGGCCAGAACTGTTACCCATTGCATTGTGGACAGTGCGCTCCAATATCAGTATGAGGACGGGGTTTTCACCATATGCACTACAATTCGGGAGGGATCCAGTGGCTATGTCCTTTGCTGAGGAAAGGCCACTGCCTAAAGTGCCATCTGAGAGGGATTGGTTTCTTAGAACAAATCATAGCATACAGTTATTACAAGAGGCGGCCAACGCTCATACTGCTAGGTATGAGGAGCAGCTCAGACGTAGATTGGATGGACGGGCTCGACCTGTATCTTTTATAGAGGGGGAGTGGGTATATTACTATGATCCGAAATGCGCGGTGAATAATACATCGAAGTTTGCTGGTAGATACACGGGGCCACATAGGATAATAGAGGTGGTGGGGGATAACAGGGTGAGGTTGAGAGCAGTGAAGACGGGCAAAGAGATACCTCACTTAGTAAATGTGAATAAACTGAAGAGAGCATACAAAGGGGAGGGTGAAAATGGCGAAGGAAAAGCCAAAGATGAGAGAGCGGTGGAAGTGGATAAGTCAGAAGTGGAATTACAAGTGGATAAAGAAGACATAGGACATGAGAACCCGAGAGGGGTGACTGAGGTGGAACATCCTTCATCTGGTCTGGAGGATACAGCGTTAGCGGACGCTGATAAGGAGGACAAATTGAATACGTCAGACGACGATAGAAGTGCACATGAGAAAAAGAGAGAGGTGGCCGGAGCTGGACCGCGCGCACCTATACAGGAATCTGATAATGAGAAAGATGGAGTTGTACGGCGAGATAGCCGGGAGAAACACAGGCAGGAAGCTGTGGTGGATAATTGGTGTAAAAAGAAAGGGTTACAGGATAGTGATATTGATAAGGTCGAGGGTGGCCGAAGACAGGATAATGAAGAGAAAAGGAAGGGTAGAGTGAGAAATGTCGAGGTGAAGAGGCAGATGGACGAGGAAAGAGAGAGAGAAGAATTGGAGAGAAGACAGAAGAGAAAAGAAAGAGAGGATAGGGCTGAGAAGAGACGGAGGCAAAGAGATAGGAGAGCGCAATTGGCTGCAGGGGCTATTATGAGTGAGGAATCTAGCAGTGAACATATCATTCCAAAGGGACCGATTTGTAAGCATCACAGGAGAGGCAGAGAGGAGCTCAGCTCATCCAGCGATGGAGAATAGGGTGAGCTTAGACGGGATGCTACAGGATGGGCGATAATCCTGTAGTATTCACGTGTGTTGCTATGAGGGAGAAGGGGGGGTGATGCAGGTGCCGAAGGGGGAGGGGCCGCCCGGAGGAGCAGGTCAAGCTGACTCATGCAGGTAGACGGAAAGGAGGGCGATACACAAAGAAAAGGGAAAGTAGGGCAAGGTAGGAAAAGAGGGGAGGGGGGGAGGCCAGCGCAACAGGTATATGCAGGAGGAGATGCATCAGGAGGTGGCAGTGCGCGCACAACGAGGGACGAGATAAGACCTCAAAGTAAATAGCAGGTGCTGATGGACGGATGGCAGATAGCTGGTACGATAGTGTTGGAGAACAGCAATACCAACAATACTATAATACGTGGATGATTCAAGACAACTATTGCAATAGCACTTACAATGAAAGGAGCACAGTGTCTGCAGCAAGTTCAACAACAACAGAAACAAATGAAAAAGGATTTGGTGCGACTTCAACGTCAGGCCAACCAAGCTCAGCGCAAGAGCCAATACAGGTGGTGGAAGCAGCTCAAGCCGAGGTCCTGGTAAATCATCAGGGAAACATATGGGATAGCATACGTGATATCACCGTGGGACAGACAGAATGGGAGTGGCTGTTGGATGCCACTCTACAAGGCACCGGTGGTATAATTAAGAGAGAGACTCAGACCACAGAAACAGCGACACAGACAGAACCATCAATATTTTATAGTAAAGACGATGAATTTGTGCTGGATACATCAATCAGATTGGATGACATATTGATAGAAGAGTATTACAGCAGAAGACAAGTGACATCAAGGCTCTGTCACATTTGTGGCAGAACAACAGCAACAGCGGCAGGAGCGGCCAAACACCTGGAACAGGTACATGGGATAAAACATCTCATATAATGTCCACTAGTGAGGATGCGGGAAAGAGAGCACCATCTATAGTAAAGGCAGGGAGATATAGGGGACAACAGGTAGAAGACGCGCTGGATGCTATATATGGATTTGGATATTCATTGCCGAAGGTGTTCAGATACAATGGGGCGACGTTACAGGATATAGTAATGCAGAAAATATCAAAACTGAAATTGGACATCGCGAGATTGCCAAGATATTTGAGGGAACAAGTAAACAGACATCACTTTAAATATGGAGTAGGGAGTGTGACTAATGCATTCTTTTTCTCAAGAAAGTGTAGGAGGCATCGCAAGACTAGTAGAGGGAAACGATGCAGGCAGTGTAGACAAAGAGATGAAACTTGGGAAATGTTTAAACTGAAGCAAAAGGGAAAGCATATCACCCAAGGAGTATTAACATCCGGGGTTAAAGACAATGAGACGACCCTGGAGGAGGAGGATGTAACTGAAGACTTTGATAAATATAACTAGAAAGAATATGAGTTGATAGGAAAGAACAGAGGGACTGTATGGTTATAAAATACAATACCTGTTAAGGGAACGTTGTGAGGGGTTAAAGAAATGTACAAAATGGCAGGTATCAGTATAACGCCACCTACCTTTAGAGGAGCACCAGGAGAAAAGATAGAAGAATATTTCTACGACATGGATTTGATTAAGAGAATATATGATCTAGGGGAAATGGAATATGTGGCATTATTATTGTGGGGAATGAAAGGTGAAGTGAAAACTTGGGTTAGGAAACTACCTGAGGAAAGTAAGAATACTGCATGGAAAATACAGCAAATAACCATGGCAGTATTTGCAGCTCCAGATGCCTGGAAAGAATGGGGTACAGGAGGAAAGAGACAGAAAAGACAGCGCGAGAATGACGGCGCGGAAACAGAGCCAGCGGGGGAATGAACACGAGAGTGAGAAAAAGGGGGGGGGGGGAAGTGCCGGACACTGAGACAGACATATGTATATTAAGAGCCCAGTAACAGAAGAGGGGGGGGGGGAAGAGAGCAGACATGCGCAGGTAAAGAAAGAGATAAGATGCAATGACAAGCAAGACAGTTGGCAGTGTAGGAGTGGAACTCCAGCTGTACAGACATCGGCAAGCAACAGATACAGACTACACTCAAAAGTTTAACAAGATAGAACAACCAGCATGCTACACGGACATAACCAAGACAAGACAACATAATCAGCAATTCAGATAAGCTATAAACATGAGTTCTAGTGGAAAAGCCTGGATCATAGACAACGGAAGGTTCATAGCGGTTGAGATGAATTAATGGAGATCAGTAATAATTTACTGAAGGAAAGGAATCATCGCCCACTGTAGAGAGGGTAGAGATATTAAGGCTCAGATACACCCTACTCTATGGATAAGACTTAACTACTTAATACAGTTTGTGGAAAATTGTAAAAGGTCGGATCCATTTAGGATGCATTTAATATAAATACATACCTGAAGTGAAGATTTAAGGACTAGTAGGAGTAGAGGCATCATCATCATCAGCAGATGAAGCGGGAGAAGAACTGAAGATAGTAAATAAAGCAGGTATATGAGACAAAGAGAAAGAAGTGCATCACATACAGGAGGCAACCACTATGGGGCACCTTATAAGTTGTCTAAGGGTGAATGGAAACACTAGTCGGAACCAGCAGGACCACAGTCGTGACACACATAGAATGACTCCAGTAACAAGGTCCATAATTAAGAGGCCTAAATTTAAAGGATATATTTGTCCAGAAGTAAGGCATTCTGTTAAAGAACCAGAGCCTATAATGGTTTAATTATTTAGGAAGCCCAGACTCTGAGAAAGGAAATACGATGTCTATAGTTGTAGATATATATATTCAAAAATAAGTGTGAGTGAAATTCTTTTCTAAGAAGGTATTAGGACACATAAAATTCAGCCATATGGGTGTATTAATGAGATCAGTTATACACCTGAGACTGTGAATGTGATCGCCACTACTCACAAATCAGAGGAGCTCAGCAACTTTATAGAGTTAGCTTATGCATATATTTTAAAAGAAAATATGTGTATAGTATCTTATTACAAGAACGAAGTGAGCGTCTCTAGGAATCAAAGTATGAATCACTAGGGAAATATACTTACTTCTGCGAGAGGGTAGAAGCTGGGGAAGCCAATGTTGGAAGGATAGGACCTCCAAGATTAGAAGAACGGGAGGTTTGTGGTCTGGCAGGAAGCTGATAGGGATGATGTCGCGTAGTGGTAGCAGATGAAGATGTCAAGAGAGATATGATGGTAGAAGAACTGTGAGTCAGTCGTGAGGAAGAGGCCATGGTGCTGGAATGACAGGTCAACGGTGAGAAGGGTGGATGTCCAGGTGAGATAGCCAGAGTACTCCAGAACGAGGGCGACATTACTGGAAGGTGTGGAAGTGAAGCTGCAGTGGATGAAGATGAAGTAAACTGACCGGAAGTGGAAGAGGTCAGGGCCAGAGCGGGCGTATGTAGACAGGAAGGCGGAGACCTAGAAGCCGAGGTGGAGCGGGCATCTGCAGCTGGAGCAGCTCGGATGGTGATGTGAGGCATCATTAATGAAGATACAGCAGGAAACTGACCGGAAGTAGTGGCGCTGGTAGTAGAAAAGGGACGAGAAGCAGCGGCAGAATAGGTAAATGTGGATGTTAGGGTTGTTCTGGACGTCAGAGGTGCAGTGGTGGTTAGCAACGGTGTGTATGGTAAGGGCGAAACACCGGAAGTAGCAGGAAGGTGAGAAAACACATTGTAGTCTACATATGAAGAGTGATGCTGAGGTGGCAATGGACGAGAAGTTGATGACACAGCGAAGTTGGCAGGCAGAGAATATTGGTGGGAGGTGTCCACTCGTAGAGGAAGGGTCGCTGTGCAAGTTGGTAGCGCATTGGAGGTAAAGGTGGATGCGAGGCTTGGAGCAGAGGTAGCAGGCACTATAGCGCTATAGGTGGGACGCGCACCTATGGGCGACATCAGAGTGGGATTCCAAGGTGGCACGAAAGGAGTGGTAGGGTTGACTGGAGGCGGAGTGATGTCGACATAAGTTGGTTGATAAGCAGGAGTAGGAATAGGTGGAACAGCAGAAGTTGATTGCAGGCGGTAACTGGGATCGGGCATCCCATCCAGGTGGATGACGCGCAGTGTCATATCAGTCATGTTACAAGCTAAGCGTAGATGATCTCGAATGGTGGTGTGTGAGGGCATGGTCGCGCCTTGCGGTCCGGTGCATACTAGCATGCACGGAGTAACGTTAGCATCTGTGGAGGACAGGTCTCTGCAGCCGACGATGTAGGTAAAACCGGGCTGGAGACGATCTATCGGGAGATAGACGAGTGCGCCATTGACAGAAACGCTGGAATAGCTAGCCATCTTCAGTGCGAACAGGGTGGAAGTCAAGCATCGACTGAAAATTTAATTCTAGGTATCTAACCAAAGGGGATGGGAAGTTGAAATAAGAAAACAAAAATATAGTGAAAACTATAGTAAAAAAAAAATTGAGGGCACATTAGGAGGAGTCGCTGAGACAAAGACTCCAATCCAATAAATTGGTGTTATCAGATGGAAGAGACGTACAGCTAGATAGGAGAGGAAGGCACACGTGTTCAGAGTGACGGGAAAATATATACAGGAAGGGGTAAAAGGGTCATGAACTGGTGAACTATCTGACACGATAGGGCTTATTAAGTGTTCAAGATCCATAAAAAATTCCAGGAGCGATCAGTTAGGAGTCGTAGTAGCCCAACTCGAACTGTAACCGGAAGCCATAATAAGAAGGAAATGGCGTGGCTAACTATACTATGTGTCTTATGTTCCTTGTGGGGTGTGGTAGATGCTGGAAGGCACACTTTCGAGACTTTAGAGAGAGCCGAATTAGGTGTCATTTTGCAACCTGGTAGACGTATTTCTACGGCTGAGCACAATCATGTGTCACAAGTGTTTGTATTAGAGATACCAGATAGATTACCAGAGCCGGAAATGGAAAGTATTTATGAACAATGTGTGAAGAATATGCAGGTTATGTGTGATATTCAACATCATAACAGAACCTTATTATTTGAAGATACCTGTGACAACATCAAACAGAAAGAAGAATGGCTGAATCAAATTATTAGAAAATTAATACAGGCCAGAGAGGAGGAAGTGGAAAAGCTGATGGAAAACATACCTGAACAACAACAAGTCAAAAGGTCTAAGAGAGCAGGTATACCGGGTCTAAATATTATAGGAGAGTTGTCGTACTATATTTTTGGCACTGGGAGAGCTGATGATGTAGCCAGAAATGAAAAGGATATTCAATTACTGAAGACATCATATTATAAGATGCGTGATGTTATTAAAACATTGGCCACAAGTACTAGCAATGGCTTGGAGGACGTCATGGCGGAAGTGGGAGAGTTGGCTGATAGACAGTTACAATTGTATGAAATGGCTAAGATATCATTGAAAAGACGGAAATTGCTGGAAAGAACTCAAACTATGCACAGTGTGGCATTATATGAACTATCCATTGTATACAACCATGAAAGCCTGCTGACGAGGGTCAAATGGGGGTATATCATTCATTTATTAAATGAACTCATTGAGATAAAGGATATGGCAGCTGAGGTAAGATTGGCATCACGAAGAAAACTATCCTCAAAATTGGTCACTAGAGAAGATTTGAAAGAAGCTATAATCAACACTGAAGTATATCTAAAGGCTACGTACCCACGATTTAGAGTCGCTTTTACTGATCCGGAATATTACTATGATAATAGTGTGGTGCGAGTATATCAGCACCAAGGTCGTGTAAAAATGCAGATAAGGATTCCGGTGGTGTCAGAGGAACACATATTTTGTGTATACTCTGTAAAGGTGTTTCCAGTACCAGTGCGGCTGGCCAATAAAGAAGCTGACGGGACGAGAATAGAGGGATTGCCATCAGAAGTAGCCATATCAAAGAATGGGCGGTATTATATATCAGAGCCAGTGGTGAATTGGGCGCGTTGCCATGGCAACTCAATAGCAGTATGCCCAGATATTCCACACATGAGAAAAATAGCCGAGCGAGGGTGCATGGCGGCACTAATAAGAAATGACAAGGTGGCCATAGCAGAAACATGTGAGATCAACTATATAGTGCAACCAAATTTTCCTTCATTTGCGATAGCACTGGGAAAGGGTCGTACTTTGGTATCGGGACCCGACATACAAGGTCAATTGATGTGTCAATCAAGCCCACCTGTTAAGGTGAACATGCATCATTACGCCATATTGAACATTGGGTGTGATTGCGCATTCATGACTGCCGGGGCGTGGATGCCTTACAGTTTGGCAGGATGTGGTCATGTGAACATGGAAACTAATGTGACTTTTGTAAATAACGATTTGCTACAAATGAACAGCGTTAAGAAATTGACATGGATAAAGGCCGTATTAAATGGTGAAACTGTAGAGGTATTGCAAGATGAAGTGTTGCCAAAATTAGTAAAGACCAAAATGAAGCACAAGGCTAGGATACAACAGTCGCCAGCAGCTGTCAATCTGAAGAATTTGGTGAGTGCAATGGAAGACGGATCGGCATTACCTGATTTGGATGGCATGAGTGGTGGAGGCCATTTTCCCACTGAATCACTATGGGATTATTCACCAATAATGATTGCAGGGGTGATTGTTATGACTCTGATGGTGGTACAATATTTTTGTTTAAAAAGACTATTAATGGCATACATATTAGCAAGAATGCCTATGAGAATAAGGAGTCTAGAAACCTGGGACTATGAAAAATACGGTGAAGATGTCGGAGGTAATTATGAGGAAGAAGATCCGGAACACAAAACGACAATAGCTATGTTATCATTGATATTGATAGTACTGATAATAATAATAGCGTTACTGGTGAGGAAAGTGCGACAACTAAAGAGGCTTCAACCAGTGGATGGACTGTATCTACAGGTGGCAACTAAAGAGATCACAGAAATAATACCATTGGGGGAGAGTCTAATGCCTTTGGACCAGGTATTTCAAAGACCAGCAGAACAGGCTCTTATTAGAGACGTAGCAATAAGCTATTCGTGCCCGAAGTACATAGCTACAGTGCAGTGGGGTCGAGTGTTATATTCCACTGAGATGGCAACGGCGGAAAACGCAGTGCCATTGCCATTACCGGCCACTGTGAAGGTGTCAAAGAAATTAGCAGGGATACTGAACGGTGACTATGGATTTACGGTGATGACAAGATTGATTAGGTATAGTGGGGGCCTGGCGACAGGTGTACCACTAGAGATACCTATGATATCAGCGGCGGGCTGGACACCAATAAGGAACAGAGAGATAAATACACACCAGTTATCTGACACGGGACATGCCAGAGCCATGGCTCAGTTAAGAAGATCAAGACAGTTACCAGAAGTACCTGGAGAATCATATGGGGCTACGGCTGTATCATATTCAGTAAACAAGGGTCATAAAGAGTCGGTGAACGTGGCTTTGCGAGGTCAAGAGCCCAGGACGGGATCGTCATCGGTGTACGTGGACCTGAATGAATGAGACTGAAGGTGATGAATAAAACGCCATCATGATAGAGACTTGACATAGACGGTGGCAGGACATGAGAAAAAGGGGGGGGGGAGAAAGATATCGTGCAGCTGGCGTGAGACGAAAGGATGGAATAGACAATACAAAGACTATCTACAAATGAATTGATATAATGTCTGGGAATGGTGCCAGTGTATATTATTAAGTAAGATGATATAGCTAAAAGAAACTGCAATTTAAATGTACGACCAACTAATGAGACACTAACTACGACGTAATGTAGCAAGTGAAAAGATTTCTGATGTAGATACTCGTTGACAAGCTGTGCACGCGTGAGTTAAGTAAGAGGTTGCCAGGTGTAACCCAAGACGCGTTAGAGTGTGTTTTAGAGTGATGCTTGGGGGCGAAAGGTTAGATAGAGGGGAACGTTTCGGAACAAGGAGTTGACGGATGTAAGGAGATTTATTGGCCCGATTGGGTGTAATTGGTGTCGACTCCCGGGTAAGGATGGTAAAAAGAATATATAAACATAGAATGGGACAAAGTGCTTAGTAAAGGCGAGTGAATGAGTAAAATAAATAACAAAGGAAAGAAAAACAAATTGAGAATCAAGGAATGAGAGAATTGTAATAATAAAATATATGTTAGAGGACAAGTTTGCGCTAAGAATAAGTCACCAATGCAGTGTGGAAAATATATATAGTAATAATGCATGGTATTATATAAGTGTGTTGTATATGTATGTACATGAATAACTATTGAAATGTATAATATAATAACGATGATTACCTCAGGTATTAGTGACAAAACAATACATAAAGATGTATTCAGGCATAATTTATGCTTGACAATTGGTGTGACTCGCGTCACAAGAGGGGAGCGCCCGCACCTGTTTTGTCATCAATAGCCAATAATTATAAGGAACGGGTATAACAGGGTACACTTATGTAGGTATTTATTGTATGCTGTATTATGTGTGTATTTATTATATGCTATATGGGAGAGTGCTATGGGAGTCCTGTATAGGGTTTATGGTAGTATAGAGTTTATGGTAGGCTGTGGAATGTGTAGACGGAGGGGAGTCGACGAGATCTGGTCAGGTAGATTCTGTAGAAGGGGGAGGGGGGAATACGGGTGAGCCAAACATCGGCGTCTGAAAGGTGTGAGGGGTTGGTAAGAGATAGGGAGGAGTCAGTATTGTGGGAGAAGCCGAGGAGGCAACACATACTCCTGGAGTAGACGAGGATGAAGCTGTTTAGTATTTAGTATTACACTTAGCCAATGTAAGAACGAATTGAACAGGATCTCTATGGCACTTATACCTCTCCAGTAGCATCGGATTGTTAAACATGAACTGCTTGTATGAATAGACTGATGTCGTTGAAGCTGTACAACCATGAGTGGACTCATCATCAGCTGTAACTGTGAATAACCAATGAACAATAAATGGTGACTTGTATCGGCGTCTTGGTGTTGGTTAAAAGAATGGGCTGGGCCAACATCATACCACTAGAGTTAGTCTTCCCAAATACGTGAGAACAGCGGAGTGAGCTGATAATAACTACACAACTTATACCACATTAATATACATATAAACACAACCCACGCAGCCCACTACCATGGCACGTTATACCATAAATCAGGTATCGATCCCACTAACACTTTGAGCTGCTGCTCTAGACTCCCTCAAGGCTGGTTAGATCCGCTAACCTATTTGGTTGTTTTTACTCAGAGCAGCTCCCCCGTCGTCCAACCGCAGGCCGATTCTATCCCCATCGACTGATATCAAACAGAGATGTTTTAGGTCTGAAAGGCATTGCAACGACGCCAATATGGATAACAATGGGCTTGTTCTTTGATTCCTCATTATGATGTAGTATACCCAAAGGAGTCTCCTCATTGGACTCGTTCTCATTTTCCCCTACTGTAGTCCGTGTGATGTGTCTGACGCATTTATATATTCAGTGCAAAGATTTAAATACAAACCGAGACCTCAGCATCGTCTCATTCATACCTGGGCCGAGATCATAAAATATTTACCAGCGGAGAAGGATTATGTAGGGATATGTTTTGGTACAATTCCTTTATGTAAGTTAATAGAACGACAGGCGACCCTGCTGAATACTTCATACGTTTGTAAACTAGTGTTTGTATGAGGTGTATAGGTCAGCATACATTGACACAAAAACAAGATCTATCTGTGAAGCTTTGCTACTACTAGACCGAACAAAGATCTTACATGGACTAGGGGGATACAAGTTACAGCGGCCTATAGAGTGGTAGCAGGAAACGTTTGTTCTACAGTGGTCTGATACTATTGACGCGTGTGTGGTACGTCATTGACGTGTGTGTGTGTGTACGTCTTGTAAAGGGACAGTCGGCCAGTCAGTGGGTTTTGATAAAAGGATCAATGGGGGTAAATAAAGGGGATCAAGCATATCGTGTAGACCCTACACATGGCCAGCAGGCCTCCCCGGCACCCAAACCAATCCTGGAGGTTGACCTGGGACTAATGGTACATGTCTCTGATAAATAAGATGTCATAGTCATAGACACTCTATGTATCTCCACTACCATAACTGTATGGCTCCAATGTATTACAATCTGTCGTTATATCTTGGCCACAAAGTTCCATTGAAATCTACTATGGAAG
Organism: Acholoe squamosa; assembly: GCA_949317995.1. Classification (NCBI taxonomy): domain Eukaryota; kingdom Metazoa; phylum Annelida; class Polychaeta; order Phyllodocida; family Polynoidae; genus Acholoe; species Acholoe squamosa. The sequence goes on along the minus strand of OX439035.1, from coordinate 83,299,870 downwards.
ATACAGCCATGTTTAGTACATTTCTATGCATGTATCTGTAAATCTTTTGCTGAACTTTGAATGTTACAACACATAAATCATTAATGTAACATATCTTGAATATACACAATTTCAAAATATGGCGTCCAATGTTCGCACACGTATACATAATCTCCAGAAATTAAGATAACACAAAGATATATAGAAACACATCAGGATATATACTTTTGTCCTATTACGTGCTATTTGACTTGTTTTATGATGTGTCATGCATATATAGTGTAGTGGGAGGACGTCCTTCCTTCATCACTCGCGTGCCTTTCCTTCTTGTGTTAAAAATTGCCTTTGTGCGACTTCTATGTCGATAAAACGCACCTTCTTCCAGCACACTGATTCTGTCCACCTCGAAGCCTGTCCCCATCCCCACCCCACCTCAAACGCACGTACAGCCATCTATCATCGTCTTTGTTCTATTCAGAACATTAAGGTAATAATAATCCAAAGACGCCGCTTTCATTTCATTTCCTTTTGATTCCATCAATAGTGTTCTATTCCACTCCACATTGTTATCTTTCCATACAGCCCTTCCCTCTATGTGACTGTTATCATTTTTCCTGCCATAATGCAAGCAGGTTATCTTTTAAGGTTCATTCCACAATAACATCAGGCGCATGCATGGTCGGGAAATATTACATACTTGTACTTTCTTAAAGATTGACGCTGTTATGCATGCATTTCGAAAAAAAAACTTCATGAGTGTTAGTTAACTGTCTTGGGAATGTAGGTTATTTTTTTTCTTCTTCTCAGGACACCATGTCGGCATTACAAGCAGTAAAAATATCCCTGTAACCTGCTATATATCACATAATGGTCTAGCTAGCTACGTGGGAAGAGGACATTCAACATTGATGGTTGATATCCAAGATAGACAAAATATGATATCTAGGCCTTGGGAGGGCACAGGATATGGGAGGGGGGGGTGATGATAGGACACCCCATCCTCCCACTTCCCCTCACCCCACAGCCGCCCCAGGTGGGTGAAGCAGGAGATGGGGGAGGGGGTGGCTGGCGCGGCACCTAGGGCCTTGATGAGCTGCTCGTCCCCAATCAGGCCAGGTGATCAGAGGTGATCGCCCCACCGGGATCCGCGCCGTGCGTGTCGGGCGCGCCCCCTGCCGTCGCCTGCAGTCATTACTGGATGGGCGGGGGGCGCTTTTCATTAGTCTAATGACAGTCAGATACCAGGGCGGCACCGGTTGGACCGGGACAGGGGCACGCCCTCTCCCAACTGTACCCTAGTATACCAGATATTGTCATGGAGGTCAAACTGCTATTTGTTAGTGCTTAGAGTGGTTTTCTTGTAGATTATAGAAATAGAAAAAGGGATATATAGTGTAGATGTCTGTAAAGGTTCCTATATTTTAAACGTGCTTACTAATGTTAAAGTAACGCTTATATGCGATTTAACCGGCCTCTCAATTAGGAATTGCAGCTATATTTACACGTTTTGATATAACCCTCTGTGGCCAACCTTCTCCCTGTCTGAGATATTTATACGAATCTATATGGCTCACTATATGAGACCCAAGGCCTGTGGTTGTATGGCCTCATATGTGTGTCAGCAGAGTGTTGGGTGTGTGCTTGCCCTGGGGGCGGGTAATAAGTCATTAGGCAGCACTACCTGGCCAGGTGAGGGTTGGGGATGGTGGGGGCGGTGGGTGCAGTGCTGGGGCTGGGATGAGCTTAGGGCCCGCCCCATCCTAATCCGGCCATCAGCCAGGTACTCTGCCATTGTAGCATGGCCATCATGGCGGCTTGTGATACAATCAGTCATCACCAAAGTAGTAAAGCCGGCCACAAGCACCACCCTTCTCCTACCCCCTCCCATCCCTGTAACAATCTTGATGCCATCACCCATGTACCAGCCTAGCTGTAGAGATCGCCTTGTCATCCCAGGTCCTCCCCTTGCTCTTCGTTTCAATGCCACCCACATTGTACTCATGACTTCATCTAACTGTTCTTTCTTTTTAGTGGTTCTTGCTGGTTCACATTTCTTTTAGTTTTATTACTCTCTCTTTTCTTTGTCTATTTTTTATTCTTTCCTTTAAGAGGCTTGTATCTCCAATGCTTTGTCTGCTGCCCCATTTATCCTATCTTCAGTTAATGATGGGTCCTTCTGATTGATTCGTAGATGTTTCAGTTTTGATTTCACTATTTTATACATTTTATAATTGATTCATAATTTCACTCATTCTTCGCCGCCGCGAACGATATTTGTATTCTTCTTTTTCTATTTTATTTTACTTGATTTTTCCAATAAGATGGATGATTTCCACATGTTCTAGATGGCCACAGTGTGCCATTGGTATTGGCCTTTGTCAAAGAGCCCAAAAGTTAAATAAATGTCCATTTTATTGACATAAATTTACTTCTCTACAAATTCCTCGTGAGCCTATGGACTGTTAATGTTATGATAGGATGTAGAGATCTATAGGTTCTTGATGTTTCTGGTACCTGCTGTTAGTGTCACTGGCACACCTGGGTCGCCGCCCAGCCGCCGGGGGTCAGCGACAGGAAATAGGGCGGGATATGCCGGGATAGCGCCGCCAGGTTTCCCCTTATATCAGCCTCCACTATCACCCCCATTCCCCTTCCTTTACACACACGTCCTTTCCCTTGTCCCTCCCTCCCCTAATAGATCCTGTACTTTGACCTAAACTTGGTTGTCCTCCGTACTAGAGATCGCAGGATATCTGTACAACAGTACTATATGTGATATGCACCCTGCACTAAGAGATCGTGTCACATATATTGAATCCAGGCTATAGATCTCAACTTCCGGATGAACAGTTGTACTGTAATGTATGGCACTTTTGGCACGAATACTTGTACATGACCCCGTGCCTCATAAACTTACCTTTCCTCTCACCACCACTTCACTTAACACTTCATTATAGGTATTATTGTTGACAGTAGCCCGATTCCATAACAGATAATCAACACAACTCAGCTACATAGGCCTGAATATACCATGTGTGCTGTGCTGAATAACCGATCACTGATGGACGCTAACAAATGGTTAGCTAGATACAAGGCGCCCATATGGTCCTGATATAAAGGAGTTTAGTTGTTACGTACAAAGTTAGAGACAGACAGAGAGAGATTCAGTATGATGGCAATGATGGACACCTGGGTGGATATAATGGCACATGGTGATAATGGGGCAGTCTCTCGATCCATGGGGGTGGAATGGGGAGGGGGTCTGGGGTCACCTGAGGCGTCAAATGGCCGCTAATGGTCACTTATCGGTAGTGTCATTAGCCTCCTTACCCGCGGCACGCCTCGCCTCATCTACACCCTACTCCTCCCCATCCAAATCACCCCCCCCCTCACCCTCTACACACACCTATCAGAAGTCCACTGAAATAACTTAACCTGCTAACATGAACAGCCGGCACTCCCTTCTTTTATAGGCCTATGACTGTGTCAGAAATGAACTTCATATAAACAGTGTACATCGTTTATTTCACGTGCTTTTTTATCTGAATTTAATTTAGGATTCCACCGCAGCGCCCGACTCAGGGTGCGCGACCTCGAGCAATTCGACTGTGAGTAGTATATGAAAATGAGTGAGTAGTATATAAAAATGGAAGTCATTGACAGGCAATGTTGCACTTCTCGGCGACGCTGCATTTTGTGTACCTCCGTGGAACACATATAACCTCTTTTGAGTGTGCGTAACATGTCTAGGTGATACGCTGATATTTTGACAACAAACTCACATAGCCTTTACAAGTTTACAACTGACTATCTTTTTTTATATTTCGTACCACATTATATCGGTCATAACTGTATGAGTTATAGAATATTTTTGATATTTTTTCAGAAACTTCATCCGTAGATCGATGGGCCTGCAATTAGCATTATAACACGTCTTAAAGGTGAGGATCTTGATCAAACTATCGCCTGATAACTGTTATCACATAATTATACATGTAGTTTAGTATCACTATTCCATTTCTTTATCGTTCATCTCGACTTCGTATCATTTGAGCTATACCACCTGTCACTCACTAGCCATTGCAAACAAAAAGAAATAAAACTACTAGTTGCCGTTCATTCTTAGGAATGAACGGCTATAGGAGGGGACCCATTCTTAAATACAAGCTCTCATAGTGGTGCTTCCTCGCTCTCCATGTATAATCCTGTCATAGGTACAGTATTGAGTATGCCTATACCTGGATTAAAATCTGCAAATCAGTCAAGCATAGAAGTGGTGGCAGTGGTGGTGTTGGTGGACCTGTTATTGTAGACCCTGGGGACAGAGTGGTGGTAGCCCTGGACACCTCAGGCAGAGCCATGGTATATAGTATATATACCCCCCCCCCCCACCCACCTCTGAATAGTGGTGGTGGCTGTGCTCCTGTGGTGGCCCCATACCTGCCTGCCACCACCTCCCCCAGCACTATGTGGTTCTCTTCTGCTGGTGGTGTATTTCTCAGCACCACTGACTATTAACCCACTAAAGGCCACCTACATGTATATTTATGTATACATGTACACATAAGTATGATGCACTTTTTTAGGAGTTTTAAGTGGCATGGCATTGGATTATTTGGAGTCTTGGGACCGTTTTCCATGTGTGTCGGCCATCTTGGTTTTCGGAAACACAGGGATCCAGGCCATATATGGTCAATTTTGATCTTAAGAAGTTATCAGATGGATGTTAGTGACCATTGGGACACATCAACTACCCAATTTTATTGTTTGCCATGTGTGTCAGCCATCTTGGTTTTAGGAAACACAGGGATCCAGGTCATTTGTGGTCAATTTTGATCTTCAAATGTTATCAGATGGATGTTAGTGACCATTGAAAGACCTGAACTACCTAATTCTATTTTTTTCAATATGTGTCGGCCATCTTTGTTTTAGAAAACACAGGGATCCAGGTCATATATGGTCAACTTTGATCTTCAAAAATTATCAGATGGATGTTAGTGACCATTGGGAGACCTAAACTAGCCTATTTTATTGTTTTCCATGTGTGTCGGCCATCTTTGTTTTAGGAAACACAGGGATCCAGCTCATATATTGTCAATTTTAATCTTCAAAAGTTATCAGATGGATGTTAGTGACCATTGAAAGACCTCAACTACCTAATTCTATTGTTTTCCATATGTGTCGGCCATCTTTGTTTTAGGATACACAGGGATCCAGGCCATACATGGTCAATTTTGATCTTCAAAAATTATCAGATGGGTGTTAGTGACTATTGGGAGACCTCAACTAGCCTATTTTATTGTTTTCCATGTGTGTCGGCCATCTTTGTTTTAGGAAACACAGGGATCCAGGCCATATATGGTCAATTTCAATCTTCAAAAGTTATCAGATGGATGTTAGTGACCATTGGGGGACCTCAACTACCCAATTTAGTTGTTTTCATGTGTGTCGGCCATCTTGGTTTCAGGAATCACAGGGATCCAGGTCATATATGGTCAATTTTGATCTTCAAAAGTTATGAGATGGATGTTAGTGATTATTGAAAGACCTGAACTACCTAATTCTATTTTTTTCAATATGTGTCGGCCATCTTTGTTTTACAAAACACAGGGATCCAGGCCATATATGGTCAACTTTGATTTTCAAAAATTATCAGATGGATGTAAGGGACCATTGGGAGACCTCAACTAGCCTATTTTATTGTTTTCCATGTGTGTCGGCCATCTTTGTTTTAGGAAACACAGGGATCCAGCTCATATATTGTCAATTTTAATCTTCAAAAGTTATCAGATGGATGTTTGTGACCATTGGGACACCTCAACTAGCTAATTTATTGTTCTCCATATATGTCGGCCATCTTTGTTTTAGGAAACACAGGGATCCAGGCCATATATGGTCAACTTCGATCTTCAAAAGTTATCAGATGGATGTTAGTGACCATTGGGACACCTCAAGTACCTAATTTTATTGTTTTCCATGTGTGTCGGCCATCTTGGTTTTTGGAAACACAGGGATCCAGGTCATATGTGGTCAATTTTGATCTTCAAAAGTTATCAGATGGATGTTAGTGACCATTGGGAGACCTCAACTAGCCTATTTTATTGTTTTCCATGTGTGTCGGCCATCTTTGTTTTAGGAAACACAGGGATCCAGGTCATATATGGTCAATTTTGATCTTCAAAAGTTATAAGATGGATGTTAGTGACCATTGAAAGACCTGAACTACCTAATTCTATTTTTTTCAATATGTGACGGCCATCTTTGTTTTAGAAAACACAGGGATCCAGGCCATATATGGTCAACTTTGATCTTCAAAAATTATCAGATGGATGTTAGTGACCATTGGGAGACCTAAACTAGCCTATTTTATTGTTTTCCATGTGTGTCGGCCATCTTTGTTTTAGGAAACACAGGGATCCAGCTCATATATTGTCAATTTTAATCTTCAAAAGTTATCAGATGGATGTTAGTGACCATTGGGACACCTCAACTAGCTAATTTTATTGTTCTCTATATATGTCGGCCATCTTTGTTTATAGGAAACACAGGGATCCAGGCCATATATGGTCAATTTCGATCTTCAAAAGTTATCAGATGGATGTTAGTGACCATTGGGGGACCTCAACTACCCAATTTTGTTGTTTTCCATGTGTGTCGGCCATTTTTTGTTTCAGGAATCACAGGGATCCAGGTCATATATGGTCAATTTTGATCTTCAAAAGTTATGAGATGGATGTTAGTGACCATTGAAAGACCTCAACTACCTAATTCTTTTTTTTTTCAATATGTGTCGGCCATCTTTGTTTTAGAAAACACAGGGATCCAGGCCATATATGGTCAACTTTGATCTTCAAAAATTATCAGATGGATGTTAGTGACCATTGGGAGACCTCAACTAGCCTATTTTATTGTTTTCCATGTGTGTCGGCCATCTTTGTTTTAGGAAACACAGGGATCCAGCTCATATATTGTCAATTTTAATCTTCAAAAGTTATCAGATGGATGTTAGTGACCATTGAAAGACCTGAACTACCTAATTCTATTTTTTTCAATATGTGTCGGCCATCTTTGTTTTAGAAAACACAGGGATCCAGGTCATATATGGTCAACTTTGATCTTCAAAAGTTATCAGATGGCTGTTAGTGACCATTGGGACACCTCAACTAGCTAATTTTATTGTTCTCCATATATGTCGGCCATCTTTGTTTTAGGAAACACAGGGATCCAGGCCATATAGCTCACATAGCCATTATCAGCTGGGGGCCGCCATTAGACCCCGACGGCACTATGACTAACACCTTCAGCCCCCGACTCCGTAGTATGTGCCAGGGATGCCTCCCATTGGTCAATAATACAATAGCCATGTGCCGTATATGGTCAACTTCGATCTTCAAAAGTTATCAGATGGATGTTAGTGACCATTGGGGGACCTCAACTACCCAATTTTGTTGTTTTCCATGTGTGTCGGCCATCTTTGTTTTAGGAAACACAGGGATCCAGGTCATATATGGTCAATTTTGATCTTCAAAAGTTATGCTTAGTGACCATTTGGACACCTCAACTACCCAATTTTATTGTTTTCCATGTGTGTCCTCAACTAGCTAATTTTATTGTTCTCCATATATGTCGGCCATCTTTGTTTTAGGAAACACAGGGATCCAGGCCATATATGGTCAACTTCGATCTTCAAAAGTTATCAGATGGATGTTAGTGACCATTGGGACACCTCAAGTACCTAATTTTATTGTTTTCCATGTGTGTCGGCCATCTTGGTTTTAGGAAACACAGGGATCCAGGTCATATGTGGTCAATTTTGATCTTCAAAAGTTATCAGATAGATGTTAGTGACCATTGGGACACCTCAACTACCTAATTCTTTTGTTTTCCTTGTGTGTCGGCCATCTTGGTTTCAGGAATCACAGGGATCCAGGCCATATATGGTCAATTTTGATCTTCAAAAGTTATCAGATGGATGTTAGTGACCATTGGGACACCTCCACTACCTAATTCTTTTGTTTTCCTTGTGTGTCGGCCATCTTGGTTTAAGGAATCACAGGGATCCAGGCCATATATGGTCAATTTTGATCTTCAAAAGTTATCAGATGGATGTTAGTGACCATTGTGACACCACCACCACCAATACCACCACCACACTACTCCCAACCCTCACACACATTCCTTATTTGCATATTTTAATCCAGGCATAGGTTTACTCCATCTATAGCAATGAGGCAGGATTTTACATGAAGAGCGAGGAAGCACCACAATCAGAGCATATATTTAAGTATAGGTCCATTCCAAAGGCCATAGAGTTCATATATAATGATCTTTTTTCCTTGGATCATCATAGGGATATGCACGGCATTACAGCATTGCTGTGTTTACTTTCCTGAAAGTATGTTATAGATTAATAAATTGCAAAACACACAACATATGAAGGGCTTTTAGATTCCGTATTAAAATAATATTTGTTCTGAAAATTTTGATCTACTATCATATTAAAAATGTTGTAAATCAATTCTATACTTCTTAGAACATGATATGAATATGCACGGCATTACAGCTTTGCTGTGTTTACTTTGCCGAAAATATGGGATAAATTTCTAATCCGGGAAACGCACTGCAATTTAACTGCTTTTAGAATTGATATTAAACTCAGAATTGATCGTCAAATTTAAATATGAAACCCTAATATCTTGATCATAGATGACAGATCCTAAATTGAATCCTCTCAATTGCATCCTTAACACGGGCCTCTTGATCATAGATCTTAGATTCTAAATTTTCAATTGAATCCTTAACATAATCTCCTAACCATGGACCCCTTGTATATATTTTGAAGAAAATGCTCCGATGATAAGAAATAAATGATAAATCTCAGAGGGCGAATGCTGCTGTGTACCTCAAGGGGTCACTAGTGTCGCTCGGCGTGGCGCTGCGTGACGTAGCCCACTGTGTTAACACAATTGGAAGGTAATGATAGATGAGCGTGCATTAATATAATAGTGTCCGCTAATTCAACCCACCGCTATATATCTTCTATGACGCCCGTGGCTAATTCACACTCTTGTATAACTGTTACATAATAAAGAGCGTGACCACGCCCTACTCATGTTTCGGTAAGGGTCCAGCTACTTTGACTCCTCCAGTATCTTGTGTTGTTAGATGTGGGACAACACCTGGTTCCTTTTCTATGGAGGTGTTTGTAAATTAACCAAGAATAAATCGTGCAGAGCCACACTTGAACAATGAAAGGCAGATATCGATAGCACATCGACGAAAACATTATGGACAGGTGTTTTCAACCAGAAAGGTGTTTTGGGAAGAAGATACAATACTTTGGTCATTCCGTGCAGGTGTTAATTCTATGATTAGTTGAAGAAAATCCACTACTCCACGCGATATTTCTGTATACTGTATGTGCTCGTGTAGCGTGTTCAGTGCATAAACTATATCGGAGGGGTATCTTCATCCTAAATACAACTGTTACTGTCCTTCCAGCATTATGGTTTCATAATTGAGAGACTTCACGATTGATGTACGTCTATTATCTTATACAATGTAGAAACGCCCATTCTCTTTCGTCGTTCATGCGTGATTTTTAAGAGAAAAAAAAGGAAACCAAATTCGTTTGGTATACAGTGTATTGACGGCGATGTATGATGCCCCCCCCCCACATTCCACCTCTGTCTCCTCCAATATTATGTTTGATTGCCACGTGCCAAAAGTTCGGATTCTTCCACTAGAAAACTATCGAGAGCATGATTATTAAATGTAGACCTATGTAACGTACAGACACCCGTGAAAGGGGTATGGGTATATATGATGTTAATGCCACATCTGGATGTATTCCCACTCAAGGGTGAGACCATAACCCTCTGAGTGTTATCTCCCGGGTGAAGATGATCTAATGTTATCGCTCATTTTGATCAATTAATGTCAGCAATAATACACGGGTGATGGCAGCACCTGCCAGACATACATTAATCATCACGAACCGTGTCCGGGTCGACAAGCACCCGACCACAGACCTGGCACGCCTGCCACCAACCTGCAATCCGCAATCGTTATCTTTTTTTCTGCCAGCACTTAACATCTTAGTGCCATCGCCACCCCGCTCTTTGAGTACAAGGTCTATGTACTGGGTCCCGTATCAAATGTCCTGAATAAGCCTACATCACTCCCGTCGCGCTATCACCGCTTGGCATGGAGTGTAGGGCCCATAGAGGAATGTACTTGTACAGAGTTTTTGTATACTTCCATAACGAATACGGTATTTTCTGTATGCTTTATACATTATACTGCTTCCTTCGATATGAATCGTTAGTAAGGTTATTAGGTGAAGCAGCCTTCAAAGCCTAAGGATACCCTATAGCCCCAATACGGCTGGTTTATGAAATATGAACCCATAGTTATATGTCGTGTGTCCTTCGTGGTTTGGAATTAATTTCAAAACTAAAAGCTGGCGTCGTGTTTTGCGGTATGACGATCTTGGCGGGGCGAGGGGTGGCCTCACGGTTCGATACCTTGTGGTATGTTTGATAAGAAGCCTGGGATCAATATGTACAAGATGGTTGATACCTGATCAAAGTTATGCTACCTGTACACGATAAAACGCACCCTCAAGTCGGGGCAAGGTAGTCTCCTCATGGTTTGTGATACATTGGAAACGTTCATCCTTTGTTTATTCAACGCGGAAACTAGATCCTGATTAATTCGCCTGTCATTTTGGTTGAAGGCTGCATGAGTCGCCCCCACACCCAAACACTATACCATGCAGCCCCCACCGATACTCTCTGCTTACCGGTTCTGAATCGCGGACAAGTGCTTTCGTTCTTCTTTTTTTTCAGAAAACATATTTGTGACACTTTGTTATAGCCCCCAACCCCATCGCTTTCGCTAAAAGAGACAGAAAGACCGTTGGCCATCTGCGCAGTATAATCTCCCGAGAATTCCTGCAACCGGAAGGGGGCCTTTTTTGTTGTCCGACGCGCAGGCTCATCCAATCCCCCGGAAGTGAGCGAAAGGCTGCTTGGACTCCCATGTCTTGGGCGGAGACAAGGCTGATGCCGGACAAAACGGAACACGAGTCGCCACCGTCCTAGGCCGGATTCCCCTTGTGTAAATTCATTAAGGCCTTTCGCTTGGGAACGTCTAAATGGGTCCGGCCTACTGGATTGGCTCAAATCTCCGGAACCACTGTCTTAGTTTATCAGGTGAAAAGCCCCCCCCCCCACCCACACACACACACCCTTCCCCGCCTCTCCAGCTCTACTTCTTCTTCCATTTCTCGTCTTCCACTCTTGCCGGCAGATGGCAGCAGTGTCGCTGGGGCCTGTCACGTGCTGCGAGATGAGAGCCAGTGTCGGTGGAAATTAAAAGAGGCTTGTCGCCCGACCCGATGTAAAATGGTAAATTCGATTCCAGGACGACGGAAATATAAAGTCAGTATGTACCGGTTGCTGACAGCCCTAGACGAAATCTAGTATAGACACGTTTACATTTACTGTGTAGCGGGATCCTTTGGGTTGATCCTCAGGGGGAGAAGACATTCGTTAAGTCTGTGTGTGACTGTGTCCTGCCAAAAGGTCGTTTCAATGTGCACATTTAATTGCCAACCTCCCCTTTAGGGCGAAGGGCTACCGCCATGTTGGCAGGACAGCACCTTAGTCTCTCCTGCAGTTAAAGGGCGCCGTGGTGGGACTGATGGGCGCCACGTCAATTAAACCGTTTAAATCGCTGCCAGAGTAGACCTCCCATGACAGAGGTTGCCATAGAGGCGCGTGCCGGGCAACTCCAGGGATCCCCTCACGAGGTGGGATCGGGTGTCATGTGGGTGGCGTGGAAAAGTTGGATTGCTGCGACAGGCGGGCCTGTGGTCTGTCTGCCTGTGCTCGGCACAGCTGCGTCCCCGGACTTCACCTTGCTGGCCCCACCACACATACACACACTTCTGCCTCCCTGTTACCATAAAGACCCAGCCTACCATTTTCTTGCAGGAGTACGTCCTATATGGTATTTTCTTATCTTGAACGTGGAGCCATGACCTCTCATCCCATATTCTACTTTTACCCCCCCCCCAAACCCGATCATCAGACTACCATATGAACACAGTGTGGGTTGGTGTTGGTCAATGATGGCTGTGGTTAAATGCCGACAAGGCCCTACGCCTACCCCAAGCCCCTACCCCGTACCCTTTATCTAACTGTCCCTCCACTTACTTCTACCCGGCAACATGGTCACCTCTTTGAAGTGGCCACGTGAGGCACCGACCGCCCATGGGATCAAAGGTGTGCGCCGGGCACCGGTCGATCCTCCAGATTTGTGGTCAGTATTGACCTGGATACACGCAATCTAGGTGACACAGTGCTCCTCCTCCTCCAGTGCCTTCTCAGTGGGCGCCTGGAGAGCTGATTAACTCCTCCCTCTACTGTGATAGTTCTATAGAGTTGGCGCCAGGCATGTCGATTTGGCTGCTGTGGGGGTTCATTCACCTTCTCTGTAGGTTCCCCCTGTGGAGTGGGGGGGATCCGTCATAATGAGGACATGGAGAAGCAGAATAACTTTGACCGTAGTCCACGAAGTAGAAATACCCTACCATATACGACATGTGCTAATAGTAGGGCCTAATCAAAGCTATGTGTCCAGTTACCCGACCGACCCTAGCAAAACAGGGCCGACCCTAACTTTCTTTTGAAATTTTGAGAATTTTGGCCAATTTTAAAGAACATTTTCATATTTTTTTTCGTTAATTATCATTAATTCTACTTCCCCCGTATTTTCATAGGTTTTCATAGATATTTCTATGGGGTTTTGGGTCTAAGCTTAGCTCTATTTACTTTTCTCTCATGTTTTTCAGTCTTACCATAAAATGGACGAATGTGATATCTACCTATACATTTCTACACAAATTTGAATAAAAAAAAATTACCTATGTAACTGGAAACACACATTTTTTTTTTGTTGCCTAGGCATACCGGATTCATAAAGGCGCCTGGCAAATAAAAGAACACTTGTTACCTTCAACAAAATAGGAGTAGGGGACTTGTCCTGGTAGCAGTTTTCTCCCTTACCCATAGATTTAATCATTCATTTCATAGACTCGGTCATCCATAGATGCAATCTTTGCTCTGATGGACAAGAAGCATATAAATATCTGTCTAGCTGTTTTGGACAAGCAACTTCTAAATACCTGTCCAGCATTAGAAAAGAAAGGAATGAATGCCCAGAAACAAATGAGGCAGTCCCATAGGGTGTTGTGTTGTTGGACATTAAACAAATGAATCATTCTGTGTAAGTGTGTATATACAGGTATAGCTTGTAGCACAAACCTTGTACTAGTTGTAGTCATCTATCATTATCGTGTTATTCCTGGAAATACATGGGTATGCCTCTAGACTAGAATAAAGAGTGGTCCTTTAAAAAAACACGTCCATTTTAAAAGCTGAATAAGGTAAAGACCCATCGAAATATGGAAATGCGTTCTGACAATGTAACAACCAATTTCGCCATAGAATGTTATAAGCTTATGTATTAAACAGTATTGAAATATCAAACTTGCAACTGATTGACATGTAATGAATAAAATGCTGAGCATGCTAGTATCGAATCTATTCACTGGGAAGTATTAGTTCTAAACAAAGGTAGGTAAATAAGACACCAACGGACATCTTCTTCCCAGTGTCCTAGGCGTTAAGTTATCATTTCTATATCAGCTCGATTTGGAATGTTGAAAGTGAGATGGAGAAATATGGAGGGAAAAGGAGTGAGAGATACAGGAGTACTGCTTTGTGTTTCAGTACGGCTTTTGTTTCTATAGTGAGATAGGTTGATACACTTTCCCCTAATCTATACATGCAACATCATTATTGTCCCGGCCGTGTTGGCGTTGGAAAGCAAACCACGGTTATGGTTTCGAATAGCTGCTATTGTGAGATACGGTAATTAGAGGGGAGAGAGACAGCCTCCATCCTGTGTGACAGGCCTCCTCCTGTAAGAAGTTAGTCTTCATCTTGTGGTTAAGCCTAGGTCAACTCCTGCTGCAGGTAGGGTAACCTAACCCAACCCGGCACTAATGACACCACTCCCTGCCCGAGGTGTTGACACCCAAGTCGGCTGGTGTCCCCCTTCCTGCCTGGAGGACGCCCAGCTGATGCCTCCAGTACCCCTCCTCAGCAGGGTGGGAGTCAACTAACTTAACGCCGACCACGCCCCGGCATCTGAGGGTTGGCTAACAAGTAATCCCACCTAGCAAATGGAGACGTTGATGGGTGACAATTGGGCAGTGTCGGCTGCATGTTCCAGCGTTTACTGTTAGTGCTGTGTGAAGCGAACACTGCAAAAATGGTGTTTAGATTTTAAACATGTTTAGGTCTAAACACGTTTAAAACCTAAACATATAGGTCAGTTAGGTGTCTCATTGACTACACATTTAGGAAATGAACACTTTTATTCTAACTACATAAACATTTACGCTAAACATGTTTAGATGTTTAGAGTTGAGACAGTTGAATAATAGGTGTTTAGATTTAAACATCAATATGTTTAGATACTTGGATGTTGAATCCACACCAGGTAGCAGCACTACCTTTGACTGGACTATCTGCACACAGTGATAATCAATTGTTGTGACAAATGTCCCCAAATCCCATGTTTATCATAGTTTCATTTCATAGAATGTCATGTGAATAGAAAGGGCAATAGAAAATTGACTAGATTCACCTCATGCCACCATCATTACCATAAAATAATCAATAAACTTCATGACTGACACCTATTTGATGTTATTCTGGAATAGATAAGGCAATTTCCTTCCTGCCAAGCTGTTGTACTTTCTCAAGTCTCTCATTCTGATGCAGTGTGTAATATATGTACACGTATATAGCTGTGGCTGACTTGGAGACTTTGACAAGTAAATACCTGCTGATGTCCCCCCCCCCAGTAAATGAGAAAAAAAAACACCAAAATATATCTCTGTTTTTTAATGCATACATGTCTGCAAACCTTAAATCTCCATCAAATCATTTAAACATCTAAACACAAAAATTCATAAACACCTAAACACAAAAATTCATATATCTAAACACAAAAGTTTTAACCTAAACACCTACATTTCTAAACACTTGAGCTAAGCACATTGTTTGGCTAAACATGTTTAGGAAATTAATGTGATTACAAAAACGTTGCAAGAATATGTTTAGAATTGTGTTTAGGATCTAAACACCATTTTTGCAGTGAAGGTACTGATGAGGTGTCGAGCGTCCTGCAGTAATTGGAAGCAGAACGTCACCATGGACCCCTTCCCTTGTCGCAAAGATGGTCTACCTGGGAAGGACTAATTGTGTTTCTCTCTCCCGTCTCATTATAAATGTGCACCACTCTAAAACAATTAATTAACCCTGCTTCAAATCATGTATTCATGAATATTGTTGTTGAGTTCAGAGGAATGTCCAGACCTTACCGTCGGGAATGTAGCCTAGCCGATGTGATTTTGCTGACCCAAGAATGTAACAAAATCTGAGTAATTCTATTGCATGACAGTCCGCTATCATGTAAGAATGAAAATTTGACATTCCAGTTTGATAAACTAAGCATAATTGGAAGGATACTTTAGCGGATCTGCACAGCACGTCAGTTTATACATTTTCGGACATGTGCATGTGACGTGGAGGGGGCATACTTTATGTTGCAGCTTGGCACTTTAGGCTCTCAGACGTGCTGAAGAATTCAAAACGCTAACTACTCAAGTTCTAACATGTTTAGCTGCACTCGGTATATGACATTCAGTGCAACAAGGTGGTATCTGCATTTCTCAAGTTTAGCAGGAGAGACAAGAGAAGTGTTACAAATACTATAGCACACATTTGACATAACCTTATTGCATTTGGCCTATAGGAACAAACATCATATACATAGCTTCCATACTTTCATAGTAGGTAGATGAGGGTCAATATATGTCAAAACAGAAGAATACACAATTTTGCCAAAATGTCAGTTACAACCTTTTTGCACTGAGGTGACTACATGTATTCGATTTGTGTCACCTCAGTGCAAAAGGAATTGCAAGAATTCTAGACTAGGCTACCCAAATACACATTCTGAACTTTCTCATTGAAGTCATATTGCACTGCAGATTTGTGTTGTTATCAAATACCCGTAGAGGTTTTGTGATCTGTTTCCTGTTCAATGTTATAATGTGCATGTCCATGAATATTTGTTTTATGCCTGTCTATTTAGATGTTTACGTTCATCCTATAGACCTCCAATACTTCATCCCTTCCCAACCTTATCAGTAACCTATGTTCTTCCACAATCGACCCCTGTATTTAGTACCCTTATCCTTTAGACCCCCCTCCCATATACCTCAAAAGAGACGAGTCGCTCAGAGCCGCCCCTAGTGGGGGTGAGCAGCTCAGACCTGCACTCAGTGACCCCTAGCTTTTACCGCGATCCCTGGTGTCTGTCAGAGGCGGCCTCCCCTCATTGATGAATGGCTTGATCCCGGTCCGGACCACGGGTGATGCTCACCTCCGGCAGATGGATAAACACCCTGTGTGCATTACCCCCAGTTCTTACCCTACCCCTTCACCCCACCTCCTGTATCACGGCCTTTTTAAGGTGTATCCCTCCCCCTGTGTCCACTGTAAAATAATCGCCTACATATGCTTAGTTCTCTGCTGGGATGAGAGTACTTGGTCTAAAATAAGAAGTATGTGTGAAGGGTGAGATAACAGAATGGTTTGTCAGAAATCAGGCCCAGGAAGGGTTAAGGAGCTTATGGCGACGTGCACGGGGGTAATGGCCCGAGCAGTGGATTCTTTTCGGGGTGGCCGATGCGCCTACCTAGGGGGCAATACACCAAATTAATGGAAGCTTTGTGAGCGTTTGCCGACCCTCTGTGGTGCAAACAGCACGTGGTGAACTACAAAGGTGGACTCTCCACTCCAAACCACCCTCCCTCTCCTGCCCTCCCGCTACGAGTGTCAGATTCCATAATATCAGCTCTTTTGATATGGTATCACGAGGGCTACGACAGACAGTGCCATCGGTTGCTAATATAGCCGGGGAGTGACATTATTGCACGGTCAAGGATGTTCTGTGAGTTCATGTATGACGAATTTGTGTCGTTGATTCGACAGATGTCGCTATATGTGTACCCCACTCCATTCTGTTTTTGTATCAGAATCCAAGGTTTATTTTTGGCGTCACAAGATGAAAGGGCTCGGCTTATTAGGCGGCCTACTGGGATACCTTTGTCAGCTTCTGTTGGTGCCTAATCTACAGGGAGTGATGTGCTACTTGAGTTTGTAACAGATTTAACCCTGTGCACCTATTCTGTCTCCAGGTATTACATTACCTCCAAGGGTACAAGAATGTAACCAGAGTATGTACATAGCACATTTCTCGTGGTTCTCCTTGCGTATAATGCCTTAACAGTGAATGTAGCATTCCATCAAAGCTGACTATTAAATCAAATCTGAGGCATTCATGCGAACGTACCCTGTGCGATTCGCGTGCTTTGTGCTGGCCGTGATGCCAGAGAAATAGGCCAGTTTTCGTATACTACTCATTTATATAGTGACGTGAGCCAGCAAGCTAGAAGGACCGTCCAAGGGGGATTAGTACCACTTCTGGCCACCAGGGGGACACCACTAAGGCTTTAAAAGGGGAAACCAGACCGAAAATTGTAAGATACTAGTTTTTCACGAGGATTTCAATAGCCTTATAGGGAAATTTCCATCTTTTGTTCAAACCTACCAAATTTGGATTGCAAATAGAATGTTTTAAGGGCATTTCAGAGGAAAAAATCAGTGTATTTGTTGATATGTGTTGCCATGTAAACAAGATTTCCACTCAAAATAGAGGAATCAAAAAAGCCCATTGATAGTCCCACTCACAGGGATGAATGTACTCAAAAAATGGTAAAAATCCTATTTTTAGGTCAAATTCTATGAGAATATTATAATTTTCCTTATTCGCATAATCATGCATACTTATACTTATCTCAAGATATCTCAGGAAATATGCAAGTTAGAGCTTATTTGGGATATCTATAGGTCATTGACCACCCGAATTCAGAGCCATAACTCAAAAACTAGCAGAGATATTTTCTTATGTAGTGCATCATTGAAAAGCTCATGACTTGAATTTAGAAATTGACTTTTCCCCTTGGTGGACCCTTTTGCCTTGGCTGGACAATACTACTCACACACGGACAGCGCAGTCTAAGATTTACAGTGTATCACGCTTTTTTACCGAAGTGGTATTCCATGAAATTAAAATTGGCATAACGGCTGTAATTTGATAACCTGTAGTAGAAGAGATGGACTGTACCTGGAACGACTACTTTAATACTTGCCAGGGCCTGGGGGTCCTATCACCTTACTTCCTGTAGTCACTCCAGTCACAGTAACCTTACCTTAAATGCCTTACATTTTAAGAAGGACCTCAGATGTGGACCTTGTGTAATATACCCAAATCCACTGGGTCTCTGTTAGCCGGTCCTATCGGTTTATATTTATTTTATAATGCAAAATCAATGTAAAAGTAATGGCACAGTGCAATCTGGGTCATATCTTTGGGACGTAGGGTTAAGCATATACACTCCTGAGGACCTTAAATACATGCCAATCTTTGACAAAATTGGAGCAGGATTCTCTCACTGTTAGAACCCTGGTTCCCACTATGCGCCATCCTTATCCGCCAACAAACAAGCAGTGTGTAAACTATCAACAGGTTTGTGCGACGTCTCCGCCGTGATTGACGGGGTGGTTAATTATTTACACAACGGCAAAACAATGTCAGGCATGACTCAAATCCCAGCGGGTGGCTCACCCTGCTCTAGCCGCCGGCGTACGCCTCCTGCCCCGCCCGCCACTACCTCCATGCCGGGTCTGCCGTCTGCCTGTCCCGTCCTGCTTGTCGGACACATGAGTAGGATATCTAAATGAAAGGCCTCCTAATTTACATTATAGATTATAAGCCTGGTAAGAACGCTTGATACCAAATGTCCCAGACCTTGCTTATGTTTATAAACAACAGTTCTAAAGGTATGTACCTTGTATAGCCAACCTCCTGTGCTTACAGTACATCATTCATACTTGATATAAATACATGTAGAGAGACAACTGTCTCTTTTATCCAATGACCACAAGATAAGTGCCATACAGCACCACCCATCCCCCACCCCTCCCCACTAAGGCAGCTGACAGACTCTAGTACCAAGCAGACACTCACCTAACCCTCTACACACAGTGGCGTACAAGTCCCTGCCTATTGATCCCCGATTTATGACCTTTGATGGGGCGGGGAGACCATTACCTCTTTTAGTGGCGCGAACACAGGCCCCGGCCACTATTAGCAGACGGTTCCCAGAATGACAGCCGCTTCCGACCCACACTGCAGTGTTGACACTAGCGGCAAACCGCGAGTCCACATCGGTCGTCTGCGTCCACTCGTCTTACACCAGGGTATTTGGTGGTATTGCTGCAGTGTTCTGTTTAATACAGGAAGCACTAGCCCCCCCCCCTTCTATATTCACCTATAGACAGGTAGGATACACAGAATTGTGCGCTGAGGCGGGGGTTGTCCTCGGATTAGACCGAGGGGAAGGAAAATCAAGATGACATTCACCCAACTGTTCTGAATGGAAAACTCTGGTCCCAGTGACATGATGGTCTCATTGGACACGACATCACGTCATCACTGCCGCTACGTCATGGCCAGCAGCCGTCATGTGGGGGTGGAGGCACGGTGACTGCAGGGTAGCTCAGGGTAGTAGTGGGTGTAAGGATCGAAGGGGGGGGGTGGTGTCCCCATATTCCGCACATCTCCACTTTAGAGTCACAATACCTACTCGGTCAGACGATAGTAGTGAGCATACCATGCGACTGGGTAGACCTAAAGGGACCCTTTGATGTGGTCACGATCCAAGGCCACGCCACGCAAAATACGCTGATTTGTCTTTTGGCATGTAAGTAGTATATGGGGGATGGTCGGGATATTCAGGCACGGTCAAACCTGCTCTCAAA
The DNA here is from genome assembly GCA_949317995.1 of Acholoe squamosa. Taxonomy (NCBI): domain Eukaryota; kingdom Metazoa; phylum Annelida; class Polychaeta; order Phyllodocida; family Polynoidae; genus Acholoe; species Acholoe squamosa. The sequence goes on along the minus strand of OX439035.1, from coordinate 83,279,861 downwards.
CTATGAGTAAGTACCCTTGCGATTTGTAGTAGAATCTAAAGTCTTTAAAAGACAATGCTGTCTGAAACATATTGATCAAATGTTTGTCATGTACGCAAAGGCCCTGACAGATACGTACATCAATAACTTAACAGCGTTGAAATGCAAATATCTCCAGTATATGAAACATGGCACGCCCAACACAGACCACAAGACACCAGCCATTAGGATGTATTTATTGCCATCTATGCACACTGCTGCTCCATGCTACTCAGGTGTTACTTTGAGAGACCTGTCACTTTAACCTGGAAGGTCGCGAAACGTGAGAATAGCATTTGAGAAGTACCACACCAGTGCACAATTTGAGATCATCTCAGTCGGAACTAAGCGAAGCAACTGTCAAGAAAGTTCGTGACATGTCGTTTGTCGCGATTCGCTTCCATTTTCTTAGGGTGGAAATTGGCGACAACAAGACCTAACCAGAGGTGAAATGAAGGGGCGTCATCATAGGATGCGGCTATGCTTGCATGATAATTGATAATTCACCTGTTCTGTGACAAAAATCCGAGTCCTGCTTAAACAATCAGTTCGCGTTCTCAATTAGTCCTTTCGAGCTTCACCTTAAAATACATGGCCGATGCACCTCTTATTTTAAACAAATTCATTATTAGAACAAGGCGATTTTTGACTGACCTTGGCCTGCCGTTTTTGAATATGTGCCAACAGTGGTTGTTGTTGTTGTTGTTATTATTATTATTATTATTATTATTATTATTATTATTATTATTATTATTATTATTATTATTATTATTATTATTATTATTATTATTATTATTATTATCATTATTATTATCATTATTATTATCATTATTATTATCATTATTATTATCATCATTATTATCATCATTATTATCATCACTATTATCATTATCATCATCATCATCATCATCATCATCATCATCATCATCATTATCATTATCATTATTATTATTATTATTATTATTATTATTATTATTATTATTATTATTATTATTATTATTATTATTATTTGACCGAGTCAAACATCAACTCTACCACGCACTTCTGAGTGGATGAAACAACCCTGGTGGGTATTGGCGTATTGGCTTGTTTCATACAGTGAATGGAAATTAGATCTCCTTATTCCAATAATGCAAGCATTAAAGAGTCAAATCATGAAATGGCATTTGCCTATGGATTATTAGCCCTTCATGCTTGCTGTACTGCAAAAGCAACTGACATTAAAAGAAATGAGGCGGACTAAAAGGGCGGTGGCTGCATGTCTTATTCTGAAAGTGGATCTCGTGGGTTGCCTTTAGCCGGCAGCTACTTGGTTTAACGAGCAAAAGAGGGTGGGTGTTTACCACTCACGTGCCCAGGTCGTTGTTAGTGTAAGGCTGAAGTTATTCCAGTAAATGCAGCAAAAGGAGGGTATAGGGTAACCGGCATGGAGATATGAGCATACAGGGGATGTAGAGAATATAAGGACCGGCCAAACCAGACACCACTCTCACAGGGCAGGCTACATATACCCGTAATCTCCCGTGTATAAGGCGCAGCTCACGTATAAGGCGCATCCCCAACTAAGAGAATGCAATTCCACATATAAGGCGTACTCTAAGGGCAGATTTTTGTTAATTTAGTTAATTCCCCCCCCCCTATAAGGCGCACCCCAAACTCAAGGCAATGTCCCTCCCACGTATAAGACTCAGCATTTTATTTGTACCTGATATAGCCCATCCGCCCTCCTATTCCCTATAGGCCTACATCCTCACACCTTAACAAAAAGAACTCACATCCTCTGTGTCTTCTTATTCACGACCTTCATGGTACTAAAAAGACAGAGAATACTCGGTTAACACCCACTGGCGCTTCATCATATCTCACCATCAAAACAAAGAAGGTGACAAAAGATGGAGCCCGGTGCGTTCCTAACAGCCCGTTATCATATTGTTGGAGAAGGCGCCTCCCGGGAGGCGCCTTTAGAGGTGTATTATATTCACACTCCGTTGTTGTCGCTTGCACCGCCTCCTGGCGTCGTTTTCATGTCTTTATTGACACACTGTTGTCTTCGACAGCTACCTATGAGCAGCCAAAGAAAACGATCGACACCTTATGGATAGGTACATGAGATGAACAGGGGCTGTGGAATTTCCTACGTCCCAAAGGACTGACGCTGGCTGTCAAAGGCTGCTGATGCTAGCTGACATAGACTGTATCATTACAGGACGTTGGGCGCAGGTAGGGCGGGGCGTTTAATTACACTCATTACGTCGAGAGTCTTGTGGTCCTCTCTCATCGCCCGGCCCAACCCATTGTCAGCCCGCCAGGCGTCCATCAACTGAGTGGCCGTTTAGATAACGTGACGTCACCTCCGTCGTCGTGACGTAACGTCGCCTTGTACACCGGGTTTAGCGACAGACCAACAGAAGCCGTTGTTTGGCTTGTGTTGTTCTGCTTGCAGAATACTGAACTGTTACTGCACTGCTTCCAATCACCTGCCAGATTTGTAAAGGCAAACTGTATACACATAATGGCTGCTACATATATTATACTACAACCAATCCTGAATATCAATAATATAGTTAAACTGTTAACTTTTACCTAACTACCTGTACACAGTCCAACAGAGCCTGATAATAACAGGAGATATCCCTGCCCTCAACCAGGGGACGCTGGGACCGAGCAGGCTACTAGTGGTAATAAAAGAATGCACTTTATAAAGAGACATTGCTCAACCATTCGGCTATACAAAGCCAGTGTTGGCACCATAAAGACAAAAAAAGACGTTTCGTATTGCTAACTGATCACATTGAGAGACCATGCAAAATTTGTAAGTGAAAAAGGGTATGGTTCTATTTTAGAATCGATCAAATCTATCTATAATTATGTCGGAAATATTGCATTATCAGCGATAATGACAATGATAGATGTTATGTCTATACAAAGTCTTTATGGGGAGGCATGTCATGGTTTAGGATGAGGGATTATGGAGTCATGCCATGCAGTGGAGTCTGGGCTCTCCTTGCAAAGAAGGACAAGACAGAAGGGATGGAGGGAGGGGGTCATAGACAGTGGAGGGAGTGGTGGCATGTGTAACTGCTATGCAAGGTACATAAAAGACACAGATACGGAATCCCCAAAGATGGAGGCGGACTCGGTGGGTGGGGCTGCCCCGATAGCACGCTATGGCATGGGATATGACGTGTATGTACTGCATCCTCCTTCCCCCTATGCCTTAACCTCCCCTAGTTTGGGCGTACTCCTTCGTTTCCTGTCTCCCCCTACTGTCTTTGCTCTCTCTCTCTCTCTCTCTCTCTCTCTCTCTCTCTCTCTCTCTCTCTCTCTCTCTCTCTGGGGCTTCCCTAGCCCACTTAAAAGGGTCTATTTCTCCTCTTTCCTATCCCCTCAGGATGTGTGTGGTGCACATATGCGCGGCACTGACACATTCCTCTGTGAAATTGTGTAATGTCGTTCTCGCCATGAATATGACCTCAGCTGTCGAAATGGCATTAAACATCTATTACTCACTCACTCACTCTCTCTCTCTCTCTCTTCTCTCTCTCTGGGGCTTCCCTAGCCCACTTGAAATGGCGTTAAACATCTACTACTCACTCACTCACTTCTCTCACAACCTTTCTGCTCCCCCCCCCTTCTAAATTCTCTTCCCATTATCTTCCTCGGCCCGAAATTTGAGCTTTCATTCTGAGTCCAACCTGAGGCCCAGGTGCAAATATGGTAAGAGTAAAATGCTCTGTTGGTCAGTTGGAGTTTGGGTGTGGTCGGGTCATTTTCCCATGGTCTACGTTTTAACTAAAAGTGAATACACAGCTACAGTGTATTAAGGCTGGTTGCTCTTAAGGCAGTATCCAATTAAGGCCAATCCCTATAGGTTATCTTCACCAGGTGATATTCCCAGGACCATAATTACACCTTGTGGGCAATTAGAGCTCATTCTGTGTCAGCTGTACAGACCACCACCCCACACCTCAGGGGGCATGGGAGTCCAGCTCACTACTGACCACTCTCTTTCCAACCTGTGGTAAACTGTTGATGTATATAACCCTCAATGTATTTACAAGACACGGGAAATACAGCCTCCCAGAGACACCGCGCACCTTGCCGCCTGTCGCCCTGCTTCCGGTCCGACCAGCCAATCAGCGACGAGAACACCCGATGATGGGGTTGACAGTTTCAAACTGGGGTTGGCAATTAATGTTATTCCACAGGGTTCCTAGTCCTAATCGGCACCGACCTCCTTCCTGCCATTGTCTTTGTCCATCTGTACAGATGACCTAATGCAGGCATGAATTAAACCTCAATATGTCTGTATGGGACTCTACTATAAAGTATCTATAGATATAACAACTAGGACCCTGTTTATAATGATACACAGAGTTCGTTTCTGAAAATGGTATAAAAGCAAGGAGCATTTTACTTTTCATCTGCATATACAACTATTGCTCTCGGTGGTATGGTGTTTACATCATGAAATAACCAGTTGCTCAGCAGGGAGTCACAGTGTAATCCTCTCCACGATTAACTGAGCGTGAAGTTGGTTTATCCTGAGTGGTAGCTACCTTTGACCTGTTCATTCACCGTGAGATCGGTATGGTCCATTGACACTAAGACCATCAGTATTATGTATAAACTACACAGCTGTTTATACTGACCAGGCAGTGATTCATGACCTGTTACAGTGTCAATACTTAACCCTAAGCACTCTGAAGCACCATTTGACTACATTGGGGGGTAATTAATTAGCACTGTCGTTAGAGCGTGGTAGTTTGTTTCCAGTTACCCGACCGACCCTAGCAAAATAGTGCCGACCCTAGACAATTTTTTTTTTTTTTTTGATAATTTTTAAGAATTTTTGAGAATTTTTTCTATTTTTGAGAAAATTTGGAGTTCGGGTAATAGGGGAGGGGGAGAATGTACAATTGGCAAAGAAAAGTATGAAATGAAGCAATAAAGTTGACAAATTCTATATGGTATTTGAGCTTAGAATGTCTTTTTTTATGATATGGAAAGAGTGACCTTTTTTTAAATTTGTGAGATATCCTTTCAGGAGTACATAGAAGTCAATGACAGTTGGTGTGTATTGCATTTAAGACACTTTTTGCATCCAGTGCTGAGTCTATGGGATGTTGATCCATGGATCAACATTCCCGCCTTTTTGTACTGAGGTTGTGCGAATGGGTGTTTGGGGTACAGATTTATGTAAACAAAGTTGAAAATGAGGCTAGTGGTGCGAATATATCTTTGTTTTTGGACATGCGCAGTGCAGTTGTTGTCATTATTAGGTGCATGAAGTACTTATTGAAAAAGGACATCCAAAAAAAGGTCCACATCTTTGTCTTTGCCTCTTCTCTTATAATACCTAATCAGAAGGAAACAAAATTTTTATAGGAAATATATAAGAACAAATATTGATTACCTCCCAATACAAAAAAAATCTCTTTCATCCAGCATGCAAATTTTCCTGAAACCCACTAGTCAACCTTCACACTGCCACAGAGTTTACTGAAAATTTAATTTACGTACAAATTGTCTTTATTATTACCATCACTGATCTCTGCATACCAAACTGTTCACCACCAGATTAAACACAAGTCATTGTACTAAAAGATGACTGAAAAAAAAATTGTCTGTTTTTCGAGTTACCTGCAATGCACATTGCTATCCTAAATTTATGAATTTGTCATGAATATAATCTTTGGGTGTACAGTTAATAGCTTTACTCAGCATATCTAGATTTTTCACATTTCTCATTTGTTGTCCATGTTCTTACCTTGAAATCAAAGAACCAGATAGATCTGCCCATACATTTCTATACAAAATAAAAAATAAATAAAAAAAAGGAAATTTCTAGGAGTTTTTTTGGCCTAATGATGTTGCATGGTGATACGGGGATTAATGGGGATTATCCTAGAATGAAAGTAGGATTGGTAACAGTAATGAGTTGTCTTGGTTGCTGGTTTACTATGCAGATAGGTGTTGTATGATCCTAGGGAGGGTGACACGTTGCTGGGTGGTAGAAGGGATGGGATGGGGGGGGGGGGGTTGATGTCAAGACGGGTTCTCTGTGGGTATATTAGGTAATGACTGTATTTGTGTGGATGCTTGATTTGATAACTAGTCGGCTAGGGCGGCGCCCAACCTAGTATGCCCGCCAACAGACATTGATCCAAGACCCCCACCCACACCCTCCTCTCCCACCCACCCACCCATCCCCTCCGCTAAAGGCCGGCAGCGATGTACACTGTTTGCCGGCCATTATTTCTAATGATCACACTGGGTCGTCGGCGCGGATTGTCGGTGGCGTGTTGATGCAAGGAATCGCTGGGAGAGCGGCATATGTCGGCAGGAGCAGGCAAATGTTGACTGTTTAGTCTTGGGCATGTGGACAAACAATGCCGGCCGCCCTGCCTCTGAGTTGCTCCCTCCAGCTCGCTTCAGTGAAGAGCAGCTCATCTCTCACAATGCACTGGTAATGAGCCAGAGGGCAGGTAGTGGGTGTGGGCCCAGACCTAGTTAGCTTTGTTGTCCTGTATGTCTAAATTGGAACTTGATGAGCTGGAAAAAGGGGCACACCCACATGGTTGGTGACTATGTTGGTTATTATTCCAAGGCACGCTCCCCGCCAATAGTCCGTTAAATGGACAAGTGCCGTTACTGTAGCATACCCTCATAAACGTAGCAATCTCAGTTTTAACTAGTTGATGCCAAGACAAAATAGCAGCGTCTTAGCTGGTTGCATGGTCAAATGATCTAGGCTGCATGGCTCGGATGAAAACCTTTTTGATGATTTGTTGGTTTCTAAACATGATTTTCTTTTTGCATCGGATATTTTAATGACCTAGAATCTATGTTAATACCGAGGACGTAAGATTATTTAAACACGAGTTATATATAGAAACAATTAAAAAAACACGAGGTCAGCAACTCCCTTTGTTTCTTAATTGCACAGTGTGATACACCAGCCATTAAGCAAGTAGAAATACATTATCTATTAAATGAAAAAAGGGAAAGAAAATAGGTGATCTGCACATAGAAAAGGCTGACTGACATCCACTAACTTATAATACATAAGAATATTAAAGGTCTGTGCTGGCTAAAGGTCTATATTGATAACTCAATTTTTTCAGTCGTTGTCTTCCCAATAATCAATCTATTCATTCATCTTTTATTTCAGCACGATGACAGGAATGTTAGTAAAAATGCTACATTATATTAATGCGTTTCTGTGTTCTCTCACAAATGCAATCCATGCCATGCAATACTTTGCAAATAAAGAATCAAATGTTTGTTCTAGACTGCTGGTACCCTAGCGCGTTTTACTCTTATTGAACGTCTAAAATGGAGACGAACTGGTCATAATTGTTGTACTTTTTATATTATTTCAGATGAGTTGGATAAGTCGCAAGAGGATTTATTAAGCCGTAGACCAGGGGGCCTAACTTCCTCATGTCAACAGAAACAAACGAATATGGCCGAGGAAAACAGCGACACGTTTCACTGCCACTGTGGCAAGCAGTTCAAAAGAAGCTCTGCCTACCGCCGACACCAAGAAGTAGCCCACTCCACCTGCGCTAGCCACAAATGCTCGGAATGCGGCAAAACCTTCGGCAATGCCAACACGCTGACGATGCATATGAGTGTCCACGAGAAGCGGGAGGTTTTCACGCGCCTCGTGCGGCCCGCAACTCGCAGCACGCGCTCAACGCTGCGGGTACTGCAAGAGGAAGCAGATACGGGCGGCGTCCTGGGCACGGCGGCGGCGGAGCTGTCGGCAGGCAGCCAGCAGAGTGGGGCCAGTAGCACACAGCAGATTACTGGTAAAGAAAGTGCCGGGGGAGAGCTTCCCCCTAGGTGTAAGAGACAGCCGACACGAGAGGCCAAGCATGACATTGGCAGCAGCAGCAATCAGGCCATCTGCTCTGTGCTGCAATCTGAGTGTGTCCGTCAAACCCGGGCTGGAGCCAAGGATGCCAGCAATATAACCAGCACTAGCAGCACCAGCAGAAGAACCACCACACCTGCAGCAGCCCCCACCAGCACCACTAGCACCACCTTACCTGCAGCAGCTGTACAGGACACTGGGGCAGGTACCAGGGCTAGGACAGCTGCTGCAGCAGAAGCCACAGCAGCAGTGGAAGCAGCAGCAGCCTCACCCGCTCCATCACCTGCACAGTCAAAGGTAGAGGTGGTAGGCGTGTCGGGGGAGACCAGCCAGCAGCAGCAGCGGGAGGGGGCTGGTGGTGGCAGCAGAGCAGACCGCCTGCTGCTCCATGATGAGGTGTGTAATGATGCGGCAGGTAGTCTGCGCGTGGAGCAGCCTGGAGGTGGTCGCGTGGCAGTAGTAGCAGACAAGGCCGACCCAGGTAGCAGCGGCCAGGAGGCTCAGGAGAAGGATGCAGGGGCTGTAGAGGAGGGAACAGGAGGTGGCAGGCCAGGTGCACGGCACCCCGCTGGTCGGGAGGAAAGCAAGCTGCAGGCGGACAGCCCACCTGACGGACACCTGACCAACCAGAGTAAGGAGAGGTGTAATGACACAAGGTGTACACCAGCAAACATTCCCAGTCCTACCCCCCTCTCACAGCACAGCAGCACACAGTGGGCGGGGGCTGCCAGCCTCAACAACGTGCTTAGCACAGTTGGCAACTCCAGTGACGGCCCCACCACAGCCCCCACAGTCAACCCACCCAGCACCACCTCCGTCAGGGTGCATGGTAGCAGCAGTGACATCAACGACACACCTGCCCCCGGGCATCAGTCATCGGTGAGCGAGCAGCCAGAGGGGCTCACAGTGACCGCTACTACCTCAAGTACTAGTAGTAGTAGTAGTAGTAGTAGTAGTAGTAGTGGTAGTAGTACAACCGCTAGCACAGTGGGACTCAATACCTCCACAATCACTACTGTTATACCCAGCGCTGCCACCCACCCGCCCCACCTGAATGGGTACCTGCCGGAGAGGCACGCCCTAAGCACTGACACAGGCCCACGCCACAGAGGCTCAGAGGAGGACGACGACTGTTATGATGGCGCCGACGGCAATAAGCCTGCATTGAGGAAGAGCAGCCGGGACCGGAAGGAGAATCCTATATGGAAGACGCTGCTCACCGGCCGTATGTATGAGGAGGTACTAAGTAGTGTGGACAGTGCACGAGGGGGGCCGCCTAGTAAACGTGCCCGCCGGACGGAACACGACCCCACCCCGGCCCCACCCTGTAGCCTGCCTGCCACCACCGGTCACCAGCAGCCCAGCTGCGGCTACAACCTCACCATGATCCCCACCACCGTCGTCAAACAGGAGCCCATGGACTATGGTTTTAACCTGGAGAACATCAAGCAGGAGATGGTGGAGACTGATGATGAGTCCGGCCACGGGCTCCCGGAGATGGTCTCCCTCCAGTACCAGAGACTTAAACGGGGGCCTGTACGCCGGACCCGTTCTGGCAGCATGCCTGGCGGTGGACAGATAACGAGGAGCTCCCCTACCGCCACCTTTGACTGTTTGGTATGTGGAAAAACTTTTATTAGTGAGAAGTATCTCAGCATGCACATCTCACTGCATGAGACTTCAAAGATTGAGCCTGGAAGTGGCCAGGGGGAGGACAATGATACGCTGTGTCCAGGGCAGATTGCTGTTAAGGACCTTACTGATGGGGAGATCTACAATCAAAAGTCAATAGATAATACCCCTGAGATACCTAATATACCTGCCATGGTGGAGCAGATCTCAGTGGCCACCGCCAACCACTTCAAACCTTCGCCACCCAAAAAGTCACCTCCCACTAATGGTTCTTCAAATAATGGCAGCAGTAATAACAAAAAGCCCACCAAACTTCAGACAGATGGTGGTTGGTCCTGCTCCCTCTGCAATAAGACATTTGCACATAATTCAGGCTATAAGAATCACATGCGCACGCACTCTAACGAGCGCCCCTATGTCTGTCAGATCTGTGACATAGGCTTCAAGGAAAAGTACCATCTGAAAAAGCACAACCTTTTTATACATAGCAACGAGCTGCCTGAGAAATGCCGTGTGTGTGGCAAACGCTTTAAAGACTCCACTGCCGTGCGTGCACACGAGCGTATACACTCAGATGAACGCCCATTTGCCTGCCGCCAGTGTTCCAAGACCTTCAAGACCAGTGAGTGTCTTTGGCACCACGAGCATAGAAGTAAGACGTGTGGTATGGCCCTGGGAGAGATCATTGCCCAGGAAAGGCTGGTCAGAAGGAGACGTCGCTTCCCAAAAAGTGGTAACAACAACAGTAATGTTGAAGGTGCACCACAGCAGCAGTCACCACGGTCACCTACCAGTGGCTCTGATACTAACCCTGAAACAAGTCCTATGGGTCATGACCATGATGGCACTGGTGATCTGTCAATGACCTACAAGTGGAACTCACACCCTCACCAGCCACACCACCACCAACAGCCACCACCACAGCACCATCAGGAACAGCTCAGTAATGGACATGGCCACGCCCACCTACACCCCCAGCACCCACACACCCATCCCCATCACAAAGTGAGTAATGTCGATCAGTACATGCCACCAGTAACCAACTTCTTCCCAATGTCCAAAGAGGACACCTCCAATGCAGCTAAGCATTCTCTCATTGCTAGTCAACTCCAGTCATGTGTGCAGACCCTACATCACCCAGAAGTGACCTCTGCACTCCAACAGACTCCACTGCCCCTACCGCCCAACCAACCTCAGGTTCCTTTATGTGTGGAGCAGCACAATATGTCACCCCCACCTCCAAGTGAAGAGGACCGACTCTCACCAACCAACCTGGCCATGACCATGACCATGAAAGATCTGAACTGTTTGGCTGAGATTCCCCACGGCATGCATCCCCATGAGGAGGAGATGATGGTGGCACATTCTATGTACCCTGTCATGTCGGCCGCCGACATCAAGCAGGAACGGGATGCATTTGGTTACAGCATGGACGAAGACGAGGAGAACTGGGTCACCACCAACATGGACAAAATCATGAACAAGGAGGATGATCTCATAGACAGTAAGGTGGATGCCATTCTCAGTAACATGGCGTCCAGTATGAGCAGTGCTTTTGGCATGCTGGCTGGTGACCCACTCCCATCCCCACCAGCGGTCGACTTCACTGATGGCAAGGAGTACAGGTGCCGGGTGTGCCGGAAGGGCTTTAGTGACCTGGTGTCCTACCAGAGACATGCCAAGGTGCACTCAGATGAAAGACCATTTGTGTGCATAAAATGTGACATTGGTTTTAAGATGAAGGTTCATCTGAAGAAACACAACCTGTATGTACACAGCAGTGAGTACCCATGTGAGTGTCAGCACTGTGGGAAGAAGTTCAAGGACTCCTCGGCCGTCAAGTTACACGAACGCACTCACTCAGACACAAGGCCCTTTGGCTGCACTGGCTGTGGCAAGGCCTTCAAAACAAGGGAGAATCTCTGGGGCCACCAACACAGAGGCAAGTGTGTAGCAGGCCGCAATAGGGCTGATCATGAGGGTTGCTTTGAAGAGCCGACCTCAGCCAAGGCCTCAGTGGTCAATAATGGGATGTCAGCACATGCTACTGTTAACGGCAACGGTGTAACAGCACAGGCGTGTGTCAACAACAGCCAGGTGACAGCACATGCCTCCATAGAGAACAACCAGATCACGGCACATGCCACCTTCGCCAACAACCAGTTTACAGCACATGCTTCTGTGGTTAACAACCAGGTTACTGCTCACGCCTCCATCAACACCAACGTGACAGCACAGGCCAACGTGCAGAATGGTACCTTCACCTGTTCTAACAGCAGCGGTGGAGGTCGTCCACCCACTGGTAGCTCACCCCATGTGGTCACCAGCATGACGGACTCTAAGACCATGGCTGGCAGCATCCCCAGCACAACCACAGCATCCTCCATGGCCATGCAGTATGGTGGTAACCCACCTACCATGACAAAGAGCTTCATTGCCCAGTCACTTATGACTCCGCCACTCAACAAGTGTGCTGGCGGGGCGACGGAGGGCGCCACATTACGCACAGGGCAGCAGCAGCAGAACGCCTCACCCACGGCTGGATCACTTCCGGTGACGTGCCCCACATCCCTGCCTGACGCCGGAACCGAATCTGTGACGACGACAGCGCAGGCGCAGAAGAATACCTCCGACGGCGCTGCCGCCAAGTGGCCGACGCTGAAGGAGTTCCTCTCTAAGGGCATTGGACCGCCCACCCCTGTACCCACGTGGTCAGGAGTGCCCCCAGCCGTCACCAAGGTGAACGGCCAGGCCAATACCAACAACAATAATAACAACACTAACAATAATAACAACAATGGCGAGTACAAGCAGCTGGCTAATGACTACCCTGCGCTAAAAGAGCGACTGTCGCGTAATTTTTTCAGCCAATTACCGACAGTGGTGACTGTGGCGCCCCCTCCCCCCGCCTCCTCCAGTGCCAACAATACTTCCTATCCTTCCTCTCCGGCCTCCAGTAACCTGAGCGCCCCCTACTCCGGGCAGACCACACCCACGGCCGGCACCAGTCCCTACGGTAAAGGGCGTGACTCTGTCTCGCCCTACTCTGACTACAGCCCGAGCAGTGGCAGTGGCGCCATCCCTTCCTTCCAATCCACCTTCCTGAAGCGCAACAACCCACCGCCCCTGTACGGCAATAACCCCATGTTGAGGGGCGAGGACCCTAACATCCCCATCATCTACTGGGACGATGAGAGCGACCAACGACCACCCTCCAGTGTGTGGACGTCGCCAGAGTCGGACACCATGTTCCAAGACATCTCAGAAAGTGTCTTCACACAGCTCTGAAATCACACCACCCCCTCCATAGCCAACCCACCAGAGGTCTCCACCACCACCACCACCATATCGCCTACATTGATGACGTCATAAAGGTAATTGGTGTGCAGTCTGTGAAGGTGTTTTACAGTTCTAAAAAGGTTCATCATACACATGCTTATCGAAGTAGTGTTGGTCAGACCTAAAATGAGTTATTGTATTATAATGCTATTGGTGATGAGTGATTTAAGGTTTTGTGAAGGACGTGCGACCTGAGGGTAGACATTTATCTCTCACATCTCCCAGATACAACAAGAAACTGCATAATGCCTGGCTAGAGACTTGTAGCACAATTGGAGTTTTCTCCTTGCAGAATTTAGCACCGAGATAAATATTATGTATATGGGTAAAATTGATAAAAAGAAATTACCAATTCTGGGTGCAGGCATATTGGACAGAATGATAAATGTGAGGCTTATACTGTAGTCACTATGTAGGGCAGTGTGTATAGGGCATTGTGCTTCACTATATATATGCATTAATGAATTGTATTAAGAGAATAATCTTCTATCAGCATGTCCTAATGAGCTCTCGAAGAAACACAAAAGAACAATTCAAGAGTCTTATCCTACACTGCCCTTAATCTTTAAGCTCTCTGATGAACAGACTCAGTATCTCATAAACTGCTGGTCAGGAACTACAAGACAAACTGGTTGACGTTTTAATGTGTGTTAAAGTGAAGGCAATTTAGAATGTTTCCAAATACGAACCTTATTCCATGTGTGACATCACCGCTGTCTTCTGGAGACGGACTGCTGGTCAGAATCACGTGTGAGGTAGACGATGAGTCACACAGTTTACACTATAGACTTCAAAGGCTCCAAGACTTTTTGTGCGGCTTCACGAGCTGCTGTATTCAAACGGTTGTTTCCGGCAACAGGTTTTCTCTTTGCCAACTGGGTGTGACTTGTATTGGAATGTTCATCGTTACGAGATGTAAACTACACTTTTTTAGAGAGAGGCAACAGTATACATAATAATGATATAAATATACATGTGTACATTCACTTCTACAATGACTACGTAATAATTATATGGTACTACTATTTTGTGTATTTTCTGGAAAAGATCTTCGACGTTCAGATAAGCTCTACTGTCAGGGTGTATTAGAGAAATGTTTCATGACGCTACCCTGGTGTTGTAATTCAGTCTTTTGTGGACGCAGCAGACGGCGTTTGTCATTGTTGAAATAGTTGGCGCGCTGTGGGGGCACAACGTCAAAAGATCGAAATGTCGTCTGCTTTTGTAATGAGAGGTTTTAAGCTATATGGTATAGAGTCTAAACATGGTCTGCCCCCATTGTAGATCACCAGTCTAAAGCTGAGTTACTCCACTGATGGCAACATGCTCCTTGCTACCGCAGACAGAGTCCTAAAACCTACCTACTTCCCTCCCTATACCGACCCCGCCCAGTTCCACCCACCTTTACCTTCCCTGTCCTTCTCCCCCGTGTTCTGTCCCCTTCTTAGTCGACATGCAAGCACGCGTGCATCGTGCAGCTCGACTCGAAGCCCCGGATATGTGCAGTTTCCGTGCCGGGGACATGGGCCAAGCAGGCGGGGCCGAGACACTTAATCTTAAGTCAACTGAGCCAGCGGCCCACCACAGCACCGATCGGGCTCCCAATAACAACCAATAACCCCCTGTCTTTAATCAGACGACCCCAGAGACACACACACTGCCCCTCGCGTGACGACCATTTACTAGGCGGCTACCCTGGTTTGGATCTAAGGAGAACATTATCATACCGTGCACAGCGCCATGACGATAAGTGTGCTGTTTTTTTACCCTCATTCTCTCCAATCCAGCCCTTATTCCAATAGCACTTGTCTGATTGAAAAGATCATGGGCGCCTTCTGCCTACCTTGCCCTGTTGGAAATCTGTGTGTTGTATGTGGGGAGGCTCCAAATGTCATCGATTAGAAAGGGAAGATGAGAGGGCGCGACACGGAGTGCCTCCTAGCGGACAAACCGAGTTTTGTATGTCTGGAGCCCATTCACGCCAGTACCACATTAGGAATTTTGTTATAGTAACTCTGTGTTTTTATAATATGCACATTTCTTTTACAAGAGAAAAAAAACCTTCCCATTCAAATAGTTGCACAAAGGAGACATGGCATACTAAGACTTGGTGGTAGAAGAAGATCCCTGGGCTGTAGAGAAGAGCAGAGATGCCGCCCATGATCAGGCTGATTTCGTTAGGTGGGTGTGGTCCCCGACTGTGCGAGCACCTGGGGATATACATATATAATATAGGAAAAGACGGCCTCAGGTCGTACACGCCCCACCCTGTCGTGAGTGTGTCATCTCCTCTACACTTAAGATGGTCTATATTAGTCTGTGCTACTTTGAAACTGCCAATGTATGTGTCAAAGTGGGGTAAAAGAGGAATGGGATAGATGGTAGTGGGAGGGGGTTCAGTTTGAATGGCCTGAGATAAAGGATTGGATAGTTGATAATTAGGAGGTAGTCCTGTCACTGAATTGATGGTAGAGTGAGTGGGTTATAGACTGAGTGAGTGAATGGTGGGTGAGTTACAGGGTGATTGAATGGCAAAGTGAGCCCAGTGACACTTTAAGTGGCGCTGTGTCTTGTTGACACCGACATAGGGATTTTTCTTTTGGCAATGTATACTAGTAAGTGCATTGTATTGTAATTGTGGGTCAGATAGGAAGCTATAGGTACCCACCCTCCAACAGAATCGAATTCTCAACCCCTGGCGGCCTGCAGGTTTGGGGTGGCATCTGTATATGTATACAGCGTTGAAGAAGCGATCGGGGGCAGGCGGGAGACGCCAGGTGCCGCGCGCCGGTAGGAGATGCTCGCTGCGCCGACGGCATCGCCCCCCCCCTTCACCACGCCCCATCCCACCCCTCCCACTACACACACAGAGTACATTAGCGCTAGAGGCCACAAAGATCTCTGAAGACATGACAGGTTAGGAGGCGGCTTTGATCTTGAATCAGCCCCGTCTTACGTCGAGGTGGCGTGTATCAGAGTGCGGCGTAGTTGACAGCGGCCCACTGACGACAACTTTGACAGGCGACCTTCCCTGTACCATCAACGCTGTGGTATTGACACGTGTGTGGCTGCCCGATCCCTTCCTGTCTACATAGAAAGTGTTTGTTGATGTATACAGTAATGGCGACGTGCTATGGGGCACCAGTCCTTTCCCTTATCCCCCAAACCTTGGTTATAGTCTAGGTAGGATTTGTTAGTGTACTGGAGTGTGGAGCTTTACTATTGATCAAACAAAGTACCACTGGTGTGTACATAGCCCACTGGCATATACTGGTGCCTATCACAAAGCGTATTGCCTAGCTCAAGACGACTACAAAGACCATTAGATGTACATGTCCAACTTATCTATGGTGGAACATAATCGTCCTGAGGTTAGGGTGAGCACTGTCCTTCCAGATTGGAACTTGTTATCGTTCTATCATTCCAATCGTGTAAAGAGAATGTTGTATGTGCCCAAAGTAGTTGTTACTTTCTTGTATTGATGTACACTGTATAGCATGTAATATAGGTATACGATGCTAGGTTTACATACTATGTATTTTAGATTACCAATGTTCTGATAGTCTGCATGTTACAGAGAGGTTACAATTTTAATAATATTTTGATTAATAGATTGCCAAAAAAAAACAGATTTATATGATTGACACAGGGTGGATACACAATAAGGGAACCAATAATTACGTTTTATGCATGTACCAGGCAATAACCCAAAAGACAGATGTACAGTATACAAGTTTTACTAGTGGTGCATAAGCTTGGATCCACATTGAAGGGTGCTGAATGATGATAGTCCTTTACCTGTCCCAAAAAAGTCTAAGCTTAGTATTTGATATATCAATGGTTTAGGCTAAGATTCATTTTGTACCACGGTATATTAATGTGGATAACATGAGGGATATGTATCTAACAGAATGGCGTAATCAAAAGAAGATGATAGCCCATAATCTGGGCTTTTTTTTTATATTTTTTTATATTTTTTTTTATAAAACTACCACCTAGAGACTAATCCTGGAAGTGAATTGTACCTCTGACAAACTGCTTATTTCAATGCATTTCTTTTTAAGCTGTATCAGTTTTGTGTTACCTACCTTGCCTTACCTGCCACACCCACTTTGAGATTTGAAGGAAGGGGAGGCTCCCCTGGGTCTGACAATAAGGGCTTCGTTTGACAATGGTGTGGTGTATGGCAGCCTGGTATCATCCACACAGCTATGTGGATTTGCCTTGATAAGAAAAGTATGGCTTGTAGTATGTTCAACGTGCGAAATGTCTGTACAGGGTAGGAGCAATATATACAAAGTATGGAGAGCAGATACAGAGTGTGAGTAGTATATACAGAGTGTGAGTAGTATATACAGAGTGTGAGTAGTATATACAGAGCATGAGCAGTATATACAGAGTGCGAGTAGTATACCGAGAGTGTGAGTAGTATATGGAGAGTTTTAGTGGTACGTACAGAGTGTGAGTAGTATACAAACATGGACGTAAGGTGATGGCTACGTTGGAAATTGACAATTGGCGCTTTTCATGTGCAGCTTAATTTACTCAAGTCATTGTTAGCTTTATGTTTTACCATTAACCAACCAGTAGTCTATTAATGCTTGTAATATCGGTATAGCATAGTTAACCACCTCTGGTCTCCAAAACGAGTGGATTGTTTAAGTGAATTTGAATTCGCCCCACTTAACGTGTGCATATTCTAGTCAAATTACTAGTCGAAAATACTTTTTCTCATTCATTCATCGTTAAACGAAGGTATTTGAACCCGAGATTAGGCAGTCGGCAACTTATTTAAAAACTGTTTATCGATGCTTTGTATTTGCAGCTTTAGCAGCCGAGAGGACAAAATGACCTTTAATCTTACATCCTCCTTTCCATAGCAGAAGCGATCGTTCATGGAAATGATCCATTAGAAGTAATCATTCTACCATTCCTATACCGAGGCGGGCGCATTAGGATTTCCGTTTTAAAAAAGGGGATCCGTCTTTTCATGGGCCCCAGTGTCTTTCTAGCGTCTAATCAATAGGCAGGCATTAAAGTGCCTCTTTCCGTCGGTAATACCACACCAGGACTCAAATTTCTATTCCTGGTTCCATGGTATCGCAGATTAATTCTTCACAAATGTACTACTTTGTGAGACGCAGCGGAATAATATACTGAACGCATCCCCCTTATGTCGCTACCACCTCACACAGCAGCGGCTACTATAGTGAAGACGCGTTCACTTTTCACTGGGCCCCAAACCATCCCTCACATAGAAAAGGGGAGCTGGGCCACGGCGGAACTGACAAAGTAAGTCTAGCTCGGCGCTGGTAATGTCTTTAAATCGATCAGAAGCTCCCCTTGGGGTCTTTGATGTTAAGGTCTTTGAGCAGGGTGGAAGCGTTGAAACTGCCTGTAGTCCTCGTATTACCTTAATGGGCAGAGCATACGGCCTGTATTGTTGAAACAAAAGGCAATTGTTGTGGCGGCGGGCAGCCCAGGGATTGAGCCGACACTGGGGAATCGAAAGCCTCATAGAGACCCAGTGCATGGGGGGGGGGGGGAGACCTGGAGGTTGGAGGGTGCAGCATGATCCCCACCCCTCCAGTGTCTACCCCTTTATCTGCCCCACCACCATAAAACTAACCAGCATGTTAGGACATGAACCTGTCATTTAAGAAACTTTTAACCTGGGCATTTGAAATCCAAGCATTAAGTTGGGCATTTACAGAGCAAAAGTGTTGATTTATGTGCGCACGTAGGATTGAATTATGCCTTGTCTTTAAGTTGTGGTCTTTGTGTTTAAAAAAGGACAATGTTTCCTTCGTCTAGTCCTGCACCAGTGCCATTTCCATCGTCCATTACCCCTTTACAATGTACTCAAGTTACTGTCGAAGTAAGCAGTTTGTCTCAACCAACCATTCTGTTAGATAGGACCTCAGCAGTACCAACTGTTACACAACTAATATTTCCGACATTCCAACCATATTTACCCAAAAGACTATGTAATATGGACCTGCCAAAAAAGACTTCAGTATATCTAATATCTTGATGTATACGTGGAGATATATATCTATCCCTGTTTAGGAAGCAAAAAGCTTGTGCAATATGACTCGACGGAAAGTGTATCATATTTGGAACGCTATGATCAGCATATATATTTTTGCAATTTGTATGGCGGGTGCTATGAATGACTAGTTACTGTATACATTTCAAATCGTGAGTCTGTTTCAGAGCTAAATATGCATGTACACATCTTTTTGGCATATCTGTATTTCAGGGAAGGTCTAGACATCTTATCTCTATAGACACTTATTCACCAAGCCTACTCTTAACTTTGTCAATTACTATTAGCATTTGTGTTCGGGTCTTATATAATTGGCATTCGAGGATGCCTTATTATAGATAACGTCCAGTATAACCCTAAATGTAGGGATATATCAGAGACACATCAAGTGAAATTGCCATAATGAGGGTAAACTCGATGATGTTTTAATCATAATGGTAAAGCAATGAATTCTTGATTATGCTCAACTTGTATGCTGTGGTTATAGTTGTCTCTAACACGTCCATATAATCAACCGTCCTAACTAATTCTGTCCATTAATTCTGTCCTTTAAAGCACATCTGAAATACGTCCAGTGAAGGTATGCTGCACGCACAGCACCCTGCACCCACCGTCAGATAAGCCTTGATTTAGAGTAGCAAGTAGTGATTGGATTCTTCATACAAATATACAAGTCGATAATAGATTATACAAGGTGCCATGCCATTCACTTGACTCCAGGCTGATAAACTATATTATGTGAGCTTGGCAGTCTTATGTAACATCGGTAGACCTAGGAGGTGATGTAGAATTAGGTAGATGCTAGTATTGAATAGGTTCTATATTTTACAGAGCATTGTTGATACTTGATTGATTCATTGCCCAGTGTAATCCTATTTTGGGATTTGCATTTACCATCTTCGGTACCACTTTGGTTATAATATTACTGACCATTTCACAAATTTGTAGAAATTTGGTCTTTAATCATACATTGCGTCCGTGTGGTATCGTGAATTGTGAGGCCTTTTCAGATAATCCATCCAATCTAAAGAAACAGTTTTCTCCCTCCATATAATACACACGTCCTAGGGAGTATGTGTATTTTGGTGCAGTGATGGTTGCCTTGAATGATATAATTTCGTCCAACAGCAGATTATGCTTGATTAAATTTCTAATCTAAGCAATCATACTAATCACTAGAAAACTTTTTCGTCGAAATGATTTATTGTCCTTGATGTATGGATAATTTGAAATTATGTTACATGTACCAACTTGATTATAGTGGGCCTTGGTTTTCTATGAGCCCAAGAGCTCAAGCACAGTCCATCCATGTATACACACTACTTATTATTGATAATTGCAATCCGGTCCAGTTGTATTTTTTAATCACATTGCCTTAATAGATGAGAATGCCGTATGGAATCACCATATCACTTACAGTCCCTCCGATCTTATATTTCGTCCAAGTTAAAATGCCTTGGTTCTTCCTGTCGGCATTCTTCATATATTGCCTTGTCAATAAACTAACCAAGAGGCACGGTGTTTTCTAAATGATCACCGTGATAAAATAATCCCTCCATATAACCAAGACTTATATTGACCTGATACCACTGTGTGGGGGTGTAAAAGATAGTGGGTTTGTTTCTGGGGAGGTATATCAGGGAGGAGTAACTAGCAGTGGTAGATAAGGCGAATTATTCTCTATAGCCTGACACGTAATTCCTTTTAAAATCCCTGCGTCCTCTACATGACATTGTCATCATGGCATCATTGCTCACGCAATGCTGAGTCCTTGGAAGTCCAGGGGTCCTATTCTCCTTTGGTTTGTAGACCATAGAATAGAACCCCTCCCTTATATCAAACCCTCTCTGGAGATATACCACGCAATACCTACCACTCGCCTCCAGTATATACAGGCTCTAAATTGTGTGAATTCGAATCTAAAACCGTTTATGTACTTATATCTCTGAACATTCCGTCTGCCTTCATTGATTGAAGCATTCCTTTCTCATCGTGTTACCAAGAGGAAATGAACGTCCATTTAAGATAGAATTTGAAATCAAATAGTTCATTTGACACCTATGTAGTTAGAGATTTTAGATAGTTCCAATATTTGATTTGCTTTGTTGCCTTGTTGTAGCCTGAATCCTTTGTCTCTATTACCCGTCCTCTGATATGAAATTACTAAATTCAGAGTGGATGTAGAGACGAGTAATTGTTCAAGGATTCCTGCGTGTATTTAGTGCAATGTCAGTGTCGGTGCAATTTGTTAGAATATTGTACAAGATTTTTGAAGCATATACAGGTTACAAACATATTTAGAGTATGGTGAGAATGCATGGTCGTGTTAGCGAGTAGAGACTTGGGAGCTTTTTTGGAGGATAGATCCTTCTTGTTAAATAATCATAGATTGTATCATAGCCTTGGATTAACTAAAAGATCTAAGAAGCTAACATGTTAATGTTAAGCTGTATTTCATGATTATCATAATGAGCATTATGTATTTGTTGTGTCTAACTTGTTGATTAGTAAAAAGGCGCGTTGTTCATGAAATATGATTGTAGTGATGCAGTCAAATGAAATTTGTGTGTATAATTTATGGTTGAGAATTACATAGAATTCGTTTTAGATTTTTTTCCTGTTGTCTTCGTACTTCAAATATAATTGAGTACAAGTATAAGCATGAAAAGCACAGGGTCTCAATGACCTTATGTATTCAGAACTTATGAAATGAGTACACATAATCCTGTTTTTAAATGATCATCTCCATGTTATTATAACCAGAACAAAGCAAGTCTACTGTGCATTGGCTACTGCATAAGATTTAGTATGGTTTTCTAAGACGCACCTTTGATGCGCAGTCATGAACTGATTGGGAAAAAAGCTGTATTTATCTGCTTGATAAGTGTGCTGCACTGCCAGTGACAACACTTCCACGTTTCTATTATGTTTATGGAGCTGTATATTCACATATTAGACCAGGACATTTTTAAACTGACAGTGTAAATTTGCTATGTCTAGTCAATGAGTCATATATATATACTACTATAACCAGTTAATATTGCATGCTGGTGTGTCCCGAATGAGTGAGACAAGGTGTTACCCAATACTACATTATAGTCAAAAAGATGACTGCCTGAAATAGAACTAATGCATGTGCCGTAGTATGAACTACTATAATAGATCTCATTCTTTAAGGTACTAATGTAAATTGATGTACAGACAGAAAACTATGTGTCAAATGTACCCAGTGTTGCTTAAACGCGGATAACTTTGCTGTACTAATGAGTCATCGAAATAAGCTTCCCTGTGCGGACATTTAATACATTTGTTTTTTATACATATTAAGGCACCAGTATGGAACATACTGCCACAAAGCTGACCTCCATCGTAGAATGCATTTATTTCTCTCATTATAGTGTCTAGTTATAGGTTTGTAAGCACTGCTCAAAGTTATTTATTTGTACAGGACGGTAAATTATTGTCTTGTTTATGTGTGGTGCCCTTGACAAGACTAGCTTGTACACGTGGTGCGATTTCTATAAAAGAAAACCCCACTTGTAGTCAGTCCCCTTAGAGCAGAAGTCCCTAGCTGAGAAGTCTCAGCTATGTGCCTAATAACCAATAATGTTATTACCTATACTGACATGTACATTGCAGACGTTGTGAATATTTTGTACGGTGAGAGGCAAATGTAAATGTACAATGTAAATCTATTGTAATTGATGTTTTATATGAGAAAATTAAAAGTGGATTACATCAAATTATATTCTTTTGCTTTTTTTTTTTACTTTATATTGACCCTAGTAGTGAAATATCTTAGTTCTGGAGGCGATGGCTCTGAACCCTAGAAGTCCATGAGACAGAAGGTATCCCTTTTTAATAAAAATAAAAGCGATATCTTGGCTCCAGTAAGAATATGTCATTTCAGCTATTTTGCTATGTTTAATCTAATATATTACATTTATGTCCATATATAATGTTGAAGTAGTAATCGGCTGCGGCTCAAAATTCCACCACGTAATTCTTGATCCAGAAACCATTGTCATTGGCCATTATGAATCATAGTCTTGAGCAGAGACAAAGACATTAAAAAATTATCTAATATGATATCACAAATAGCTGATAACCATAATATTGTCTAAATCACCATCAATATGGCGCTTTTTGGTCCCAATAGTAAAGTTTATGGATAACTTTTGGAAACCATTTTTCCTGTGCTTTTTAAAGTACTCGTTCCAGAGACGTAAATTGGTCGGATTAGCACTCATCCCACAAATGGTTTTCTATATTTTTGGCATTATTCTGAATATCGTTGGATTTAATATGGCTAATCTGACAGGTGGTACGCCTGTGCAATCGGCACTTTTAGGTACTCAGTTACCCATCGGAGGTGTTCCAGCCTATCATGTACCTCGCGTCAGTGTGACTGTGATGGGCCAACTTTTTTCTTTGGCTTCTTATTTGAGGTACTTCTCCAGGTGCCAGGAATAAAAATCTTTCCGAGATATCAGCGATTTCATCCCTTTCCTTGTTTACACATTTGAAGCAGCAGTTAGACATTTATCAGTCAATATAGGCTCACAGCTCCTGATGTTATTACTACGATGTAAGAAAGACCCCAAAAACACAATATAGTGAACAAGTAACCAATGGATAACTCATGACGCGTGTGTGTTATTAGCCTTTGCTAACACACACAAGTCATGAGTTATCCATTGACTACTTATTTTATACCACGAAACCAATAAATAATCAATAGAATACCAGTAAATTCAATTTGAAAACAAAAATTATTCCCCCTCCCCGGGACTCGATGCCAGCCATTGTGTGTACACAGGTACATACACCTCGGCACCCGGCAGAGGACAGCGACAGCCCCGGTCTCGGCTAGGCTTGCTTTGACTGCGTCTCGCTGTTATGTTTGTGTATAATACACCTCCTCACCCGGCAGCGGACAGCGACAGGGCACACGGCGAAAAAAGAAGCTTTTCGCGGTTATGTTTGTGTATAATACACCTCCTCGCCCGGCAGCGGGCAGCGACAGCGCACACGGCGAAAAAAGATGAGCCCAAGGCGGGGCTCGATCCACGGACCTGTCACGGCTGAGCGCAATGTGCTAACCGCTAGAACACCGCGTCTCCTCCTTCTGCGACCGTCTCGGCTTGTCTATGTTTGAATGCGTCCCGTGGTTATGGTAGCGGACAGCCCGCAGTCGACTCCTTCCTGTATCATATCAAGACGTGGTTCGAACCAAGCATCTCTCGCCAGTCCCTGTGGCGCAGTGCATAGGGAGTTGGATTTGGGATGTGAGACTGTAGGTTCGAGCCCTGCCCTGGCCTTGAAAATTTCGTGGGTTTTAACATGTGACGTTTGACATGGGAGGACATGAGAGGTGTGCGGTTATCCTGGATAACCGCACGCCTTCCATGGATAACCGCACGCCTTCCATGGGTAACCGCACGCCTTCCAAAATTGATGTTACAGCCTATAGGGTGTGCAATATCGACAGATATGTGGATGGGAATAGATACCAAAAAGCACTGTGTAACCCACAAATCGTGGTATAATGTCTTTATATAGTGTCTTATCTTGTGAGCAGGATTGCATAGAACAGATTTTCAGACATGGGTATTGCTATGGACTAAGTTTAACTACCATTAGCTCTCACGAGGCAGAACACGTGAGTAATTCAGTAATGCAGTTAAAATAAGTTATAAGTGATGTTGTTAGTAGGTAATTATCAAAGTGAGCAGGAAACAACAGCTCTATACTCGCTAATTAAACTGCTTTAGTGTGAAAATTCCATAGGAGACCACGCCCACCTAGGGCAATCAGTGCAAATATAAAGAATGGCTGTAAATAAAGCTAAATCTATGACTACGCCCATATGTATGATGTAACACGATACTAAAGCCATTTGAGCTGCATTGACATCATTCTCCTAAACTCAGTAGTGGCGTGGTGAAAACATGTGCTGACCCCCTTTTATCTACCATAGGTATTGGTTTTCTCCTTTATTCTCTAGCTTCATCCAAGTTACGTAGCATTTGAACACATATATTTTTGTTGGGTATCACTGGGATATTCAGAAGCAGGGTAGCTCGCCCCTGACTCGACCACTAGGCATGTTTGTACCTTAAGTCGACCGCCATGAATATGACCTTAGCTGTCGGCTTGGCGTTAAACAACCATTACTCACTCCTTAAGTCGACCACCCTGGGTTAACTTCTTTCAGATAGCATATTGCTACCAGTTGACGTTGCACCATTAACTACAAAATGAATATCCTGGCCTTGAAACCAACTATTCTAATTTATTGTGAAAGTAACTCAAAATAATGCTAGATGGTCGACTTAAGATACCAACATGCCTAGTGGTTGAGTTAGGGGCGAGTTACCCTATATGCCCTGATGATTTGCCTTCCCGTCATGAGAAAGTGATATCATAAATTGACTTTTGAGGAATAGGCCCTTTCGCACTAAACATTTGAATTGCTGAAATTAGAAGGAGACGCGCGGATCCAGGATTGACCAGAGGGAGGGGGACAAGACTTTGGAAAAGTGGTGAGGTACTAGACTTCCGTGAACACCGCAAGCGCATTTTGAGGGTTTAGACTTAAAATAGTGCGCTCTGATGCATTTCAATTGATCATTACATTAAGTCTAAGGTCTGTATGATTAATGCTCTATAATACAGGGAATTTAGCACAACGAACAGTAATATTAGGGGGCAAAGCCCTAAAGGTAGTGCCAACTTTAACTCTCTGGGTGTCATTATTGACAGCGAGCTTACTTTTAAAGATCATCTATCTAAGGTGAAGACCAGTTTCCAACATAAATTATATCAGCTACGCAAAATTGTTGTTGTTGAAATGATTTTTATAGACCAAAAAAAGATACACACATACATGTGCTATTTTCATAAGGGTCAATATACAATGATAATACAAATATCTCATACCAATAAAACAGTTCAATACACAATTAAGTTGGAAAGATACATGGCAGGCAATTAGGCATGATTTGATAAACACTAACTCTATCAGCAACAAGTTTGACAATATGATAATACTATTCTCTGTTGACTGTTACTCATATTTGAGGATGACATCACCACTCCACACACAGTTTCTCTTCCAGTGTTATTTGGAACTACATATCTCAAATCACATGTTTGATTGATGCATTCACCACATCAAATAAACGACTTCTACTGTTCACTGATGAATCACCAGCCATTGATAGATTCATAAATTACATGTTACATATATGGCAGGTTAAATTACATTACATAGAAGAATAGGTAAATATTAATTTCAATGGCATATTAATGTGCGCATCTGTACCTAGGGATCTAAGTCAATTTGATAGATCCCCTAAAACTTTTGATGTCACTGGATTTTTGTTGCTCCGCAGTTAGTGCCTGCCAAAGATGGTTGCCTCTATATAGTGGACTATTTATAAATAGCGCCCTACGTGGAACTTTCACTTTGAGGCGAACCTTATCATGACCTCTCAATCCCTTGGTGGTTGGGTCACATTTTCAGCCTTAGAGGAAATCTGTCCACTACCACACCTAAGTAGTTGAAAGAATATACACTTTCGAGGACATTATTTCCCAGTCTGACTTCACATCCAGTCAGGTCAGGAATGTCCCTGTCTGAATAGACCCACAATATCTTTGTTTTCTCCACATTCACCGTCAATTTAAACGTGTGGCACCACCTAGCAATTCTATCTAAATCTTCTTGTTGTTTCCTACAAATTTCCTTAGGGACTTTACCGTACGTTACAATAGCCAGATCGTCTGCATACATAAAGTAGTCCGAGTTTTTAATAACAACAGAAATACTATTGATATAGGTCAAAAAGAGCAACTGGCCGAGCACTGGGCCCTGTGGGACTCTGCATCCAATAGTCCTGACCTCTGAGACATGACCATTGGCCATGGTGGTCTGTGTGCGACTTTCTAGATAGCTTTTAAACCAGTCTAGAGTATCAGCTACACACCCCAACTTTCCTAGTTTCAGTAACAGTAATGTGTGATTTACCGTGTCAAATGCCTTCCTTAGATCCAGAAATACTACAGAAGCCATCTGTGTCCTATTTCTAGCATTGTATAGGCATTGTTCCAAACCATACATAGCATCAGTGGTCGACCTGCCAGCTCTAAATCCAAATTGTTTGTCATTTAACAGGTTATTAGACTCTAGGTGGTTCATTAGCTGTGTATGTACCACCCGTTCCACTAACTTTGATACACAATTCAATTGACTCACCGGCCGCCAGTTAGTCACTTTTGAAAGGTCACCAGCTTTAGGGAGGGGAACTACACATGCTTTCTTTAGTACATCAGGAAATTGGCCACTTAGTATAGAGCTATTGATCAAGTTCATAAGTATATCAGGCCTAACCGTTAATACATCCTTCACAACAATAGGCCTTACATGTTCAATGCCAGATGCAATGTGAACCTTAATTGTCTGGACTAATCTAAGTGCAGTCGGTAAATCAATGGTTGATAAGCTAAACTCTAGGTCAGCCATTGGCAGAAAGGTATTTGGATTCATATCACCACTACCAGGGAGAAAGGTGTTTGCTAGTCTAGCCCCTATTTCTACATAATATGATGTAGCTAGCTGTTGCACATTCATCTACATAAGAGCCATCCTCTTTTTTCAGTTTCACCTTGACCCTTTTTCGGGGTCCCTTCCACAATGTATTAATTTCATTCCAAAAACGTTTGGGGTCGTGCCTAAACTTCTCTAGGTCTGAAAGTACTTTTTTTCTGACATTATCTGTGAGGGTTCGAGCAATTTCTTTCTGAATCCGCCTCACTTCAGACAGGTCAATATTAAAGTTACCAGCTCTACATTTTTTAAGCAGTCCTAAGTGCCTTATGCTTTTTAATTGTCAAATACTTTACACGCGGTGTGAACCCGGCTTTATTTGAAACATTAACTTGCTTTACACTGATCAGGAGATTCCTATCCAAGTATCCAACACAAGTATCATGTATCAAATCATAGGTTTCTGAGCTATCTATGTCACCCAGTTCAGGTGCTACATTATCATAGCAATAGTCCCTCAGATCAACAAGGATTTCCAAGGATGTTAGATGTTTCATATTCATCTGCTTTTTCACCGCAAAGATAGGGGCGTGGTCTCCGTGCATGTCATTAATTATACCATTGGATGACACATGTTCACAATTGGTATATATATGATCTAAGGTAGACTTGCCATAAGGATGAAAAAGAGTCTGTCGGGTCTGGAGATATCTAAATTTTGTTTCCTAATGAACAGTAACATATGTTTACATTTTGGACAATTCCCGCAGGATGCATCAATATTTAGGTCTCCCATCAGCCACAGCTCCTTATTTTTTACCCAAGCAGTCTTCAAGAAGGTGTTTAAGGTCTCATAACATTGTAACATGTTTCCCCGTGGGGGGCGATATATGCTAAACACAAGCCTAAATTTCTGATTGGGAAATTCAGTACAGACACATATGCACTCTATGTCCTTATTTACCACGCAGAACTCATCAACCACATATGAGTGTTGGGCATACTGTGATTTGACATAGCAACATACCCCACCACTGCGTTTCACTGCATTCGGTCTATCAAGGCGATATAGCTTATATCCCAATATGTCCACTTCATTAAGCTAATAGATCATGGATATTGGAGCCCTAGGGGAGTCTATGCTGGATATACCCGAGCCGCGCAGCTAATAGGTTTATACCACCATTTCCTCCATTTTGTATCAATTTCTTACCTGATGTCCACAGAATATAGCCAGGAGAAGACATTTTGGAAGTGCTAGCGACACGGCCCGTGTTTTTGTTCCTTGCCGGGAGAGGTACCGCTGTCTATACAGTCACTTTTCGTATTGAATCCAACCATGACAAGTCTTCAAAATAAAACATATACATCCTTAGATAGTCTAGATGATCCCTCCATACGTATTATGTCCAATATATTCAAAATAAAGGAGAATCCATTGATTTTTCCACAGTAAGCGAGTCGCGGTCCGGACATTCCCACCCGCCTCCTTGTCCGGCGAAAGTGTGTCAGTGACCCGGATGTAGATATAGGTCATCCGCTCGCCGTACGAGCAAGACAGCGAAAATTTCGGACCGTTTTGGAAAATCAATGGATTCTCCTTTATTTTGAATATATTGGACATAATACGTATGGAGGGATCATCTAGAATATCTAAGGATATGTATGTTTTAATTTGAAAACTTGTCATGGTTGGATTCGATACGAAATGCGGCTGCACATACGGACCTATCACCATCAGGTTAGTAGTCTTCAACCTTTGCTTTTTGGTTTCCTCACCGTTCAGTGTGGCACTATGGCTAACGTCCTCGCCAACCAGCACTGCAGCCGGGTTCAATCCTCATATGAGTTTGGACGATTTTTCACATTGAAACAATGGCGAGACTAAATTTCTATGTCCGCCAGCGTCTCCCAAAATATTCTAAGTCCAACTTGACCTCGAAAAAGTATATACCAAAAATTTCAAAAATGCACATGGGTGGTATATGCAGAATAATGCACGGCTAAACTGCATATAAACCCACCGGAAGTTCCGAAATCGTGGTATAAAATCATATATACTATCATCCAACCAGGTTTCAGAAACTGACAGATAGTCAAATTCAAAATCTAGAAGTCGAAACTTATTTATTTTATCCTTCAAACTCTGAGAGTTAAGCGCTACCATTTTCAAACCTTTAACCTTGCTGAGACAGCTAAGGTCGCCAGGATAGTGATTTAATCGCCGAGATCGCGATTTTGCTCTCTACTGCTTAGTGCTAGCCCTAAACTGCCCCAAATCCCCCCTGCCACTTTTTATATCCAGAATTTGCCAGAAAGGCTGAGAGAAGAAATGAAACTCAGGGCCATGTTGACTGCTGTCCTCCATCTTGGATGTTGCATTGTGGGAGTGGTGCATTGTGGGAGTGTGATGTCACAATGGGGGGTTGCCATGGTGATGTAACGTCATGTTTTGTATCACTTTTAGAGTGTAGCCCAGAGTGGGAGGAGCTCTAACAGTCATCCCCAGGTATTTTGGCCATTTCCTCTTCAAATTTAGATTCCCACACTTAACTACTTTACCAAAATGATGTCTATGGGCCAGTAATAGTTCCCCCATGTTATGTTAGCCTGTTCTATGGCAGTTCTCTAAGAAATCATTCTCCAACTTTTGCCTTCCGGTGACCAACTCGGTGGCTTCTCGGTGGGTTTCTTGGCAAAGCTGCTACCCCACCGAGGTGACCAGACATGAACTCGATGTTCTTTATCGTATTTTACCCAAACTTTTACGAAGTTACCCGAACATAAGACAATGATAGCGGCCTAGACTGGCCTGTAGCCTATCAGGATTTGAATTTAGATTTTGTGATTGACTTTGGCACCAACTTGGTGTGCAGCACTTGGTGTCCACCGAACCCTCTGAAGTGAGGGATTGACCTTGACTACTTGTCTTGCTAAGATTATTAGCACTTCCAGTAGATTATTAACAATCTATTTATTCCAGGATAAGCTGTTACTTAGTATATCTATTTATATCAATGCAGGCTGTCTCCAGCTTGTTGTAATTAATTCTACCAGTGACATTTACTCTTGTTATAGACTTGTAGTGTAAATAATATTGTTGGCCTAGGTTGACATGTAAATATAGTGATAGGCCTATATCTATGGATGAATGTTTCATTGGCGGCGATGTTCCCGCTGCTGCGATGTGACGTGGTGATGGTGCCAGATGTGTGATATAACCCTGCACAGTACAGAATTACTACTTGATGATATTTATCTATTTATTCTGATCACTGTTAGACCTTAGGTAGTGAATAAATCACTTCGACATCATTGAACTTTAAATCACTTGTCTGGTATTTATTTCACTAGATATATCCCTGGTAAAATATAAATATTTAACTGTCACATTGAGGATTGAATACTTGGAGACATCAATCGAACCTACGAGCTATTATAAGATATGGATAATATTAATAATTCTCCTTCGACCCTTGGTGTGCCACAGTTTTGGGGGCTCGTCCGGGATATATTGGTGAAAGAAAAGACTGTATTTTCTTGAAAAGACTCAGCTGAGAAATTCTTGGTTATATGGAAAATATTTATTGGCTATTCCTTTGTAGGTCCAGAATCGTTTTAGGCCTACTAAAAAATAGAAAAGAAAATTTATAGGACTGCAATTTGGTGGGACCTATAGAAAATTCTAACAAATTAAACGAACAACCATTTGAGCTATTCAAGTATGAATGGGTTACCGAGTAGCCCATATAACCTCAGATCGGGAAGACAGTTGACAGGGCGTGCCCTAGCCTCAACTCAATTCCCTGGCTCGAACCATCGAACTGGTCCAGTAATGACCACAGCTTGTCAGCTGACCACAAGTTGTACAATAACTAGCATATCAGGCACTAGGGCTATAACCTCTACAGTTGAAGGCAATGCTAGTGAGTCAGGGAACAGGAATTTATTGGGTGACACCTATAATGATGATCAGGGTGCTAATGTGCCAAGCAGCCATAGCACATTATTCTCATCCTTCTTAGATAGTGATGGAGCAATGGCTTCAGGAAATACACGCAGAATCTCTGACCCAACTGACTATCGGGGAAGAATGATGAACTTTGGACTTACCGATAGGACTTTTACCACTGTACGTGGATCAGTCGCAAATGGCCACTATCTCCGGTTCATGAGAAATGATGGCAGTAAGGTTGTTGAAATGCAAAGTCAGGTGGACACTATGCATAATCGAGTCACCTCTATCGAAGACAGGAATTGGTCTGTGCAGGATGTGTATGCAACATCTCGAAAGAATAACCCAGTGTCAAATGACAGAAATTGGTCAACAGGAAGTTCTTATCCAACATCCTGAATAAATAATGGAAGGAATGAAGATTTCCCAAGGGGCATTAAGCAGACTAATTCGCAAAGGGGTTTCCCAGGACAGAGTTCTGATATAAGGGTTTTCCCTCTCCACCAAGCTATTAGTTCTGCGTCTGACAAACCCGCGGGTCGTGTTTCTCTACGCATGCCCAAGTTCTCTGGTAAGGGTGATAACTTGGCTTTTGAAGCCACATTTCTTAATGTTGCCAAGCAATGCCAGTGGGACGAAAGTACCTGTGCAGAAATGATGAGCTGTGCCTTAGAAGGTGATGTCCAGAAATTCTATTCTAGACTTCCAGAACCAGACCGATATGACTTTCCGTGGTTGATTCAGACCATGAGGAGGCGGTATAATAGACATTTCCCAGAAATCTCAAGGAAAAAGTTAGTGCACCGTACACGTGAGAGCAATGAAACCATAGTTGAACTCAAAGATGATATCTGGAAATTGGTCCAAGAGGCCTACCCAGCTATGGATCACACGAGTCAAGAATCTTTTGCTTTGGACTGTCTAAAACATGCAGTGGATAAGGATATTCGACTGCGGTTGTCTGATAGGCGAGTAGGAACCCTACAGCAAGCCGTGGAGGTGGCAGAATTGTATGAATCAATTATGCATCTATCAGCCTTGCAGGATAAACCAAAGAGAAAGGTCTTTGCTGTTCAATCTCATGAAGATGAAGAAGATGAGGAAGTGGCTAATGTAAATCACATCCAGAGTAAATCTTCAAACTACAGACCTGCAAACCCAGGCTTAGCCAAATTAGAAAGGGAATTTGCAGAGATGAAAACATTCATGACAGATATTAGACACAAATTGGGAATTCCCTGAGAAAGCAGGTCAAGTAATGATAAGACTAGTGCTGCTCCACGAGACTTAAGCACGATCACCTGCTACAACTGCACAAAATCAGGGCATTTTGCTAAAGACTGCCCTGAACCAAAACGTACAAAGTCGGAAAACTACGCCGCACCAGGGCAGGCCTAGGTGGATCCCTGGTGCTAGCCTGTCTAGCTGATGACAAAATGGAAATTAGCGACAATAAGAAAAGTTCAGAAAAAGAGGAAACAATTTTAGTTGTGAATGCAGAGGAAAACTCTTTTCCTGGGATCTCACAGGAGGTTCAGAAGGGAAATAAACTACAGATTGAGGCTGGTGAGATGAGGGTTGACTTGTGTGATAGTCAAGAGGTTAAATCTGATTCAAAGCTGGTAGTGAATGCTGAGGAGACAAGGGCTGACTTGTATGATGGTCAGGAAGTCGAATCAGATTCAAAATTGGTGGTGAATGCTGAGAGCCTGGAAACTGACTTGTGATGATAGTCAGCAAAATGGCTCAGATTCTGTGGTGAGTGAGGCTGCAGGTATCTTGAATATGGGGAAGAACTGTTTCAGGTTGGGAGATGAAGGTCTTCTCCTTAGGGTCAAAATAGATGAGAAGGATATGGTTCTTTTGGTTGACACAGGGAGCGATGTCTCTGTCCTCACCAAAGAGAGTTATGCAAGTCTACTGGATGCAGCTATGGACTCTGCTAGAGTTAGGCTGAAAGCAGTGAATGGTGGTACTTTTTCGGTGGAAGGAAAAGTATCTGTTCAATTAGACGTTTCCGGAGAACTTGAGGGTTCATTTGAGAATTTTTTAGTCGCTGATATCTCTAAGTCGTTTGAGGTAGACGGTATACTAGGCAGAGAATTTCTGAAACCACACAAGGTTAATATTGATTTTGAGAAAGATTGTCTCAGATATGATGGTATATGGATTCCATTTTTGGGATTTGAGGATAATGATGTTTGTGTCTTGGTAGCAGACACTATGGTAGAGCCAAGATGTGCAGCTCTGCTCAAGACAACTAGCATAGAAAATTGGAAAAAGGGATCTATACAGCTGGTAGAGCCTTTTCAAGATGTACTCTGTCAGGAAGGCATCCTCAGCTGCTGTAGTCTACAAATAGACAAAGAAAATATTTAAATACCTGTTGTAAATGCAGGCGAGACGCCTGTGCTTTTTAAAGCAGGGCAGCGATTGGGTAGAAGAAAATCTGTAGAAATTAGTAAAGAAAGAATTATTGCAAAATTGAGTATGGACTCTGCCTGTGAAGACAATCCACTACCTGACCAACTGAAACTGATAGTGGAACAAAGTTCTGAAAATCTCACACCAGAGGAAATTATCTTGCTTAAGTCATTAATGTTCAAGTACAGAAATGCCTTTGCTAAGGATGATGATGACTTAGGGCAAACCAACAGTGTTCAGCACACAATAAACACTGCTGGTGTAAGGCTAATTAAACAAGCAGCTAGAAGGTTGCCACTAGCTAAGCGAGAGGCAGAGAAGATAGAAGTTGAACATATGTTGAAACAGGGAGTAATATCTCCTACATCCAGCCCATGGAGCTCTCCTACAGTACTGGTGACCAAGAAAGATGGGAAGACAAGATTTTGCATTGACTTTCGCAAACTGGATAAGGTCACAGTAAAAGATGCATACCCTCTGCCATGTATTAAGGATTGTATTGATAATTTGGAAGGCGCTGAATGGTTCTGTACTCTAGATCTACAGAGTGGCTTCTGGCAAGTTGAAGTTGACCCAAGAGACAGACAGAAAACAGCATTTGCTACAAGGTCTGGGCTGTATGAATTTAATGTTCTACCCTTTGGGTTGACAAATAGCCCTGCTACCTTCGAAAGACTAATGGAAACAACGTTGAGGGGACTACAATGGACTGAGTGTCTTGTTTACCTTGATGATATAATTGTTTTTGGAAGAACTTTTGAGGAGACCCTCACTAGGCTTGAACATGTTTTTGAAAAAATTCAAAATGCTGGCCTAAAATTCAAACCCTCTAAGTGTCAGCTCTTCCAGAAATCAGTTGATTGCCTTGGTCATGTGTTATCGAAAGATGGAATAAAAACTCAATCTTCCAAGATTGAAGCAGTAGTTAGCTGGCCAAGACCGAAGTGTAAGAAGGAACTGAGATCTTTCTTAGGATTAGCTGGCTACTATAGGTGATTTGTAAAAGACTATGGGAAGATAGCCCATCCACTTAGCAGAATGCAAGGTGAAGGAAGTGAGTTCCTTTGGGATGACAATTGTGAAGAAGCTTTCCAGAAGCTAAAAGTGGCCCTTACCACAGCACCTGTGCTTGGTTATCCGAGACCAACTGGTAGGATGATACTAGACACTGATGCATCAGGAGGGGGACTCGGTGCAAATTCAAGATGAAAGAGAGGTAGTCCTTGCCTATATGAGTAAGGGGGTTAGATGAAGCTGAGCAGAATTACTGTGTCACACGTAAAGAACTATTGGCAGTGGTGGAAGCATGTAAGACATGGCATCCCTATATCTTGGGTCGGCCAGTGGTTGTGCGTACAGACAATTCTTCGATGGCATGGGCAAAACGTATAAAGAACCCTGCTGGGCAGATGACCAGATGGTTAGAAAGATTGAGGACTAACCGAAGTCCACCGGCCTGGATGCATCCACTGGAATGCTGATGCCCTGAGTAGAAAACCCCCTAACCCATGCGGTCAATGTGGAAGAGATGCTGGTCCATGTGATGGTACACCAAAAAGACCAGGGACAGGACCTGCTTCCCGAGATTCTGAACACCAGGATTGTGCTATCACAAGGTGTGATGCCAACAAAACAACCAATGAATCTGAAAATGAAGAGTCTTATCTCCAAGACCTTATCTCAGAAGGGATGTCTCTTGAAGAAATAGAAGAGGAACAGACAAGAGATCCACATATTTCCCTTATAATGATGTCTAAAAAAAGGGAAGAACCAAAACCCCCTTGGGATAAAGTCTCTTCTCAGTCTTCCGCACTGAAAGCACTTTGGGCTCAATATGACAGACTCGAGGTGAAGGATGGAGTCTTGCATCGAAAATGGATAGCCCCTTCTGGTCCAGATAGATGGCAGATTTTAATTCCAAGAACTCGACAGAGAATGGTGCTCCAACAATTTCATAATGCCCCTTTCGGAGGTCACCTAGGAACTGACAGAACCCTGAAAAAGTTACAAGATTCCTATTATTGGGTGAACATGAAGGCAGATGTTCTGAATTACTGCCTGGCATGTGATCTTTGTGTGGCTCGAAAGACACCTGGTAAGCAGAAAAATGCCCCAATGAAGGAATTCTTGGTAGGATCACCCATGGAAAGAGTCAGTATAGACATTATGTCTTTGGAAAGATCTAAATCAGGAATGAAATACATTCTTGTCATAACAGACAATTTCACAAAATGGACAGAAGCATACGCTATGAGAAATATGGAGACTCGGACAGTTGCTAGGATTATTGTAACTGAGTGGATCTGTAGATATAGAACACCTGCCATTCTACACTCTGACCAAGGCAGACAATTTAAGAGCTCAGTCTTCAAGGAAATCTGTGACCTCCTTGGCATTTATAAAACTAGAACCACAGCACTCAGGCCCCAGGCGAATGGTCAGGTTGAGAGATTCAACAGGACACTGGGAGCACTTCTAACAATATATTGTGATGATGACCCAGAAAACTGGGACAAACATCTACCATTTTGGTTGCTGCTTATAGAGCAGCTGTTCATGAAAGCACAGGAATGACTCCAAACAAACTCTTGTTTGGCCAGGAGATATCTATGCCTCTCCATCTTCTAACAGGGAATCCAAACAAGGAAGAAACCTCCTCCTATTCCCATGAATATGTTTCTAAATTAGAGGAGCAAATTCATAAGGCTTATGAGATGGCTCGCCTTTGCTTGAAGAAAAACGTCTTGCGTAGGAAAAAATATTATGATGTTAGAGCATCGAATATTTCTCTTTCTGTTGGCCAACCAGTATGGTTGTATGACTCAACTAAGAATGAGGGTCTCTGTAGGAATCTGACAAGGTTTTGGAGGAAAGGTTGGTACGTCTCTGCCAAGATTGACGATGTCAGATACCAAATTAGAAGTGGTCTGAAATCGTTTGCGCGTGTCGTGCATATAGATTGATTATTGCCATATAGGGGATCATTGGAATGGCATAAGCGAGTTGTTTAATCTTAAGGCAAGTTCTGTTGAATTGTTGAAACTGTTATGCATTTTTCCAGCAATAAGAAAATCCAAACTTTGAGCATGAACAGTGAAACCCATAATCGAAACATGAATTCTAATAAAAATTATGAATTTTAAAGAAAGATGATTTTAGATGAGGACTGATTCGGTAGAACTTGTGGACACGAACGAGGGGTGGTTGAGTATGTGGCCTTTACAGAAGGGATGACATGTCCGGTGTGTAAACAGAAGGGTATTATGGACAGTAAGTTCGCAAGAGCAGACTCCTGGCTGCGCCACTGGCGAGAGGCACATGACGAGAAGATAGTAGTTTTTTTGTGCCCTGAGTGTGAGTACAAGACTAAAAGAGCATACGACGTGAAGTCCCACCTGGTACACACTCATGGAAAGGGAAACACCGAGGACCCCATTGTGCAAAAGCATAGAAACACCACCTATGAGAGGAAAGTCATATCTAACCCTGACTTTGTAACACCTCGGGCTTTGCGAGCGAAAGCACCAATAAGGAAAGTAGAAGTGAAAAAAACCGAGTCCAAGAAACCTTGCCTGGATTGTAAATGTATTGACTTAACAAAAGAAGTAGCTGAAAAAATACACGAATCAGCGATCTCGAGGGTAGGGTTCACCTCCTAGAGGCAGAACTCCAATGTCAGAAGGAGAGAGAGACTATGATCTCGGTACCAAGAACCAGGGATGAGCTGGTAAAGTACATCTCCCGAGCCGAATCAAAAATAACCACTTGGATGACAGCCTTCAAGGAAGGAAACCATAGAATTCTGGAACTCGAGAAAAACAAACGTCGCCAAGCGGACAAAATCATTGCCGAGAGAGAGAAAGAACTGGCTAAACTTAAATCAGAGAAAACAGTCCCTGAGGTCTGGGATTCACCACTCAGTAGGTGGAGTATTTCAGGGGATACCTTTTATTTGGGGGATTAGAAATGCTATGTTATTCATGAACTTTGTTATGCCCCAGGAGTGGCAAGATCTAAAAGAAGGGATAGTGAGACAGCCAAGGTAGCCGGGATCGTGATTTGGTCGCCGAGATCACGATTTTGCTCTCTACTGCTTAGTGCTAGCCCCAAACTGCCCCAAATCCCCCCTGTCACTTGTTGGTAACTTAGTTCTATTGTACCTTACCTCAGAATAAAGGAACAACACTTTTTATATCCAGAATTTGCCAGAAAGGCTGAGGGAAGAAGTGAAACTCAGGGCCATGTTGACTGCTGTCCTCCATCTTGGATGTTGCATTGTGGGAGTGGTGCATTGTGGGAGTGTGATGTCACAATGGGGGGTTGCCATGGTAATGCAACGTCATGTTTTGTGTCACTTTTAGAGTGTAGCCCAGAGTGGGAGGAGCTCTAGCAGTCATCCCCAGGTATTTTGGCCATTTCCTCTTCAAATTTAGATTCCCACACTTAACTACTTTACCAAAATGATGTCTATGGGTCAGTAATAGTTCTCCCATGTTAGCCTGTTCTATGGCAGTTTTCTAAGAAATCATTCTGTTTTCTCCAACTTTTGCCTTCCGGTGACCAACTCGGTGGCTTCTCAGTGGGTTTCTTGTCTTGCTAAGATTATTAACACTTCCAGTAGATTTATTAACAATCTATTTATTCCAGGATAAGCTGTTACTTAGTATATCTATTTATATCAATGCAGGCTGTCTCCAGCTTGTTGTAATTAATTCTACCAGTGACATTTACTCTTGTTATAGACTTGTAGTGTAAATAATATTGTTGGCCTAGGTTGACATGTAAATATAGTGATAGGCCTATACCTATGGATGAATGTTTCATTGGCAGCGATGTTCCCGCTGCTGTGATGTGATGTGGTGATGTTGCCAGTTGTGTGATATAACCCTGCACAGTACAGAATTACTACTTGATGATATTTATCTATTTATTCTGACCACTGTTAGACCTTAGGTAGTGAATAAATCACTTCGACATTGTTGAACTTTAAATCACTTGTCTGGTATTTATTTCACTAGATATATCCCTGGTAAAATATAAATATTTAACTGTCACATTGAGGATCGAATACTTGGAGACATCAATCGAACCTACGA
Source organism: Acholoe squamosa (assembly GCA_949317995.1). Classification (NCBI taxonomy): domain Eukaryota; kingdom Metazoa; phylum Annelida; class Polychaeta; order Phyllodocida; family Polynoidae; genus Acholoe; species Acholoe squamosa. Next base: position 83,240,915 of record OX439035.1, on the reverse strand, counting down.
GCTATTATAAGATACGGATAATATTAATAATTCTCCTTCAACCCTCGGTGTGCCACACTTGCCAAGCTGATTGTAGTTTAAGTATTTCATAATTAACTAGTGTTACTGGTATACTTCGAAAGTCAGATAATATAACCTGTACAAATGAACAATTCCTCAGATGAAAGGAAAATACAAATAATAAGTGCAAACATGGAGTGAGCCAGCGCGCTAAGTTTTTAGGGCAGTGGTTCAGAGCGACGTCTTCTAGACATGTGTCCCTCTAAGTGCATGGACAGACATTTATCACATGGCCTGTTAGGTCATATAATTCAAATGACAGACAACATTGAGAAAGTTGTTATGAGTGGTTTGTATAATTCACCAATACAATTACAGACAATACAATGAAATCAATAAATGATGTAAGTAACCTAGACTAACTTAAACCTACAAATTAGCTCTCTATATATTTGGGAAGCCTGTTCATACATAAGCGCCCCCTATTTCACTCCACCATTTCATAATGCATATTTCATGCCGTGTGCGCTAAAGAAAATTTCTAGTTAACAGTTAATTACTGCTTTATCTTTTGTGGCATTACAGAACTCACTAGGAAATCTTTATCATGTTGAATTAATATCATCATATTTTTAGTCAGCATGTAGACATATGAGATGCAAAGGCCCTCCTGTAGACTTCAAATTTGAGGTCACGGAAGAAGTATCAGGCTTCAGCAGTGCATGGTTTGAAATATCATAAGTATAATTCTTCTACTCACAGTCTGTCATATATGAGTACTAAAGCTCATTCACCTGACAATCCTTCTTATACTATCTGCATTCAATGCTCGCGATCAAGCCTTAAAGTATGGAGGCAAAATCCTTGTCTTCTCTTGCTCCAGGTAGACTCATACACAAGCACCAGTGATAGTGCTCTATAATCCACAGCACGATGACATCACCGTGCTTAGTCTGGATGAAGTCAACATAGGCTAGGCTTATAGCCATCCAAGTTGAATCATCCACCGTATACTGCGAACCATGATCTTGCTGACGATGTCGTCTTGTGCTCTGTACATCGGGTGAAGGCCGTCCACTAGCATGTTGTACCGGTGGCTATGACCCCTACCCGGGTGGTACCTCATTGTCACACGCTCAAGGTCCAGGGTTACAGCAAAGCGTGATGCATTCAGTGCTTTGATGTGTTGATTGACTGATGCGATAATTGCCTCACATAACCGCTGCTGGGGATGTACCACTCCGACCATGCCATTTAATGCGGTCATGTCGATCCCATACATGGTACTTACCAAGATTTTCACACTAGGCTTTGCTCGTTTAGTAGCTTTCATTGACCCTGATTTAGCTACTAAGTTGTACAAACAGATGGTATTGCCAGTTATTGAACACACCAGCTTTATGATAGAATGTGGACCCCGAGGTATTATAAGGAAATTACAAATCATGCAGAACCATTGTCTAAGATTGTGCCTTGGAATTTATGATGCGCAAGACATATCTATCCATGAACTACATGTAAGAACGATATGTAAAATGCTGAGGCCAAATAAAAAAAAGGTTTGTTTCCAGTAACCCGACCGACCCTAGCAAAACAGGGGCAAAAAGAAACTTTTTGTGATTTTGAAGAATTTTGTCTCATTTTTTCATATTTTAAAGAAATTTTTCATTACTTTTGTCAGGATTTTTCCTGTATCCTTTTCATGTTCTTCCCCTGTCTTACAGTTGTCATTTTACCATCATTATTTTACAATAAAGTCAAAGAATTTAATACATCCATTGATATGTGCCTTTTGATATAAATGTAAAAAAAAAAAAAAAAATTAAAAAAAAAGAAAATCCGACCTACCGACCCAAGCTCTTTGAGCTATGTTACTGGAAACACACCTTTTTATTTTTCTTGGCCTGAATGAACGGAGAGATGCCAGCCTGCTGGGCATTATCTTTGATTGGTCAAAAATACCTGACAATATCAGAATGCAGCCAAGGGTGCTGAGAAATAATGATAAAAAGCAACTGATACTGAGCAGATCCCAGACGGCAGTATATGATAGGTCTCCACTTGTCCGGGGTAGCAAACTGTGGAATAGACTTGAAGCTGATATACAGAATTTATTTTGTAAAGAGGAATTCATGAAGAGTGTGAAATATAATACATCTGTCACTGGATAGATTGTATAAGACTGTGTATAGTCACTCTATTCCATGATTGCAGTGGTCCCTACACCGCATGTATATACATCAGTCCACTTTTGCCTGATTGTGATGACTCTGTAAAGCCATACCATGGATGAATGATTTAGAGATTGACTGTATAAAATGATTACTATAACTGCTCCACGACCGTATACATTGTGGCGTTTTCCCTATTTGTAATACCGCTCTAGCTCTAGTCATATTGTTGTCTGTTTGGCGGACCTAAAAAGCTTATTTTTGTATGATGCTCTTTGCCGTTATGAATTGTTAAACTCAAAATTGTAAAGAAATCAGTTTAAAATTCTGTTTACTCTGGTATAAGAGGCACGTATAGGGCATTAGCACATTAGGCTATGGAGGCCGCCATTAGACCCCGACTGCACTATGACTAACACCTTCAGCCCCCGTCTCCGCAGTAAATGCCAGGGATGCTTCCCATTAGTCAATAATACAATAGCCATGTGCCGTATACGGCCTTAGCTGGTTTAATTATCAGCCAATGAAATGACACCAAATATTCACTGCGGTCCTCTCGGGGGCCAACTGGCACCCACCTGATAGGTGTTATCAGTAGAACTCGCTGATAACAAGCTCCAGTAATGGCGGCGCCCATGGGACAACCTGCTAACTCGGAATAGGCCTATCCCTCATACACATGGTGGCATACCCAAGTTTTAACATTGTGCGACTAGATAGAAGGCCTTTTGTTGATAAAGATTGTGGTGGACTTCTTGTTCATATCAGTATTGCTGAATGTCCTCATGAATCTGTTATTACATATAATTATGAAATTCAATGTGTTGAATTAGAACTAGACACAACTTTTTACAAAGTTATTATGGTACATAAACCACCAGAGGTAAATAATGGTGGTGTTATAGACTACCTGGTCAATATTATTAGACAATACACTCCCGACCAGAAAAAAAAAATATTATGGGTGATTTTAATATTGATTTTTGACCTTATTTGATGCTGATGATTGAAGAATTTAAAAAAAAAAACACGAATTGCAATGAACTTATACAGCTTATTACTGTCGTAACAAGAGAGCCGTTGATTGACCACATCTACATAAATTGTGATTATGTTAGCCACCAGAGGGTGGTTAATATGTGTCCTAGTTATCATAATTATGTCTGTTTTTTTCTTGAAATTACCGAAATTATGATATTTTTGGACGTCATTTGGCTACCAAAACGATATAAATAATCTGCTCAGTTTTCTACAATAACCCGATAAAGGCCCTAGGTACTACTGCACCTCTTAGGAGATCATTAATATCAGTTCATAAGCCTGAATGGCTCACCAATGACATCATTGCAGAAGTGAGGTTGTGTGAAAGTGCCTTAAACAGGCTACAGAATTACCCGGATGACTGGGCTGTTGTCAGCACTTTTGTAAACTGGGTACATTATTGCTATTGATGTAAATAGGAAAAAACTTATTGACAAACATGTTAGACAAGCACAAAACTGATCCCCGACAATTTTGGAGAGGAATTGTAAAAGTATTACCAAAATTCAAAGGTGACCAGATTAACAAACTTATTGATGACGATGCACGCCAGGTGTTTGGTCCTAAGAACATCCTAGACTTTATTATAACTAAGTTCTTTACTAATATTGGTAATAGACTAGCCGACAGACTCCCTGTGATGCCATACACACGTAACTTTATGGAACGGCAAAATGTCAAAATGAAATGAAGTTCATTGGCCGCAACCCTGATTTGCAGAAGTTAAAACTGGCAAAGCCCCATGTTCTGTTATCCTCTTTCAAAGACTTGTTATAGATCTGATACCAGTGAAACGACTTGCTAATTGATTTACTAAAATTAATATTCTTTATTTGTGAGAAGGCGTCGTCTTCCACAAAGATGCCAAAATAACGTTACGGGTGTCTTTTCTTTTCTTCTGATGCCTCTATAAAATCATTATGAAATGCACTACTTCTAGTACTAGAATAGATTCCGTTTTGATACGGACGAAATCATAATTCCAGGAAGAACCAGAGCTGGCAATAACAATATGTATCTTGATATGAAACGTGCATCAGATGCACAGTGCAATGCATGAAACACCGGCGTCAGCGCAACGTATGACACTGCCTATCTATGTTTCAGCAATAAATTCGTTAGCGTTAGGAATATATGTATATATTAAAGTAATAGTCTGTTCATATTTTGATTACTATAGGTAAATGGACTGTGATCATTGCGCCTTCCCCACTGGGCACAGAACGCTGAAACAATGTTATAATAACGTTGATAAACTACATATGACAGAAACACTTGTATGTACGGGTCTGCATCCATTCTATTCGTTGTTGTCCCATTAGTTCGAAGTTTCCGCGTAAGGTACCTTACAACCTACCTGTTTTCCAAAGTTATGTCACGTACCTGGATATATTTAGAATGACAAAGAAGGTGCATGGGTTTTTTATCATCTATAATTATTTCTTTTCAATTTTAGTATTTCAACATATCTACGACCCACTAGCAAACTGAGAATACGTTGGCAATAAAACTTGATGTACATACACACAACGCCAGATATATATGGATACCTGTGGAAGCGGGGGGGGGGGTGGAGAAGGCCGGTGGAGAACGGATGCTTAGTCAGAGATGTCTTATCAACGGATGGTTATATTGACATTTAATTTTAAAAGTTTCACCGGTCATGTAAAGTCTGCGGATCCAACAAAATCCATCGCCCCCCCCCCCCCGGCTGGCAATAAATGACTCGGCCCTAACTTTGGACCTTTGTAATACAATTGAGTCTGGAATAAAGAATTGAATTGAAAGTTTTGGTTATGGAGAGTGACATGAAGCAATCGCAGATACCACCACCTACTCCCTCCCCTTCTATTCTATTCAACACAGGCCTTGACCATGAGTATATATAGTGCCATATCCTACGGTAAGCATAGGCGAGCTGCTCACCGATTTTGGATCGACGTCGACATAAGGGCAAATCAACTCTGCTGCCCATACCGGGTAATTAAAATGCCAACCACCACATCCATGATGCGGACTAAGGCTCGGCCTACATGGCGTCGTGACTGGCGTGCAGTGGTAATGACCATTGCGGTAACACTATGAGATCACTTAGCACATCCATGACCCTGCGGCACTAACCATCGTCTGTAACTCTAAGCGGGCTTGTTTGGCGGATGTAAACAAAACGCAGCAAAAAAGTCACCTCCCTCGCGTTGTACCTATTACTCGGACCTAGCCCGGGTGATTGTGGAAGCGTTGAGAAGTCTTTGTCTGACATTAATAGTTGCAATTTTCAGATGACTCAGAGTGTGGTGAACATTGAGCACAGCCTATTACTGTTATCGAACCTGGAGTTTCCTTTTCATCTCCGTGACACTGGGTGCATGGGATTAGGCTGCCCTAGGTTAACTTTGGCGGCTGATTAACGTCTTCAAAGGTTTTAAACAGGCAGGTGTATAGGCACCTGGTCGATCGGGACGTGTGTACACGTGTCTTTGGGTTCACTTTTGATGAAATGTCGTCTGCTTTCTAGGAATACGATAAATATGTCAATTCTGTCACCAAACTGATACTGCGAACTTATAGGGTTTCTTGTGTGTATCACACCTTTCATGATGTGTTTGTACATGTGTGACCCATCAAGGGAGAACACCCCCCCCCCCCACGGGGGATTTTTAATTCCCCATTTGGCCACCAGGGGGCATTGGAGGGCAAAATTACTCTAAAATCATTATAAAAATACATTAAGCTAATTTCTGATGCAGAATTCAATGGTTTCATTTAAAATGCACCATTTTCGTTAGAAATGGCCCATATTTGGATGGTAAAATGAACATTTTTCATGAGAAATCAACCTATATGCCTGTTCCTGGTTGCCATGGCAACCATTCCAATAACCAAAATTTGCATATTTTTATGCCGATTTTTGGGGATACTCACAAAAAACCCAAAACTGAAAACAGAAATGGAAAATTCCATCTAGATCAAAATCTATGATAAAAATCACCATATTATTATGTATTTTTTATGAAAAAGGCTGATTTATTGTGTTTTTAGACATTATTATGGTTTATAATATATTTAGAACTTAATCATAGATTTCAGATATGAATAATGACCTATGATCAAGGAGGGGTTCTGACATAACTACTAGCAATATTTCCCTGGAGAGGGGTGTTTTTGCTTGCCTGGTCACATGTTATTGAGAAAAGACAGTTTGTTGAATAAACTCTTTTTGATTGTGATACGATCTCTGTCTCTGTATTTCTCTGTCTGTCTGTCTGTCTCTCTCTCTCTCTGTCTCTGTCTGCCTCTCTCTCTCTCTCTCTCTGTCTCGCGCTCTCTCTCTCTCTCTCTCTCTCTCTCTCTAACAGATGAATGTGTCGGTTCGCATCTGTTGACCTTAGACCCTTTTAAGTGGGCTAAGAAAGCCATATTTATTACAATAGGTGAAAGAATCATGAACCAAGGAATTTCTCATGAGGAAATAATTTTGTCTTGTGTTTTAGATTTCTCCCGCTTCTTAGATCCCGTTTCTTAGTAAATCTCGTCCAGAGGATCATATTCGGACGAGATCCTCGGACGAGATCCCCGTCCGAATAGCGCAGGCCTCAGCCCCCTTCCCCCTTTGCCTTTGCCAGTGAAAAAAAAACAACACGTTTCACGGATCTATACCCCCGGGATCTATATACACGAATTATAAATTTTATAATGCCATTGAAACATCGAGCCATGAGATATCTAGGCCTATCCATATAGTAATAGGTACTGGAATTAATCTTTTTCCTTGCTTATTGAGTTTTTGTCCATAAAAACTCAATAACAACCTAATATGAGCTAATAAGTGATAATTGGCGAAACGTGATTTGTCAAAGTGCAAGTTGTACTTCATTTAAAGTGTACAGATGGAATCCTACTTGATCTTCTATGTATATTGTACCCAGGGGGCGTTGCTGAGGCTATGGAATGCAAGTGTCACTTTAAGTCAAATCCAACTTGGAGTTGTTTGGCCCATGTACCTCTGTGTTTCAGTCTGTTGATTGTGTTCTAAGTACTTTGCTGAGCGTCTACGTCTCGTTAATTTTCTATTTCATTGTGTTTTAGGCATTTGTGTTTCAGAGGCCCTTGGGCTACAATGCAAATGTCTGTGTAATTGGGCCTCAACTCACAGTGATATTTGAAGTAAATACAACAATCCCTGCGTTCTAGGCCCTAGTATACGGCTTTTATGACGGAAACGACTAAATCACAACGGTTTTGAGGGCCCTAAAAATTAATGCTTATAGTGTTATTCGTCCTAATACACATATTTCTTTTTCAATACCTTTCACTTTGAAAATAGAATCGGCCTATTGCCGGATCTTAAAATACAAAACAGAAGGTCGAATCCCATTATGTGTTTAGGCCCAATAATTGGGAGGTTTAGCAACCAGTTCGTCACCCGCAGCTCATTTAACGCAGATGTAACAATGCTGTATGCTGCACGTGTGCGTTAGATTGGCCCGGAGTGGTCGCTAAACCTCCCTAGCCTCTCGTTTTGGAGATTTGAATATTAGATGTCTCACGTAGGCCCAGGACTGTTGATTTTTAAACTGAATCTGAAGTGGATTTAAACTCACAATTAAATGCATCAACCTCTGCATTCCTGGCCAAAGTATAGGTTTCTAGACATCAAAGGCATGGAACGTAAATAGTTTGCATGGAGGCCTAGACGCTGTGTTGGATTCGACCCAAATGAAATGTATATATTGAAAAGGCTAAAATTTCTTTAAAATGTCAGTCACACAGATACAGAGAGAAATAGAATAGTTGCCTAGATACGAATATGTAACGTGCATATTATAGTAAATCGTGACTATATTCACTAATTTTCTGCTATATTTATGCCATTTTGCCTAATATCCTGAGTAATGGATAGGCCAGAAACCTACCCGTAGTCGTGTTTCACTGGAAAGCGGCAGGGGATGCAGGATAATATAAAGAACGCTTTACCTACCCTCAACTGTTGTGATAAAGAGTTTTGATAATGGATTTTAATACAATTAGGGAAAAAGAAGAACCAAGATTACATGCTGCGTACTTTAATAGCACTAGAAAAACGTGACCTTTTATTTCATGTTGATATGCCCGAGTTACTGACGGTTCATAGTTCTAACACTGCATCGCCGTATCTCACACCCTCTGTGAGATAACCCGCGAAAATATCACACACCGAGGTCACATGACCATTTGATGATGCCATAGGTCCAAGATGGCGATGTAAACAGTGCGCTCAGGGAGTCATTCTGGTAAATTCTATTGTAATTCAGCAGTTTTAGATCAAAATAACATGAAATAAATGCAAATGAACACTCGTGGGGAGAATTTTTGAGGGTTATCTCACTTGCCGATCAGGTGCCGCATCGCACTCGTCGTGCGGGCGTCGTGCGATGTGGCACCTGATCGGCGCGTGAGATAACCCTCAAAAATTCTCCCCCCTCGTGAACATTTGCCTATGTATCTCATCACCAGGCTCTGGCTTTCTTATCTTAACCTCGAAAACTCGTCATAACTTAGATCCAGCCAAGTGATGACGTTCTCACGGATAGATGTGCAAGATTACTGTAAAGCCCCGCGTATATACCGTAATCTCCCGCGTAGAAGACGCATTGTGCGTATAGGACGCACCCCCTTCTTGGGAGAAGCGTTTTCGCGTATAAGACGCACATTTTACTGCTGAAATTCGTAAGATTAGTACATTTCTATAGAAAAAATACCCCTCGTATAAGACGCACCCCCAACTTGAGAGAAAGCTATAAGACTACACAGCATTTTGTTTGGCGTAGAGGACGCATCTTATACGCGGGAGATTACGGTAAGCCGCGTATATATATACTATTTCAGAGGCCTGGTGGGGCTTATAGGATGTTCCTGAACTCAGGGTGTGGCTTATAAGAGGGGTTTTGATAAGGGATGGGAACCTTTTCAGACCTTAGGTGCGGCTTATAGCATTCTCCCAACATCAGGGTGGTGATGCTTATACATTGGTGCGGCTTATACGTGGGATTTTGCGGTAATTAGTATCATTTGTTGGGAGTTCAGGATTTACTTAGTTCAGACTATCCTCAAACCCATTAGCTTGGTTGGGCGATGGAGGCACCTGGCCCCCACAGGATAAGTCCAGCCCGCTCGAGCACCCTAAGTTGGCCGATTCTGAAGCCGATTTTGCTGATTTTTCTGTTCATTATCATGTCCAGCTTCTGAAACACCCCACTGGCGTGGTGTTACCTGTACAGGTGAGATTTGCCAACTGACGGTTGATTCAAAGTTGCACCTTATATATACTGGTGACCTGTTTACTGTGACGTCATAATATGACATCATAGATATTCCTACGCTCTGCAAGTAGATCCCTAACCGTCCGCGGCTAATTATATATACATACACGAGTGTATATAGTTCCATATATATATATATATATATATATATATATATATATATATATATACCGTAATCTCCCGTGTATAAGGCGCAGCCCGCGTATAAGGCACACCTAGAGTTTTGGAAAATTCTCCAAAAAAGGAAAAATTCATAACTTTGGTTCTACTGAATGAATTTTCAAAATTCCAAAAACCTATGTGTAGCTTGGGCCACCCCGGACCTTCCTGGGCCCCCTTATGTCCTATTATGACCAAGGGGACATGTAAGATATCAAAAGAAAGGTCTTGGTATCCCCCTTGTGGATCCAATGAGAACTAAATCCCCCCATATAAGACGCACCTTATACGCCGGCGATTATGGTAGGCACTTACCTACCCCCAGTGCATGGTTCTGCGGCAGTGGAGGTGTGAAACTGTGATAAAGCTGAAACTGGGGAGTGCTAAACTCTCCTTTCTTTGACAGCTCATTGTGTAGCTATTTATTAGAGGATCTTAACAAACATAGGCTCATTTTAAAGGGATTGATTAGGGGTTTAATACGAATCTGTTTGAGAAATAATTGATTCAGATAAACATCCCATTCTCCCCAAGTGAAGTTACCCCATAACTTTCAAATCATTTTTTGGTATAAAGGCCAAATCTCACAAGAAGGAATGGTTTAGAAAATGTCTAGGGGTTTTCTTTTCATAGGGGAACAGGATGTTTGCCAGACCCCACAAAAATTTTAGCGTGCCATTTGCTATCACTCTTCAAACAGCTTCTCCATGTTAGGCCTTGTCTGTTTGCCAGAATTCAATCCTATGTATATTATTTATATAGCAATGGATAGAGCTGATAAAAAGAAGTGGATTTCCTTTTTAAATGAAGTCTTTATGTCAATTTAAAGGGAAATTCTGACCAATTAAAGATTTCATATCAACTCCATAATTTTGCACCAATTCTGTCAGAATGCTAAATCGCAGATGATATTATGTCGAGATAAAATCCCTTTAAATTGTTAAAATTTGATACAATACATTGATTTTCAACCTTCTATACATGAAAATAAAATAGTCCAAAATAATGATATCAGAGATGTAGCCAGACCTGTATCTGATATGCTTGATCACAAATCTGGAACCTATTTAAACTCTTAACACTGGCAGAATTTTGGGTTCAATTTTGGGTCTTTGATCAGTCATAACTTCCCTTATAATTGGCATAAAGACTTCATTTAAAGAGAAAATCCACTTTTTTGATGAGATCTATCCATTGCTTAATAGATAAAATGCATGGGACAAAGTCTTAAAAACTAGGTAAGTGCCTAATTATGGTATATATATATATATATATATATATATATATATATATATATATATATATATATATATATATATGCCTCTTTAAGATCTTAAATTGGACCAGTAAAGGTAATTGAGGGGCGCCCCTCCCCCGTCCTTTATAAAATCCTGGATCTGCCACTAAGGTTGGTGCCTATTCCAGAATTTGCAACTTCTGTATAGCCGCGATAATATTCACATCATGGTAAATGTTACAAGTTCAATGCAAGGTAGTGAATGACCATCATTCTCGATACTAAAATGAAATAATTAACCGTTATTCTCTATATATGTGACACGATCTGCAAAAAGGGGTCTTAGTGCAGGGGGCAATAAGACCCCTTTTCCCAGTACATGTCACATATTATATGCTCGACTATAACTTCAATCCGGTTTAGATGTGACGATTCTCCACGTCAAGGCCACAGCTAAAGCTATAACAGCTTTGTAAGTTGTCTACAACATCAATGCAGACAGACATTGCACATACCTTTGTGTGCTTCCTGGCAAAACGCTCAGCCCTGATAGTGTTTCCTTGTTTGTCACCCTTGAGACAAAGACGTGTGTAAAGTAAAGGCTGTTGGGGCCATTGATGTAGAAGAGAGAGGATTGAAGTGACAGTAGAGTGCCACATGACAAGAAAGCGCGGCGCCCGGGTGGATACACTGACGCCCTCACGCATACGTACAGTATCCATAGGCTAAGGGGGGCTAGCTGAGGGAGAAATCAAGGGGAAAGGAGGCAGAAAGGAAGAGAGAATGTGCACAGCGGGGATAGAGGGTGGGGCCACTGGGGGAGATAGAGATATAGGCCTAAACAGAGGGAGAGAGAGAGAGAGAGAGAGAGAGAGAGAGAGAGAGAGAGAGAGAGAGAGAGAGAGAGAGAGAGAGAGAGAGAGAGAGGCCCAATGACAAACCTGAGAGAGTCGGGTATAGGTAGGAAGGCGTATATCCTTGGGGCTATTAGTCAGCCTGACTGAACGAGCCATTTCCATAATACTACTTACGGCATGCAGTCATTTATACAATGCTAGGAAGAAGGTGTATGAGGTGAACAGTGGACCCGGGATAGCTCAGTTGGTAGAGCGGAGGACTGTAGTGGTAGCACACACCCGGAATCCTTAGGTCGCTGGTTCGACTCCGGCTCGCGGGACTTCCACAAGCCTTTTTTATGTTTATGAAGACCACAACGAAGAGAAAGAAGGCCATATATTCGGTCTAAATAAATGGTGCACTTTTGAACTCGGAACACAATTTCCAGCCAGACTCAACTTTTTCATTCTGTCGTTGTTTCGTCAGCTAGGTATAAGTATCCCGAACATACACGCCTGCCATCCCCGCCCCCCCAAAAAAAAACAAAAAAAAAACACAAAAAAAACAAAAAAAAACAAACTATGAATGTACATGTATACACATTTGATCATTTCCGGTAGAGTTTGTATGCATGCGCATCAGCACTTCCGGTACATATGTACGGTGGCCCAAGAGTGACGTTGTGTTTCGCGTTTGTGTGTTTGCATGTTTGTGTGTTTGCATGTTTCATGTTTGGGTTTTTCACATTTTTGTGTTTCGTTTTTCAGTGTTTCGTTGTTTTATGTTTGCATGTTTGGTCTTTTCATATTTGTCTGCTTTGACGTTTCATACTTTGGGTTTCGAATTTGTGAGTTTGCATATTGGGATGTTTTGTGTTTTCAAGTTTTACTGTTTGTCTATTTTGACCTTTCACACTTTGTGTTTCGTGTTTGTGTGTTTCCATGTTTCATCTTTGGATGTTTTGTCTTTTCATGTTTCACATTTCGTATCTTGTGTTTCATGTTTGTGTGTTTGGATGTTTCATCTTTTGATGTTTCACTGTTTGTCTATTTTGACCTTTCACACTCTGTGTTTAGTGTTTTCATGTTTGATCTTTTCATGTTTTTGTGTTTCTCATTTCAGTGTTTGGTTGTTTAATGGTTGGATGTTTTGTCTTTTCATGTTTTTCTGTTTTGACATTTCGAATTTTGTGATTCGTGTTTGTGTGTTTGGATGTTTCATCTTTTGATGTTTGGCTGTTTGTCTATTTTGACTTTTCACACTCTGTGTTTAGTGTTTGTATGTTTGGTCTTTTCATGTTTCACTGTTTGTCTGTTTTAACCTTTTACACTTTGTGTTTCGTTTTTGTGTGTTTCCATGTTTCATGTTTGGATGTTTGGTCTTTTCATGTTTTCCTGTTTGTCTGTTTTGACGTTTCACACTTTGTGTTTCCTGTTTGTGTGTTTGTGTGTTTCATGTTTGGATGTTTCGTCTTTTCATGTTTGTCTGTTTTGTCATTTCATACTTTGTGTTTCGGGTTTGTACGTTTGATCTTTTCATGTTTCCTTTTTTGTCCATTTTGACCTTTCACACTTTGTGTTTCGTGTTTGTGTGTTTCCATGTTTCATCTTTGGATGGTGTGTCTTTTCATGTTTGTCTGTTTTGACATTTCAAATTTTGTGTTTGGATGTTTCATCTTTTGATGTTTCACTGTTTGTCTATTTTGACCTTTCATACTTTGTGTTTCATGTTTGGATATTTCATCTTTTCATGTTTGTCTGTTTTTTAATTTCACACTTTGTGTTTCATGTTTGTAGGTTTCACTGTTTGTCTGTTTTAACCTTTCACACTTTTGGTTTCGAGTTTGTGAGTTTGCATGTTTGTATGTTTCATCTTTTCATGTTTCACTGTTTGTCTATTTTGATCTTTCACACCATGTGTTTCGTGTTTGTATGTTTGGTCTTGTCGTGTTTCAATGTTTGTCTGTTTTAATCTTTTACAGTTTGTGTTTTGTGTTTGTGATTTTCCATGTTTCATGTTTGGATGTTCAGTCTTTTGATGTTTTCGTGTTTCACTATTTGGTTGTTTCATGTTTGGATGTTTTGTTTTTTCATGTTTGTCTGTTTTGACATTTCGCATTTTGTGTTTCGTATTTGTGTGTTTAGATGTTTCGTCTTTTGATGTTTCACTGTTTGTCAAATATGAAACATGCGAATACAAAACTCTAGGTGCAAAATATCAAAACAGACAAACATGAAAAGACCAAACATAAAAGAAGGAAACACTGAAACGTGAAACACAAAGAATTGTGGACAGATGAGGGGAAAAGGTCCTCCGAGGTTAAACATTAAATTTAAAATTGATGTTGCCAGCTTTAAAATGAGGTACATTACTTGTAGATAGCCCTTCTAGTCTTGGAGATATTGCTTCACGAAAATGGAATGACATGACTCTATCAATACAGCCAATAAGCTTTATCATTCATTGTATTAATCAAATCAGGCATCTAATTAGCATAATGATTTGAATAATCGATCGAAAAATGACCATCCCTTTCCATACATTTGGGCTTAGATTTGGAGCTAGAAGTGGTATCTTTTCACTGTATCAATCTCCATGAATCATTCTATCAGTTGACATCACTTTTTTTTCTATTTGGAATATAATTTTGGTTGCCATGGCAACACATTTCCCTGAAAACCCTTATTTAGGCCATCTTTTGATTTCAAAACATTCCATTAACATTCGAAACAGACCGGAAGTTCCAGGAAATAAAATGTTTATGAGAAAACCATGTTTTTCTGTGTAAAAAAGTACATAAAAGCTATTTTTGGTCTATTTTTCACATTCCTAGCCTTTGTAGCTCCCCTAGTGGCCAAATCCAGTACTAAAAATCCCGCAGGGAGGGCCCTTTCCCCTCATCTGCCCACAGATGTTAAAAGAACAAATTTGAAACAGAGAAAAACACAAACACGAAACATAAAGTGTGAAATGTAAAAATAGCCAAACAGTGAAACATGAAAAGACTAAACATCCAAACATGAATCATGGAAACACACAAACAGGAAACACAAAGTGTAAAAGGTTAAAACAGACAAACAGTGAAACATGAAAAGACGAAACATCCAAACACTAAACACAGAGTGTGAAAAGTCAAAATAGACAAACAGCGAAACATCAAAAGACAAAAACATCCAAACACACAAACACGATTCACAAAATACGAAATGTCAAAACAGAAAAACATGAAAAGACAAAACATCCAACCATGAAACAACCAAATACTGAAATGAGAAACACAAAAACATGAAAAGATCAAACATGAAACATGGAAACACACAAAGAGGAAACACAAATTGTGAAACATCAAAACAGACAAACAGGAAAACATGAAAAGACCAAACATCCAAACATGAAACATGGAAACACACAAACAGGAAACACAAAGTGTAGAAGGTTAAAACAGACAAATAGTGAAACATGAAAAGACGAAACACCCAAACACACAAATACAAAAAGTGAAATGTCAAAACAGACAAACATGAAAAGATGAAACATCCAAACATGAAACAACTAAACACTGAAACACAAAACACAAAAACATGAAAAGACCAAACATGAAACATTGAAACACACAAACAGGAAACACAAAGTGTGAAACGTCAAAACAGACAAACAGGAAAACATGAAAAGACCAAACATCCAAACATGAAACATGGAAACAGACAAACACGAAACACAAAGTGTAAATGGTTAAAACAGACAAACAGTGAAACATGAAAAGACCAAACATCCAAACATGGAAACACACAAACAGGAAACACAGAGTGTGAAAGGTCAAAAAAGACAAACAGTGAAACATCAAAATATGAAACATCCAAACACACAAATATGAAACACAAAATACAAAATGTCAAAACACACAAACATGAAAAGACGAAATATCCAAACATGAAACAACCAAACACTGAAACGTGAAACACAAAAACATGAAAAGACCAAACATGAAACATGGAAACACAAAAACAGGAAAGACAAAGTGCGAAACATCAAAACAGACAAACAGGAAAACATGAAAAGTCTTAACATCCAAACATGAAACCATACATGAAACATGGAAACACACAAACAGGAAACACAAAGTGTAGAAGGTTAAAACAGACAAACAGTGAAACATGAAAAGACAAAACATCCAAACATGAAACAACCAAACACTGAAACACGAAACACAAAAACATGAAAAGACCAAACATGAAACATGGAAACGCATAAAGTGTGAAACGTCAAAACAGACAAACAGGAAAACATGAAAAGACCAAACTTCCAAATATTAAACATCCAAACATGAAAAGACCAAACACTGAAACACGAAACACAAAAACATGAAAAGACCAAACATGAAACACAGAAACAGGAAACACAAAGTGTGAAACGTCAAAACAGACAAACAGGAAAACATGAAAAGACCAAACATCCAAACAAGTTACATGGAAACACACATACACGAAACACAAAGTGTAAATGGTTAAAACAGACAAACAGTGAAACATGAAAAGATCAAACATCCAAACATGAAACATGGAAACACACAAACAGGAAACACAAAGTGTAGAAGGTTAAAACAGACAAATAGTGAAACATGAAGAGATGAAACACACAAACACAAAAAGTGAAATGTCAAAACAGACGAACATGAAAAGACGAAACATCCAAACATGAAACAACTAAACACTGAAACACAAAACATGAAAAGACCAAACATGAAACATTGAAACACACAAACAGGAAACACAAAGTGTGAAACGTCAAAACAGACAAACAGGAAAACATGAAAAGACCAAACATCCAAACATGAAACATGGAAACAGACAAACATGAAACACAAAGTGTAAATGGTTAAAACAGACAAACAGTGAAACACGAAAAGACCAAACTTCCAAACACACAAACACAAAATGCGAAATGTCAAAACAGACAAACATGAAAAGATGAAACATCCAAACATGAAACAACCAAGCACTGAAACGCGAAACACAAAAACATGAAAAGACCAAACATCCATACATGAAACATGGAAACACACAAACAGGAAACACAAAGTGTGAAAGGTCAAAAAAGACAAACAGCCAAACATCAAAAGATGAAACATCCAAACACACAAACACGAATCACAAAATTCGAAATGTCAAAACAGAAAAACATGAAAAGACAAAACATCCAACCATTAAACAACCAAACACTGAAATGAGAAACACAAAAACATGAAAAGATCAAACATGAAAACACACAAAGAGGAAACAAAAAGTGTGAAACATCAAAACAGACAAACAGGAAAACATAAAAAGACCAAACATCCAAACATGGAAACACACAAACACGAAACACAAAATGCGAAATGTCAAAACAGACAAACATGAAAAGATGAAACATCCAAACATGAAACAACCAAACACTGAAACGCGAAACACAAAAACGTGAAAAGACCAAACATGAAACATGCAAAATCACTATGTAAAGTGCGAAATGACTAAACAGACAAACATGAAAAGACAAAACATCCAAAGATGAAACAGGGAAACACACAAACACGAAAAACAAAGTGTGAAAGGTCAAAATAGACAAACATGAAAAGACCAAACATGCAAACATGAAACAACGAAACACTGAAAAACGAAACACAAAAATGCGAAAAGACCAAACATGAAACATGCAAACACACAAATGTGCAAACACACAAACGCGAAACACAACGTCACTCTTGGGCCACCGTACTACGGGACTGATGCATGATGTAAGGTCAGCGTCTGCAGGCTGGGTGGCACAGTCTCCTGTGTCATGTTGCTGGTACTTTCATTCCCCATACCCATGACTGGAACAGATTCAAATAAAATTATTGAAATCTTTACTGGGGCTACCAGATCTTAATACGAGTATGCTATATTAAATGGTGATTATTTTAGGTTGACACATATTTTTTAGTAGAGTATTTCAATGTGGCACAATCTCCTGTGCCACAACAAACAAAGACAAACCCTGATCATTTTCCACATGACACATGCTGCTTCCTGTGAAATGGACCATGTGGACAAATGAAGATATTCAGACAATATGCTCCATCAATTGGTCATGTTTACATATCTCTTAGCCTGTCAGATGTCTAATTATGTCAGCACATGTGGTAGATCATTTTTTTAAAGTGCATGCAGGTAAAATGCATAGATTCATACACATGCCACATGTCCATGCACCATTGTTTATTTACATCTGAAAGCCAGTTTGTAGTGCCATCTGGTGTATACATATTGATATTGATGGTTGCGCCATCTAGAGGTAAATAAGCCCGCACTCCCTTATTATACTATATTAGTGTTCTCTGGAGCGCCTCTGCTTGAAGAGTGGTGCTTCCCGTGTTTGTATGGGGCCTGAGAAATGCCAGGCTGAAGTAACCCCCGGGAAGTAACACGATATAGCTACGCCTGTCTAATCTGTCTCCACGTGGCTAATACAAATTGTGTGTTTAAAGTACCTATGTGCTGGCCTGTACTTTACTGTACACTCGGTGGCAATTCCATGTGACAAGGTATAATATAACAGACAATAGAAGGGCACAGGAGGTAACTAGGCCCGTAACTAGACCTATTAGTACCATAATATCCAGCCAACTCTAAGATGGCTATGAGGTCAAATCACAGTAGGCGTACCTTAAGTCGTCCCAGCCTCCACTACTTAAGTTTTTGGGTACATTGAGTCGACCATCGAGACGTATTGCCGTACCTTGAAATTACATGACCATTAATGCTACTGAAAGCATGTGTATGTACTTCGGCTCTGGCCACAAAATTGACCGCCTGGATAACCCGGTTTTGTTCATGGGAACAGCCCAACTACCAGTATGCAAGACTTACTCGTACTTGGGCATAGAGTTAGGGATAGAGTAAGCTGAATGTTAATGCTCACGTGACCAAACTGAAAAAGTCATTAGGTAATAAGTTATACAAATTATGTAAATTAAGAAGATGTATGTCAAATGCAACTTGTATGGACATTTACAAAGTAATGATAACACTGACCCTATAGACTGTTCATTTTACATTGGCAGTGCACAAGCGGCTGAGTTGCAAAAACTCCAATGGATGCAAATTCTGGCCCTCAGGGTATGTTGCCAAACTGCCGTCAGGCAGATGGATACAAGGGACCTGCATATAGCATGTAAAGTTGATAGTCTTGAAAAAAGACGCACATTACAATTAGTATGTATAATGTGGAAGAAATCGCAAAACGGTGAAACGTTTCAAAGAGAACATGTCCGTACACATGCTGATCTAAAGTTGAGATTTAGAATAAGGAGGGCCAAGAAAAGCTTTTTTCAAAAATCGGCTTATTACAGAGGTGTCCATCTATGGGACAGGTTGGACAAAGACACACAGCGACTGCCAAACAAAAGACGTTTAAAGAATGCTATACATAAGCTAGATTTTATAAAAAAAAAAATTATAATTACATACTAACATGTTTCTTGGCCCCACAATCTTTGATTTATTAGGAAATGGATATTTATACTATGTGGATAATATTGTTCATTAGCATCCTACTATCTGGACCAATGGTCACCACAAGATTGTAGCCTACAAGGCGGTCAGTAAATATCTTCTTTGCACCAGAAAAAAATACTTTACATATTAAGGCTACATGCTGCGGATATTTCTTTAAATCTCAGGTAGTCCCTTCAAATATCTTGAAATTTGGGGGCGTGAACTCCAAATGCCTTGACCATTTGGGGTGGTGGATTACTTCAGGAATCTGGGATGGGTCATATCACCTGGATTTAGGGGGTCGGTAGTTTGGCAGTACATCACAAAGTGAGTACCCCCCCCCCCCGGGGCGGATATACAATATTGTACTTTATTAAATACCCTAGGAGGAATTTGGATTTTTGTTCAGACCACACCCAAAGTTCCTGTAATAACAAAAAAAAACTTCTGAGAGACTTTTCCTTGAGTGGTCGACTGTAGGTGCTGTATAACCACCTATGTGGTTGAGTCAGGGGCGACTCTTACATTTAAGGTCTTTGAGATGGATCAACATTTCAAACTTACCTCTTTTTTCCTTTCTCATTCAGTTATCATCATTGTCATGTAGCGCATTGGCGACACGTGAGTATCGGTAACTGTCTCAACAGGACAAAATCAGTCTTTATTTCATGATAATACATTCTATAGCCATAACACTACGGCCCTCACCTGTAGAACAACACCTCTCGATCCACATCCCTGGTCACATAACTTATTTAAACGCGTAACTCAGTGAATTTAAGCATTTTACTTTTTTTATATATAAGATTAGAATGAAATAAATGCAGATATTTACTGGAACACAGGATCTATTGACCCCTTCGTTCACCCCTGTCTAATATTCTGTAGGTGGGGTGAGACTTGATTGCTTTCAATCTGTTGACGACACTGCAGCAGAAAGTGATGCCCACACTTGATAAACCCTACCAGTTATCCGTCTACACAGCTAGACCTGCAATATGGGCGTTCGCATTGGATTAATTAAGTTCAGTAACTGTGATCCACAGCCCGTCCGCAGCCTATGCTCTGCGGATGTGGTTCCATCGTGTGTTACATAACGTACACCACCTGTCGGTAGATCCCACTCCAAGGGGGTTCTTATCGTACGAAGGTACTACAAAATTGAAACTCGACCCCACGTGGACAAACACGTCGGCATGGTACCATGAATACATGTTATTTTATGTCTTCTGTTTTTAATGAGAGAAGTGGTAGGTTAAATAGAGTACGTCTTGCGTTCTGATAACATAATGTAATACTATTGAGCAAGGGATGGAACACACTCCCACCGTTGCAGCTAAAATGACACCTAAGCCTTGCCATGTACATAAACAACATATGACAAAATTAAGCTGATTTGAAATGACTAGGGAATCGTCTTCATGTATGTTATTAAAATCAAAGCGTCATTTGGCCTAATGCAAATTGAACTCTGTGCATAATCAGAATAGTCTGTATTGCAGCATATGGTATGGGTTTAGATCACAGGGTAGAACTTGGACTGCAAACTGAAAATGAAACATAATAACTTTGTGTCTCGAATTTCACCTAAAGTTTGGAAATTTGCAATTGATTTTAGTAAAATCACAGAACCTTTTCGCTTGATTGAGCAAAATACAAATCTAATTATCCAGATCTTTATCTATCTCTAGGTCCACTAGATCTCTAGATTCCTTGCAATTTCACCTCTTAATACCAGTTATATCTCTCGCAATATTCAAGGGGTCACCAACTTGCATCAAATACACAATGTAGTAAAATACATTAAATGTAAGCTTATGTCGAAACTTGATTATTTGTTCCTCGATAGATATTGCACAAGCTACTTGAATGTTATGAATATCTGGCACAAATGATGAAAACAAAGTCTACACTATAGACTGGGTGTTGAAATATGACATAGGGCATTTTATAGTTTTGAATTACAGGCGGCATTTTTAGCGGTGACCTTCATGTTGACATCTGAAACACAGGCAGCCAGTATGTGATCTGTTTTCCCTGTCAGCATTTCCCCCCTGTTATGGCCCACCAAATGACGGTGGCCAGCGATGCAGTTTCCTTACCACCCACTAGAGGGCATGAAACGCCCCGTGGGCGCAGGTCTCGTCGAGTAACGCGATAAGATGACGTGGACTTGGCGCGCACCAGCTGGGTAAGGATCACATGACCAAGACGCCGACTCCGTTTGCAAAACTCACCTGACACAAAGATCCGCCACCCTACAGCGCCACCACACTCTGCCGAATAAAGATGTCTTACCTTTCCCTCTCTGTGTGCCTTACGCTGCACTGTTTTACCTCCCTGTGAACAGTTTTTAACCAGGGAATATCAGGACCACCTCCTTGGGGCAGGAGGCATTGCATCAAGATAACGGAATCCTATACATGTACTGTGTTTGCAGATAAAAGAACCGCAAAATGTACGCCTCCTATATGAGAGCCTACCCATTCCTAATTCGTATTGATTCAGCAACTCTACCTCACATACAGTTTTATCTCTCACAAAAAAGAGCATGAAGGTCTTAATTTGTTCTCCTTGTCTCTTGTCATTGCAGTCTATCTCTTCAACCCAACAAAGAGAGGTCCATTTTATAAGGTCCAAAATAAAGGTCCCTTAATGGACCTCTCTTGGCTGACTGTATGACAGAAAATATATGACACATAGAGACAAAACCATTAAGGCCAAAACCCACAACGCAAAAAATGACCATATACCCTTGTGATTTAGGAATGCAGTGGTCCTTAGCCGATATTGGAGGGGTAATGTCATCTATGGAAGGCCTATAACGGCTAAGAGGTCTTGTAAAAGTGTTGTGATTTCAGGAGTGGATCACATCAAAAGATTTTGATATTTTCTCCACAAGAGGCCAGAAATCTTTGTGATATACCAAAATCCCCTGTGATTTAGAGGAAAACAAGAATTTCTAGTACATCACAAGAGGTCTGTTTTGGTTAACTCAGGAACCAAGTTCCACACACTATAGTCATAAGAATGTTCTTCTTGTGGTTTGTGCATGCTTCATTACATGTATTGCACAGTCTATTTATAAATCTAAAGATCTAGACTATTGCAAACATAAGAATTCAGTGATATACAACAGTGTTTTTTATATCAAACTCTCCTTCTCTGTGAATCACAGTAGGAACTAATCAGTAGAGTAATATATATCACAGAGATTTCCCCTCCAATATCAGGTAACAGTGGGATTTGGCAAAGGTATGGGTGGTTGGGCAAACCTTGTTGTTTAGGATATTGACAAGAGTACAAGGCTGCTGATATCCAAAATCACAAACATTTTAGACCCATTTTTCACGTAATGGGAATTGGCCTTTAACCAAGCTAGAATATCTCAATCGGTCTACCAGAAAAGTAACAGCGCCCTTGTGCCCTATTCTCCACTCGCAACATGCAGGTTGTAAATCGCAGAGATTTTAGAACCCTAAATCGCCATGTGGGATTTGACCTACAGTGCATACCCCAATGCACATGTAAATAGGGAGTGATCATTTTTTAACAACGGGGGGGGGGGGTAGTGGGTTTGTAAAAAAAAATTGACCCCCTCCATAAGGGACAAAAATCGCACATGAACGTGCCCTTTTAATCTAGAGCAACATGCAAGGTTTTCTACTAAAAACAGGTGAAATTATTTTGATCCCTGCAATCAGAGGGGTTGAAAAAATTCTGACCCCCAGGTCAAGGGGTTGAAAAAATTCTGACCCCCCCCCTTAAACCCACCAGCCCCCCCCCCCCGTTGTTAAAAAAATGATCACTCCCTTATAACCGATATGCCATGGCCCATCTCAACTACCGTACACAAGTGCAGCCTATACTCCTCTGACGTATAAATAAGCAGGAATTCGGATGTCGACCTAAGAAAAACATTAAGGCATCGGCCGAATCTTTGATACACCTTATTTCAATCCATACGCTCGTATGTCATCTATATAGAACGCCTTACATTTTGTATTTTTTCAGATTGCTCTGAGTTTCTTCTGGTCCGTTCCTTTTCTGATAAGGATGTGCGTCAGATTACCCCCCCCCCCCTTGATGATCCCATCTTTTGTGTAAATGCATACAGCAAAAGTATACATGCCCCCCCCCCCTTCAAAATTACCCTTGATAGGCCCTTAACCCTTTAAAGGCCGCTATTGCAGGAGTGCATCATGCGCATTGGTTGTCATGATGCATCAATGAAGTGCTGGCGAGACTGCTTGCCATCACTTCATTAGAGGATCATGCCAACCCTACAGGGTTGATGCATATACTCCCGGAGGGTCGGCATGATGCTCCAATGAAGCGCTGGCGAGACTACTTGCCAGCACTTCATTGGTGCATCATGACGACCAATGGGCATGATGCATCAATGCGGCATTTAAAGGGTTAACAATAGTAAATCTTGTCCGCCAGACCAAGTTCTCCTATCTGTGCACCCCCCCCCCTCACCACCACCATTACCGGACCCGCCCCTCTTTCCCATCTATGTGGCCACAGTGTTTGGTCACTTACGATCGCAGTATAGTTAGATCACCCCCCCCCCCTACACACTACCCCCTCTCCCGTGATATATGTTCTACCCCAACCGCCGGCACCTGAACTTTCCTTGTAGGTCTACGCCTTTCTGCTCAGATACCAATCAATTTGCAGAAGAAAATATGCAACAAAAAGTGGCGGCAAGTTTCTTGTCTCCGAAGCCCTCGGGCCGGCGATAATCATGTTTCTGTGAAGTGCTGAATAATCACCGGCACCATCGCGATTCATTATGCCATTATTTGCTTCAGAACCCAATGTCAATTAAAGCATACTTTTCTCTTTGGATTAAAGATGCCGTGGAAACATAGTGTCTATATGATAGAATGCACCCTGTCTATGGGGTAAATGAAAGCTAGTTTTCTTTATAACAGCTCCGATCTGAGAGATATGTCTGAAGGGGACACGAGGGGAAGTAGACTCGTTCCCTCGCGCATTGATCTTAGTTATTTCATCCTCATACTTGACATCTGCTCCTAGATCACAGACCAGCACAAAAAAAAACATGCCTCTTCTCTTCTTTACACCAAAGGAAAAGTCCACAAAGAATAATCTGCCTTCTTTAAAACTCTGTCCTGTTTTTGCAGATGTGTTCGTGCACGTGTATTGAGATATTTTATGTAGAGGAAGCATTAGCAAAGTTGTACCGTCTCTGTGTAACTGTGAGCTGTAGTGACAATAGAATGGGGAAAAGTAGCGAACATGTACGTACATTATGTAGATATAAGTTGTGCAAACGACTTACTTACCAATTCAATGTTTGTTCAATACAAACTTTGTTCAATACAATATATCAGGGGCGTAGGAAAGGGGGGGAAGGGGGGGCTGGGCCCCCCAATCATAAAGGAGGTGGGACCAGAGTATGTCTGGGCCCCCCAACAAATTTACCAAGAATTCATAATGAATGAACAAGAAGCTAACATTTTGCATCTTAAATTAGATTGATATAATAACGGGATAGGGAAAATGGGTGCCTGGATCTCAAACCAGATCTAAAATTCATCAAAAATTACTTTTATACAAATTTTATATAGGTATGTACAGGCGCTATTGCGCTTAAGCCAACATCTCAAGTTGGTCGAGGTGGGGCCCCCACCGGGCATACCCCCCCCCCCCAATGAAGATTTGCTTCCTAGGCCGCTGTATATCGTGGGGAGCCCCTCATAATTGAAAGGGGGATGGCGTCCCCCCCCCCTAACTTTTCTACCTCAGTTAACCTTTATTGTTATACAAGCCAATATAATTAGAAATGGCTGCCTTCCTCTGCTCTTTTAGCTGCCAGAAACAAGACCAGCGTGTGTATGACATCTATATGTATATTCTCTCTCTCTACCTCCCTCTCTCTCTCTCTCTCTCTCTCTCTTTCTTTCTTTCTCTCTCTCTCTCTCTCTCTCTCTCTCTCTCTCTCGCTCTCTCTCTATTTCAGGGAATGTGACCTGAGAAATCCGACCTGCCCAAAGTAGATTTCCATTTAGACCTAGGCAATAATAAAATAATATGTGACCCATCCTTACAAAACGGTTCGGAAGTCGCACATGCAAAATGTTTAGTTATTGGTATATTCATTTGCAGCTCATCAAGAGCTTTCATTTTGGTATATAACACTTGCATATTTGAACCAGGTGGTCCTCTCCAGATCTTCTGTAGGAAAATTTAGCCGGATCGATTAAAAAATGATTAAACTGAGATAATTAGCATATTAAAGATTTAATAATCTATGAATCCTATATGATTCTTATGTAATTCTATATAACCATTAAAATTAGATCTATGTCTTTTAGGCATTTGGGACCTAAATTCAATTTAGTAAGCAAGGATCCTGAAAGATATGTACCCATATGTAAGAAAAATTCTAAAATATCAATTTTGAAAAATCTGCTATTTTTGACACTATACCACTTGAAAGGGCCATATCTATAGCTTCTCAATGTGCGACTTCAGTACCACTTTGTTAGGATGGGTCATATATAACCTGGAGCACGCATTCAAAAGAAGAAGAGTATTTATATTGGATTTCAGTTCCGAGAATATGATTACATTAGGGCGTGGTTGTATCATTTCGTTCACCCAATTGTAGATGATTATGGTCATTTTGAAATGTCCACATAGTCATCACATAATGTACTACCGTAGAGCCCTGGGTATAAGCCGCGGCTTATAGACCATTTAAAATCATTTGGACGGCTCACAGAATCACCGTCAACTTAGGGTGTGGCTTGTATCAAGAGTTGAATATACAGTTTATTATAGTAAGAAATGACCGCATTTTCAGTCATTGCTGTGGCTTATGACCCAATAACTTAGTCACAAACTCGGGGTGCGGCCAATCCGCGGGTTTTTACGGTAGTGGATGACGTCCGCGGTAGCCTTCATGGACAGTGGCTTGCCCATACATTAATTAGTGAGTAGTATAGGAAAAGTAAACTTCGTGTATGGCAAAACTCGGAATAGCATTGCTTATAAATACTGTGATAGCTCTTTCTCCCTACCCCCCTCCCGAACACACACACACACACACACACACACACACACACACACACACACACACACACACACACACTCACATGCACACACTGCCAGGGGTATTTTCCCCTTACTTCCCCCGCCCTTGTCTCTTCTCCCTCCTCCCTCCTCTCTCATTCTCTCTCTTTCTCCCTCTCTCTGCACTGTTCGTCTGTCATTTCAATTAGCCGACATAAGGAATACTACCATTTCACAAAAAAGTTCGGCCCCACAAATGTACAAATGCTACAGGAGCATGGACCTATATCTCTGTGAAGATGGGACATACTACACGTGCAGTAGACAAAGAGAAGGCAGGTGTCGTGCAGCTGGTCATCAAAATCAAGCTAATTGGTATAATAGGGAGTGGTCTGAAAGGACCGACCATGCCGCGCTGGACAATGATGGTTGTCTTCAAACGAGGCGTTCTCGGTTAAGTAGCTGTTGGCCGCCTCCCGTCTTGTTACGTCATCTCCCGTGCCGCATGGTTTCAGGTTTCCGCCATCTCCCACCGGAAGTAAACGGACAGCTCTCCCTAGATGGAGCAACATGACAAAAATTACGTCATCCTTACGTCATTTCATACGTTCCATTATTATTTCGATTAAAGAGGACGACGTGAAGTTTGCCTTGGTAAATAGTAACCGGCATTAAACCATTTAAATATCCCATGTTCACCTAATACTCACCTTAAAGATGACTACCTTACCTTATAGGCGAGGTTTTACCGTAATTTCCCTAGAGTCATTAATGCTGGCAGGTATATGTGAATTCTTTCTCTGATCTTATGATAGGCCTATGGTCTCAACCGCAAGTATATGTGTCTTAAAGTAAGATGTTTTAGATCGTCTTGGTCAGGCTACATTAGAACGTGGAGAGACTCAGAGAATTCATTGAATGACGATTCGCCCTTCTAGTTGGCTCTATGGAGAATTCCCCTTGGGCGAAATAGCACCTGAAACCATAACATTTTTTTTTCAAATACATGTATTATACTGTCTCTTTCTCCTTTGATATTTTTCCGTTTTGTTTTGTGTCAGATGGACAGAACATCACCCTCATGTGTCCTAGAGACTTTATTTAAATTTTTAGGATAAAAATATGATTGGAAATTGGGTGACTGCTTCTTGGGAAACGACACCGCCAATCCGGCGGTATAGACTCAGGGAGGACCTTGAGTCAATACCGGTACATGTAAAACCTCTGCAATATTCTCCATATATCAGGGAGAGAGAACAGCAACACCCCCTTTATTGTATACATACGACTGCCTGCTTCGGTATGCACCTTCATTAATCGAGTTCGATTTCCGCTGTTTTTCATCACCAGTATCTACTGTGGACGGGTAGAAAGTTTGGGCATTGTTTGATGTTCTTTTGTACCAAACAGTACCAGCTTTCTACACGGAGAGCAGGACCAAACACAGTTTTATCCAAGTGCAAACAATCCGCTAAATCCTTACTTGGCCCTGTGTGTGTCAGAGAGACAAATCGCACACACAGACGAGCTCTACCAAACCATATTTGCCACAAGATCATGAAGAAATGTGTCGGCAAATTGTATCTCTGCTCTCTCTTAACTAAAGGTCGAATTGAACAATTCGATCCCTCCTCCGAGAAACCTTGCAACTTGGACATATTACAGATTTTGAATCATGGCTAATATTACAGATTTCAAGGATAATTGTAGGACATTTACCTTTGTCAAATCTCACTGTTACTTCCAAATAGTGATTTCATGTGCCTATATATACAAGTGTGCTAAGAATTTTCAGGCTGTCATTTTTGTCAATCAGTGTCGTTTCGCCATTCTCTAAGCATATGAGAATGCACTAGGAAGTTTTGAACCGTCTCCATCATTCATTTATCAATCCGCCTGTGTCACCATTGACGATTTTTAAAGCCCCTGTGTCATTACGTCACAGGGGCTTTACGTCATTACGTAGAGGCACTTTTATGCTGGCCATATTGGTCAGTCGTGTTGATTTGACTAGAAGCAAAAATAAAAGAATCTGAAAAGTGCTAGGGACATCATGTACTATAACAAAACACTTAGGGGATTAAAACTTTAGCAGATGCCCCTAAATGATGTATATTTCCTACTGCACAATAAGGTATTTCTATAAATCTCCCTATCTAAACCAAAGTAGACTATTTTGATACTTTACCCATTTCTTTACAGAGTATTCATACCATTTTATAGGTGGCCTGCTGTGTATTCATACCATAATATAGGTGGCCTTCTCTGTGCCACCTTCAGACGACGAGGGTAGCGTGTGTTAATGTTTGTGGGAGGGGTATGTTTGGGCTTGGATGTAGGTGTACGTGGGGAGTAGTATACCAAAATGCACATTTGAACCACTGCCATTATGTGCAGCTCGGTATGCACGCACGCCCTCTTTTGGCATCGCCTCCCGTTGTGATTTATGTGTCGACATCAGGCTCCGACTCAACTTAAGTTTAAGGTTTGATGTGTCATCAAATGAATGATCTCTTATACAAAAAAAAAGAGAATCCAAGGAACATGAACTCCAAGGCATAAGGTTTCTACAAAGTGGGTCCTGCATGCCTGCATTAAACATCTAATAGATTAAGTGGCGGTTCTGTCAGTAAATGTACCGCGGGTTGAATGATTTCCACGTATATATCATTTCAAAAGAACCACCAAATGATGCAAATGCACTCTTAGTAACATGGGACAATTCACTACTGTAAAAAATAAAAATGTTTAGGCTTGAAAGAAATCATAGGATCTCCATGCGGAATTTCCTAACCAGGCCGACTTATTCCTCAATTTTCAGACTACATCTATGACCCAAAACACACATTTAGCGCTGAAATGTTGTGTTCATGAACCAATACTTTCTATGAGCCATTGCTGTGCTGTCAAAGGCGTAGGAAGCAAATCTTCATTGGGGGGCCCAGCACAACCACCTTAAACTGTCGGTTCAAGAGCAATGACGTCCATATATACCTATATAGAATTTGTATAGAAAAGTAATTTTGTTGAGTTTTAGATCTCATTTAAGGCTCAGTCCCCCATTTTTTCTATTCCATTATTTTATTAATCTAATTTGAGATGCGAAGTTTTAGTTTCTTGTCTAATTTATTATGAATTCTTGGCAAATTCTGGGAGGGCCCAGATATACTAACCCCCCCCCCCATCCTTTATGATGGAGGGGGCCCAGGCTGTTGATAATAATTTGCTCTACGATATCTCCTAATTGACGCATATTCATACTTCGGTTCATTACAATCTTCATAGTCATCCCCGGTATGGTATACAAAATGTACAATGTTATAACAAATACACATATATATCATTTTCTATGAGAAAATGCTTAGCTACTAAATTTCACGAAATATGCGTGTACATGCAAAATTACATAAATTACAGCCATTCTACGGAGTAATAATGGGATGAGTTTTAATCTAATTTGAGATGCGAAGTTTTAGCTTCTTGTCTAATTTATTATGAATTCTTGGCAAATTCTGGGAGGGCCCAGATATACTCAGCCCCCCCCCCCTCCTTTATGATTGAGGGGGCCCAGGCTGTTGATAATAATTTGCTCTACGATATCTCCTAATTGACGCATATTCATACTTCGGTTCATTACAATCTTCATAGTCATCCCCGGTATGGTATACAAAATGTACAATGTTATAACAAATACACATATATATTATTTTCTATGAGAAAATGCTTAGCTACTAAATTTCACGAAATATGCGTGTACATGCAAAATTACATAAATTACAGCCATTCTACGGAGTAATAATGGGATGAGTTTTAATCTAATTTGAGATGCGAAGTTTTAGCTTCTTGTCTAATTTATTATGAATTCTTGGCAAATTCTGGGAGGGCCCAGATATACTCAGCCCCCCCCCCCCTCCTTTATGATTGAGGGGGCCCAGGCTGTTGATAATAATTTGCTCTACGATATCTCCTAATTGACGCATATTCATACTTCGGTTCATTACAATCTTCATAGTCATCCCCGGTATGGTATACAAAATGTACAATGTTATAACAAATACACAATATATCATTTTCTATGAGAAAATGCTTATAGCTACTAAATTTCACGAAATATGCGTGTACATGCAAAATTACATAAATTACAGCCATTCTAGGGAGTAATAATGGGATGAGTCATGAGCCTTGTTCCTTTAATATTGAGTTGGAATGCATATGTATACCATGTCGCCGACTGCGACAGACGAGTGCTGGTGATCCATATATTCACAAAATGCCGTCTCGTATAACAGTCTGGAAGACTTATGTGTAGTGTAGATGTAATTGCATTACATTTGCCGTTTGTATTCATTTTCCTCAAAATGCCTCATGTGCATTTAAAAAGTAAATCCGTATATAACTTACATAAAAAGAAATGCACAATGCGTTTTGTGGTGTCGGATGCTCCGATTTGGATCAATGGATGGCAGCACTGTTCGAAAGAACAGCCAATAACGGTGAAGAAAATACTAGTAAGCTGAGAAACATGACAAACATGCTTGTGATTTACTTCGGGGAAGGTGTGGAAACAACCCCCCACCATTTATCCTCCACCATTTAGGACACCTAGGGCCTATACCATGGCCTGCAAATGGCACTAATCAAGCGCGTGTCTAATTAATGATCCAGTAAATAACTACACCTGAAGTGTCAGTACTTAACTTACCTAATATTAGATAACACTGTCAGAGAAACATGGTTTGAGTCCATGAATCACACTTGGATAAACCTAATTAGAGTTATATGTGCGTGGGACATGAATTAATGACGGGCTTGCCCCTGAGCTACCAAAAAGGGTATACCTTTCCTGGTACTACCCTCTTTTCCCTCTCACCAGTCCAAGGCCTAATTTACTACATGTAATAATGTATCTCTTATATTTATGCATCAAACATATGAGAACTAACCCTCTATAGGGGCGTGGTCAGTATGTCGACCCTATAAAATAAAATCACGTGAACGGCACATAACTATAATGCGCAACAGAGAAGCGAGAAAGTATATAGTTCAGTTGGAAGGGACAGTTGATTGAATGTCCAGAAATGTATCTATCTCTTTGTACTCATGATGTGGTAGGGTGCAGCTATGAGGAATTGGCTTTGCCCACATAACTATATTTCAATAAGACTAAGCGTTCATTGTATAGAGTGTGGGTAGAAGAAGAGGAGTGACTCAGATATAGTATCAGAGTCGAGCAGGTCAGAGCACGTGATCCCAACCTCCACCACGACCCTCGTGCGCCGCAGCTACACAATAAGGGGAAAAAAGCTAACTCGGCATTGGGTTATCGTATTACTTCCACAGAAAGCAGTCTCATGAGGCAAAGATCCCAGGGCAAATATATACGGCAAGGGCAGAACTAAATGGTTTATTGGAAATGTATAGAAACTCGGAGTAGGGTAGCGTCGGACACTCTCAGCTCCAATTGTAAATGTGATATAAAGACCACTGCAGTGGGTACAGTCCCGGGGGTGACACTTACTTTTTTTCTGACACAGGTGTGCGGCTAGACCTACAACAACCCTTACCCTTGCTAGGGAGATTTCACCCTCAAACCTGTACCCTTCTTAGGGCACTTTTGACCAAAAGCCCTATTTTTTTTAAGAAAAATCTAACCAATGAACTTCGCTATTAAGAATTAACAATTAATATTCCCTGAAGATCCTGAAAACTTGGAAAATTGTGGCCAAAATATGGGCCTTTCTGGTATTGTGGTTTAAAGTGGACCCTTGTTAGGGAGATTTTGGTCAAAGTTGAGCCTTGTTAGGAGGATTTTGGTGAAAAAGTGCCCTTGCCAGCCGCACACATGTGTTAGCAAAATATATGAAGTGTCCTCCCCCGGGGGTACAGTATAACCCACATCGAGTCATTGGATTTGTACTGACAGCACCTACCACTGTTTTCCAGAAATAGAAGCAACCTACTATAAAACCCTTGCCCTGGTCTGACAGTAGTTATATCCACAGACCTAAATATAAAATTTTGTATTGTGTGTTTTGGTAGGATCTCACTATTTCTTAAATAAAGGTTATCCTTCATTAGACATATTACATAATATAGCAAGCAGCTGAGCATTTCATATGCTTGTGTCAATTGGTCTGTATGTTTTCAGTAGCTCAGGAATGAAGTTCAGGAATGAAGTTCTCTGGCGTGATGGTAATCATGAGCAGTTCAATTCGCCCAGCAACAGCAATCCCCTCTCACTTAATCCTACACGCATGCATATATATGTTTGTATTTGCGGTATGTCGTTTAGGCGGTGCTAGATATTATAAAAGGTCATTTGGCTGTCAGTGATATCTCTCGTTGATACAACCTTCTTGGACCCATTGGAAAGCAAAATATAGTGGATATATAGGACGGCCCTGCAATTGCTTCATTACACACACACACACACACACACACACACACACACACACATATATATATATATATATATATATATATATATATATATATATATATATATATATTCCTCTTTCCTCTAGTATGTTGCTTGATCTGACACTGTAAAGAGAAGCACCGATAACGGCTATCAACGGGTACAAGCGTAACCTATATAAGAATTCCACAGTGAAAGGAGTAAATTATGTTGTCAGTTGATAGTTCATCCCACCCACTGGCTGCCTATACAGATCAGCATTTAAAGCTGTGGTGACAGTGCCACATGATCTTTGGGCGTGGCCCCTATGACAGCTGCGTGTTTCATCAAGCGAGGTGTAGATGACTGGGGAATGGAGTTTCTCTGCTGCAGCCTCCCTCTTGTTGGCGTGATAGCAATTAGGCGGCACTAGGTGCCCATCTCTTGATGACAAAAGAGTGGCAAGAAATGGTATGTTGAGCTTTTATAGAGAGACGACTCGGGACGCTTTTCATATAGGACAGCGCTTGTCTTGGGAGAAGAGGAAATGGCGTGAGCTGAGCTCGGAGGGGGCTGTCCTTAATATCTGAAGAGGAGCGTGTCCCAAACCAGACACGCAAACATATATATATGTACACAATATATAATGTAAAATAAAGATATCATATAAAGCACCATCATGGATGATGTTAGTGCATACTAGAAGTTAAATATAGGAAATAATAGGTTGAGCATTATGAATTAGCCTAATAGTTAGTGGGCCTCGCGACTGCTTTTTAATCGCCGTGTGTTAGAGGTATTTTCCATCATCAGAGTCCACCGGCCAGTCGATTGACCCTTTGCAGATGTTCTGAAGGTCGAATCACACGTGGCGAAATAGCGCTTCAATATCTCTGCGATTTTGTATGTTCTGTCGCATGGCCCTTGTGGAGGCCATAAAACGTGTGGATTGATCAACTCATTCCGAATCACACAGTGAGGAGGTTCCCTATATAAGCCTATATAAAAATATAGCAGCCCCCCCCCCAACCGAGACCCCTCCCCCCCTCCCCAATAAAAATTTGCTTCCTACGCCCCTGTGGTTTAGGGTCAAGTTTGAAGTGACCCTTGTGTTTTATGGCCTCGACAAGGGTCATACAAGTCAAGACTACAAAGAAGCGCAGAGATTATTGAAGCTCTATTTCGCCATGTGGGATTCGACCTTTCCGTTGGCCGAAGGAGGAATTCTATATATCACTAAATGTTATGACTTATTGTCCTGTTGACCGATGGCAGTGGTATGGTGAGGCCGTCGGCCGAAAGAGTAACCAAATGGGATGGTGTAAATCTGAAGTCGAAATTCAGCTATTTCAAGTAATTACGACCACGGAATCTTCAGAGTGGTTTAAAGGTGCACTCTCCACAGAAAGTGGGAAAAGAATGAAGGAAGATAACCGGTGTCATCGTCCGAATTCGGGTATTTACTGGTGCAATCCAGTAGCAGGTTTAGACGTGAGGGGGCGCCCCCCCCCCACCTTTTTATCTATAGTTAAAAGTTTATTTGCTCATTTAAAAAAAAACTTTTCTAAATCCTGGATCCGCCACTGCAATCTAGAACGTGGCATACCTACAAGAAACAATGTGTAATACAATGTATTTATTTCGGGATGCCTTTATGTAGTAAAGCACAATAACGTGATGGATTCGATTGATACAGGTATGTTGCATTTAATAAGAAAGGCCTGGGTATGCCAGGTGGTCTGACAAAGCGAGAGATGGAGTAAATTTGGAATGGTTAATGTGAAAACGGGCATTTCTAGAAATCACGTAGATATGCCAAATCTTAAATCATGAAATATTGGATGCAAATCTCATTACTCGCGGTGTTTAGTATTTGATTGGACACACCATGAATAGGATAATTGTATTTTTGGTACACTAATGGCTGTGTAGATTGTATGACATCTGGACTAATGTACGTGGTTATGTATTTTTGTCATTTGATTTGTCGTGTTCTTTGGCTAAAATGAATAACTAATTGTAACTGATTTGATTATAGCCAAATATAATATTTTTTCAAACTCAAAGTTCAGACTTCACAAGAAGGATTCGATGTTGTAAATGCCGTTTAATTAATAGCAGTCTCCATGGGTACTTCCTACACTGCTACAACAGTCTATTGGTTAAATGCCCTAATAGAGATATCAATACAATCTTCGCCAATTTATTATTGTCGATACAAATCATATCCCACGATATAACATTCTACATTACACCAACAGTTCACCATACAAAACAGATCATGGGACTTGGATTCATCATAGGCTTCAATGTATGTCATATAACGTATACATGAAAACATATAAGGTTTCCCTAAAATGCGCCGTGGTCTTAAATATACAAAGATTATTTTGATCGCAGTGACAGCGGATCAGCCGAAGAGGGGTGGACGATGCACAGATCATCCCGAAACTGGTACAACTTTTTCTATACTACTCTCCTGCCTACGCAGTGACCTAGTAGCATGTTGAAAAGGCCCTGGAAGTCAGGCACTATACTCAATGTCATACTACTCCGAATATAGATTTCCATAGGTATGTGTGTCCAAACCAGACCGTGTAGATAAGTATCACCGGTGAGTTCCTGAAGCACAGTGCATATTTCCATCATCTCATGAGACCCTAGGAGTCAACCTTGCCCGGGGTGCAGACATTACTGGAGCTGGTAGTGTCGAGACAACCACTTATGAGAGCCAGCACTGTGGGTACCCATTGACCCCCTAAGAACTCAGCAGTAAAGAAAGAGAATCATTCGATTGGTCCAAAATTCTGGGGAATATTACTATGCACTATACCTGCCTACATTTAAGCACTACAGCAACCAGCACCCAGAACTACTTTTACCCAGAAACGCTGGTCGCCAGAGACGACTCACGCTAGTGGTCGAGCTGGGGCCAGATTGGATTGCACAATGAAACGGTTTTTAGGCGCACTGCCGCCAGCGCAGCGGCCCAGTGATCATGGATAGCATCAGTACCGCCAACTCGTGGCGGGGTTCAGAAACACTACAATGTAAGGCCCAATGGTCTCAGCCATGGAAATACTTTTTCACTATATTTTAATGTAGCACGGCATGCCATAACTAGTGTGCCCCGGAGGTATTGAGCAAAAAATCCCACGTATATCTTTAGGGGCAACCTCGATTTACGACATATAAAAAAAAACCTGAGCATCGATCACGAAAATCTTGAATGCTGGCCATAACAGACACCTGCATAATTGGCATTTTTTGCAGTGAATAAATTCAGTTCAGAACCAATACAAACAAGCCCAAAAATGAATGGGCATCGCTGCAATAATCATGTTTTATTTTATATCATATGAATAAGTACCTACTCAGGACCAGTTATGAATTTTTACAGAGTTCTACTAAATCAGCTATTTTATCCACCCAGAACTCATGTAGTATTCAGTGCGGAGGTCTTAGGTCTTCTGTCGGTAAGGATGCACTAAATGACCCCAGGATTTCCCTACGTGAGACCTAATGCTAAACGGGCTTCCCTAGCCCACTTAAAAGGGTCTATTTCTCCTCTTTCCTATCCCCTCGGGATGTGTGTGGTGCACACATGCGTGGGCACTGACACATTCCCCTGTGAAATTGTGTAATGTAGTTCTCGCCATGAATATGACCTTAGCTGTCGAAATGGCGTTAAACATCTATTACTCACTCACTCCTAATGCTAAACTGATCCGGCCTGCCGCTTCAACATAGAGGACAGGAATAGTCCACTTTGGTCCGAATCCGTCATACAGACACATTCCTCGTGTCCCATTTAATAGTAGAATGCTTGTCTTCTTATCTAAGTCTCGTCCCCGGGGTCTCGACCTTTGTAACTTTAAATTATAGATAAGTCTTTTATGATCAAAACTTTGACAGTTCCTAAAACAAGAGGGGGAAACTGATCGAGAATGGGATTAGAACCTCCTACCTTCCAATGTAGACTCTCACACTCTTCTATTTGTACAACTTTGGGATGAGTCTAAATGATTGAATTTCAACAGAAGCAGAAAAGAAATTCATCATAGTCATATACTTAATAGGCATGCAGGAAAGTTTCATATATTATGTTAGCAAAGATACAGGGTCATAGGGAGGTCTATTATAACTACCTGGGCCGGGGTGATTTAAGAAGCATGGTCTGCCGACCTTTTACAGCATACTGACTGGTCTTTAATAAGAATTACAGGTGGATTGATTCCTGTAAGGTAGCGCTGTTGCCCACTTCAACCGCTTTGTAGTTCTTCTCATCTGCACTAGATGTCGGCACTAACCAGACATTTGTGGTCTGGTGGACTGCATGTGACTCTTCAGAAAATGCCTGCTCAGGTTTGGGAGGAATCTTGTTGACGCCTTTATTTGCCTCATGGCTTCTTCCTTCCACTCTGGGTTTCATTTCGATCAGAATTTCTTTTTCAGCGTGGACCACTGCCCTCATAGATGT
Source organism: Acholoe squamosa (assembly GCA_949317995.1). Taxonomy (NCBI): domain Eukaryota; kingdom Metazoa; phylum Annelida; class Polychaeta; order Phyllodocida; family Polynoidae; genus Acholoe; species Acholoe squamosa. The sequence continues at coordinate 83,203,736 of OX439035.1, read as the reverse complement.
CTTAGGTCTAGCCCCGGTCATAGCACCTTCGTTTTCGGGGCATTCAAGTGGTCTTCGCCTTGACATTAGACTAGCTATGGGAACCCCTTTCCCTCTAGAACCCATGGCCATTGCGCCTTTATTTTCAGAAACAATAAGGGCGCGGTTCTTCATCATTTTGCTAACTCTGGATGCAGCTTTAACCTTAGCCCATCCATTTGATGGCTTTGCTGGTCGTAATGGTCGTTTGTACTTTGGACCCCTGGTGTCTTCCTTTTTAACGCACAAATTGCAGGTGAAACGTGCAAGGAACAAGCTTCGGAATGTTTTCTGTGTTGTGAGGTAGACAAGAATCTTGTAGCTGGAGTTAGCCATGGACGACAGAACCATGATCTCCTCCCATGGCTTCCCCACATGGCCGAATTTTACGTCTTCAGTAAAGAGATAACATCGTAGGAGACCGTCATTATCTTCCAAGTAAAACATGTCGTTCACTGCACCCACTGCATAAATGACCATAGCCGTTATACGCATCAGGCTGATGAACATCGTTGTCTTCCCACTCCTATGCCCCCGGTATGGGTGATCTGATATAGAATATCCCTCCTCTGAGAACTCTTCACATTCCTTACACATCCTTATGGCTAATGCTGCAGTTAATACAGTCGTCACTAACAACGGTAGGAGAATATATACCACTGTTTGCAGGTATCTGTCATAAAACTGAACCACCGGGTTTAAGAACATCGTGGATTGGCATATGAGGCTTCGCCTTTCTCCTTTCACCACGTTAACAGTGCTGGTATATTTTAGAAGGTTGGGCATGTGAAGAACAACTACAGTTCCCAGTACTATAAAGACAGCTTTCTGTGCCGTGTCGATATTCGTCCATGCCAAATGAGTGCGGGCTTTATATTCAAACACATAATAATCCACCAACAACATCAGTGTGTACATAGTTAACAGGACTTGCAATAGGTGTGCCATAGGATTTGTTCTTATATAGATATTGGTTAATCTCTCGGTGGCAGTTTCGGGATCGACGTCGGGATGCAGAACCGGAATGAGGTAACCTGTAGAGTAGACACACGTTGTCAAAATAAGAAATATAATGTCCATCCAAGCTAAAGTTTTGATGTAAAATGTACAGGAACTCGTCTGGTTCTTTATGTTGTAAATCCATAGGACAATGAAGTTAAGAATGATACCAATGATAGCTTGGATTGGGACAATGAATGTGTATATGACGAACAGTGCGGTGTCGGGTCCTCCTGACGTAGAATTCAAATCCAGGTTCGACAGGTACATTATGGCCAACTGTGGGAGGTCTATGGTAAATTCTGGAAAAGGATATCACGATAATTAATGATTGGCAGAGAATTATATCTTCTGTTTGCTTTCTCTCTCTCTCTCTCTCTCTCTCTCTCTCTCTCTCTCTCTCTCTCTCTCTCTCTCTCTCTCTCTCTCTCTCTCTCTCTCTCTCGTTTATTCAATTGGTACATTATATTTTACATATCTAATATGTAATAGCCCAATTGTAGTTTGCCAAATGCCAGTCATGTGCAGAGTAAAGTTGCCCTTTGGCATTGGCCAATTGTGGTTCACCAATTGCTACTCATTTATAGGCCTCGTCATAGGTTGCCATTTGCCAATCGTGGGTGAGCCAATTGCCCGCCATGGGTTGCCAGTTTCCATTTGCCAATTTAAACTTTAAAGCTACCTTTTCTATATATGTGTATTAGCGTGTTGATTAAGTGGGAAATGGCAACTGGGCGTCACCCATTACGACTTGCATCTGGCTAATCGGCTAATGTCAATCGGCAGATGTCAATAGCATGACATTATAATTGGTAAATGGCAACTGGCAAATGAGAACTAGGCATTGGGAATCTCCAACTGGCAAATGGCAACCTATGAGTGGCAATTGACAATTGCAAACATGTTGCACTAGCCCTCCATAACTAATGTCCCTTCCCCCTGTATACAGGTCATATATTATATAGGTTTCTTACATCCACCAAACGGAGCTAGTTTACTCTGAGCTTGCTACAAAGCAGCGAATGGCTATTTAGGGCTGCAATATCTCTGCAATGCTGTCTGTTGCGTTCTTCCGCCCTGCTTAGGCAATCAAAATGCAAGGATATCTCTGAAAGTTATACAATATCGAAATCCTATCATGTCAGAGTTGCCTGGCAGTTTTAAGACAGAAAATATGTAGTATTTGGATATATAACTATTATCCGAGGTAGAATATCTCAAAATTGATGATCTATCAAAAATGCAACAATGTCCTCGTGGTCTCTTCTGGATATAATTATATGTGTTGGAATTTTGAAGTAGAACTCAAAATGACAACAGGTTGTAAGCTGCAGAAATTTTAGAGCCCTGAATCGCTATGTTGAGAATCTATATGCACTAGAAATAACGAGCTTAGACTTTAACCATGTTGAAGTCTAAACATGTTTTAAGTCTGAACATATTGGTTAGGATATTTCAATCATCGTCATCTAGGATTTAAACACTTTCATTGTAAACGCCTATGCTAAAATGCTTATATATTTAGCATTGAACAGTCTGAGGTTTAGGTGCTTTGGATATCAACATTAAATGTGACACAACATGGGAAAGGGTAACATCATTGGGATTTAGTGCTATTCACAGCCACTAGGTGCCGCAACCAAATTATAAACGAGGGTAATTTTGCTGAAACATATCAGAATACTTCCTTTTTATTTTTGACAAACACAGATCCTGATTAATGGACACAGGCTTTTTTAACAGCAAAAATAAGCATGTTATCATGCCCAACACCGATATTATCTGCAAATGTTGACAGAAATTGTAATATTCCTAGTTCAGGTATTTCTATCTGATTTAGGAAATCTGTTGACTAAGATAATATCCAATGAACTCATTAAACCACATCTGTTTCAATTGAAATGAAGAGGTCCCAGGGATCATTTTGGTATATGGTCATTAAAATCGGACAAGGTAAAGTGGGAAAAAGTTGACAATGTATGATCAGAGACATAAAGATAATGTGTACCTTTATCTCTGGTATGATGTTATACCATATGTAGCACTATTGGGGGCCCTGGTGGCCATAAATAACACTACATCCCCGTAATGTTACGTTTTCCCACGTTTTGTCACAAATTTGTGTGTTAGGTGTTTAGATACAAAAGACACACTAGGTGGTAGATCTGTGCTGAAATGAAATTTCTACACGAGTCATATTCTCTTCTCATCTAAAACATGCAAAAAAGAAAAATCCTTTGTAAATCATTATTAAGAATTCCTTATGAAAGAACATCAAAACAATGGTTCAACATATGGATTTGGTCATTCAGATCCTATATCATTTGGAGCAATAAGCAATGCTCGCAGTAGACACCTTTACTATATATACAGGCCACGGATAGATACAGCCATCTTGTTGTACTCTGCATAGGCCTACCCACCTGTCACTATGCCTATGTAGTGAGGGGTGTTAAAGAACCATTGCCTCGGTTAATGTGTAGGGGCATGCTTTCTACCTTCTCGTAGATTCGGTCATCACCCCGCTTCCTCACACTGAAAACCCTCCAGATCTTTAAATGCCCTCATTTCCAGTCCTTTCTTTTCATGTCGCTATAACTTGGCCCTTTTGTTGCTCACAAGTGGTCATTCAAGTATGGTGCTAAAAAAGGGGGATTTGAGTAGGTACCTAGTTGGGAGAAGTCAGTCAGTATGATAAACTATAGAGCGTGTGACATGAGTAGGTACCTGGTAGTGCAGCTCTCTCCATTTTAAACAAGGCAGGTGACTTTTCAGACTAATGTGGTGAGTGCAAGTTGAATGGTGAAGTTTTGCACGACTTGTTCAGAAAAGAGGGCACATGCTCACAGTTTTCTTTACAATAGGAGCAACACCCTCCTGGGGCAGCACCTTACAGCGAGTAAAATCCCTCATGACTTTCCAAACATAACAGCATAATGCTAATAAACACTGGTGCCTTGATGTGTATGAGCATGTCATATCGAAACACATGTGCAAATGCTCCTGGTCGGCCTTAAACTTTCACAAAAGTAGAGACTGCCACCGGCCACGTCTTCTACCTTTTCGTATTTTATCGTTTCCCCAAGACAAAGCCTGGAGTAATCTCTATAACTGTTTGTGATAATGCCTGGATAGAATCCAATTATATTTTGTCAAGCTGTAGACGGAGTGTCTTATGGATATTTTATGTTGTCAAAACCTCTCAAAGGTAAAGTTAGTACTTAGCAGATTGGATGTAGTTTGAGAGCTGATTTGTCATTTCTTCCTCTTTTGGTATTGGTAATGAAAGCGAACGTGTACACTTGTTTCGTTTCATAAAAGGGTGCATTTAGCACCCATTAAGCAAAAAAAGAAGAAAATAAAAGTAACTTACATAGTTACTGAGGTATCCAAAGAACAAGCAGTCAATGGGCCAGCGTTGTATGCATTTAAGTCTAGTTACCTTCACGCCATGAAAGTAAGATCTGAATTGTGGTTCACTGCCATCATGCTGACAAGCTGATGCAGTCATTGCAGAAGTTGAGTAACCCTGTGTTAATTGTATTCACAAGTATATATGCTGGTACAGTGAATATGCCCTGGCTGACTGTGTCCATCTCCATGTGGGCCAGTGAACAGAGTACTGCAATGTCCACCTGATGGGATTAACCCCTATGTAGTCAGCTGAACGAACAGGTCAGCTGTAGTGTAATTGGCACAAGTGTGCTTAATAATCATTGGTCATATTAATGATTGAAACCTTTATATGTTGCTGTATACAACAATGGCCTCAAGTCCCCAGAAAAATGAGCGGCGGTGATGATGTACTTCTCAATGTCGTTCGCACATTAAGGTAAGTGGCATGTAAATGGCTTTCAAAATCAATACTTCCGATAATAACCACATAAAAATTGATGATAAAGTGTTAGTATATTTTGACCCCCGATATTCCAATACTTACCGGGGTACATATCTAGTCACATATTAATTTTCAAGATTTAATGTGACTAAGGCCTAAAAAAGAGAAAGGTTTGTTTCCGGTCACCCGACCGACCCTAGTTAAACAGGGCCGATCCTGCAAATTATTTTTTTATTTGGAAATTTTGAAGAATCTTTCTTACTTTTTAAAATATTTCCATCAATTTTCCATGAAGAGTGTCATTGGTTCTACAATTCAAATCTTAAATAAGTATATATCTTACATATTTTTCAAATTTCTAATGGTTCTTTCATAGTTTTACCGTAAAATCTAAGAATCTCACTTATCTGGCCATACATTCCTACCGACTCTATATCTTTGAGCTATTACTGGAAAGAGAAAATTGCTTCTTATAGAGGAGAGTGGTGACTTTGCCAAAGTAACCCCTCACCTCCGTAATCAAGGTCTGTGCATAGCAAATAAAAGCACCAGAGGGCAGCACTGTTCCCTTTAGTTTCTCACCGTTCTATAGCATATGGATAACACCTACACAGACTTAACCTGGTGTAGAGGTACGTATTGTCTAACCGTAGAGTTGGGTACCGTCTGACGTGGCGGGTGAGTCGAGTCGTCGGACGTTCCTCAGGTTCCGGATAGGTGGCAGCAACGATCCGGGTCTGTGGGGACATCTGACGACGAACACCTGGGTCCTTATATAAAGCCCAGGGCTCAGCCACTACGTCAGAGGCCCTCCAGGCCTCCGCACCATGTAGGTCATTTTTCCATCCATCTTAGCTGCTTATTCTATACCATCCGGCAGCCGTGAGTGTACACTAAGAAATAAACTAACCGTTGGCATACACTTGAATTGCCGTCTTGCTCTTTCTTTCGAATCGTAAGACCCGAACCCCCCAGATCCGTAAGGCCACAAACCCTTACACTGGTGCCGTGACCAGTTAATTCTGGTGTATAGCCCGGACGTCATAACGTCTGAACGGCTGGTACATGGGTTAGATAACCTTAGGGAAGCTAACCCAGCAGGGCAACAAATTGCCCAGGAGAATGGCAATGGATCATTAGTGCTCCAAAACCATTCGAACTCCCAAGATGCGGAATCTGTATCTTGGAGAGATCCCGAACCCCACTATAATGATAGTGAGGAAAATCTACCAGACTCTGTACGACGTGAACAGTCCATACAGAGACAGGGTAACTTAATAGGCCAACAATCACTTGTTGACGAGTTAAGTAATTCGATGTTCGAAGTTGGTGGTAGTACTAATCCAGAACATCCGGCACCAATGCCAAAGAGGGTAACATTCGGAGAACTACCTTATAGATTACCCAGACCCGGACTACCAATATTAGATTACAGCGCTATAGATGGCGACTTAACCTATGCGGTACCGGAAGGTGAGGAATTTAAACGACCGGATGTCCTGTTGTTAAATGAAACTTATGTAACTTTGAACGAGAACCTAAATACCTTGGTCAAAGCTAAAGATGAAGTATTCCATGAAAAACTTCAACTGGAAGAAGACCTAACTGGCATGCGGAAGGAATTCGAAGCCAGAAGGAGTGAGTACATGAAGGAACTCGTGAATGAAGAATTAAAACTTCAGGAAATGAGAGAGTCATTCAACAAGGAATATGACAATAGACACATTCGCATCCAAACATACATAGATACGAACGATCAACTAAATCTTGATAAGGCAAAATTCGAATCCGAAATATGCCATTATCGGAGCGAGTTAGAGAAATTGAAACTTCAGTGTAGTAAACAAGCTGAAGACAATGAAACCATCCGGGTAGGCATTATAGCTTACAATAAACAACTGGAAGAAGATAGACAGAAACTCACGAATGAGCTTCAGGAATTGCAGACTACTGCAATAACCTTAGACAAATATGTAGAAGCCGCCCAGTTGACTATAGGTGATATAGATCCAGCTGTGGTGTCTACAATGTTGGAAAAAACATCCAACGATGCAACCCCAATTAGATACAACCCATTCGTTGATGATGGGGCTGATAAGAATGTAGTTTCCGGAATCTACAAGAAACCGGATAATACCACAGGTAATGGAACCGCACCTACATCAGCAACTCCTGTGCTGGATACAATAGGTCCGGCACCACCAATACCAGATTTGAGTCACAAAATTAAAGCGACTCACGATAGTGCTACTGGAACTAACAATAATACACCCATGGCACAATCAAGAGTACCGGGACCACCGAGGCATATGTTAACACCACCTTCATATTTCTCCCAACCCGGCCACAGTACACCAGCAGGCCCGAGACTACCGAACCCACCTCTGGGTCCCGGTAATGGTCCTACTGCTGGACGTTTTCCAAGACCAAACCCGCCACAGAACAACGTTAATGGCGGAATGTATCAACCGAGATCATCTTCCTATGGATATAGATATAATTATAATCCATCAGGAAGTGGTAATTATCAAAATGGTAATAACTATAACCAGGGATGGAATCAAAATAATTCTTACCCTAGGTATGCGTCTTCTGGAAACGCCAATTATAATGGTGGATGCCCTGGAGGCTCATCCGGAAACTATCACAATAATGGTCCACCAGGAGGGAACCCTCCAGGCGGTCCAGGAGGATCCGGATCGGGAGGATCAGGATCAGGAGGAGATGGCAGGAAGCCAAATAGAAGAACTTCCATGCCTGCAGGGATGCAAACCATATTTGATAGGAGCCAATGTATCCAAAACCTTGGCATTGACTGCTACCGAAAGGGAGCGGACGGCATGGAAGTCATGAACTGGAGCATGCGAGAAGCAGATAGACTACGCGGATGTAATAATCCGGCACGTAGACAGGCACGGATACCCCCTCCATACGATTCTAATGATCCATGGAAGGATAGGTATCAAGCTTTTGTCGACGAAGTCAATTGCAGTGGCTGGACAAAAGAAGAAGCTCTGCCGTATTTGATCTGTTGGTTGAATAAAGGTGGAAAAGTAGCCCTCAACCAATGGAGAGCAGCTTACGGATTATACGGCACCTATGATCAATTGGTCGAATGTGCCGCATACCTATTTGGATCAATCGTTAGGGAAGATCCATGGGTAAGCTTCAAGAAAAGGACACAGAAACCTAAAGAATCTCACAAAGTCTTTGGTTTGGAGCTACAGGACCTGCTATCAAAAGCGCGTCCGAATTGGGCTCATGACGATGACTGTTACCTACAAGAGTTGTTTATACAATTCTACAATGGATTGCGGGATCCGGATCACAAACAAGTAGTTTGGGATTCTTGGAAAGACGATACTTCCTTCAGTGACCTGTTCATATCAATAGATGGACATGACATGAAGAAACGATTGGTAGGTCTAGGACCTAACCCGATAAGAGCAGCTCCGCTTCAATACGAAAGTACACCTGATCCGATACATGAAAATTCCCAATTAGCCCCGGTCAATTCGTATGAGGCTGATGAGGGGGATGAATATGTCTCCGATGAAAACGGAGAATATATTGGATCAGTCCATGTAGCTGGGAAGTATTACCGACAGAAACGGTATAGGAAAGTACATTCGAGAGGAAGGGGAGGATCTGCTACTGGTAAAACAGCTTCCGGATCAACTCAACCTGGCAATGTAGCCTCTACGGCGAAGCCGACGGTGGCAGCCACTGTTGCTCCTACTAATGTGATGGAAACATTAATAGCCGGACTAACAGAAGCTCTAAAGAGACCGAGAGTTGATAAATCTCAAAGGAGATGTTTCAGATGCCAGAAACTGGGGCACTATGCTCCTGAATGTATGGCTGAGAAACCTGTCCCCCGTAGACAGGAAGGTGTCTCTGGAATAAGTACAGAGGAAAACTAGGGAGGGGTCTCCCGAGGGGCAAAGAAGGGGATCCCAGTGACAAATCTTGCCATGATATCACCATCCGTGATGATAGTTCGCATGTAGTAGCAAACTCGCCTAGCACCGAGGTGGTTGTAGACACCTGGAAGGTTAGGGAAGCTGATATAACAGATGCCACAGGAGCACAGGGGAAACCCGATATCAGTAACGAGGCAGGCGGCTATGAATTAGCCAGGGTTGGTAGTGCCCACCTGCCCCCGGGTCATCCTTGTCTGGAATACCTAAAAGGATGTGGATCGACTCCTGGTGTGAACAATGACGTTCCGATCATCACGGATATGCCCTCTGTTTTAAACGGAAGGCGGTGGTATGTTTGCCTCACTGTTAACGGAAGATCTGCCGAATTTCTCATGGATACGGGAGCTAGCCACTCCTGTATCTCCAGGAAGTTCTATGATCTTATACCGGATGAACATGATACTCTCAAATCGGGAGGAAGTGCTCAGACGGCCGATGGCAGTACCTTGCAAACGTATGGTAGAACTTGTGTGAAACTACAGTTGGATGGTATACATGACTATGTCATGAGCGCCACCGTTGCGGATATAGCAGATGAGGGGATACTTGGGTTGGATTTCGCATCCCTGTACGGAGTTGTGTTGGAACCCCAATCAGGAGTGTTGAGTGTGAAATACCCATATCCCGTAAAGGTTAAGTGTGTACTGAGACAAGTGAGCAGTATGGCTAGTGTAGCATACACTGTGCGAATCCCTCCGGGAGTAGCCTGTGATGTGCTTGTAAGAAGTGATCCTGCAATGCGCAATAAGCCTGCAGTGATAGAACCGGATGTAGCTACTCTGTCAAGTATCGGATTAGTATCCGCAGACACTATTGTAGCAAATGCATCATGGTCGGTAGTACCTGTCTCCAATACCGGAAACAGTACTATCTACTTGAAAAAGGGACAAGTTTTCGGAAACGTGACCCTTTCAGAAACTGTAACGGATAGTAAGAGGAACTTACAAAAAGGTACAGGAGATGATGAAATTTCGGAAGACTTACTCAAGTTGTATGAAGAAACTTTATTAGAAGATCCGGAATACCGGAAAGTGTTCTATGAATTGCTCTGTCAGTATAGGACTGCCTTTGCCAAACCTGGTGAAAAACTAGGTACGACAAACAAGGTAGTACATAAAATAGATACTGGAGATGCAGAACCCTTTAAGATACCGTATAGGCGGTTACCTTTAGCGAAAAAGAGAGTAGCTGAAGAGGAAATAAACAAGATGTTGGAACAGGATGTAATAGTCCCTTCCAATAGTCCATGGAGTAGTCCTGTGTGTATGGTAACAAAGAAAGACGGTACTATCCGCTTTTGCATAGACTACAGGAAGTTGAATGGAGTAACGAAAAAGAATTCGTATCCACTACCGAGAATAGACGAAACCATTGACTCCTTAGGAGGAAACAGTTGGTTTTGTACCCTAGACTTGCAATCAGGTTATTGGCAAGTGGGAATGAACCCTTCAGATATGGAAAAAACTGCATTTTCAAGTCATATTGGACTATTCCAATATAACGTAATGCCGTTCGGTTTGTGCAATGCACCAGCAACATTTGAAGCAATGATGGAAACAATTCTAAGTGACTTATTGTGGAAAAGATGTCTTGTATATCTTGACGATGTCATAGTCTTCGGAAAAACATTCGAAGAGTGCTCTAATAACCTAAAAATGGTACTAGAACGTATTATTTCTAATGGTCTCAAATTGAAACCTAAGAAATGCCACATGTTTAGAAAGTCCATAAATTATTTGGGCCGCATCATTAGTGATGAAGGAATAAAAGCTGATCCGGAGAAAATCGAATCAGTTACAAATTGGAATAGACCTAGAACACCCAAAGAAGTGAGGTCCTTTTTAGGATTCTGTTCCTATTATAGGGAATTTATTCCGAATTATTCTAGAGTCAGTTATCCATTACAAGCAATAGCTAACTGGACTCCAGGAAGTACCAAGGAAAAATTTCCTTGGACGCATGAACAGGAATTTGCTTTTCAAAAGCTAAAAGACCTGTTCACGAGTACTCCGGTATTACAATATCCGAATGAAACGGATCATTTCATACTGGATACTGATGCTAGTAATGATAGCATTGGTGCAGCTCTCTCGCAAGTCCAAAATGGGAGAGAAGTACCAATTGCCTTTGCCAGCAATACACTGAGCAAAACTCAGCGCAATTACTGCACAACCAAAAGAGAGTTGTTGGCAGTAGTCGTATATACCAAGAAGTTCAAACATTTTCTATGGGGAACGAACTTTACATTACGTACGGATCATTCCTCTTTAAGATGGCTACTGAACTTCCGAGATGCTGAAGGAATGTTAGGCCGATGGTTCGCTCATCTATCAGAATATGGGCTTGAACATCACCAGATTCAGCATAGACCTGGAGTAAAGCATTTGAATGCTGATGCTTTGTCTCAAATACCAATCCGGAAATGTGATAATCCGGATTGTACTGATTGTGGAGCTCATAGGGCAGTGTTAGCAGGGATTCGAAGACCATTCGAACCCCTAGTTGCCAGTATACTGGATTGGTCTATGGATCACATACGACGTTTCCAGGAAACTGACTCGATAACTGCGCAGCTATTGCAATTAGTACCAAAGGGTATACGTCCAGTTAGACCCGAGGTCTCTCTGGAAAATCAAGAAATGAGAAGGTTTCTTGCTCAATGGACTGAGCTTGAAGTCTGGAAAGGCGTGTTATACCGTTGGAAGCCATGTAAAAATGGTGAGAAAATCATGCAAGTGGTAATACCACATGTCATGAGACATGACATTATGTACTTCTGTCATGGACATCGGACCAGTGGTCATTTTGGAAGGAAACATTCGTTGGCACGACTCTCCAAAAAATATTACTGGCCTGGCATGACCAGAGAACAGAGTATTTCCACTACCGGACCACAAAGCAGTTACTTGTGCCGAAGCCTTTGTAAAAGGGTGGGTACTAAGTTTCGGTGTACCATTAATGCTACACAGTGACCAAGGCAGAGAATTCGAATCCAATCTCTGGCAGGGTATGTGCGAATACTTAGCTATTTGCAAAACTAGAACCAATCCGTATAGGCCACAAAGCAACGGATTGGTAGAAAGGTTCAACAGAACCCTTATCCAAGTTCTAAAGTCGCTTGTCAATGAACATATGGACGACTGGGATGAGCAATGTCATTTCGTGACGCATGCTTATAACAGTACGGTACATTCAAGTACAAATTGTACTCCGAACCTCTTAGTATTCGGAGAGGACCTGATAATGCCTGCTGACCTAGTATTTGGAGTCGTAGGGATGGACCCGGAACTACCTTGCCATGTAGTTTTTGTGGAATGTTTAAGAGACAGATTTAAAAAAGCATATGAGTCTGTTCGAATCGATTTGGAGAAAAGTGCCAAATGGCAGAAAGTTGGATATGATACCGATCTAAAATATCGGAAATTCCAATCCGGAGATAGAGTTCTCAGGCTACATGAACCACTTAGGCACATAAAATTAGCGTCTAATTGGGATGGTCCCTTCACAGTAACCCAAGTTATCAGTGATTGTACCGTAATAATTAAATCTGACCTTGGTCGACTGTATAAGTCAAATGTGGCCAGACTGAGGAAATGGTCTGGGAGGGAGACCTCCACAGAAATGTATGGTGAAGGTTCCGGAAAGATCCTGAACCAGAATCGCATAATAGACCAGGTAAAGAACACTACAGTGAAGCGAGGCCGTGATAGGCCTAAAAAGTGTTCCGAATCAGTGACACCCGCGCCAACACCGATTAAGCGTGGGGGAGTTAAAAAAGTCTCGGCAGGTGAAGACAAGAAGAAGAGGAAAGGTGTCTCTAAGGCTAAGAAACACCTAGAAAAAGCTCTTCAGACTGTCAGGTCCGATAGAGAACTATCCGTGAAGGGGAGATACGTTCGTCGCAGCCCTCGAATTGCCCAGAGGACTGCAGTGACCTAACCTGTATACACAACGAGTGTAATGTTTACATTTAGAGGAACGGATGACAACTGACCTGAAAGGCTTATTTGTCGCCGCCGCATGATGTACCAATGGGTAGTGGACGGATAATCCGGTGGATTTGCTTAAGCTTTCCATAATCTCCACTTAAATCCCCAGACGAGTCATCGGCATGAGCGATAATTACCTAAAAACATTCAGTTTGTTTATGTTCCGCTTGTAGCACGTGCGTTTCTGCATGACGTCACCGTGTCCAGTCTCGGCTGACCTCTCGTGACCTCGCGGGATGCGGGGAAATGACGTCACGAAAGCTGGCCTGTCGCCATATTTGTTTTCGGTAACGTTCAAGACGGTCGAGCGCGCTCCCTGCTTGGATTTTACCGGCTAGCAAACCCCTCGCTGCTTCTTCAGAGTCTGTCTCCTGGTAGGCAGACTCCGTGTGTGTCGGCCCCGGCGCCGTAAAAGCCGGAAAAAGGAGTATTTTACTCCCGTAGGTGATTCCCCGGTCATGGCTGAGTAATCCGTAGCTGCAGCCAAGCTATCCGGTGACCCGGATAAGCTGACTCCGTCCGCAGAAGCTTTTCCGGAAGCTTTGTCACCTGTTACACAGGATGAGAGCGAGATGATGGACGTGGAGGAACCCACGGATCGCTCGTTCGAGGAGAAGCTGGCTTCATTCTCACTAAATGAGCCAGAGAAACTTTTATCTCCACTCCCAGCCGAGGGATCCGGAGGGGCTGCGAGTGCTGAACCCGCAGCAACTGAGTCCGAAACTACCCAAGTTGACGGACAGAAGGACGAGTGGAAGCCAGCAGTGGCGGAACCTTTTCCAGCTAGCTATGATGGTCGCTACCTGTATGTCCACCCGGAACTGCAGGCACAAGTGACCTACGCGGACGGGACACCAGTCAGGATGGACCTGAAAGTCAGGATAGCTATCGAGGGCGTCATGGCTCCCGAACAGCTGACCAGGACGCCTCCCGAGTGTCTTCGAGACTGGCCGTGGTTCCAACGGGGACTTATGGTAGACGCTGGTTTCCGTGAAACCGTGTATGCAGCTAACCGAGCCTTCGAGCTCGGAGCGTATCCAAAGCCTGACAAATCCCTGTGGAACGTCAAGGCTACGAACATCAACTGGGTAGGCTGTGTCTGGGATACCGATGGACAGACCTACCCACGCCCTAGTGCTACCCGGCAGCAATGCCGGACCACTAAGGAATTCAGGCAGGCCGCTGCTAACTTCGAGCAGTGGGATGACGGTTTCTACATAACCGAGCAGGAATTGGTGGATGTCCAGAACAGTTCACTAATCGGATTGGACCGAGCTGCAGCCCTTCGGATGGTTATTGTCCGCCGAATGACTGCCGAACAGGAGGCCCAGGAAGAGGCTAAGAGAGCTGCGGAAGTACCCGCACCTCCTATCCCCGACCTGAAGCTTTCCACCAGGAGCTCAGCCAGTGCTACACAAGCTACCGGCAGTACTACTACCCCAGTAGAAGCCACGACCTCAAGCACATCCGGATCCCAGGAACCGGAGGAAGACTGGAAGGTCAGTAAGAACCGACGATCCGCTGCTCGGAAGCTCAAGAATCTCCCGGATTCTGCTAGAGCCGAGCCGAAACCCAGCACCTCAACCACTGGTAGTACTGCCATGGAGGTTGAGTCGTCTGACGAGGAGTCGGTGCACGAGTCCTCGGTTGAGTATGATGAGAAGGCCACTCCATCAACTGAAACCGAGGCCGAACGTTGGGCTAACGCCAAATCCGGATTCAAAACCCGGATTCCGACGTGCTTCTCCGATTGTGCCTACGGAGTAAAGAAGGACGGCTCTACCCTCTATGCCTGCCCGGACTCAATCAACAAGAACGATGAGTCAGATGATGAAGATTGGATGCGTCTCTCGGACGAGGACCCCAATCCGAGCAAAGCCTATCGAAAGATGTGGCTTATGCTTAACCATACCGAAGGGTATTATACCTATACCCAGAGGAGGAAGCTACGTTGGGCTCTAGAGAAGTGGTACGGTGACGACCAGAAGTCCTGTCCCTTCTCTATCTGCCAGGATGCGAGTGATGTCTCGGTCCGGACCTGGAGCACTCCAGCTCGGTTCCAAAGACATCTCGTCGAGACCCACTTCCACCATCACCCGGTTTACATTTGTGATCCGAGTTATGGCAAGAAGGGTAAGAAGTGTACTACAAAGGTGCAATACAGCCGACGTAGTGATCTGGCGAGACACCAGAAGAAATGCCACGCCGAAGGTTTGGAGATGGCTCGGAAGATCATCATGGAGCTTCACCAGGAACTCATGAAGGAGTTCGATAGTCTGAGCGAGGATGCTTGGTCTAAGATCCGACCAGGGGACCAAGTCCTCTGCGAGGTTCCGAATACCAAGGATTTGAAACTCCGCGCGAAGATAGTCCTGACTCCTGGAAAGGGTAAACTGGACATGCATGAGTCTCTCTGGCAGAAATGCGAGGAATCCGGAAAGGAGGGAAAGAGAGCTCGTGAAAGGAGCAGAAGAGATCAAAACCGTGGTGGCAACGGTAATGGTCAGAGCACCACTGCTAAGCCGAAAGTCAGAGCAGAGGACCGTTCCAGGTCCCCTCTGGCTAGGCACCCCGCAGAGCAGGCTCAGGGCACTCCGGTGTTCAAGAAGCCCGAACCTGCCGGATACGCTGGAGCCGTATCTAAGCCTGGGAAAGTTAATCCTCGTAACTTTCCGTCCTTAAACCAGGGACCTGGACCTGAGAGCCAGACCTTGGTGGTAGGAAAGGATGGTCGTCTTGTCCCAAAGAAGACCACAGCACCTGCTGCCGCCGGATCCGCATCCGCTCCAGCCGCCCTGCCAGTTACCTTCACCCAGGAGCAGTTGAACATGTACCTGCAAATGGGATTGAAGCAGAACGCGCCCCCTGCCTACTGTGTACCAACAGCAGGCGTGTCCGGAAGCCCCAAACCCGGAAGTGGTCCACAGGCCGCATCGACTCCTCCCAAGGCTGTCGCTGCACCTGCGAAACCAAAGGACACTTGTTACAATGTTATAATATGATGCCCTCTGGTGGGCCCTGTGTAAACTAAGGTCCTAGGCCCAAAGCAGTGCCTAGCCCTGTATGTATGTAAGTGTGTCAACTTGACCTAGAAAGCCCTCACAGTGAGTAAGCATATTACTAGTGCCCTCCACCTGCTTCACTCTGAGATCAGGCAAGGCACACAGCACACCACTCCTTACTACAGTTCACCTCTACTGAATAAAACTACAAGTTAAACCAACAATGTCTTCAGTACTGCATTACCTATTGAAACATGGTGGCAGCTACAGGTTATACACTGCATAGACTGTGAGTATTGGCAATTTTGACTTTATATTCTGGAGACTACATTTTGACTGGAGTTGGTGCTACCTGGATCCTGTGCACTGAACTGCCAAGTCATACTCCACCTGTACCATGCTAAAGTACTACTACTACTACCTAGCACCTCACCACTGAAAGTCTGCTAGTGAACTATCAGTGTACTGAACCCATGAACTGTAACCTGTGTGCCTATCTGCTATCAACAACAAGAACTCTGAACTCTGAAATTGTCAAATTAATTTCTGGCAGTTTTCACATTTTTGTTGTTGGGACTTAGTCTGGTCTAAGAGTCAACCTGCTTACCTGAAGCACCTGTAGGCCTATACTGACACTGATTGTCAATACCTAGGCTTATTTGTTGATACTGCTGGTCAACAAACTGACACTGACACCCATTTCTGTAAAGTTCTGAAGAAAAAAAAAAAAAAAAATTCTGCTGACTCACCCCAACTTATTGGATTCTTTCCTCAGAAGTGAATTCCTTTTCATGAACAATGCCTGACAATCAAAATCAAGCTCCTGCTCCTGCCCCATTTCTGCCCAACATTAGACTTCCCCCTGAACTCGATGTCGAATCTCCAGGGAAGCGAGAGCGATGGCTGGATTGGAGGGAGGACTTAGAGAGATATCTTCTCTTGTCTGGCGCAAGCCAGCAAGATAATGTATTTCAGTCGTCTGTCCTGCTGCAAGCCATTGGTTTCGAGGCGCGGAAAATTTACAAAGGTTTTGTGTATGCTGAAACTGAGGACAAGAACGACCCTAAAGTTCTCATGAAGAAATACGACGAGAACTTTGTTAGCGAAACGCGTGACTTTATCGAGCGACTGGTATTCTCTCGCCGTGAACAAGAACCGAATGAAACCTTCGAACAGTTTCTCTCTGTGTTGCGTTTTCTAGCTAGTACTTGTAATTTCTGTGATGTAAAGTGTAGAGATGCTAGAATTATGGATGGCATAATTGCTGGTCATAAAGACCAAAAGGTGAAAGACAAACTGATGTCTAAAACAAAACTAGATCTCCCTGCTGCTCTGATTATCTGTAGATCTATGGAGCTTAATGATGAAACGAAAAAGGTTGTTAACCATGAAAATGACTATGAGGTCTCAAAGGTGTCTCATCACTCTTACTCTTCAAAGAAAGGGGAGAAGGGTGATAAGGGTGAAAAACTCTGTAACTATTGTGCTAAAACTCACGTTATGGGTAAATCTCACTGTCCTGCTTGGGGGAAAACCTGTAATACATGCAAAAGAGAAAATCATTTCTCAGGCTCTAAAGAATGTAAAAATCCTACAAACAAAGGTAAACCTAAAAAGAGGTATAGTAGGAAGAAGGTTCATCAAGTCCGAGACTCTGATGAATCATCTACTGAAGGTTCGGTAAGTGTCGTTGCAGATGTATCATCTGTTAGCAACACTAAAGCTATCTACTGTAAAATGGTCATTGATTCGACAGAAGTCATACATCAGATAGATCTGGGTGCTACTGTGTGTATACTTCCTGTGAAGTATATTGGTACTCGAACAGTGCGTGATGAACCTGTCTCACTGAAAATGTGGAATGGAAGTAGTGAATGCGCACTGGGTAAAGTAAAGATCAAAGTAAGAAATCCGAAAACTAACAAGAAATGGAATGTTGATTATGTCGTAGTCGAAAATGAAAAGTTCATGCCATTACTAAGTAGAAAAGCAGCTGAAAATATGGGACTGATTACAGTCAACTATGATACATTCAAAGTGTGTAACGTCAAATCTGACATTAGGTCTGAGTTTACTAGTGTGTTTGATGATGGTCTGGGTACTCTACCCGGAGGTCCTGTTCATTTGACTCTGAAAGAGGATACTGATCCTGTAGTGCGTCCTGCACGTACACTTCCTGAGGCTCTTAAAGACGATGTGCTCAAGGAGCTGGACAGGCATATTGCTGAAGGTACCATGTGCAAAGTTGATCGACCTACTGACTGGGTGAATCAGATGTCTGTCGTAAGGAGGAAATCTGGTACTATACGCGTGTGTGTAGATCCACGTACTCTGAATGCTTCCCTGAAATGAGAACACTATAGACTTCCTGTCTTGGACGATGTGCTTCCAAGATTAGCTGGTGCAACTGTGTTTTCCATCTGTGATCTGAAGCAAGGATACCACCACGTAGAACTCGATGAAGAGTCAAGTTGTCAAACTACGTTTGCTACTCCATTTGGACGCTACAGATGGCTGAGACTGCCATTTGGACTGAACGTTAGCTCTGAGATATTCCAAAAAAGACTATGTTTAGCTCTTGAGGGGCTAGATGGCATCCAGTGTGTTGCAGATGATGTCATCATCTATGGAAGAGATCAAGAAGAGCATGACAAGAATCTTCGTGGACTCTTATCTCGATGCCAAAAGCATGGCATAAAACTGAACAAGGACAAATGTCAACTCAATGTTCCCGAAATCAAGTTTCTTGGACATATTGTGTCAGCAACTGGACTGAAAGTCGATCCAGATAAGGTTGAGGCAATCCTCAAGATGGAAAGACCTACTGATGTAGCAGCTGTTGAACGACTCAAAGGAACTGTAACGTACCTTGCTAGGTATGTACCTAATCTTGCGGATGTGATGAAGCCTATCACGATTCTCACGCATAAAGACACTGAATGGCACTGGGGTAACCCTCAAGAAGAAGCTTTCAAGATGCTGAAAAAACTGCTCACTGAAGCCCCAGTTCTAGCCTACTATGACAAAGACTCAGAATTAATCATTCAATGTGACGCGAGTGGTACTGGACTTGGTGCTGCATTAATGCAGAATGGCAAGCCACTAGCCTATGCTAGTCGAGCACTCACTCCCACCGAGACCAGGTATGCAACAATAGAAAAGGAGATGCTTGCGATAGTCTTTTCGTTAGAAAAGTGGCATCAGTTCACATTCGGACGTCATGTCATAGTACATTCTGATCATAAACCATTATTCTCAATCGCAAGAAAACCTTTGGACAGAGCTCCGAAACGGTTACAGACAATGCTCATTCGAGCACTTGCGTATGACATTGACATTAAGTACCTCGAGGGGAAAAAGATGTTAATAGCGGACACACTCAGCAGAGCACACCTAAAGGACAGAAAGAACAACAAAGAGTCTGAGTTCGAAACCGTGAATGCTGTTACTCACCTGGCAATGAAAGAAGATCAAATCACGAGAGTCCGTGACGCTACGTCCAAAGACAAGGTTCTATCTCTCTTGAAATCTACGATACAAGAAGGCTGGCCCGAGAAAGCCATGATTCCAACTGCCATCGGAGAATATTATGGTTTCAGAGATGAACTTGCAGTCTCAGATGGACTGATATTTCGAGGAGAAAGGTTAGTGATTCCTAAAGATCTAAGGGGAGAGATAACATCTGAACTCCATGCAGGCCATACCGGCGTGGAAGGGTCACTGAGACGAGCAAGAGAATCAGTGTATTGGCCAGGGATGACCGAAGATGTCAGGAGAAACACAAGAAAATGTGATGTATGTCAGGAGTACAGTCAGTCACAACAAAAGGAACCATTGAAGAGCTATGATATGCCATCAAGACCTTGGCAGAGGATCGGAGCTGATCTGTTCTCCCTCAATGGAAAAGACTATTTAGTCACAGTTGACTACTATTCAAACTTCTGGGAAATCGATAGACTGTACAATGTAAGATCAAAAGATGTGACTCAGAAGATTAAAGCCCGCTGTTCCAGCTACGGTATTCCTGAGGAGATAGTAACAGACAATGGCCCTCAGTTTACTGGTGCACGCTTTAAATGTTTTGTGAAGAAATGGCGGATCAAGCATGTTACTAGCTCTCCACACTATGCTCAATCGAATGGAAAAGCGGAATCGGCTGTAAAATCGGCTAAGAGATTGTTGAAGAGGACGAACAAATCTGGTGAAGATCCTTATCTTGCTATCTTGAACATTCGGAATACTCCACAGCAAGGTATTGACCTGAGCCCTGCCCAAAGGCTCCTGGGTCGTAGGACAAAGACATTACTGCCTACCACATCTTTGCTGCTGAGTCCTACTCAACACACCAATGTGATGGATAAGCTCAAATTCCAACAAGCAAAACAGAAGTTCTACTACGATAGAAACGCCAAACCTCCCGAGACTCTTGATGAAGGTGACAGAGTTAGTGCTAAACCATACCGCGTTGGTGATAAGTCCTGGAAAGGTGCAACTGTATCAAAGAGAATAGATGACAGATCGTTGGGCTGGGTGGGTTGTGTTTATGTGTATATTAATGTGGTCTAACTTGTGTAGTTATTATCAGCTCGCTCCTCTGATCTCACGTATTGGGAAGACTAACTCTAGTGGTATGATGCTGGCCTAGCCCATTCTTTTAACCAACACCAAGACGCCGATACAAGTCACCATTTATTGTTCATTGGTTATTCACAGTTACAGTTGTTTGGTAATCCCACTCAGGTTGTACAGCTTCAACGACATCAGTCTATTCATACAAGCAGTTCATGTTCTTACAATCCAGTGCTTTTAGAGAGGTATAAGTGCCATAGAGATCCTGTTCAATCCGTTCTTACATTGGCTAAGTGTAATACTAGATACTAAACAGCTTCATCCTCGTCTACTCAAGGAGTATGTGTTGCCTCCTCGGCTGCTCCCACAATACTGACTCCTCCCTATCTCTTACTAACCCCTCACACCTTCCAGACGCCGTGTATTTGGCTCACACGTATTCTTTCTCTCTACAGAATCTACCTGACCAGATCTCGTCGACTCCGCTCCTTCTGCAGCATTCCACAGCCTACCATAAACTCTAGCTACCATAAACCCTATACAGGACTCCCATAGCACTCTCTCGTATAGCATACAATATATACACACATAATACAGCAAACAATAAATACCCACATAAGTGTACCCTGTTATACCCGTTCATTATAATTATTGGTTATTGATGACAAAACAGGTGCGGGCGCTCCCCTCTTGTGACGCGAGTCACACCAATTGTCAAGCATAAATTATGCTTGAATACATTTTATGTATTGTTTTGTCACTAATACCTGAGGTAATCATCGTTATCATATTATACATTTCAATAGTTATTTATGTACATACATATACACCACACTTATATAATACCATGCATTATTACTATATATATTTTCCACACTGCATCGGTGACTTATTCTTAGCGCAAACTTGTCCTCTAACATATACTTTATTATTACAATTCTCTCATTCCTTAATTCTCAATTTGTTTTTCTTTCCTTTGTTATTTATTTTACTCATTCACTCGCCTTTACTAAGCACTTTGTCCCATTCTATGTTTATATATTCTTTTTACTATCCTTACCCGGGCGTCGACACCAGTTACACCCAATCGGGCCAATAAATCTCCTTACATCTGTCAACCCCTTGTTCCAAAACGTTCCCCTCTATCTACCCTTTGCCCCAAGCATCACTCTAAAACACACTCTAACGCGTCTTGGGTTACACCTGGCAACCTCTTACTTAACTCACGCGTGCACAGCTTGTCAACGAGTATATACATCAGAAATCTTTCCACTTGCCACATTACGTCGTAGTTAGTGTTTCATTAGTCGGTCGTACATTTAAATTACAAGTTTTCTCTTAACTATATTATCTTACTAATAATATACACTGGCACTTATTCCCAGACATTATAGCAATTCATCTGTAGATCGTCTTTGTATTGTCTATTCCATCCTTTCGTCTCACGCCAGCTGCACGATATCTTTCTCCCCCCCCCTCTCTTGTCCTGACACCCTCTATGCCGAGTCTCTACCATGATGGCGTTTTATTCATCACTTTCAGTCTCATTCATTCAGGTCCACGTACACCGATGACGGTCCCGTCCTGGACTCTTGACCTCGCAGAGCCACGTTCACCGCCTCTTTATGACCCTTGTTTACTGAATATGAGACAGCCGTAGCCCCATATGATTCTCCAGGTACTTCTGGTAACTGTCTTGATCTTCTTAACTGAGCCATGGCTCTGGCATGTCCCGTGTCAGATAACTGATGTGTATTTATTTCTCTGTTCCTTATTGGTGTCCAGCCCGCCGCTGATATCATAGGTATTTCTAGTGGTACACCTGTCGCCAGGCCCCCACTATACCTAATCAATCTTGTCATCACCGTAAATCCATAGTCACCGTTCAGTATCCCTGCTAATTTCTTTGACACCTTCACAGTGGCTGGCAATGGCAATGGCACTGCGTTTTCCGCCGTTGCCATCTCAGTGGAATATAACACTCGACCCCACTGCACTGTAGCTATGTACTTCGGGCACGAGTAGCTTACTGCTACGTCTCTAATAAGAGCCTGTTCTGCTGGTCTTTGAAATACCTGGTCCAAAGGCATTAGACTCTCCCCCAGTGGTATTATTTCCGTAATCTCTTTAGTTGCCACCTGTAGATACAGTCCATCCACTGGTTGAAGCCTCTTTAGTTGTCGCACCTTCCTCACCAGCAACACTATTATTATTATCAGTACTATCAATATCAATGATAACATAGCTATTGTTGTTTTGTGTTCCGGATCTTCTTCCTCATAATCACCTCCGACATCTTCACCGTATTTTTCATAGTCCAAAGTTTCTAGACTCCTTATTCTCATAGGCATTCTTGCTAATATGTATGCCATTAATAGTCTTTTTAAACAAAAATATTGCACCACCATCAAAGTTATAACAATCACCCCTGCAATCATTATTGGTGAATAATCCCATAGGGATTCAGTGGGAAAATGGCCTCCACCACTCATGCCATCCAGATCGGGTAATGCTGATCCGTCTTCCATTGCACTCACCAAATTCTTAAGATTGACAGCTGCTGGCGACTGTTGTATTCTAGCCCTGTGCTTCATTTTGGTCTTTACTAATTTTGGCAACACTTCATCCTGCAATACCTCTACAGTTTCACCATTTAATACGGCCTTTATCCATGTCAATTTCTTAACACTGTTCATTTGTAGCAAATCGTTATTTACAAAAGTCACATTAGTTTCCATGTTCACATGACCACATCCTGCCAAGCTGTAAGGCATCCACGCCCCGGCAGTCATGAATGCGCAGTCACACCCAATGTTCAATATGGCGTAATGATGCATATTCACCTTAACGGGTGGACTTGATTGACACATCAATTGACCTTGTATGTCGGGTCCCGATACCAAAGTACGACCCTTTCCCAGTGCTATCGCAAATGAAGGAAAACTTGGTTGCACTATATAGCTGATCTCACATGTTTCTGCTATGGCCGTCTTGTCATTTCTTATCAGTGCCGCCATGCACCCTCGTTCAGCTATTTTCCTCATGTGTGGAATATCTGGGCATACTGCTATTGAATTGCCATGGCAACGCGCCCAATTCACCACTGGCTCTGATATATAATACCGCCCATTCTTTGATATGGCTACTTCTGATGGCAATCCCTCTATTCTCGTCCCGTCAGCTTCTTTATTGGCCAGCCGTACTGGCACCGGAAACACCTTTACAGAGTATACACAAAATATGTGTTCCTCTGACACCACAGGAATCCTTATCTGCATCTTCACACGACCTTGGTGCTGATATACTCGTACCACACTATTGTCATAGTAATATTTAGGATCAGTAAAAGCGGCCCTAAATCGTGGGTATGTAGCCTTCAAATATACTTCAGTGTTGACTATAGCTTCCTTCAAATCTTCTCTAGTGACCAATTTTGATGATAGTTTTCTTCGCGATGCCAATCTTACCTCAGCTGCCATATCCTTTATCTCAATGAGTTCATTTAATAAGTGTATGATATACCCCCATTTGACCCTTGTCAACAGACTTTCATGGTTGTATACAATGGATAGTTCATATAATGCCACACTGTGCATAGTTTGAGTTCTTTCCAGCAACTTCGTCTCTTTAATGATATCTTAGCCATTTCATACAATTGTAACTGTCTATCAGCCAACTCTCCCACTTCCGCCATGACTTCCTCCAAGCCATTGCTAGTACTTGTGGCCAATGTTTTAATAACATCACGCATCTTATAATACGATGTCTTCAGTAATTGAATATCTTTTTCATTTCTGGCTACATCATCAGCTCTCCCAGTGCCAAAAATATAGTACGTCAACTCTCCTATAATATTTAGACCTGGTATACCTGCTCTCTTAGACCTTTTGACTTGTTGTTGTTAAGGTATGTTTTCCATCAGCTTTTCCACTTCCTCTTCTCTGGCCTGTATTAATTTCCTAATAATTTGATTCAACCATTCTTCTTTCTGTTTGATGTTGTCACAGGTATCTTCAAATAATAAGGTTCTGTTGTGATGTTGAATATCACACATAACCTGCATATTTTTCACACATTGTTCATAAATACTTTCCATTTCCGGCTCCGGTAATCTATCTGGTATCCCTAATACAAACACTTGTGACACATGATTGTGCTCAGCCGTAGAAATACGTCTACCAGGTTGCAAAATGACACCTAATTCGGCTCTCTCTAAAGTCTCGAAAGTGTGCCTTCCAGCATCTACCACACCCCACAAGGAACATAAGACACATAGTATAGTTATCCACGCCATTTTCTTCTTATTATGGCTTCTGGTTACAGTTCGAGTTGGGTTACTACGACTCCTAACTGATCGCTCCTGGAAGTTTTTATGGGTCTTGAACACTTAATAAGCCCTATCGTGTCAGATAGTTCACCAGTTCATGACCCTTTTACCCCTCCTTGTATATATTTTCCCGTCAACCTGAACACGTGTGCCTTCCTTTCCTATCTAGCTGTACGTCTCTTCCATCTGATAACACCAATTTATTGGATTGGAGTCTTTGTTTCAGCGACTCCTCCTAATGTGCCCTCAATTTTTTTTACTATAGTTTCCACTATATTTTTGTTTTCTTATTTCAACTTCCCATCCCCTTTGGTTAGATACCTAGAATTAAATTCTCAGTCGATGCTTGACTTCCACCTTGTTCGCACTGAAGATGGCTAGCTACTCCAGCGTTTCTGTCAATGGTGCACTGGTCTATCTCCCGATAGATCGTCTCCAGCCCGGGTTTACTTACATCGTCGGCTGCCGAGACCTGTCCTCCACAGATGCTAACGTCACTCCGTGCATGTTAGTATGCACTGGACCGCAAGGCGCGACTATGCCCTCACACACTACCATTCGGGATCATCTCCGCCTGGCCTGTAATATGACTGATATGACCTTGCGTATCATTCATTTGGATGGGCGTCCTGATCCCAACTATCGTCTGCAGTCGGCTGTCGCTGTTCCACCTATTCCTACTCCTGCTTATCAGCCAGCTTATGTCGACATCACTCCTCCTCCAGTCAACTTGACCACTCCTTTCGTGCCACCTTGGAATCCCACTCTGATGTCGCCCATAGGTGCGCGTCCTGTCTACAGAGCTGTTGTACCTGCTACCTCTGCTCCAAGCCTAGCATCCACCTTCACCTCTAATGTGCTACCAACTTGCACAGCGACCCTTCCTTTACGAGTGGACACCTCCTACCAATATTCTCTTCCTGCCACCTTCGCTGTTCCATCAACTTCTCGCCCATTGCCACCTCAGCATCACTCTTCATATGTAGACTACAATGTGCTTTCTCACATTCCTGCTGCTTCCGGTGTTTCGCCCTTACCACACACACTTTTGCTAGCCACCACTGCACCGCTGACGTCTAGAACAACCTTAACATCCACATTCACCTATTCCACCGCTGCTTCTCATCCTTTTTCTACTACCAGCACCACTACTTCCGGTCTGCTTCCTGCTGTATCTTCACTAAGGATGCCTCACATCCCCATCCGAGCTGCTCCAGCTGCAGAGGCCCGCGCCACCTCGGCTCCTAGGTCTCCGCCTTCCTGCCTACATACGCCCGCTCTGGCCCTGACCTCTTCTACTTCCGGTCAGTTTACTTCATCTTCATCCACTGCAGCTTCACTTCCACACCTTCCATTAATGTCGCCCTCGTTCTGGAGTACTCTGGCTATCTCACCTGGACATCCACCCTTCTCACCATTGACCTGTCAGTCCAGCACCATGGCCTCTTCTTCACAGCTGACTCACAGTTCTTCTACAATCATATCTCTCTTGACATCTTCATCTGCTACCACTACGCGACATCATCCCTATCAGCTTCCTGCCAGACCACAAGCCTCCCGTTCTTCTAATCTTGGAGGTCCTATCCTTCCAACATTGACTTCCCCAGCTTCTACCCTCTTGCAGAAGTAAGTATATTTCCCTAGTGATTCATACTTTGATTCCTAGAGACGCTCACTTCGTTCTTGTAATAAGATACTATACACATATTTTCTTTTAAAATATATGCATAAGCTAACTCTATAAAGTCGCTGAGCTCCTCTGATTTGTGAGTAGCGGCGATCACATTCACAGTCTCAGGTATATAACTGATCTCATTAATACACCCATATGGCTGAATTTTATGTGTCCTAATACCTTCTTAGAAAAGAATTTCACTCACACTTATTTTTAAATATATCTACAGCTATAGACACTGTATTTCATTTCTCAGAGTCTGGGCTTCTTAAATAATTAAACCATTATAGGCTCTGGTTCTTTAACAGAATGCCTTACTTCTGGACAAATATATCCTTTAAACTTAGGTCTCTTAATTATGGACCTTGTTACTGGAGTCATTCTATGTGTGGCGCGACTGTGGTCCTGCTGGTTCCGACTTGTGTTTCCATTCACCCTTAGACAACTTATAAGGTGCCCCATAGTGGTTGCCTCCTGTATGTGATGCACTTCTCTCTCTTGTCTCATATACCTGCTTTATTTACTATCTTCAGTTCTTCTCCCACTTCATCTGCTGATGATGATGATGATGCCTCTACTCCTACTAGTCCTTAAATCTTCACTTCAGGTATGTTTTTCTAATACGTTTTATATTGAATGCATCCTAAATGTATCCGACCTTTTACAATTTTCTACAAACTGTGTTAGGTTGTTAAGTCTTATCCATAGAGTAGGGTGTATCTGAGCCTTAATATCTCTACCCTCTCTACAGTGGGCGATGATTCCTTTCCTTCAGTAGATTATAACTGATCTCCATTAATTCATCTCAACCGCTATGAACCTTCCGTTGTCTATGATCCAGGCTTTTCCACTAGAACTCATGTTTATAGCTTATCTAAACTGCTGACTATGTTATATTGTTGTGGTTATGTCCGCGTAGCATGCTAGTTGTTCTATCTTGTCAAACTTTTGAGTGCAGTCTGTATCTGTTGCTCGTCGATGTCTGTATAGCTGGGGTTCCACTCCTGCACTGCCAACTGTCTTGCTTGTCATTGCATCTTATCTCTTTCTTTACCTGCGCATGTCTGCTTTCTCCCCCCCCCTTTTCCCGTTACTAGGCTATTAATATACATATGCCTGTCTCAGTGTCCAACGCTCCCCCCCCCCCTTTTCTTACGCACGTGTTCATTCTCCCGCTGGCTCTGTTTCCGCGCCGTCATTCTCGCGCTGTCTTTTCTGTCTCTTTCCTCCTGTACCCCATTCTTTCCATGCATCTGGAGCTGCAAATACTGCCATGGTTATTTGCTGTATTTTCCATGCAGTATTTTTACTTTCCTCAGGTAATTTTCTTACCCAAGTTTTCACTTCACCTTTCATCCCCCACAATAATAATGCCACATATTCCATTTCCCCTAAATCATATATTTTCTTAATCAGATCCATGTCGTAGAAATATTCTTCTATCTTTTCTCCTGGTGCTCCCCTAAATGTAGGTGGCGTTATACTAATACCTGCCATTTTGTACATTTCTTCGACCTCTCACAACGTTCCCCTAACAGGTATTGTATTTTATATATGCACATTCCATCTTTTCTTTCCTATCAACTCATATCCTTACTAGTTATATTTATCAAAGTTTTCAGTTGCATCCTCCTCCTCCAGGGTCGTCTCATTGTCTATAGCCCTGGATGTTAACACTCCCTGGGTAATATGCTTTCCCTTTTGTTTTAGTTTAAACATCTCCCAAGTTTCATCTCTTTGTCTGCACTGCCTGCATCGTTTCCCTCTACTAGTCTTGCGATGCCTCCTACACTTTCTTGAGAAAAAGAATGCATTAGTCACACTCCCCACTGCATACTTAAAGTGATGTTTGTTCACCTGTTCCCTCAAATATCTTGGCAATCTCGCGATGTCCAATTTCAGTTTTGATATTTTCTGCATCACTATGTCCTGTAGCGTCGCCCCATTGTATCTAAATATCTTTGGCAATGAATATCCAAATCCATATATAGCATCCAGCGCGTCTTCTACCTGTTGTCCCCTATATCTCCCTGCCTTTACTATAGATGGTGCTCTCTTTCCCGCATCCTCACTGGTGGACATTATATGAGATGTTTTATCCCATGTACCTGTTCCAGGTGTTTAGCCGCTCCTGCCGCTGTTGCTGTTGTTCTGCCACAAATGTGACAGAGCCTTGATGTCACTTGTCTTCTGCTATAATACTCTTCTATCAATATGTCATCCAATCTGACTGATGTATCCAGCACAAATTCATCGTCTTTACTATAAAATATTGTTGGTTCTGTCTGTGTCGCTGTTTCTATGGTCTGAGTCTCTCTCTTAATTATACCACCGGTGCCTTGTAGAGTGGCATCCAACAGCCACTCCCATTCTGTCTGTCCCACAGTGATGTCACGTATGCTATCCCATATGTTTCCCTGATTATTTACCAGGACCTCGGCTTGAGCTGCTTCCACCACCTGTATTGGCTCTTGCGTTGAGCTTGGTTGGCCTGACGTTGAAGTCGCACCAAATCCTTTTTCATTTGTTTCTGTTGTTGTTGAACTTGCTGCAGACACTGTGCTCCTTTCATTGTAAGTGCTATTGCAATAGTTGTCTTGAATCATCCACGTATTATAGTATTGTTGATATTGCTGTTCTCCGACACTATTGTACCAGCTATCTGCCATCCGTCCATCAGCACCTGCTATTGACTGTGAGGTCTTATCTCGTCCCTCGTTGTGCGCGCACTGCCACATCCTGATGCATCTCCTCCTGCATATACCTGTTGCACTGACCTCCCCCCCTCCCCTCTTTTCCTGCCTTGCCCTACTTTTCCCCCTTCTTTGTGTAACGCCCTCCTTTCCGTCTACCTGCATGAGTCAGCTTGACCTGCTCCTCCGGGCGGCCCCTCCCCCTTCGGCACCTGCATCACCCCTCCTTTTCCCTCATAGCAACACACGTCCATACTACAGGATTATCGCCCATCCTGTAGTATCCCGTCTAAGCTCACCCTACTCTCCATCGCTGGATGAGCTGAGCTCCTCTCTGCCCCTCCTGTGATGCTTAAAAATCGGTCCCTTTGGAATGATATGTTCACTGCTAGATTCCTCACTCATAATAGCCCCTGCAGCCAACTGCTCCTTCCTATCTCTTTGTCTCCGCCTTCTCTCAGCCCTATCCTCTCTCTCTTTTCTTTTCTGTCTTCTCTCCATTTCTTCTCTCTCTCTTTCTTCTTCCAACTGTCTCTTCACCTCGACATTTCTCACTCTACCCTTCCTTTTCTCTTCATTATCCTGTCTCCGGCCACCCTCGACCTTATCAATATCACTATCCTGTAACCCTTTCTTCTTACACCAATTGTCGACCACAGCTTCCTGTCTGTGCTTCTTCCGGCTAACTTGCCGCACAAGTCCACTCTTCTCACTATCAGATTCCTGTATAGATGCGCGCGGTCCAGCTCCGGCCACCTCTCTCTTTTTCTCGTGTGCACTTCTGTCGTCGTCTGACTTTCTCAATTTGTCCTCCCTATCAGCGCCCGCTAGCGCTGTATCCTCCAGACCAGATGAAGGATGTTCTGCCTCAGTCACCCCTGTAGGGTCCTCACGTCGTATATCCTGTATTTCCACCGCTGATTCCACTTCCGTTTTATCCACTTCCACCTTCCTCTCATCTTTGGCTACCCCCTCGTCATTTTCACCCTCCCCTTTGTATGCTCTCTTTAGTTTATTCACATTTACCAAGTGGGGTATCTCTTTGCCCGTCTTCACTGCTCTCAGCCTCACCCTGTTATCCCCCACTACTTCTATTATCCTATGTGGCCCCGTGTATCTACCAGCAAACTTCGATGTATTATTCACCGCGCATTTCGGATCATAGTAATATACCCACTCCCCTTCTATAAAAGATACAGGTCGCGCCCGTCCATCCAGTCTACGTCTGAGCTGCTCCTCATATCTAGCAGTATGAGCATTGGCCGCCTCCTGTAATAACTGTATGCTATGATTTCCGGTCGGATTTCTAGAAGACGTAAACCTCTGTTTGGTCGATAGCCTAGCTGTAACCTCACGAAAAACCTGACCCATATATGTAGACCCTCTGTCGCTGCACAGCACTTCCACCTTGCCGTACCTACACACGATCTCCCGTAGAAACACCCCAGCTGCCGTGTGCGCAGTTGTGTCTTTAGTACAGAATGCCTCTGGCCATCCCGTCAGAAGGTCTATGAAGGTCATGATATATTTATAACCTTCCTTGGACCTACGTAGTGGCCCAACAAAATCTGTCTGTATCACTTGCCATGGATAATCCGGCGTATCCCATGACCTTGCCTTGGCCCTAAAGTGAGGTGCTCTTTTTCTCAACGCGCACCTTTCACATAGCCGCACATACCTAGCTATGTCCACCATCATATTTTTCCAATAAAACCGAGCCTGTACTTTTGTATTCAGCGCCACTGTCCCCACATGTCCCCCGCACATGATATCATCATGCATGAGATAGAGCACTCTATTCACCATAGCCTTAGGCACCACTATCCTTGGGTTTAGGTCAGCTATAGGCCCACCCCTCTTTCTAGCTGGTTTTATATACTTGCATAACAATCCATCCTTCATACCCATGAAATCAGCATTATGTAAAATCCCTCGCGCCTTTTCCTCATCCACCGGCAATTCATCTCCCGCCAAATATCTCATCATCCCCTGCAGAATCCATCCTTCCACTGCTCCTGAATGAAGGTTTCCCTATCCAATTCCTCCCCATCAAGTTGCATCACGAGTAACTCACAGCCCACCTCAGGCTCAAACTCCCCCGACTCCTCACCAGGTGTATCCTGTCCTACTGCCAATGGCACTCTGGATATAAAATCCGGCAGGTAGTGAGTGGCTCCCAGCTCATATCTGATCTCATAGTCAAAGTCAGTCATAGCTAAACCCCACCTAGTCAACCTTTTGGATGGAGCCTTACTGGCTTGCTGAAGCAAAGGTATTAATGGTTGATGGTCCGTAATTATCGTGATCTTGGCTCCTGTCAGCATATCCTCAAATTTCTTCAATACTCTTATAACAGCTAGCCCTTCTTTCTCTGTTATAGTGTAGTTTCTTTCAGCCTTTGTAAATGTATACCCATAATATGTTACCGGTCTCAGCAATCCGTCCCTCTTCACACAGATGGCCGCCCCACACGCGCCATCCGAAGCATCCGTTAGAACATAAAAGTGACACCCGATCTCTGGATGTACCAATAACGGTGTGCTTGCTAATGCTGTTTGTATTTTCTTAAATGACATCTCACACTCATCCGTCCACTTAAATGGCACCTTGATTTTCAACAAATTATTCAGAGGCATCGACAAAACAGCATAGTTAGGAATAAAACTCCTGTAATAATTACAAAGCCCCAGAAAGGATCTAGTTGTATGTTCATTATAAGGTCTGCCAAACTCCTGCACCTTTCTTATCACTTTAGACTGTGTCTGCACTCCTTCAGCATTAATAATGTGCCCCAAAAACTTGATTTCCGCTTTGCCCCACTCACACTTTTCCGGCTTGACTGTTAAACCTGCTTTGCCCAAAGCTGCCAATACTCTGCCGACATTAGTAATATGGCTGTCCACATCCGGATCAAAGATAATGATATCGTCTAGGTAGGCCAGACAAGTACGTGGTATTAAGCCTCCTAATGCTAATGACATAATCTTAGTAAATTGCCATGGGCTCTGCTTCATACCAAACGGCATCCTCGTCCATTGTCAAACCCCCGAGGGTGATTCAAATGCTGAATATTGCCTGCTGTCATGATGTAAATCGCACTGATGATACCCACTGAGCAAATCCATGGCTGTAAAGATTATAGGTTTTCTGTATGCCATACACAAAAACATGCTCCTGGCTGTGGGCATAGGGTATGTATCATCCGCCGTAATAAGATTTAACATGCGATAGTCTGTGCATAACCTAGCCTTTCCATCCTTCTTCTGCACTACCACCAACGGACTTCTCCAGACACTGTCACTGGGCTCAATAATTCCCAACTTCAATAATTCCCTCACCTGTTCATCAATAATATCCATTTTCTGAGGAGAATACCTGTATGGTCGCGCCATACACGGACCTTTGGACTCATCGACCCTTATTTTCATTGGAGCCAATGAACAATGACCCAACTCCTTCATAGAAAATGCTATAGTGTCCATGTTGACCACCAGCATCTCCCTGAATACCATCTGCTCCTCCAGCGTCATCATAGTGTCACCCAAATCAAGGCCCCTGATCTTCTCAATTTTATCCAGCCTCTCCTGCTCACTCAATGTAGAAACACCACATCCACCACCATTGTCCTGAGGATCCTGCCGATGTTTTGACCCTCTTCGAGCATCTTGACCATTCCCCCGCCGTTCTTCATTACATCGTGCCAAAATCTCACGAGCCTCATCCTTTCTATCCCTGCCCACATTAGCTGTATCAATTACCTCCAGCAAATTAAGTTCTGGTTCATCTATGTCTTCTGCATATGCTATAACCTCAGTTGTATCCACGTACACCTGCCTGTCAGAGAGATTAGCAATTCTCATATACCATTTCTTCCCCACATAGTTCACCGCACCATCCGCAGCTACCACCGCCAAATTAGATGGTCTCAGCAAGACCGTTGTTCCAACCCTTTCAGCCGCAACATCCCATCCTTTCACCGTCACTAATCTTTCTTCCCATGGGTCCAAAATCGCCGCCACTTCAATTGAGACCGGATCCTCAGTAAAGAGACGTACCTTTCCATCTATAGCTATAATCTGTGCCCTTGCGTCGATGAGAAAATTACGTCCCAGCACAATATCATAAGCTAGTGAATCCACCACATTAAAATCATAATATATGCAAGCACCATCCATAAAACACTGCAGTCGCACCGTCTCATAAACTTGTAATGATGTTTTGTCCCCCAGACGCACCTTCCCCAACTGAGATGGTTGCCTGTCCCAAATTGCTCTCTCACTTATACTACTCACAACTGTCCGCGCTATAAAACAATCAGACGCGCCCGTGTCCACTAAACATTTATATGTATTCTCGTCAATAGTACACTGAACCAACCATGGCGCTTTGTCTTTTGATCCCCTATTTCCCGACCAATCCCCTGACATTAAATTTAATTCTGGGGTAGGAATGAGCCGTTGTGCCCGTTTCCCGGCCTGCGAACATCATTTCCCTGATCCCGTTGATCTCTGTTCTGCTGAGAGGATGACAACTGATCCCTGTATTTCTTCAAAAACGTGCACTCCTCTGTAGAATGTGTGGTAGAGTCATGAATCAAGCAATAGATCGCTCCTCCTCCCTTCTGACTCCCTCCTGCATCTCCCATCATCCTAGCATATTCCTGTGCTCTTCTCTGACCTTTATCATCCCCTTGTTGACCCTGCCTGCTTCCTCCTGTGTATCTCTGTCCCTGAAACCTGTTATTGAAATACTGAGACGCGTTATACTGATTCCCACCGCGTCCCCCTTGATAATTCCATCCTCGGCCTCCACCGCCTGCACCAAACTGCCTATTCTGACCATATGTTCCCGTGCCAGTCCCTCTGCCCGCCTGCGCCTGATACTGCCCTTGTGAATTACCACCCCTTCCAGCATACTGTCCCTGCTGATTCTCCCGTCCATGTTCCATCTCTCTGAGCCCCCTTCTATATTCCATAGTGCACATCTCCACCACCGCTTTAGTTTGTTCCCTAGCATACTCCTTAGGATCAAACTGATCTTCTCCACATGCTCCACCCCGAGTCCCCTCAGACTCTAGCATGTGTAACTGCGCCACACCTTTGGAAGTCCTTCCCTTCTCCACATTTTCCCAATAAGACGCCAGTCTGAGAGCCTCCTCAAAAGAATCAGCGTTGTGTTTCATCAGATCCTTATCAATGGGCGGAAGCAAACCCCCCACAAAGACTGACAGCTTGATGACATCAGGAATGTCCAACTCGTCGTATTCCTTTATTTTCAATGCGAAGTCCCAAACCGACTGTCCCTTTTCCTGCTTCAGACAGTGCAAATCCCTATGTTTCTGCCACAGTGGTCTTTTGTCTTCAAAAACCCTCTTTACTATAGCCACTACTTTGTCCAAAGTATCCTTTTCCCCTTCTGGAATACCATCCATCCATTTCGATGCCCCCTTCTTCAATCCCAACTTTGCATATTCAAGATGCTGATCCGGAGACCATCCAAACAGCTTTTGCATTCCATTCAATTCCTTAAAATATCTCCGATAATCCTCCCCAGGCTCCCCATTGAAGGATGGTAGTTTAACATTCGGACTAGGCGCCATGTCGTCGTCTTCAAAACTAATAATAGGTGCAATATTCTCTTCTACCTGTCTCTCCGCATCCAGATCACCCACTGAGCTCTCCTCACTATCGTTCCCCTGTATATCAGTTTTAACACCTCCAGCGACGGAGCCCTCGGCGGCTTCCTCCCGGGTCTCCCTTTCTATCCGTCGTCTTCTTTCTTCATCCGCTCTCCGAACCCACCAATCCTCCCAGTCACCCGAAACATCAGTCTGAAGATGGCTATTTAGAACATCATCTAAATGCCCCTCATCTGTAGTACGACCTGTACTATTGCCTGAGCGGATATTCGCAGTTACCTTTCTCCAATTTACTGTGTCGCTCAAAAACCTCTCCCTTCGTGCCACGCGCTCCCGTTCTATCTCCGGCCCCGCGAGCAGCTCCTCCCCATCAATGGCCTGTCGATATATCCGCTCCTGTTCCAATATGGCCCTCCCCTTCTCTATGCTTTGTCGCACCCTAACATTAGTGTTCTGCAGACCTGTAATAACTTCATCCACCCTTGTTTTACTCACAGACTCTCCCAGACGACTGCCACTTTGATCACCTGTAATGACCGGTGTAGTACAGTCTGTCCGATCCTGTCCAATTCCACCACTCTCATCCTGGCCCACCAAGTCCTTGTCACTTAACTCTCTCCCATTCTCAACAACCACTAAGAAACCAGAGGGCAGCAGTCTTGCGCTCTCCCCTTGTGAATCACCACAGGCCTCCGACCCCTGTTCCTGTATCCCCTCACCGACGCCCTCGCTCTGTCCTGACGCGGCCACCACTGTAGATGCCCCGTCTACTGGATTATTCTCCCCATGTGCGTCCCCCTCATTCTCATGACCATCCTTTGTTCCGCTTTCATCCACCTGCCCGTCCTCATTTAGTGGCTCAATTAACCCCAATGACGTTGCTATTGCTTCAAAATTCAAATCCGCATCACCAATATCCATCACATCCCCTTCAGATGCGCGTCTGACTCGTCCCTGGTCTGTTGGACCCTCAAACTCAAGGCACCTAGGAGTAGCCTAGGTACTGGAGCTCCTAGTAATGGGCGTCGAAAAATACTTATAATTCACTAATCTGTCTCCTGTCATCCATCCCTTGCAGAGATTAACAGGCCGTTCCCCTGCACCGGCACTTACTGTGTGCTCCTGAACCGCCGCCTGTTGCCCATCACTAGAAATATCAGCCCTGGTCTCCGACTCTGCTGCAGATGACTGATGCTCGTTCTCCACTCCCAATGCTGAGAATGGTCCAGAGGTATTGTCCACTACCACCGACCCTGCTGGTTCAGAATCAGCCGCCATAGACAATTGTAGGCCAGACGTCCCCCCAGACTTGGGATCCCTTTGAGACGACGCCCGCTCCTCCTCTGACCGAGCCACGGGGAATCCAACCTCCCTAGACACCTCCTCTCCAGGTAATAGCACCACTTGTGACCTGGGTCCTAATTGCACATGCACATGTGTGTGATCCGATCTAAGAGTGACACGTGATTGATCAGGTCCCGCTTCACTCACTCCGGATCTTCCACCCTGTCCCTCTGCTACACCACTATGTGCTACTGCCACATCCCCAGGCAATGTGCGCGCTGCAGGTATGATAGTATAGACTTCCACACCCTCACTAATGTCAGTGTGTGGCGATGCCGCTGAGTCACATTCAGCGTCTGAGCTGTTAGGTATCGGGTACGGCGAGCCGCTCATCAGTACAATGATAAGCCCAACCACTAATTCTCCACCATCTGGGCTGGGTGGGTTGTGTTTATGTGTATATTAATGTGGTCTAACTTGTGTAGTTATTATCAGCTCGCTCCTCTGATCTCACGTATTGGGAAGACTAACTCTAGTGGTATGATGCTGGCCTAGCCCATTCTTTTAACCAACACCAAGACGCCGATACAAGTCACCATTTATTGTTCATTGGTTATTCACAGTTACAGTTGTTTGGTAATCCCACTCAGGTTGTACAGCTTCAACGACATCAGTCTATTCATACAAGCAGTTCATGTTCTAACAATCCAGTGCTTTTAGAGAGGTATAAGTGCCATAGAGATCCTGTTCAATCCATTCTTACATTGGCTAAGTGTAATACTAGATACTAAACAGCTTCATCCTCGTCTACTCCAGGAGTATGTGTTGCCTCCTCGGCTGCTCCCACAATACTGACTCCTCCCTATCTCTTACTAACCCCTCACACCTTCCAGACACCGTGTATTTGGCTCACACGTATTCTTTCTCTCTACAGAATCTACCTGACCAGATCTCGTCGACTCCGCTCCTTCTGCAGCATTCCACAGCCTACCATAAACTCTAGCTACCATAAACCCTATACAGGACTCCCATAGCACTCTCTCGTATAGCATACAATATATACACACATAATACAGCATACAATAAATACCCACATAAGTGTACCCTGTTATACCTGTTCATTATAATTATTGGTTATTGATGACAAAACATCGTATGAAATTCAGACAGATTCTGGACACTCACTTAGAAGAAATCGTATACATCTAAGACCATCATATGGTTCGGAGAACATCAACATCACTCCTGATGAAATACCTGATGATGCACCAGTTGCACCAATGCCAGACAATCTGCCTGATCAACCAAGCACACCTCCACCAGCAAATGTGTCTGTTCCGGTAACTTCTGCACCAACAACACCTCAGAAAGAGCCAGTAGTTCCAGCAAAATCCCCTACTCCGAAAAAACTGCGTCGTTCTGCGAGAACATCAGTCAAACCCCATTATTTGAAAGACTATGTTTGAACTTGTTTCATATATGATCATCTTTTCTTTTTTTGTGTTGGGGATGTTACAATGTTATAATATGATGCCCTCTGGTGGGCCCTGTGTAAACTAAGGTCCTAGGCCCAAAGCAGTGCCTAGCCCTGTATGTATGTAAGTGTGTCAACTTGACCTAGAAAGCCCTCACAGTGAGTAAGCATATTACTAGTGCCCTCCACCTGCTTCACTCTGAGATCAGGCAAGGCACACAGCACACCACTCCTTACTACAGTTCACCTCTACTGAATAAAACTACAAGTTAAACCAACAATGTCTTCAGTACTGCATTACCTATTGAAACAACGCTATTACCATTAAGGCCGGTAATGCGGAAATTTGGTTTGAGAAATCTCGCCAAGGGGAGGCAGATGTCCAGAAGGCCATCTACACCCACTGGGAGAAGTGTGTCCGTGAGAAGGCCACAGAATTTCATCAGGGACTCCTAAACGACACCCTGTTGTGTATAAAGGAGGTCGCGGATGCTGAAAAGCAGCGCCTCGAGACCCTCATTCGGGACGATGTGAAGGCCCAGGAGGAGGCTGCCGCAGCTGCCCAAGAAAAGGCAGCTATGGACGTGCACGTGCTGGAGAAACGTGTAAAGGAGGAGATTACCCGGAATACCAACTTGAACACTAAGTTCATGAGGGTATTCGGAGTCAACCTGGACGAGTGGGACGGCACTCCCGAGTCGGCTCTAGCTCTTCTTAAGAAGAAGCATGCTAAGAAATCTGCCTAAGCATGCTACGGGTTATTTCCCATAATTTTTTTTTTTCTCCACCACCAAATAACCAGATATAGTCTTTGCGGAACCTTACAGGTCTGCGAATGTTTTCTTCACTAGTATATGAACACCTATCGTATGTGTTCCGGGTTCCTCTTATGACCAGCTTATTGTATAATTCAGGCTGTATAACCCTTGTTGTACCCTGAATAGTCTATTCGGATTTATAACCTCACTAATGGACAATCCGATAGTAGACCTGCTGCTGTCGGACGTATCCGGATGCCAGTTCCAGACTCCTGCTGTTACCTGTGCTAACCACTTACTAGGATGGACTTTACGATTTACCTCTACAACTCATCTATACTCCCGAATGGACTTATACCATATAGTACTATTACTTCCGGACCAGCCTATATTGGACTATTTCTACTTATGTCAACTAAACTTAAAACGGATTACGATTATATAACAGCTGACAGAACCGGATCTACAATTCACTTCTACATTCTACACCATTCGGATTTACCTATGAACTTTAGCACTTCTAGAGGATTGTGGGTAGCTGCCCCAAACTCATCTACCGTGTTCACCCTAATAACTATAGACTCTAGCACGTCCATCCCGTGGTTAGCTGACCACACCTATCATCAAGCATCCGAAGGGCTACAGCAGAAGACTCCAGTAGCAGCTATCATCTTTTCTAAAATTGTACATGTTATCAGATGTCTATTTTTCTATAATGTTATTCGTATGTACATATAGACTACACTGGTCACATCATACTATATATTATAATACGGGTATATATATATGTATGTTGGTACGGATCTTAAGTCACTGTTAATTATTATAATATAAGATCCGATAAACTACACCAGAACTTACTTATTATTGTCCTGCGAGACATATTATATCATAAATATATTAATCTGGTGTTATAAAGATTATTCGGTACACGGTGATATCATATATATCATTACATTCATTACTACACCGTGATTTTTTTCTTTTCAAGTGTATAACATAAATGGTTCTATTCGTACTACTCACGGAATCCTTAACGGATCCATATGGTTATGTCATACAATGATGTTACAAAATTATATGTCATTAGATAGTGTAGTTACTATAACAGTCTTTTTTAAGACTACACAATCAAATGTGATATTAATAACTATAAACGCATATGAATGTTATTACATGATGTATTTAATGTTAACAGTTCCGTTACACATAACTGTTACTATCACATGTATACGAATTATGATACTTATCTTATAATTTATAACGTACACATGATATGATATCCTATGGTATAATAAGCTAATTAACAGTTCCGATACACATAACTGTTACTTATATAATTAATTCGTATCATATTCGAACATTCAACTTTGCCGTTTTGTAACTACATACACTATCGAATATATGTATATGACATTCAAATAATATCTAACCTGGTGTTAACGTTATATCTATGGTTGTACCTCTATTACTAATGGTTAAGACATATAGATATGTTGTCCTAGTAATATTACTATAACTATAACACCCTCCTAAATGTCTGGGGGAGTGGTGTAGAGGTACGTATTGTCTAACCGTAGAGTTGGGTACCGTCTGACGATGCGGGTGAGTCGATTCGTCGGACGTTCCTCAGGTTCCGGATAGGTGGCAGCACCGATCCGGGTCTGTGGAGACATCTGACGACGAACACCTGGGTCCTTATATAAAGCCCAGGGCTCAGCCGCTACGTCAGAGGCCCTCCAGGCCTCCGCACCATGTAGGTCATTTTTCCATCCATCTTAGCTGCTTATTCTATACCATCCGGCAGCCGTGAGTGTACACTAAGAAATAAACTAACCATTGGCATACACTTGAATTGCCGTCTTGCTCTTTCTCTCGAATCGTAAGACCCGAACCCCCCAGATCCGTAAGGCCACAAACCCTTACACTGGTAAGCAGTCCACGCCCGTGGTTGCCGTGGCACTGAGGCAAAATCCCGCATTCCTGCATTGGCCAGCAGAAAGGATACCCCAATGCAAGGAAATCTTGTGCCGCCCGTGACGCTGCTGCCCCATGCCGCGTAGTGGAGCTCGGGCTTTATACTCACTCAATAAATTAGGAGTTATACTCTAGCACTAGCCATAAGAGAGGTGTCATTACCAGAATGGTCTATCTCCTTTTCTACATTTCTACTCAGTATGTTGTATCAAATGTTATACCACGATTTCTGGCCTACACAGTGCTTTTTGGGGTCTATTCCCATCCACATATCTGTCGATATTGCACACCCTATAGGCTGTAACATCAATTGTGTGCGGTTATCCATGTAAGGCGTGCAGTTATCCATGTAAGGCGTGCGGTTATCCATGTAAGGCATGCGGTTATCCATGTCCTCCCATGTCATATGTTACATGTTAAAACCCACGAAATTTTCCAGGCCAGGGTAGGGATCGAACCTGCAGTCTCACATCCCAAATCCAACTCCCTATGCACTGCGCCACAGGGACTGACGAAATGTGGTTGGCTAGAGCTAAACCAAACAAAGGAATCCTAGCCGGGCGCCGAGGCGTGTGTACCGATCGTGTATACATAACCGCGGGACGCATTCAAATATATCCAAGCCGACACGGCCGCTGAAGGAGGAGTCTCGGTGGTCTAGCGGTTAGCACATTGCACTCAGCCGTCAGAGGTACATGGATCGCGCCCCGGTCCGGGTGCATTTTTTTTCGCCGTGTGCGCTGTCGCTGTCCGCTGCCGGGCGACGAGGTGTATGTACCTGTGTACACACACACTGTCATGGCTGGCTTCGAGTCCCGGGAAGGGGGAATAATTTTTGTTTTCAACTTGAATTTATTGGTATAATATTGATTATTTATTGGTTTCATGGTATAAAATAAGTAGTCAATGGATAACTGATGACTCGTGGGGGTTATCAACGATAATAACACTCGGCCTACGGCCTCATGTTATTATTCGTCGATAACCCCCACTCGTCATCAGTTATCCATTGGTTACTTGTTCATAACCGCATGCCTCTCCCATGTCACATGTCACATGTCACATGTTAAAACCCACAAAATTTTCCAGGCCAGGGTAGGGATCGAACCTGCAGTCTCACGTCCCAAATCCAACTCCTTATGCACTGCGCCACAAGGACTGACGAGAAATGCTCGGTTCGAACCACGTTTTGATATGATATGGGAAGGAGTCGACTGCGGGCTGACCTCTACCATAACCGCGGGACGCATTCAAATATATCCAAGCCGACACGGCCGCTGAAGGAGGAGACGCGGTGGTCTAGCGGTTAGCGCTTTGCGCTCAGCCGCGTGAGGTACACGGTTCAAATCCCAGCCCGGGCGCATCTTTTTTCGCCGTGTGCGCTGTCGCTGTCCGCTGCCGGGCGAGGAGGTGTATTTTACACAAACATAACAGCGAGACGCATTGAAATCTTTTTTCGCCGTGTGCGCTGTCGCTGTCCGCTGCCGGGCGACGAGGTGTATTCTACACAAACATAACAGCGAGACGCATTGAAATCTATTTTCGCCGTGTGCGCTGCCGCTGTCCGCTGCCGGGCGAGGAGGTGTATGTACCGATCGTGTACACACAATGGCTGGCATCGAGTCCCGGGGAGGGGGAATAATTTTTGTTTTCAACTTGAATTTATTGGTATAATATTGATTATTTATTGGTTTCGTGGTATAAAATAAGTAGTCAATGGATAACTCATGACTTGTGTGTGTTAGCGAAGGCTAATAACACTCGGCCTACGGCCTCGTGTCATTACCCTTCACTAACACACACGTGTCATGAGTTATCCATTGATTACTTGTTCATTATACCACGATTTCTGGCTTACACAGTGCTTTTTGGGGTCTATTCCCATCCACATATCTGTCGATATTGCACACCCTGTAGGCTTTACCATCGATTTTGGAAGGCGTGCTGTTATCCATGTAAGGCGTGCTGTTATCCATGTAAGGCGTGCTGTTATCCATGTAAGGCGTGCTGTTATCCAGGATAACAGCACGCCTCTCATGTCCTCCCATGTCATATGTTACATGTTAAAACCAACAGACTATTTCATTGCCATGGTAGGGCTCGAACCTGCAATCTCAGGTTCTTAATCCAACACCCTATGCATTGCGCCACAGGGACTGACAAGAAACGCCCGGTTCGAACCAAGTCTGGATATGATACAAAGCCGTGTGCGCTGTCACTGTCCGCTGCCGGGCGACGAGGTGTATTATACACAAACATAACAGCGAGATGCATTGAATGGAGGAGACGCGGTGGTCTAGCGGTTAGCATATTGCGCTCAGCCGTGAGAGGTCCGCGGATCGATTCCCGGCCCAGACGCATCTTTTTTCGCCGTGTGCGCTGTCGCTGTCTGCTGCCGGGCGACGAGGTGTA
Source organism: Acholoe squamosa (assembly GCA_949317995.1). Taxonomy (NCBI): domain Eukaryota; kingdom Metazoa; phylum Annelida; class Polychaeta; order Phyllodocida; family Polynoidae; genus Acholoe; species Acholoe squamosa. Next base: position 83,161,100 of record OX439035.1, on the reverse strand, counting down.
TTCTACACAAACATAACCGCGAGAAGCATCTTTTTTCGCCGTGTGCGCTGCCGCTGCCCGCTGCCGGGAGAGGAGGTGTATGTACACTATTTTTCGCCATGTGCCGCTGCCAAGCCTAGCCGAGACGGGCGCTGTCGCTGTCCGCTGCCAGGCGCCGAGGTGTATGTACCAATCATGTACACACAATGGCTGGCATCGAGTCCCGGGGAGGGGGAATAATTTTTGTTTTCAACTTGAATTTATTGGTATAATATTGATTATTTATTGGTTTCGTGGTATAAAATAAGTAGTCAATGGATAACTCATGACTTGTGTGTGTTAGCAAAGGCTAATAACACTCAGCCTACGGCCTCGTGTCATTATCCGTGTCGCTGTCCGCTGCTGAGCGCCGAGGTGTATGTACCGATCGTGTACACACAATGGCTGGCATCAATCCCGGGGAGGGGGAATAATTTTTGTTTTCAACTTGAATATATTGGTATAATATTGATTATTTATTGGTTTCGTGGTATAAAATAAGTAGTCCATGGATAACTCATGACTTGTGTGTGTTAGCAAAGGCTAATAACACTTGGCCTACGGCCTCGTGTCATTATCCTTCACTAACACACACGCGTCATGAGTTCAATAACCACACGGCGTGCAGGTCATACATGGATAACCGCACGCCTTACAAAATTGATGCTACAGCCTTCATGGTGTGCAATATTGAACATGTAATCAATGGATAATTCATGATGAGTGTGTGTTAGTGAAGGATAATTACACGAGGCCATAGGCCGAGTGTAATTAGCCTTTGCTAACACACATTCACAACATGTCAGGGAAATCTAGATGGCATTTTTGTAGATTTCAAATAGCCCAGCTCAAGCCCATCAAAAACCCAACCACACATTTCCTGCAAAACAATCACTTATAAACGTTTATATACTCAATTTTCTCTGAGAGAGAGAGCATAATTCATGATGCTCTGCATATTTACAAAGAATGTTGTAAAATGCACCTTGCCCACCTAGGGCCCCACTGGAGCCCATGGGTTTGCCCAGTCCATACCACAGCCCAGTTTAGCCAAACACTACCCAGGGTAAACCCAATTGGGGCCCAGTTGGACATGTTACTTGGGTAAATTGGACCAGTATGCATTATTATTCTTTATTTCCTTATATTGAAGTATATTATTTTAACTAGGGAACTTTTAATGTATTACATATCCTTTTGGTATCACCAATAATATATTCTGAATTTGCTCTGTCCTGAAGTAAGAAATATGTTACACATTGGATCGTTTATAACAAATCTAACTATGAGACGATGTTTAGATTAGAACGCCTATCACACACCCTAACACCCCCCCCCCTACCTCCCCTACCCCTCCCGGCGTCTAGGGCTCAATAAAGGTGTGTATAGAAGTCCTATCACACAACCTAACACCCCCGACCGCTCCTACCTCTCCCGGCATCTAGGGCTCAATAGAGGCGTGTGTAGAAGCCCTATCACACAGTGAGGGAGGGGGGAGGTGTCAAACAAATCCTAAAACTTCTTTTGAGGCCAATTTATGGCCAGATAAACTATTGTATAAGCCTCAAAAGTTCATTGTAAACGATTTCAGGGCATGTAAAGTTCGTTGTAAAGGTTTTATTTTACTGTAGAAATGTATAGGAGTGATTTGGGACAATGTGATTTGTTTGTTATAAACGAAAATTCATTGTAACAGGATTTGTTGTAACGGAATTTTATTGAATATCCGTTTCCTGTCCAGAGGGTGGGATTTTTCAAACCCATGAGGGAGGGAGGGAAATGCTTTCTTTTTTTTTAAGGATCTAAGATTTCGTGATTGGAAACGAACATATTTTTAAGGGTGGCCTGAGGCCCTGTTAGGGGTAGATGGTCCCTGAAGAAAGAGGCCCTGGGAGGGGTAGATGGTACCTGAAAGGCCTGAGGCCCTGGAAATGGTAGATGGTACCTGAAGGACCTGAGGCCCTGTTAGGGATAGATGGTACCTGAAGGACCAGAGGCCCTGGGAGGGGTAGATGGTTCCTGAAGGACATGAGGTACTGGGAGGGGTAGATGGTACCTGAAGGACCTGAGACCCTGGGAGGGGAAGGTTGTATCTGAAGGACCTGAGGCCCTGGAAAGGGTAGATGGTACCTGAAGGACCTGAGGCCCTGGAAAGGATAGATGGTACCTGTAGAGCCTGAGGCCCTGTTAGGGGTAGATGGTACCTGAAGGACCTGAGGCCCAGGGAGGTGTAGATGATACCTGAAGGACCTGAGGCCCTGTTAGGGGTAGATGGTACCTGAAGAGCCTGAAGTACTGGGAGGGGTAGATGGCACCTGAAGGACCTGAGGTACTAGGAGGGGTAGATAGTACCTGAAGGAGCTGAGGCCCTGGGAGGGGTAGATGGTACCTGAAGGACCTGAGGCCCTGTTAGGGGTAGGTGGAACCTGAAGGACCTGAGGCCCAGGGAGGGGCAGATGGTACCTGAAGGATCTGAGGCCCTGTTAGGGGTAGATGGTACCTGAAGAGCCTGAGGTACTGGGAGGGGTAGATGGCACCTGAAGGACCTGAGGTACTGGGAGGGGTAGATAGTAGCTGAAGGAGCTAAGGCCCTGGGAGGGGTAGATGGTACCTGAAGGACCTGAGGCCCTGTTAGGGGTAGGTGGAACCTGAAGGACCTGAGGCCCAGGGAGGGGCAGATGGTACCTGAAGGACCTGAGGCCCTGTTAGGGGTAGATGGTACCTGAAGAGCCTGAGGTACTGGGAGGGGTAGATGGCACCTGAAGGACCTGAGGTACTGGGAGGGGTAGATAGTAGCTGAAGGAGCTAAGGCCCTGGGAGGGGTAGATGGTACCTGAAGGACCTGAGGCCCTGTTAGGGGTAGGTGGAACCTGAAGGACCTGAGGCCCAGGGAGGGGTAGATGGTACCTGAGGCCCTGGTAGGGGTAGATGGTATCTGAAGAGCCTGAGGTACTGGGAGGGGTAGGTGGCACCTGAAGGACCTGAGGTACTGGGAGGGGTAGATAGTACCTGAAGGAGCTGAGGCCCTGGGAGGGGTAGATGGTACCTGAAGGACCTGAGGCCATGTTAGGTGTAGATGGCATCTGAAGAGCCTGAGGTACTGGGAGGGGTAGATGGCACCTGAAGGACCGCAGTGGGGCCGTTGTTCAGCTTTCTGGGCATCCAGGATCCACAAGGAATAGTGTACCCAGGATACACAAGGGATTGACCAATCAGGAGCAAGCACCTGCTCAGCAGATGCATCTGCTACTTTCAAGATGGTGGATGTCTTGGCCACCAGGTTCAGCTTATTTTATCACAGATATCTGCTAGTTTATGATAGATGAAGTACAATTAAAAGCAGCAACATCATCTTTGAGCTTATATATATTCAAGAATGCAGTTTCATTGGAAAGTCAGAAAAATTTTACTATGATTTACTCTCTTAGCATCACTGTCCATACTGGACTTAGCTGTTTTGGGCACTGGGCTCTTTACCAACAAAGGGACTGCTTCTGTATCCAGGATACACAAGGACTGCTTCTGTAGGCCTATCTAGGATCCACATTAGGGAGTGCTCATTTTTTAACCACAGGGGGGGGGTAGGGCTGGTGGGTTTGAGGGGGGGCAGAACTTTTTCAACACCTCTGATGGGGGGGGTCAAAATAATTTCACCTGTTTTCAGCGGAAAACCCAGCGCGTTACTATAGGCTAAAAGGGGACGTTCGCGCACAATTTTTGTCCCTAATGAGGGGTCGAAATTTTTTTCAATCCCCGCGCATAAGGGACGGTAATCGCGCACAAACGTCCCCTTCGTCCATCTTCAACTCATGTGGGGGGCAGTCTGAAAAAAATCCCAAGTCCAACTCCAAGGAAGATACAGGGGGGCTCTATAGTATGAGGGCAAGCCCAGATGCAATGCCAATAGTGAAGCTTTATGTTTTATTATGTTTGGTCATATCCCATTCATTTTCTCAAATAACAACCTCTAATTTTCCATAGAGCATGAGTAATCAAGTGTTTTGTGCATTGAATGGACAAGAATTGGCTAACAAAAACATCCACCATCTTGGACAGCAGCACACAGAAAAAAATAATGTTCAAAATCTTAGTCAGATGTTAGTCAAAAAGGCTAACTTTCTAACAATACCTAGTCAAAAGCACGTGCCTAAGTGTCCAAGTTTTTCTTAGTCAAATACGACTAACCATTAGTCAAAGTGCCCAACTTGCCTTGGCTTGCCTGATTTTGACTAAGATTCCTCAGTGGTTTTGACTAAGTATGCAATCTAATAATGGTGAGTGTAAGCTCTGTATAGGATCTACATCCCACAAATAATAATCTCATCATTTAGGAAGCATACATGTGAAATGCCTCACATCATTTTCATTAGAGCCCCGGAGTCAATTACTCTGGGTTTCCCACAAAGAAGCAGATACATCTGTGGATATTTTACTTATCTAGATTCCCACAGAAAAGGTGTAATTATCTGTCTACCTAGTTTATTTAACAAATCATTAAACTATTTGACATATTTTGCCAAGCTTGATGTTATATTGAATTGTGAAAGCCTCAAAATTATACAGCGCCTGAAAATCCCCATCATTTTGACATCCATCGAATAGTTTATGGTACACAACCAACAGAAAAATCCTGTTTCAAACCACACTGCCACCTGGTGTGTAAAGGCAATACTATGCCAATATAGCTTAGTCAAATTCACTAAGAGATCTTAGTCAAAGTGACTAAGTGACAGTGACTAAGATAAGTTAGCTTGCCTGAAACTCCCAGCAGATACCTTATTCAAGATTGTGGTTGGAGAGAGAAACTGATATGGGTAGTCAATGTGACTAAAATAAACTAGACATTGTTAGTCACACATTAGTCATATGTACTATCTAAGATTATTTGGGTGTTTTGACTAAGTTAAGTTAGACTGACTAACATGGATTTTTTTCTGTGCAGATGCATCTGCTAAGCAGGTGCTGGCTTCTGATTGGTCAGTCCATTGTGGATCCTGGAACCACTATTCCTTGTGTATCCTGGATCCACTGAAAGCTGAACAACGGCCCCACTGCTGAAGGACCTGAGGTACTGGGAGGGGTAAATAGTACCTGAAGGAGCTGAGGCCCTGGGAGGGGTAGATGGTACCTGAAGGACCTGAGGCCCTGGGAGGGGTGGGGAGAGGACCTGAAGGTCCAGAGACCCTGGAAGTGGTAAATGGGACATCTTGTCCTTCAGGTCTAAACTACCCCTCCCAGGGTCATTGGTCTTCCAGGTCATTCCAGGACTATTCTAGCACTCTCAACACCCCATGATCAAATACATATCCCTTCCCACTTGGCAACCCAATCAGCAATGGAGCATTGGGCCATGCCTGTCTGTGCTTGGCCCAATATAAGCTGACATTGGCCCAATATAAGCCGATACTGGCCAAATGTATAGGGATGGGCATCCAAAAATTAGATTTTGTACCATCTAATCGAAATTTATCCCACAGAAAGAAGAAATCTTTGCTAACCTAATGCTTCTTGAATTAATCAAATACAGTGATTAGAAGAGAAGGAGTGCATTTTTTAACATGTGCCCATCCCTACATTCAATGTATCCTTGCTACCTGGGAAATAAACGTTGTTTTTTTTCCAACCAAATGACGCAATTAGGAAACCAATAAAAACGTCTTTTTAACGATTAAAAAAAAACGTTTTTATGCCAAGTGGGGTTTTCCAAGTTCTTTGAAAACACATTTTCAAGTAGAATTTTATAGTAGTTATGTGAGAGCTGTAATGATAACTATTTTCTTTTCAGGACTGAACCATGATCTGTATAATCTCCTACATATGCATCTGAGGCCCTAGCTAGGATGGATGGGTGGTACCTAAATGATCCCCTACATGTATACCTTTGAAATTCGCACAAGGTCTTCTCTTATGTATTATAAGGGTGTACCATTTCAAATGTAAACTGAAATCTTCTTAGCATGGATGTTATTGTCACAATAATCTTCCTGCCCCCTGATGCCCCACTTTTTGTCAAACATTCTATTGGAATATTACATTTGTAGGGGCTGGCATCACCTTATATATACTAGTGCAGGTCATCCGAGAGATGCTTTATCATAACTGCACCATTTTTATGTCTTGTTTCCCTGGTGAATCAGGAATCATTATTTGTTCACTTTCCCACCTTAGCGACCGGATAACATCACTCCAACCATGCCTCTCATCCAGTCTCTTCTAAGAGACCGGACGATCGGCAGAAGGGAACTGGACCCCGTCCAGATCACATGTGTTACCTCAATCCTTCTGTCCAAATGTTATTATAGTAGTTCATTAAGATATCTTTAGCTTTTGTTTTATTATGACAATAATCTAAATGGAGCATTTATTCCAACTATGATGCTCTTTTATGTGCATGTGGGCCTTTTACCCCAAAGGCTGTGGGCTTTTTTACCCCAGCCTCTAGACAATGAGGAAAAATTAAGGCCCACTTTTTTCACACATACTTCATCATAACTGTACCAATTTACGTGTAACTGGTAATATTATATACAGCTCAGTCATAAAATGTTGTCAGGCAGATCATGTTGTATTGTCTTGTTTATAACAAACTCCCTTATAACAAAATTTGGATAAACAAACGAAAATGCTTAGTCACAAACGTCTCTTATATTTTCTATAGTAGAAAAACTTGGTTAGAACAAAGTAAATTTGGCTTAAACTTGTTTATAACGAAGTAATTTTGACCCCAAATTTTGAAAAGGATGTCCTCATAGAATCCTTAACACCCCCTTTAACTCTGCCAGTGCTACAGCCACACATGTGATGGAGGGGGAGGGGTAGGGACGCAGGCAGAGATGTCCTTATAGAAGCCTTAACACCTCTTAGAGCTCCGCCAGTGCTACGGCCACACCTGTGTCAGTGGGGGAGGGTTAGGGACACAGGTAGAGATATCCTTAAAGAAACCTTAACACCTCTTAGAGCTCTGCCAGTGCTACAGCCACACATGTGACAGTGGGTGAGGGGTAGGGACGCAGGTAGAGATATGTCCTTAAAGAAACCTTAACACCTCTTAGAGCTCTGCCAGTGCTACAGCCGCACATGTGTGTGACATTGGGGGAGGGGTAGGGTGTTAGTGTGGAAGCCATTTTGTGGAGGATAATTTGGGCATTTACTTCTTCAAATGAAAGGATTAATCAAGAAACACTTCTTCCATTTGGATTCTCTGACTCCTCGTGGCCCACGCTGCAGGACCGGAAGTACCACTTTATTAAGTTGTCTCCAGTTAAAACAACAATGCTAGTTTACTTCTCTCACCACAGAGGGCGGCACAGTAGCGCTGTTCCCGCGCTCATTTACCGAGGATCGTGGGTTTACACTCTAACACCCCCACTTAAACTTACGATCGATACATTACTTATGTATACAACTTTGAATAACATATATCAGATATGATCAATACAATATTTATGATAACACATCAGGTTATCAATACATGATGATTTAGATTTATGTACCCATTAGTACACTCAGGAACTTCACAAGCCTGGGTTTTGCAACCGGCTTTGTGAAAACATCGGCGATGTTTTCTGCTGTGGGTACATACTCTAGCTTGAGAGAATTATTCTGCACTTCATTTCTCACAAAATGATATCTGATATCAATGTGCTTAGACCTTTGATGATGTACAGGATTTTTAGCTAGTGCCAATGCACCTTGGTTGTCCCCATACAAAACAACACTCTCTGTTTGTTTAATACCAGTCATGTCGGTAAAAAGTTGATTAAGGAACTTTACCTCTTGGGTAGCAGCTGACAGAGCCATATATTCAGCTTCACAAGTGGAAAGTGCAACTGTCTGTTGCTTTCTACTTTTGTACGAAATGAGTGGACCATTGTTGGTCAACCTGAATGCATAACCAGTTATGCTCTTTCTGTCATCAGATGCACCACAATCGGCATCACAAAAGCCACTGAGTTCTAACTCAGCATCAGATTTCTGAAATCTTAGTCCATAATCAAGTGTACCTCTGATATACCGTAGTACCTGCTTGGCTCTACCAAGATCAGCTTTGGTGGGATTCACCATATGTTGAGATAGTTTTGTTACAACATAACACAGATCAGGTCTTGTGATTGACATACAATAGATGAGGCTTCCCACTTTTTCTCAATACTGCTTAGCGTCAGCTAGCTCTTCGGAATCCTCATCCTTTGTAGTATTGGACCCTACATCACAAGGAGTCGATCTGGGTTTACAATCTTCCATTTTGAACCTTTTCAACAACTTCTCGACATATTTGGTTTGGTTCATTTCAATAGATCCATCTTCACATTTGAACTCAATACCTAGGAACCATGATAACTTACCAAGATCCTTCATTTTGAATCTGGTGGACAGAGACTGTTTGACTGTGTTGAGTGTCTTCTCATCGCTTGCTGCAATTATAATATCATCAACCCAAACTACAACAACAGTCTTGGAATTTTGTTCAAACTTAGTATATACACATGAATCAGTCTCAGACTGTTGGAAACCTTCCTCCTCAAGGTAAGTGTCCAACATGTTGTTCCAGTTCCTACCACTTTGCTTTAAACCATACAGAGATTTATTAAGCTTGCAATACAATTTCTCACCATTTTTACCTTTCACCTCATAGCCTTCTGGTTGTTCGATACAGAGTTCACAGTCTATCGGCGCATTCAGATAGGCTGTCTTAACATCCATCTGGTGAACAACCATGTCCTCTTGGACGGCCAACTGCATAAGCATGCGAATCGATGTGATACGGGCAGTAGGTGAAAAAGTCTCATGATAGTCAATATTTGGGACCTGAGAATATCCTTTGGCAACAAACCGTGCCTTGTACTGTTCATCAACGTTTTGTCCCATTTTCATTGCATACACCCATCTACCCCCCACTGCAGATCTACCCTCAGGTAGTGTGGTGAGTTCAAAAGTATCATTGTCAATTAACGCATCCATTTCTACATCCATGGCGTTCTGCCATTTTTGCGCATTGTCCGAGTTCATAACATCAGTATATGAGTTCGGGATGTGTGACATACGATAACAATAGTCCACAGTGGTGGTTACATAGTCCTGCAAATAGCCAGGCGGGTTACGTCCTCTGCGGGGATACCTAGCATTGTCCCTATTACCCTGCAGGTTTAGATCGGGTTCACCACCAACCCCATTCTGAGGAGCATCATCAGCTACATCCGGAGCTGGGTAAAGTTCAGGTTCTACCTGCGGTGTGGTATACACCGGTTCATCACAACTGTCTGTTACCTCCTCAAACTTATCAAAGAACTTCACACATCTTACTCTATGCACAATGTTACGCTCGGGAATATACACAAGATATGCTGGGCTACACTTATCATAACCTACAAAGATACCCTTCTCGCCGCGATCATCCAGCTTCTTCTTTTCCTGTACATAGGCATAACACACAGTACCGAATACATGCATACCGCTCAAGTCTGGTTTCTTACCTGTGAGCGCTTCGAATGGTGTCATATTGACCCTGTCATTGAAACATCTGTTTCTGATGTATACACTACACATAACAGCATAAGTCCACATTTCTTTAGGTAATTTGGCTTCTAATAACAGACATCTTGCCATATCAAATATTGTGCGCCACGATCTTTCTACTGTACCATTTTGGTGAGGTGAATAGGGAGCTGTTTTCTCATGTTTAATCTGATTTTTGACCAACAGAGCTTCGAAACTTGCACTAGTAAATTCGCCCCCATTATCTGAACGAATACACTTCACCTTACCATATGGTGCACAATCAGCAAGGAACTTCTCTGTAGCTGTTACGGTGTCGCTCTTCTGCTTCAGAAAATAAACCATGTTTACCCCTGAATAGTCATCTACAAAAGATAAGGCATACCTGAAACCGTCTCTTGCTGTAGGATCAATTGGGCCTGCGAGATCACAGTAAACAACATCAAGTGGGGCCTCTGCCCGTTTATCTGGATCATGATTTCTGAACTGCGACATTTTACCTTTTACACAGGTATCACAATCAAAACTGTTCTTATCGCTGATTTTCATACCATCAACTACTGACTCGAGTTTCATGCAATCTCTTACATTACAGTGACCAAGAATTTTATGCCACTCTTCCACTGGGTGGGATCGAACACTAGATTTACTAGTTTTGTTGAGAAAATATAATCTACCATATTTCTCTATTTCAAAGCGAGTACCATCTGGCGCATTTAATTCAGCTGAGTCGGGACTGAATTTAACACTGGCGCCTTTTTCAGTTGCCGCTTGCACTGAAAATATATCCTGCTTATAGGATGGGACATAGAGGGCATTCTCTAAAAGAATGTTGTGTGGCCTACCTGTACTGTCCTGAATTTGTACACTGGCTGTACCTCTACCTGCCACAACACCGTTTGTACGGCTGCCATCCGCCAACTCTATGTAGTGTTTCTCTGGAACAAAACTTTCATCAAATTTGACAAATTTGGATTTTTCGGTAACAATATGAGTAGTTGCACCACAATCAACCAATAAACTATACAGGCTAGTTGTATTACAAACATCCGCATAATCAACGCTAACCTTGAACGCAAATGCATGACCCGGTTTCGAACTATCGTCGCTGGCTACTTTAGCCGAGTCCTTCTTCCTACACTGATTTGTATAGTGAGTTTTGGTTTTGCAGTTATTGCACCACTTGTTACCCTGCTTTTTATTTTTACACTCAAAAGATCTGTGTCCTGGTTTTCCGCAAGCATAACATGTATAACTCGGTTTGCTGGGGTTGTCGCTCTTCCCGGCATCGGACACAGTTTTCATCACATTCTCCTGTCTCGAGTTTAACTCAGCGTCACTCGACCGGCACTTTTCCGTCTCCTCAAAATTTCTAAGTGCCACTTTAAAGTCACTGAACCTATGGTCATCCTTTTCGGTGGTAACAGTTCCAAAAGTATTATATTCAGCTGGAAGACCTTTCAGAACCATAGCAACAAGTAAACTGTCACTCACTTCTTCCCCTGCTTCTTTCAGCGCATTTGAAGCGGTCTCCGCACGGATGACGTAGTCGGTGATACACTCATCAGTACCTTTTCTCAATGATGTCAGTTCAGTGTAAAGGGAAATAACCCTGGGCTTACTTTTGCCTTTGTAATGGTCTCTGAGAATTTTAAGAGCCTGTCTGCCATCATCCTTAGCATCTCTCATGATAAGGGATAAGCTCCTATCATCCAAATACTGTACAATTTCTGCATATGCCTCTGCCTTCTTATCTGCAGCTGCAATACCATTCCCAGCAATTGTATCCAGTAACTTCATTTGCCTCATGTGGCCTAAAAATCTACATTCCCAGAGTTCATACTTGCCCTCATCTCCATCAAACATCAACCTGTGCCTGGGTCCATGACCTGTTAGTGTGGAAGCCATTTTGTGGAGGATAATTTGGGCATTTACTTCTTCAAATGAAAGGATTAATCAAGAAACACTTCTTCCATTTGGATTCTCTGACTCCTCGTGGCCCACGCTGCAGGACCGGAAGTACCACTTTATTAAGTTGTCTCCAGTTAAAACAACAATGCTAGTTTACTTCTCTCACCACAGAGGGCGGCACAGTAGCGCTGTTCCCGCGCTCATTTACCGAGGATCGTGGGTTTACACTCTAACATAGGGGACGCAGGTAGAGATGTCCTTAACCATTTAAAGGCCGATAATGCATTAATGCATCATGCCCATTGGTCGTCATGATGCATGACTGCAGCCCTGGTGAGTAACTCACCAGGGCTACATTCAAGCATCATGCTGACTGCACCGGGACCGGTTGTCATGACTCGCCAGCACTTCATTGGTGCATCATGACGACCAATGGGCATGATGCACTCCTGCATTAATGGCCCTTAAAGGGTTAAAGAAGCCTTAACAGTAACGCCCTTTTAGAGCACTGCTAGTGCTACAGCCACACATGGTGACATTTATAATGATTCTAAAGTTCTAGTCTTAACTCACATGTAGGGATGTTTTATGCCATAATAACTTTCTGAGAATTTTGATGAAAAAAATCTCAATGAAGGGATTATCTGATTAGAGGTGATTCAGTAGAATGCATTTTTTTTTTATAACATAATTTACGTTACATGAGGACTCATTATGAAGAGATTTAAATATACCTACAACAGGGTCTAAATAATCATCAAATCTGCCTATGGTGCTAAACTTGGTTACAGCGAACTTTCCCAGGTAGCACAGAGACATTGGCATAACGTTGGGCCAACGTTGGCCCAACCATCGGCTTTACATAGGCTGCCCATCCTGCCTACGTAGGCCCGACGGTGCCAACCAAATGCCAATGTAGGCCCAACATTGTCTTTTGGTCGGCAAACATTAGCATCGGCAAATGGTCGGCCCATTTGCCGATGGCAAATTTTTGTGTGCTACCTGGGTTGGTTATAACAACCTTTTTAAACCTGTAACAACAAGTTCGCTGTAACCAAGTTTCACTTTAGCAGCTTCCAGTATGTTTTCTCCGACAGTCAGTTCGGGTTTGGTGCTGGTCGAGACACATAGAGCTAATTAAGTGGGCTTGCCTCCAGGAAAAGGTGCTATTCTTCTACTATAAGCTGGTGTGGCAGAGAAAGCCAGGCAATAAACAGTGTTTATATTCAAGTTGATGGAGTTGTGATCATTTCTCCTTGGGTGATAATAGGAAAACGCTACAATATCTTGATTGATCGGATCATATAGCGATGGATGTCAGTGAGTAGGCTATACCAGATACCGTACGTATTACAATGGTCTTTAGGGAGTGGTTATTTTTTAACAACAGGGGGGGGGTGGGTTGGGGGGGGGGGATTTTAAGACCCCTCTTACTCTTAGGGGGGGGGGACAAAAACACTTTTCGCCCCTTTTGAGCGAAAAAGCCAGTGCGGCACTAAAGAATAAAAGGGGGGGGGGACAATATAATTTCAGAAGGAAAGGGGGGATGCAAATTTTTGCCGCATGCACACTGAATTTCACCAACCCCTCCCCCCTTATCATTATGTGTAGGTTTACTCTAATTGAGACCAATTGCCTCTGAGGGGTTTCAAGAAAACCAGAAAACGTGTCCTAAGTTACCCCAGTGGCTGGGGGGAATGGGGGAATGGCCAGAGCAGGGGGCCTGAGCACCGACCCCTCAGCACGCCTCAGCACCAAACTGGGTAGCTCTACTGCCCGTTCTCAACATCGATGTGGCGCGAAAATGTATTTGGTCCTGAAATCGGATTGACTATGACTTGTAGAAAAGCAAGCAGTGCCGTGTGCAAGACCCAAATGAGAATATCCGTGTCGTGTGCAAAATCCCCACGTGCTGGAAAGGTACTACGCAGTGAGAGGTGGTGGTGTTGGAGCAGGCCTGAAATATCCGTATAGGAAAACAAACAATCTCTACGTTTAAGGGTATGTACGCAGACATAACACAACCACTATGATATACAAGGCACTTCCAAGTACACTTTGGTATAACTGTCATCCCTTTTAGGTAGCAACCTGGGGGCTAAATGCGTTCGGATAGGGGCCTACTCCTGACAGGAGTCCTGTTATTGGAAAACGGCACAGCGGCACACCGCTCGCCGGCATGAGAAATTCAGTCCACACGTGTTAGATACGGTACCCTACGTTCAAAGTGACACGGGAAGGACATTGCAAATCAAGTTTGACAGTAATATTATGTGTAAATCGATTGGTTATTGGCATAATTAAAGAAACATGCGGGATATATAGGTCACCGAATACACATGCCCTCGTTTTCATTGAGGCAAGCCAGTGCGGCCTTGACCTTACCCGAACGAGATCAACGAGCGGGCACCGAAAGGTTTCAGAAGTTGCCACAGATCGGCACCTTTATTAACCCTTGGCCTCAGGCTAAAAGCAATAAAACAAATCAATCGATGAGATTAACATTTAACCGAGCTCTTGGAATTATAGTTTTGTGATAAAGAGGATGTGTTCTTTCACCGTCCACGTGAACTTGGACAACATGTGGACAGACTGTCAGTGTCAGTCGACTGACTCGTCTTAATCATAATCATGCTCTCCTCAATCATACCACGTGGCCGTGGGTGTAAACTATAGCTTTAGTTTAGGGGACTGGGGTTTCTTAGTTGGAATGGATTGGTGCCCTCTCACAATGCTTATGCATAATGATAATATAGGTATGTGAATGAAAAATTAAGTCATTATTATATATTTGCTTACCCTAGCTGTATTAATTTAAGGGGCATGTGAGAAATATAAGGCTTTTGGAATTTTTGAAATCAAGTAATATTTGAGGCTTTGAGGGGACCTTTCATGATACAAGGTTGGGCAGATTTTTGTCATAATTTTAAACTTTACAAAGAGAGATGGTCTGTGATCACATCCATGTATTTTACTCAAATTTTAACACGTTTCTATTACCCTAAACTATATATTTTCTGAAAGCTCTTAATCTTGCGGACATTTTACAACTTCTTCTGTGTCCCTATGGCTATGATGTATACAACAGAAATTATGAATTTTTGAAGAAAAAAGTTTGAAAAAACCTTAAAAAGTTAATCAATGAGAAAATCTGCGGAGCTTAGATAGGTATGTGCGCACTGTTCAATCTTCTTCAAACTTGACATACATCATCTTAAGTGTTTAATTTAACTCCTTATGATATTTTGAATGCTCCTCTTACTTGCCATGAGGTAAAGGTTATTAGTAGAAGTTGATGTTGATCTTAATTAAGCTGTAATTAATTAACTACCGTAATCTCCCGCGTAGAAGACGCGCTGCGCGTATAAGACGCACCCCCAACTCAGCACATGCATTTTCGCATATAAGACGCACATTTTAATGCTCAATTTTGTAAATCCAGTACTGTTCTATAATAAAATTACCCCTCGTATAAGACGCACCCCCAACTTCAGAAAATCCTATAAGACCCCCCCAGCATTTTGTTTGGCGTAGAGGACGCGTCTTATACGCGGGAGATTACGGTACCAATATCTCCTTGAAATTAAGGTAATGACAGCACAGACGATCTTATGTACATAATATTAGAATTTTAAAGTGAATTGATGCATCAACTTAAACCATATTCATAGCCTAATAACGGAGAGCTACATGTGTACACCCCCTAAAAAGCGTCACAGACTGTAGTGACACGTCCATGCTCATAGTGGTGCCGACGTTCACATACCTAGATAATATGGCAAAGTGAACCTTTGCAGCGGCTGTAAATACATTAATAATATGTGAAGGTAGGGGCTGCAGTCCATGTCCTATAATATAAAACTGTGTCACTATTGATTTGTCCGGCGGGCGCTGACTCTTACCTGACGGGAGAGTCAGGCTTCCTGCATAGGGCTCATTTGTCAGGTGGCTGGAATTGTAGGACATTTTTTTTATGTCGATTTCCTCTTAAAGATGGCTTCCTAAGACATGTTTGTTGCCATTTTGTGAGAAATCTTTAATACAGGGGCCCAGATTATTTGGTTCTTGCAAATCTGTTAGCCTTTATATCAAGTTTAGCTGCCACGGTCGGCCATGTTGAATGTGGTTTCAGGTCTCACAACAGAGATGTTATTATGAAATAATGTTATTCATGAGAATCTGCTTGGAGAGTGGAGATTGACTTCCTGTCTGGCAGAAAATGCACCTGCTGATAGCTACCCGTTGCAACCCATACGGCATGTGCCAAATCTTGGAAAAGTGTGCGATCTAAAAGTTTCCAACAAAAGATGCTCTTCCCACTCACAGACAGCAAAACTAAGGTGGTACTCTTGTCAATATCATAAGCTGATTGTTGGGGATTTATTTCTGTCAAATGTTATTCTTACAGGGGTGTGAACTTTCCGCGGAAACGCGGAAATCCGCGGTTTTAATGCCCACCAGGACCATTCTTGGGATCTCTGCAAATCCACTGAGAAAATAAATTTCCATTTAATGGGGGGGGGAATTTTCTCTGATGCAAAGTTTCATCCCAAATGAAATAGAGATATTATCCCAGTGGTAATTCCAAGCTCCTCTACATCAGAAAGTGGTTTAATATGTCCAATGTACTGATTTGACCACTTTAATCTAATGTGAAAATATTAAGTAGAAGTATGACTAGGAGGTGGTATATTGCGCTTCAGAGGAAGTGAATTTCGGTATTTCACACCCCTGTCTTAGAAACTTGCCGTTTCTAGAGCACCTGAATGTTTTAGGTATGCCAGTCCCAGTGACAGTCCTTAACTGAGTCGTGCCCAGTGACTACTATTGATGGGTCCTTCAGGGTCAGTTCTGTCAGCAGCTTTAAAGTATGATTAATACAGTGTTCCCACGCGTCATGGAATTAAAAGCTGTCAGGGAAAGTCATGGAATTTCTGAAACATTTTCTTGAGTCATGGGGGCTTCCCTAGCCCACTTAAAAGGGTCTATTTCTCCTCTTTCCTATCCCCTCGGGATGTGTGTGGTGCACATATGCGCGGGCACTGACACATTCCTCTGTGAAATTGTGTAATGTAGTTCTCGCCATGAATATGACCTTAGCTGTCGAAATGGCGTTAAACATCAATTACTCACTCACTCTTGAGTCATGGAAAATGAGAAAACTGAATATTTATTGCAAAAATCTATTGAACTTGAAGTGGACGTTTTTTCCCACCTCGATTGCAGGAATTTTGCCGGGAGGTCAACCCCCATTATGTCCAAGTATAGATCTAGTTAAAAATGTCATAGAAAATTTAGATTTTTGTCATGGAATTTGAGTCTGGGGATTTTGTGGGAACCCTGTAATATTGGTTTGATTTTATCTCCTATGAATGATGATTAGGATTTGTATATGAAGTGTACAAGTTTTTCACCTAGCTTCTGAATTTTAATTGGTTAATCATAAGCTGAAGTAGGCCTGAAGGAATATTATTGGAAGTTGCTTTAAAACCTATTGAAGTGATAAAGCGTGGTGTACCAAATATGAGAAGAATATATCGTTGCGAACAAAGGCTTTTAGTTTTAGGATCCAGAACTTAGGGAGTGATAATTTTTTAACAACAGGAGGGGGGCAGGTGGGTCTGGAAGGTGAAATTATTCTGACCGCCCGAACCTACCAGCCACCCAACCACCACCACCACCCCCCCCCCTTGTTAACTCCCTTAATTGATTTTGAGCAATTTTGACTTTTTCCAACTTTTTCTCAAAGGTCATAGTTTCTTCTTAAAGGTTGGATAAGCTAAATCTATACTGAATTAAGTCTGCAAGGTTATTGGCTTTCAGAAAATGTGGAGTTTGATTGAATAAATACGTGAAATTTTAGTAGAATTTGTGTGAATTGTTAAGACTTTAAGATAGGAAATTGTCGATTCGCTTTATTACCTGTTCACCCTATATACACATTCGCTCTACACCCAAGACCATTTGCACTACCGTAATCTCCCGCCTATACGACCCTTTCATCAGCTATGATACAGAAGATGGCATTAGTGGCGAACATGCCACTTTGCCACTCTAACGGGCATGGCTGGTATGAACTCCAGTGCCTATAATAGGTCAAAATGTTTCTAATGATTGCCTTATATTTGGCTTACTATTTTCTTTAAGTACTGATGGTGATTATTACCACACTATTTCTCTGTGTCCAGCTTTAATTTCTAAGACCTAGAGCTCTATTTTACATTGCAAATGGGCATTTTCTTGAGGGGTGTCTGTGTACTAAGAGTAAACCTATGGAGCCCTGGGAGTTGATGTTGGACATGCCCATGTAAGCAGCAGGGCTACTGAAACGCCATCTAGTGGATCAACTTGGTAAAACTAATGTATAAGAAGCACCTAGAGTTTAGCGATTTGATCAGAAAAATATAAAATTCATGATTTTTTTTCTACTGAATGGATTCAAAAGCTATGTGAAACTGGGGTCACCCAGACCCCACCCCCTTGTGTCCTATTAGGATTTAGGTGGAGTTGAACATACAGGAAGAAATGTTTTGATGTCCCCCTTGCGAATCCAGGAAGAACTAACCCCTCATACAAGACGCGCCTTATACTAGGGATGGGCATCCGAAATTTCATTTGTAGATGGATCTGATAATAACTTGCACTGTTGACAAGTCTTAGACATTTTACCAATAGAATGCTTTTTGAATTATGAAAATTGAGATACCACAGCCACAGATGATTTTGTGGAAACTCATGAAAAAAAAGCTTGACCAGGGATGTAAGTCTTCAGGTTTTATCAGGATTTCCTGATTTCTGAAAGTTTTGAATGACATTTATTTTCCTTATATGAGTGGTAAGGAGAGCTGTTTGGGAAAAAAAAGGCTTTTATATCAAGTAAATGTATGGCTTCCTGATTTTTGCCCATGATGACTTACATCCCTGAGCTTCCTTGTCTCGATAAGTGCCAAAATACCCCGAAATGCCCATGGTAGGGCACCCTTAAAAATATGTTCGTTTCCTGTCCAGAGGGTGGGATTTTTCAGACACATGAGGAATGAGGGGGGGGGGGGGAATGTTGTCTCATGAACATTGTAAGATTTAGTGATTGGAAGCCTAGATTCTTGTGCTGAGACCAAAAATAAAAAAATTGTTTTAGGTCACCCACCCTACCTAGCAAAACAGGGCCGACCCTTAAAAAAATTCTTCATTTTTGGAGAAAACCATTTTTTTTTTGGTTGCCATTTTCTAGTCAAATATGTCTTCCGAGAGTCGCTGCGACTAATCGTCTCTATTTGTTGTAGTTTTTTTTTTTTTTTTTTTAATTAAAAAACCTACCCTACCGAATTTTTTTCAGCATATTACCTGAAACAATTTATTTTTTTTTTGCCCGACATAAAAAAATCTTTTATAGGAACTCAGGAAAAAAAATCTCATTCTCACAAAAAATCCACCAGGCCTCTGGACAAGAAACTAATATTTTTAAGGGTGGCCTAGGGCTAAAAATTAGGGTAGGTAGCATTACCTGAACACAATATTTTTTAGGCCATGGTCTAGACACGACCTACTTTACCTACTTTTTAATTTCGCCCAGCCAATTTAGATTAAACAACCAATCATGGGCGTTCATGATGGCCCCTGGACGTAAAACTAAACAAACAAATAGATTTCATGATTGTTCTCGACATACTGATTACTACCATTCATTGACAGGTATGTTTCAAACCAGTAGATATTTGACATTCTGACTAACTCTGCGAGAGTTCATCTGTATAAACTAGAGGCTCTGTGATAGGGATGTCATCGATATTCACAATATCGGAATATCAGCAATGTTGTATATCGTATCGACATTGCCCTTATATCGATATATTATGGCCTACTTGCTAATTTTCATTAGCAAAGTCACATGAAGAGTGGACAAATACATGCATATTTGGTATCAAATTAAAGCTCATGATGTCGGGAGAGCAATGGGATAGGATATACTTCCATTTCAGCTACTGTTAAGACCGTATTGGACTTAACATGCTTCTTTATTGAAAGTTTTTAACTTGAAAAAATGAACTTTACATCTTGACCCCCCCCCCCCATCCGAACCTTAATATGATATAAAGTCATACATATTTGAGAAACACTCTCCATTTGTATGAACATCACTGTGATATTGATACATGATACTGGACAAAGGGGTCAATATACTTGAGGAAATTCAATGCATACCAGGTATTTTAAAGCTGGAACATGTCAACAAGCAGTCTTGATTGTACCAGCACAGTGGCTCCATCTGAAGCCATAAAGCAGAGTATTCTACAATGGTGGTGAATTTATTTGGGTGCCTGGCAGCTGAGCAGACACCACTCAGTGCAGCCGCCAGGAGGCTTTGACCAAAACTAATTAACTAAGTGGTTTCCCAAAGAGGATAGACCAGCTGAAACTTAAGTCCAATTATGTGCCCAAAATGAGCCATATCATGCCATAATATGTGGCACCCTATGACTTGGGAAGGGGTATATAATCCTCGGAAATACATATCAGACAACACTATCAGCTTTTATACCAGCTTTACACAGGGTACCCCATTGCCTTCTGAAACATCTCCCTTGAGATTTGTGGTGCTTTGGGGGCAATTAAGGGAGGCCCTATAGTATTATAAAATCGACAAAAATCGGAAAAATCGAAAGAAAAAATTGTGATAATCAGAATCGACAAAAATGGGATATCAATGACATCCCTACTGTGAAGTCCGAGATAAGGGCCTGAGACTAGCAACTGATAAGGCTAAGCCACTTTACATGAAGGTATTGCACTTCTTGCAGTTGATATGTCATGGTTGCAACCTAATACTGGTAGTAAATATTTGGTCAGGGTAAAGGACATGGGTTGAGGAAATGGTAATCAATGTGGACCCTACGATGGCACAAGTACTGTATTTGAAACACGTTTAATATCCTTGGATTCCTAATTTTGACATGCATATTTTTTCTATTTTCTCAGGAAATCGTCACAAAGCAGTCATGCAGCAAGAACGTTGTTGTTACAAGTGCCAAAGGCCAGGGCATATAGCTCGTGATTGTAGAAGTGACGTTGGTGGTGGCAGAGACTTTGGTGGCGGCCGGGACTTTGGAGGCGGCCGGGACTTTGGTGGTCGGGGACGTGGCCGTGGAGGACCCCGTGGTGGTGGTGGACGCCCAAGGACTGGAGGTGAGTAGACGCTACAGAAAATAAAATTAAGGCTCGAGTCTAAATCTAGTGTGGAAATAGTATGGTTGGTATAGTATGTGAATTTGTAGAGAGATCAAGTTTAATCAATGGTTTACGATCATATGATACTGGGCAGGTATATGGAGATTTCGCACATTCTTGCACCACCATTAAATGGTTTTTAAGCAAATGTTTGCATGTCTGTAAGCTATATCACAATCTTTGGTTTGTTGCAGAAAAATGTTACAAATGTCAAATGATGGGCCACTACGCCAGAGACTGCCCCACTGAACATGAGAGGTGCTACAAATGCAACCAACTGGGCCATATTGCCAGGGACTGCGCCAAAGACATAGATTCTGGTTTGTAGACTGAATTATTGAAGCCTTCAAACAATTAACCCGATGGGCAATAGCGTGAAAGCAGGCTTTTAAAATACTAACAGTTAAACAGGTGACATTTCACCAATTGGCTAGACTTTGATTTCTGAAGTAATTTGTCCTGATTTATTTTCACTTGGGGGTGGGGCTAACTTCTTTTTTTGTGTGTGTGTCGTTATTCTTTGTTTCGCACAAATTTGGCATTTAAGTCAACCTTAAAACATCTTTCTACAATTACTGCAATCGACATCTAATAATTACTCTTTAGACTAAATATGAAATTAATAGGGTGCTGTTTTGAACAAATTTGATACGACTTAATCCTGAGAAATTCCTTTTCAATTTCATTTCTGTGAGCCTGTCTTGTATATGGCCAATTCACACTTAAATCCTTTGTAAGGCACACATCGACCACAGGGAGGTGATGGTGTTTGGGCATGTTTGATGCTAAAAAGTGAAACTCCACCTCTGACTTTTCTTGTGGCTATAACAGCCTCTCCATTTCCAGGTGCGTGCTACAACTGTGGCAAGTCTGGCCATGTACAGAAGGGTTGCCCAGAAGGTGACAGCAAAATCTGCTATACCTGTGGCAACAGCGGCCATCTGGCTCGAGATTGCCCCAACAAGGCCGGTGGTGGCGATGACCGTAAATGTTACAACTGTGGAGAAGTTGGCCACATTTCCCGTGAATGCCCGGATTCTGGCCGGGAACCAAGCTACAGGTAGAATTACCTTGTAAGTCTCATATTTTTGATGCAATGTAGAATTGGCTGAACTTTTTGGGCAGTACTGTCTGCTGTATAGTAACAAGGTTTCACAATTCCGAACATGATAAGCGTTCCAAACGTTTATTCCTGATTTCAATAAAATCATAATGGTCTAAGTTTTAGCTACCTGCATTCAAGTGAAACCTCTCAGCATAAAAAAAAAATGAATATCAGTAATGGATGACGTAAAAGAAGCAAAAATGGCAATTTTAGTTATTCAGATATCCTTATTTATTGAAGTAAAAACTATAATAAACTCCCTTTATTTCCAGCTAGTGGAAGGTCGGTCATATCGCCAGTAGATGTCCAACCCGAGACGCGCTGCAACACCTGCGATGTGGTTGGTCACTTTTCAGCGAAATGCCCACAGGTCCTAGCCTGAAGGATATTGTAGCCTGAGTGCTTTGTAGCCTGGCAGCCTTGTGTGCTGCACAGCTGGCTGACGTCTGCACGTCCCGAGAGCCAGCCTGACTGCGGGGGCGCCATGTAACCATGGAAGCAGACTGAAGATTTTGACAAAATTTCTAGATGTTAAGCGGCTAGGTGTTTCACTTTTAGAGTTGTGGTGGGTGCAAGTTCAATCACTTCATTAAGACGATAAGCTATTCTGCCTATTTGGATATATATTTAAAAGAGGAAGTGCCAAAGGTATGCAGTTAGAAGCAGAGGTTTTCTGTGCGAGGAAACTATTTTGGAGAGCAATAGAATACAAATTAAAGAACTGGGTAACATGTGAATTACCCAGCATGATTAAGAGGGCCTTGAGGCCAGAGTCTTGACCAATGTATGTTGGTTAGTAAGAAACCCGCTTTTGGAAGAAGACCAATTGAAGGGAAGTAATTTGTCATTGTAACACCTGTTAAGGAGTTGCAAGTATTTGTGGTCAAGTTGAGGACATTTTATGTGCCGCTTATTGGAAATAAGCAGCTAACTGCTACTGAGGTGCGAAGAGTGATTGTACAGGTGTATAGTGATGTGTTATTCAAATAATAGGTGCACGTGGGGGAAAACCAGTGCAATCTAACTTGTCTGCTGTCATGTATTCAAAGGTGCCCAGAATCAACAAGGTTAATTCACACTTAGTATGAGGAAAATTCACAGATGAATTGTTACCCTCCCCTCTTGTGTATTCATTAGGGTGAGGAAGGCCAGATAGGACATGAGCACTCGCTGCCTTGTCCGCTGTCAGTCCAATGAGCAAGTAGGCACTGCCTTCGCTTGGAAACCATGGGTGTTGATGTTGATCAGAGGGATGTAGATGGAGAGGGAGTAAAGTAGTGAAGTGGTGGAAGGATTATGAAAACGGAGGTTAAAGTTAGTGATGCAATGTAATCAAGAGATTGCTCACACATGAGTTGTGCATTGTTATAGTCAATGCTGGTGTTGAAGGAGTGTAACACGAAGATGAGTACTTCGATTGGAAACGCACATGGTGGTGTGTTCAAAGAAAATCGTTGTAGATGTTACAAAGTTTGATCATCTAAATAACTCGCGGAGAAGGTGGTTTTATTCGAGGGAGACCGTGTCCATTTAGGCTATGGGTGAAGTGGAAAAGCGGTTTGTTGCATGTGGGATAATACGATAAATGCTTGTAGAGGAAACCACCAAGTTAACATCAGAATCTTTGATATTTATATTGATGGTGTATATTTCTACAAAATATATTTGTCAGTCTCCATGCTTAACATCCAAGTCTTACCTACATGAACCTTGGACGATTTCCTTTTAAATATTTTTTTGGACATTGTTTATAAGCTGGAATTCATTGTGTAAAAACTGACCAATGTTCTTCCTCCCCTAAATATTCTCCACCCATTGGTGGTATGTAAAGTTGGAGTTGATGGTTCACTTCTGTTATGTTGCATAGGATACACTAAACAGCACAAACTATTAATTAACACGGGTAATCAACGGTTTTTACAATGGCCATACCAGTAGGCGGCAGGCAAATTGGCCATCCGTTGTTTGATGATCTTATTTCGGAGATGGGAGTTTTGTAGTCCGTTTTAAATTGGCAAAGTAGCCAAGACCTGGTAGCAGAGAATACTGACAATTGTTATGTTATATGCCGATGAAGTGTGCACGTACATATGTGATGAGCATTATGTGAGTCAGCTTGCGTTGTTCGTACATAGTTCTTGTTTTACTGAAACTGAACATTTTAAGCACCTGTAGAGTGCTGGGAAGGCAAATAATATATCCCAAGTATCAAGGAAAGAGTGATTGCAGGGTGAGCTTGCGAGGTAAACATGCTTTGTCATACAGTTCACTTATCAATATTACTGGTATCTTCATTAGTTCTCTCCTCATCTAGGGATTTAAATTTTCGTGATTCCACAAGATTGAGAATACACCTGTAATTGCTCAGAAAGATTTCCAGTGAAGGGTGGGCATGAAACGCTATCCCACATACCGGTAATACCGTTACTCCCAGTGTCGTCATTACTCTTTACGAATTCATCAATAGGTGGAGTGTTCTGCATGATGAGCTGTGTGGTTGCATCTCTGCAGGTTGATCGAGCATTGAGTTTTGTGCCATTTTCATGAGGGCTGTGTGTTTATGTATCAATGTTTCATCAGTATATCCTGAGCATTTGGTCAAGAGTAGGAGATCATGTCATGTTACGACGCTTGCCAGGTGAAGGTATTAAGAGACAGCGAGTTGAGAGGACACTTGTCGTTTTTAAACGATTGGAGGCAGCTATTGTTAGTGTGTACCAAATTAGGCAAGGTCAAACAGTATAATATATATATTCTGGGTTTAAGCAGAACGGAAAGTGTGAGGCACTGTTAAACCAAGGCATTCATGTTGTATTCAAAGAGAACATCAATTTATACCAGTTTGTTGATCCTACTTATACAGCAGGCAGTCCATTTGGGAATCTCTTCTATCAACTGTACTTAGGCATTGTAACCTATGTGAAATTATCAAGCATGAAAGGGGTGAACCAGAAGACAGCAAATTCTAATTTTAATAAGTCAGTTAGCTGGTGTTGTAAATCGCATTACCAACTTTTAGACCATTGGTCCGCTATAGACAGAATAATCTCCAGTCTGATGAATATCCCAAAAGATGTTCCCAACACCTGTTAATTTTCATGTCACAGCCGGTATAATCATTGTGTAACTAATCAAGAGTTGAGGGGTCACAGGAGTTAAATTTGCTTTTGTTTTGGGTTATTGACTTTTTACTGTGATGAATTTACATCCTGGTATGTCTCAATGCCTGTGACTCGTCAAATTTTTATTCTGTGCACCCTCATCTGCTATTTAAATGTGAACTCTTATGGATGCTGCTAGTTGTCTGTATGAAATGGTCAGCTTTGACCCACACAGGTTGTACGCATTTTTGAATAATTGATCCACCGACCGCAATTATATGACTGGGTTACCGGTGAAAACTGACCATTTGGTATAGAAAGTAAATCTTTGAAAAAAAAAACAACTTAAGCTTGTCAATTGTCCTTTTTGTTGTCTGTGTTACTCTATTATATAAAACGAACAGGGTAGAGCTTCATGAACTTAACTTCATTTTGAAATTCCTATTTAAACATTTTGCCATCCCATGATTAATTGTTTCAATTTGGAATAGATGAATCCAGCTTTCAATTTTCTGCAATGGGATGCCATTCCAAGGGCTTTTCAGAAGTTATCCTTTCACACTGATTTTGGTATTTTAAAAGGGGAGGGTATAAGGCAGATCAGCCCCTGAACCTACAAGGCGTCTTGTATAATGTGAAGTTAAGAGCTTCGGCCAAATATTTCAAGTTGTCCTGAAAGTTTCTAAAGTCATTGTAAAAACCCATTGCCGTGGATTTTTTCCACCTCGATTGCAGGAATTTTGCCGGCAGGTCAACCCCTATAATGTCCAAATGCAGTTTAAAAAAATGTGGAAAATTGTCAAAACTTTTAAATGGGGCTGCTCCAGACCACCCGACCCTAATAGGTCCTGTCAGGCCAAATGTCAAGAGACTGCCCCCGTAGGGCAAAAAAAGTTAGCACCTCTATGTAGGTCCAGTACGAGACTGCTGGGAGGGCACGGCTGGACTTGGTTTGTAGGGTGTACCAACGAAAGCCACTTCTTCCAAAATCAGTCCCTGCTGTCTGTTCCTAACACTTGATTATTTTGAATATCTTAACTGGAATCAAGTGGACATTTTATGTTTTCTGGCAAATCCTTAGTCTTGCTGCGTTCCACAAAGGGGGGGGGGGGGTGGGCACAGACCTTCTCCCTGCTCTCTGGTAGGAGTGCAAACTTGAGTAATGTCCGCCATGTCTTAGCTGTTGACACAGTCCGGGCCCCCAACTAGGGGTTGAGGGAAGGCAACAGTTACAAGGAGGAAGCCTGACTTGCTGGGAGTACCGGTAGTGTGACGGATCAGAGCATATAAAAACATCATTTGATAAATCCCACAGACAGGCCAGACCAATGGTACAGAGCGCACATGGTTGCATCCCTCATGTGTAATCAATATCTCCCTTGTAAGGCACACCCTGACTTCGGAATACTGCTGAGGGGATATTGTCTCAAAGCCGTAACTTACTGGGTGGAATGTACTCCCAAATTCGGTTAAAGGCCAGTTATTCCCTTGCAGAGCTGACAGACTTGCGCCTCCCCTCATCCCTATAAGCTATTCTACCGCTGTATCAGTTTAGATTAGTCCTCATTTTCAAGGAATTGTTTGGCAGTACAGTTTGCACATTGTTTCAAAGATTGAAGCTAAACATACATAGTGTGATCACAATAGCCTGCCTACAGTAACAGAAAATAAAAGAAAATCACATAATATTACATTTGTAGGTTTCCAGGGGTGGGGGATTCTTAATTGGTTAGGGATCATAGGGGGTTAGCGTGCATCGCATACATATTTAGTGGAATTTTTCAAGCGTCCGAAATAAAAAACTGAGAGCACCTCCCGAGTGAGGGTGCCTGTCCCTTGCAACCACCAGAGTGGGCCTGTCCTAAGCTGGTCCCCGCAGGTATTTGAGGGCTAGATACCCGCTGGCCATGTCTGATGACATTCTCCCCAGATTATGGGGAGAAGTACTCTTGGTCTCCACTAGATGGGAGTATTTCTATTCTCCAATCACAAACTATATCCAAACATCTGTATAGGAGAGACAGGTTGACCATTGGGATGTAAGGGTGCCCTCTTGTGAGTAAAGGTTATTGGCTGGTCCCCGGCCCCACCTCCCTCACTCGGTATAGGGCAGGTAGCTAGCAACTCCAAGCATTGGCAGCTACAAAGCCTTGGTATAGGCGAGTGACCCACGCGCATGTGCATGCCCATGCGCGTGGGACACTTGCCTATACCAAGGCTTTGTAGTTTGCCAATGATTTAAGAGTGATATGCAAATCATAATTTATGATAATGATATTCGGTGACGTCACGAGCTCTACCAGAGCTCGTGACGTCACAAGGTCAGTTGCTAGCTACCTGCGGGCATATCGCATCGATCCCGCAGTGGTACCAGCGAATAAGGGTTAATACAGGGGCTGATTGACTGGTAACTTCTTAGACATGGCCTGCCTCTATGATGTCCCCAACATAGAGGCAGGTCGCCAGCCAAGGGCCTGTCCATGTCTCCCATGGCAGGACATTTATGGTTGATCGCTGCCCATCTCATAGCACCAGAAAGGGGTCGAGGCTTCCCTAGCCCACTTAAAAGGGTCTATTTCTCCTCTTTCCTATCCTCTCAGGATGTGTGTGGTGCACATATGCGCGGGCACTGACACATTCCTCTGAAATTGTGTAATGTAGTTCTCGCCATGAATATGACCTCAGCTGTCGAAATGGCGTTAAACATCTATTACTCACTCACTCACTCACTCACTCACAGCGGTGACAAGACATTTACAGACTGAAAAAGTCAAAGCACCTGAGCATTTCACGGATGGTGAAACTACATCCAAGTACAATTACATGTATATATGCATTAGGGAGTGATTTTATCAAGTTGTATTAAATATGTTTGCACAGGCAACCAGAGAGCTAGATTTCGGCATGATGATTAACTGTCTTATCTAAGTATTGTGGTCATGTATAAAAAGGACTACACTTTAGACCTGTGGGTGTTCCGTACCTCCACAATACCCACAGGGAACAGGGTCTGTATGTGGGTCACTCTACCGACGGATTGACGGATGACAGGGGTCAGGGAAAGCCAATACACATTCAACTTCAATCAGATCCTTATCTTTATAATGGGAGGGGAGGGGTGGGGAAGGAGGTGCGTGGCTGTAATACACATCTTAGTTCAAATAGATTCTAATCTGGATCAAAGGGGTTATAAAAAGTAATTAAATAATTAGTTTGAATACACAAACAGTGTGACCCTAGTCATCCGTCAATCCGTCGGTAGAGTGACCCACATACAGACCCTGTTCCCTGTGGGTATTGTGGAGGTACGGAACACCCATAGGTCTACAGTGTAAAAAAGGACTGGTCCAAGGGCTGGTTTTCAGCCATTTTGAAACGTTGCCACCAGGTGGCATTTGGATACACAGCGGCTATTTACAAGAGTTCGCTAGTTTAGTATTATTAAATGGCTTTGCATTGCTAGAGGTAATCCCAATTTGTATGTCAATGCATTTTATCGAAATTCCCCTATAGTACTCGTATTACTATATGAGTGAATTATATGACGTACATCCCGGTATGCAACTGTGGATATGCCGGTACCACGGCAATAGGAGACGAGAGTAGAAAATGAGAATCAAAATGTTTATTGTTTCAGTTCTGTACAATTTATACAATCTAACCAAGTTAGTGTATATCATCTGAAGAATCACACTGCTTAATATAACACTTTACTTAGCACCAGTTTAATATATTCTATTGATTTTATATAATTAAGTTATTTTGTCACATAGTATGGAGCAAACATAGATCGCCATAGTCGAAGTACTGCTGAGAAGATGCCCATTATCCGTTGGTTTGAGAGCAAATCTGAAATACAGGTCAATATATAACCACATTAAAGGAGGCCGTTGACGTATAGCATGCTATCAGCTATTGACCCCTCTCCCTTAGAAAGTTGGTACATACAGGTCCTGTTATTAAATGCCTGGCTCTATGAACATTGTAGGTTTTTTTTGGGTTTTTTTTACTATTTTTAATACTGTCTTACAGATTATTAAGTTAATGTGGCGGAGCCGTGTTTCTAGTATCGCCTAAAAGGCTGTGACATCGTATAGGCCTATGGAAGCTTGATGGTATTGCTCGCACAATCCGCCTCAAAACTAAGAAATATCAACCATCCCCTCTTCTCATTATGTAGAATTGAAGGGGAACATGTTGGTGCTCAATTTAAACCTCATATTTCTTTGCCAAACAGTGTATTATTATAGAAAATATGGTAAGAAAGTAACATTTTTCTGGTAAGATGTTTGGATTCAGCCCCTTTCAAGTCTCGCAATATCTCGTCATATATTGCCCGAATTGACGAGGGGTGGTGCAAGCTGGCACCAAACCCCTATAGCCATAGGTGTGTGCTTTAGAGATCGACACTGAACAGAAGTGCAGACAGTAGAAATATGGCAGACAGCTAGGGAGAGAGGTGGGGGGAGAGGAGTACATGTGTAGCACCAAAATGGGTTAATAACAGGTTAGTAAAAGCGATTTGAGGTGCCCTGGTCTGTACAGTGTTAGATTAGATCCTTATCCAAGGCCTCCTGATATCATTTTCGCCAGGTCTAAGGGACATGTGAGGGGAGGATCCTGCCCGAGCTGTCCGCTGCAGGCGTTCTTCTCACAGCCATGCTGCCGGGTTGATTTCCATTGGAACAATGGAAACAGTATATATTGTAACACCGTGGGGGAGAAATTTAGGGTTGAGTATATTCCTACAAGAAGAGGGGAGTAAAAGTCAGAGAGGATAAGATTATGTCCAGTAATATTTGAATGGCTCTTTTGAAGAGTATCTAAAAAGAAAAATGGTTAAAAAGTAAGTTGATATTTACCGAAATTGGCTCGGGTGAGAAGCCAATACATGAAAATGCTGAGCATGGCAATACGTTTGATAAGGTACCAAGCAGTCGGAGGGATAAATCGCGTGATTATCTGACCAATTTTGTCTAAGACACCACTGCCATGAACATCCTTTGACTGTTTATCTGAGGAGATCAATCATACATTCATGATTACTCAAACTAGTACCATTAAGAGGGGACGAGTAATTTGTAAATAAGCTCTAAAACATTAAAAGTAATATATGTTTCTGTTACAAATATACGTTTGATTTTCAATACAATTATAAATCATGATTATGTTAAGGAAAATATGACTGTCGACAACCGGAGCTGTTTACTTACATATGATCGATATTATTCATGCACATACAAAAAAGAATTTTTATTTGCATGCAGTATGAATACTTGAATGTACTTCAATTTATATAGGCAGTTCTCTTCTTCAGACTTCTTTCTTTTTTGTTCATATTACACAAAAGTTATTGAACTCTTACCAGAATCTCCATTTGTATCTTTTGCTCGTGAATTTTTGGATTTCTCCTTATCTTCTTTTGCCTTAGATATACGCTCCTTTTCCTTGTAATCAGCATATCTATAAAGAGGAAACATGCATTACGCAGTGCCTGCAAACAAATTGAGATAAGTGCATTCTGCTGACTTGCACAACGCACTACACATAAATCTGTAGTTTTGCAAGCGGATAATTTACCTCTTATACATTTCCCTTTGTTCAGATTGTAGTGCAGGGCAGCTATCAAGGAATGCTGGTACATCAGAAAGTCTATTTTGTCGCTGGAGAACGCGGGTTATGAATATCTCAACAAGCTTGGTGTATTCAGGATGCTCAGCATTGTTAGGGTTTCTCAGCCATATATGAGCTATGGCACTGCAAGCAGCGAAGTCCTGCATATGTGCATGTAGCAATACACTGTCGTGAAAGAAAATGACTTGTTTAAGTTTTATATGTATGCACAGTGGTGTTATCAAAGAGTGGTAAGACGGATCACTTCAAAAGATCCGACACAGTATAACAGTATTGTCGCATGGCAACTACTGACCTGAGACGAAACCATTCTTTATGAATTTTTATAAATGCTTTAAGGAAACACAGGAGAAGGTAGCCAAGCTGTTGTCTTATACAGTCTTGTTGTCTCAAGATCAATCATCTACCGCAAGCTTCCTTTGGCTCTTCATGAATTTGTCTTTTGACTTATTGGATTGGTAACACCATGTGACTACTTTAATGAAGAAGATAAAATTCCAAAAGTTTACCAAAGCTGGACAATTTTTGCTGGACAGTCTTCGATACCATTATAAAGCTGGGTTATGAATGGAAGGACTTCCTGCCAGCGATTTAGTTCAGCATACGCTTGAGTGGCCAAAATACTCAGTGCTTCGATAGTATGAGCTGACCTGAAAGCAAAGGACAGAAACCAATCATTCAAATGTGTGAAAGGGGACCGAAAAATTTCAGACCCTTCTGAAGTGCGGGTATCAAATAAAGTTCACCCCTTTTGGGTATAATCACTTTCCATCTTGAAAAAGTGCCAAAATTGTTGGAAAACCACTATGTGTGCCATTTTCAAGATGGACTTCTAGATTACAAAATTCTGCACATTTGTTTACCAAATACTCTGTGTCAATGTTGTGCTTCCTGTTCTACAGTGTTTTGCATACAATGTCTACAGGGAGACAGCTTCGCCCTCCTTGTAGCCTTATTACTTATAGCGGAATGGAAGCCATGGGTGGTTGACCATTGACATGATGCCTGATATGATGCAAATGAGGCATCTGCCTGGACATCCCGATCATTTACACAATAGATACGTGCCCATCTACATCACATCAGGCATCATGTTAATGATAAGGGGGGGGGGGGATTTTTTGGTTCTGCCCCTGCCCTAGCCTAGTTACTTCAAGCCGACCAAAACCACACCCAGCATTAAACTTAAAACATGAGCACCGTTCCACAGTCTGACACGAGCAGACTAGCAGTTGGTCACCCCAACTCCAATGGCCGTGTTGGAAAGGGTACAGGGTAGTGATAGGCTGGAAACCTACACCTGAATTCCGCTCCCGCTTCTCTCCCACTACATATGGTAGTTATACAGACCGCAGATGCCCAGCGTAGGGTAGTGCTCGTGGATTGGCCATCATTGGTGTACACTGAAGGGCTGTGTGTGTTCCGTCCCTCCACTATACCCACAGATAACAGAATCTGCATGTAGGTCATTTTACCAACGGATCAACGGGAGACTGGGCCCAGGGAAGGCCAATACACACTCAACTTCAATCAGATCC
This sequence comes from Acholoe squamosa, assembly GCA_949317995.1. Taxonomy (NCBI): domain Eukaryota; kingdom Metazoa; phylum Annelida; class Polychaeta; order Phyllodocida; family Polynoidae; genus Acholoe; species Acholoe squamosa. The sequence goes on along the minus strand of OX439035.1, from coordinate 83,129,073 downwards.
TTATCTTTAATGGGAGGGGAGGGGTGGGGAAGGAAGTGTATGGTTGTAATACACATCTTAGATCAATCAGATTCTTTATTGTGGGTTAATGTCTTATCTAGATCAAAGGGGGTCTTTAACGGCTTTACTGACCCCCTTAATACCTCCCTATTCTGCATATATGTAGTACTTTAACACAGTATTTGAAAAACACAGGGATGGAAAGGGTTAAAAGTAATTAATTGAGGTGAATGTGTATTGGCCTTCATTGGACCCAGTCTCCCGCCGACCCGTCAGTAAAATTACGTTCAGGCTACATGCAGACTCTGTTATCTGTGGGTATAGTGGAGGGACGGAACACCCACAGACCTTCAGTGTATCATTGGGCAGATTGCAAATTATTACCTCTGGCATCCTGGCTAGCTTCCTCCCATCCCCTTCATATTAGGTGCCACCATTCAAATTCCATAAGAAGAGAGCCTCTCTGAGAGGGATGTTATGGTTCCTTCCCTCCCCTGGCCAGGATGTCCCAAGGCTGCTAAGCATTGTCACAAGGGCGCCAGGATGGGGCCCCACGCATTTTGTCAGAAGTGAAAAGACGCATCATTGGTAATTTAATGCATGATTAGTAATGATTAGTAATGGGAGGTGTCAGGTGACCGACTGTTCCGACAGTACTATAGTCCGTTCCTCTATATTGGGGACTGGTGCATTTGCAGCATGAGGGCCTTATTTTTTTCTAATTAATGATAAAATATCCTAGTTTTTTCACAACCCTAGTCTTGTATAGGGTGTTTTGAATATCTATACTGAAAATTATTGGAAATTGGAAGATATTTGATAATTTTTTCAGCTGCCATATTATTACAACAGGGCAAATACTGCCCAATTGCTGCCCATTTGGGGCAAAATAGCTGCAAATAATACCAGGTGGTTGGGTGCAAATTATGGATTTCTCTTTTAATAAAACAACAAAATCTTGATTTAATGGACCAGGGACATCAAATCCAAGTCAGAGATATCATTGACACTTTTCAGAAGTATATAAATCATATTAGTTACCATATATCTTACATTTGTATAAGTAGGTCACTGTCTGACCTTGAATCACAGTTATTGGGGTCAAGGTTGAATTATGTCACCATGAAGTACCGCAATGGATAATCCCAACAAATGCATGAATATCTAAGCTATCCAGTATATTGAAAGAACTCATAAATGTGATACAAAATCCATGTTTTTTCTTTTTCTTGCTCCATTTTTTCTCATATATAGGGATCGTGATAAATGCTATAGGGAAAAATTGTATCAAAGGACGGGTCAAAATGGCGATTTTAGTTAGTTTTCAAAAAAATACATATCTTTTGGTAGAATTTGAACTATTAGAGGCATATAAAATGTAAAAACATATTTAAAAAGCTTGTTTCTCACTCTAAAAGATGAATTAATGAAAATAGGGGGTCATCACTCACTTTTTCATAGTAATTTTAGCCTAAAGATAGAGAAGTAGGTGTTTTTTCATGGTTTTCGCTTCTGAAACTCACACTTTGATACAAGATAAAATATTTTTAATTTTCACCAAAAACTTAATGAGGTATCTAGAAATAATGCCCTAATTGTGTACTTTTACATGGTGAAAGAATTGTGTAGATCGGCCAACTATGAGAGACACAGTACCATTTTGAAGGTGCAAAAATAGGAAAAACTAAGTTTTTGGTCCCCAATATACGGCAATGAGCTATAGTAGTGACAACTCAGATAAGGGAGTGGTCATTATTTATCAACAGGGGGGCTGGTGGGTTTTCACGCGGACGTGCAAAGTTTTTTTACACCCCCCCTCGACGGCAGTAAAAAAAAATTGCCCCCCCCCGCGCCAGAGGCGCGGAGAGTTTTCACGCCCCCTCTTTGATCTATAGTAGCGCGCAGGATTTTTTGGCTAAAAAGAGGGTAAATTTTTTTAGCCCCCCCAAGAGGGTTCACATTTTTTTTAGCCCCCCCTCGAGAGGGGTCAGAATTTTTTACGCCCCCCCCCCCTCAAACCCACTGGTCACCATTCCCTAAGATGAGACGCCATGGACATGGTGGTAATCCTAATGGTGAACACCTGTAATATCGCTCACCCGTGTTGTTCGGGGTAGTTTTTCGCCATTCCAATTCCCTTCAAGCATATCTCAAGGCATCTTTCGAAGTCTTTGTACAATAAACAATGATTTGCTCTACTAATCACATCCGAACCGCTGCTGTCCGACACAGAGCTGTCTAATTTCGTGGGTGATCTGTTGACGAACTCCATCGCTTTGACTCACCGGAAATAAACATGCTTAAAGTTGTCGGTGCAATTACCCGGTGTATCACGATACACGTGAGAACCTCAACAAACAACACTGTCAACACTTCCCAGGTTTATTTTATCTTTGCTCCAATTAGCGTAGCATAAGATATGGGCTCGTGGTAGCTAGGTTAGGTAAGATGGCAAATTTCAACTTCAAGCACTTGTAAAAAGTTTAGTTAGAGTCTATTAAAGCCTAAACTGATTTACCGTAGTGATTAGCCTCAAGTAGAGGGCGGGTTAAACTTTTAGGGGGGGGGGGGGGTAGCTTAGAAATCTAATCTCTCATGGCGGGTACAGAGACCTTCTCTTTTCTGGTAGGTGACGGCCTGTGTATCTGCTCAAAGACTGCACATTTTCGGCCAATAATACTTAGAATTTCTTGAAAATTTCAAGTTCCCTGCATAGCCCAACTTGTTGGGTACACACTCACCGATTTTGGAAATCGGATGGCTTACGGTATAATAAATGTTTTTAGAGGAGATTTCCTGAACAAATCTCTTTCCATTCTGCCACCTTCCCAGCTGAGTGGGAGAATAGTGGAGGTATAGACTTGAAAGTAGGTTAGAACTCTATGCTTTTATCCCTCCTTACTGAAGAGTTCTTCTTTGTAAACTCTCACGGCGGTACAGAGATGAGAGTTTAGAATTCTAAGCTTTTCTAAACTCTCACGGCGGTACAGAGATGAGAATTCTAAGCTAGGGGGGGGGGGGTGGCATAACAAATTCGGATCCCTCTGGGGCATAAACAAATTCGACTCCTCTTGAGGTGGGGGGCTTAAAAAATTTTCCCTCTTTTTAGAGGTAATTATTTATCAACAGTGTTAGGGACGCCAGAAAAAATTGGAATCTATTATCAACAGGGGGTGGGTGGTGGGTTTCCGTGCGGATGCGCGAAAAATTTTTACGCCCCCCCTCGACGACAGTCAAAATTTTTTGCGCCCCCCCCCCCAAACCGGAGGCGTTGAGAATTTTCGCGCCCCTCTTTGAGCTATAGTAGCGCGCTGGCTTTTTTGCTCAAAAGAGGGTAAATTTTTTAACCCCCCCTCAAGAGGGGTCAAAATTTTTTTAGCCCCCCCCTTGGGAGGGGTCTGAAATTTTTACGCCCCCCCCCCTCAAACCCACCATCCCCCCCTGTTGATAAATAATGACCACTCCCTTAGCTACAACAGTTGACCAGTTCTTTTGGATAGAGCCTGAGGAAGGAAATCTAAATCTTTTGGAATTTTGTTTCTATCTTTTGTAGAACCCGAGATATGATGAAATAGATTCGAGATTCAAGAAGGCTTTATTTTTGTAAATTCTGCATGACAACACATCAACATCCTTAACCTCTCACATATTAAGCAGTTTCGACAATTGACCTTTAGATTCTATCCCTGATCCACTTAGACATAACAAGCAGTTGCTAGATGGCATGCCCCATACTGGACAGCCATAGAGGAGAATGGGGTCAACTTGTTTGTCAAATAGAGACATAAATAACTTAGTTGATACATTATGTGAGGTACTTAGTGCCTGTCTGATAGAGAAGAGTGCACGCTTTGCTTTAATAACCCGTTCTGCTTTCATTTTCCTTAAGTTACCGTCACATGTTAATGATAAACCTAAATATTTGCATGATGACACACACTCCCAAGAGATTATCATGGAAAAAGAGTTTCGCAGTTGACTCTCTTCCTTGAGTCATTACCATGACTTTTGTCTTTTTGGTATTAACCTTTAGTTTCCAGGTCCGACAATATTTATCTAGCCCATTCAAACATTCTTGTAGGCCATTACTAGACTTAGAAATTAGAATTAAATCAGCCCAGGAGAGGGAGTTCATAGAGATATCCCCCAGGTAGACAGGATCGCATTTGTCGTCAAATATTTCATGTAGGTCATTCTGAAAGAGATTCAACAGAGTGGGGCTAAGGTTACACCCTTGTTTTACCCCTGTTGATGATAGGAAGCTGGCAGTTATGCCCTGTTCACTTTTCACAGCATAGCTATTACAATCATATGCGGATTTGATAATTTTGTATGTGTTACCAGTGACTCCGGATCTCAGGAGTTTGTAGAATAAGCTGGGCCTATCTATGGAATCGAAATATTTTAAAAAGTCAACAAAAGCCACACACAGTTTACCCTTGTGGTTCTTCACATACTTATAGAAGAGGGTCTGAAGGATCATAATGTTGTCTTTGGTCCTTCTTTTTTCTTTGCTTGCTCCAAAACTTTTTCTTTCCTAGACATTCAACAATCCTCTCATTTATGATTTTGCAGAAAACTTTGCTGATACAATCAGCAACTGCCACACCCCTATAGTTTTCTGGTGTATCAAGATCACCTCCCTTATGGATTGGGGTTATAAGACTCTCCTTCCACTTGGAAGGGTAGCAACCGGATGAAAGTATAACATTGAACAGCTTTGTAATGGCTACATGGAGATGGTCCCCACCAAACTTCAACATCTTATTATTTATCAAATCAGGCCCCGTGGCTTTGCCATTCTTGAGAGACTTTATGGATTTAGTTACCTCCCCAAGAGAAATTTGTATGTCTAAGTCCCCTTCTTTAGTAAGGTTTTCAAGGATTGGGCGACTGGTTGCGATGTAATCTTGAAATGTTGTGTGATCCTCACTGTTCTGGTTAATGTTCAATAATTTTCTGAAATATGCTACCCATTCAGCAGAACTAGTTTTGGTTTTCTCTTTTGATTTTGTACTCGTCATTTTTTTTTATTGATTTCCAGGAATGTTTGGAGTCTTTAGACTATAATACCTGGAGCTTGTGTATTTTCTTCTCCTGGCCCTTATTCAGAACATGGTATTTAACTCTCTTGTAGACCCTTCTAGCTCTTACAAAATCTATCCTGTGCTGGTTGTTGTCTCTGTCATTTTGTAAGAGTCGCCTCTCACATGAGAACACCTTCTTTTGTTCTTTTAGATTTTTCATATTTTCCTTGGATAGAGATTCATTTGGCTAAGTATCTCCTTCTGTTTTTTTCTTTTACCCCCAACTTTTTCAAGGGCACAAATTGGAATCTATTATCAACAGGGGGTGGGTGGTGGGTTTCCGTGCGGACGCGCGAAAATTTTTTACGCCCCCCCTCGACGACAGTCAAAATTTTTTGCGCCCCCCCCAAACCGGAGGCGTTGAGAATTTTCACGCCCCTCTTTGAGCTATAGTAGCGCGCGGGCTTTTTTGCCCAAAAGAGGGTAAATCTTTTAACCCCCCCTCAAGAGGGGTCAAAATTTTTTTAGCCCCCCCCCTCGGGAGGGGTCTGAAATTTTTACGCCCCCCCCTCAAACCCACCATCCCCCCCTGTTGATAAATAATGACCACTCCCTTAGCTACAACAGTTGACCAGTTCTTTTGGATAGAGCCGGAGGAAGGAAATCTAAATCTTTTGGAATTTTGTTTCTATCTTTTGTAGAACCCGAGATATGATGAAATAGATTCGAGATTCAAGAAGGCTTTATTTTTGTAAATTCTGCATGACAACACATCAACATCCTTAACCTCTCACATATTAAGCAGTTTCGACAATTGACCTTTAGATTCTATCCCTGATCCACTTAGACATAACAAGCAGTTGCTAGATGGCATGCCCCATACTGGACAGCCATAGAGGAGAATGGGGTCAACTTGTTTGTCAAATAGAGACATAAATAACTTAGTTGATACATTATGTGAGGTACTTAGTGCCTGTCTGATAGAGAAGAGTGCACGCTTTGCTTTAATAACCCGTTCTGCTTTCATTTTCCTTAAGTTACCGTCACATGTTAATGATAAACCTAAATATTTGTATGATGACACACACTCCCAAGAGATTATCATGGAAAAAGAGTTTCGCAGTTGACTCTCTTCCTTGAGTCATTACCATGACTTTTGTCTTTTTGGTATTAACCTTTAGTTTCCAGGTCCGACAATATTTATCTAGCCCATTCAAACATTCTTGTAGGCCATTACTAGACTTAGAAATTAGAATTAAATCAGCCCAGGAGAGGGAGTTCATAGAGATATCCCCCAGGTAGACAGGATCGCATTTGTCGTCAAATATTTCATGTAGGTCATTCTGAAAGAGATTCGACAGAGTGGGGCTAAGGTTACACCCTTGTTTTACCCCTGTTGATGATAGGAAGCTGGCAGTTATGCCCTGTTCACTTTTCACAGCATAGCTATTACAATCATATGCGGATTTGATAATTTTGTATGTGTTACCAGTGACTCCGGATCTCAGGAGTTTGTAGAATAAGCTGGGCCTATCTATGGAATCGAAATATTTTAAAAAGTCAACAAAAGCCACACACAGTTTACCCTTGTGGTTCTTCACATACTTATAGAAGAGGGTCTGAAGGATCATAATGTTGTCTTTGGTCCTTCTTTTTTCTTTGCTTGCTCCAAAACTTTTTCTTTCCTAGACATTCAACAATCCTCTCATTTATGATTTTGCAGAAAACTTTGCTGATACAATCAGCAACTGCCACACCCCTATAGTTTTCTGGTGTATCAAGATCACCTCCCTTATGGATTGGGGTTATAAGACTCTCCTTCCACTTGGAAGGGTAGCAACCGGATGAAAGTATAACATTGAACAGCTTTGTAATGGCTACATGGAGATGGTCCCCACCAAACTTCAACATCTTATTATTTATCAAATCAGGCCCCGTGGCTTTGCCATTCTTGAGAGACTTTATGGCTTTAGTTACCTCCCCAAGAGAAATTTGTATGTCTAAGTCCCCTTCTTTAGTAAGGTTTTCAAGGATTGGGAGACTGGTTGCGATGTAATCTTGAAATGTTGTGTGATCCTCACTGTTCTGGTTAATGTTCAATAATTTTCTGAAATATGCTACCCATTCAGCAGAACTAGTTTTGGTTTTCTCTTTTGATTTTGTACTCGTCATTTTTTTTTATTGATTTCCAGGAATGTTTGGAGTCTTTAGACTATAATTCCTGGAGCTTGTGTATTTTCTTCTCCTGGCCCTTATTCAGAACATGGTATTTAACTCTCTTGTAGACCCTTCTAGCTCTTACAAAATCTATCCTGTGCTGGTTGTTGTCTCTGTCATTTTGTAAGAGTCGCCTCTCACATGAGAACACCTTCTTTTGTTCTTTTAGATTTTTCATATTTTCCTTGGATAGAGATTCATTTGGCTAAGTATCTCCTTCTGTTTTTTTCTTTTACCCCCAACTTTTTCAAGGGCACAGACTCTTTTCCTACACTGAAGACAATTTTCACAAGATCATTTAATGCCTTATCTGGATCTAAATATGTCTCTGCTGAGTATGATTTGAGTTTGCTGAGAACATTCTGTTTATTCATATTTTCTTCATATACTTTCTTAAGATCTTCCTTCCAAATGAATCTATACCTAGGTTTCAGTATATATATATATATATATATATATATATATATATATATATATATATATATATATATATATATATATATATATATATCTGTATTGTATCAGCTGATACAATACAGTAGTCAACTGTTAAGGTACCATTATATGTAACAAATGTGGACTTCCCTCTGAGGTCTCCAATTGTTCTTCCATTAATAATGTACATATGACTCTGATTTAGGATAGCCATGAGCTTCCTCTCAGATGAATTGACAGTAGTATCCATTTTGTTCCTCTGTATGATTATAGAGGCTACACTCACACTCCCCCATCATCGGAAATGCTTATTTGGTCTCTGATTGTTACATCCTCTTCAATACAAGTAAACTCTTCAACCTTCTCACCTGTTCTGGCATTAAAATCTCCAAGTAAAATGATTTCTCCCTGTCCACTGTATTTACATATTTCTGCTTTCAACACATCCATATGATCTACATCATTCACTTTATGAACATCTGATCCTTCAGGTGGCACATAACAATTACAAAGATATACATTTTGTTACACATCGAAGAATACCTTATCAAGCTTCACCCACAAGAAGTCCTTGCATGAACTACCTATCTTTTGAATACCCTTACTTAGGTACGACCTGAATAAAACACAGACCCCTCCTGAACCTGCCTTGCGCTTACTGTATTTACCTCTGTCTCTTCTGAATAACTGGAAACCTGGTACTGACAGGACCTTACTTTCTGTCAGCCACATCTCCTGAACACATAGAATATCAAAATTCCTAATAAAGCTACTAACATCGCTACAGCCTACTTTTAGCAATACCACCTTGAATGTTGTGGCTTCCTAGCTTTAGGACACCTGACTTAGAGATTTCCATGTTGAGAGTAATATAGCATTTATGGATACATACAATATATGTCAATAAATCCTAGGATTTGCTACCCATACATTTCTATTATAATAGAGCTCAAAAGTTGTGACTAAAGACATGCAAAATCTAGGGTTTTTTCCAAAACACCCTGTAAAACCTAATTTCACTTCTAACAGGATTTTTTTCAAAAATTCTAGATAGATACATATATGACCTATTTAATTGAGTACTCAAATGACCTTTTGACCTTGACCTATGACCTAGATCTTACTCTCGGAGGTCACCGAGCTCCACTTTCAATCAACAAAATCCTTTTGGAGCATGGGAGAGCATTGTCCAATTGTTCTGAAATTTATTACAGTGCATATTGAGGTAAAGTCCAACCCAACTACTGAGTAGCAACCAGTAGCATTAATAACTTCATGGTCTGGGATTTTTTAAAAAAATACTATGTTTTTAACAATATCCAAATGCAATTTTTTCTCACATGGAAATACATGTGTTATATATGGTTGGATAGGCCTTTCTTTTCTCTATACATATGACTATTAACCTGTAAAGAGATGTTAAAGAGCACTCCCTCAGGGGCACCCCTAGCGGATTCTGGGGTCACTATGACAACAGGGGGGTGGTGGGTTTGAGGGGGGGTGTAATAATTCAGACCCCTCCTGAGGGGGGCATAAAAAATTTATCCTCTTCAGCAGAAAGCCAGTGCACTGCTATAGAGGGGCGCAAAAATTCTCCGCACCAGAGAGGTGCGGGGGGGGCGCAAACAAATTTTGACTGCCCTGAGGGGCACATCCACGCGAAAGCCCACCTCCTCACTTGATAGATAACGACCACTCCCTTAGCAAAAAAGCCTGTATGCTACTATAGATCAAAGAGTGGCGGGAAGCACAAAAAAAGTTTTGACTGCTGTCGAGGGGGTCATAAAAAAAAGAGTTCATCTCAACGGTGGGCCAAGTCAAATTGCACCGGCCCACCTCCACTATGAGTACGCCCCGAGCCAATCTCTGGGCCCAGTTACGGTTTTGAATGTCTGAGTTCCTCGATGGCCCCCGGACGTAAAACTAAACAAACAAACAAACAGTTACGGTGGGCCGGCCCTCAGGGCGATAGCTGCTGAGATTCCAGAAGTAATTGCTAAAAAGAGGGTAAACTTCTATGCCCCCCTCCTCAAGAGGGGTCAAAAGTTTTAAGCCCCTCCCCCCCCCCCCCTTAGGACGGGTCTGAAAGTTTTACGGCCTCTTCCTCAAGCCCACCTCCCCACTTCTCCCTGTTAAGAAATAATGACCACTCCATTAGTTTTATAATAGTCATAGAGGTCTCTTCCAATTCCTTGAGGTTTGAGGCTTGGTCTAATAGATATAGAAATTAGGGGGGTCATTTTGGCGGAAATATAACAAGAAGCCCCCCCCCCCCATCTTGCAATAAATGACTCGGCCCTTACTGGTCATTACCAACGGGGGTGGGGGGGGGGCGTAGCCACTATAAGCAGCCCTGTCTGACAGGGCTGCTTCAGTGGGTGCCCCCATTCATTCATGCCCACCATGGAGAGTGAGTGAGTGAGTAATAGATGTTTAACGCCATTTCGACAGCTAAGGTCATATTCATGGTGAGAATGACATTACACAATTTCACAGAGGAATGTGTCAGTGCCCGCACATATGTGCACCACACACATCCTGAGGGGATAGGAAAGATGAGAAGTAGACCCATTTAAGTGGGCTAGGGAAGCCCACCCACCATGGAGAGGACGATACTCAGTCTAGAGGGGTGGTAAGTTTTAGCTGTTGGACAGGGCTGCTCACCCCTACCCCCACCCTTGACGTTTGGTTAAAGTTTTCTGCGCCACGGCACCGATGATCTTTTCGCTCCTCTTTGTTCTATAGTCATGTGCAGGCCTTTTTTCGCTAAAAAGAGGCTAAAGCCAGCTTCAGCTAGTTCATATAACTTGAAACAGAATCTTATCTAGATCAAATAGGTTAATTAAGAGTAAGTAATAAGCTAGAATACATATTAACCAGAAGCTGTGTTAAAATTACTACTAGGCTATTTGACATAACATTTTGTACTCATGTGGGCTCTTGCAGGCTAAATGAGGGATATCTCTGCAAATACATCGGAAATTGGTATATTTATTTTATTTTATTTATTTTTTTTTGGGGGGGGGGGGTCAGGTCCCCCTAGTCATTGGCATTGCCTTTTTCGTGTTTCTCCAATTTTTGAAAACATCAACATTGCACTAAAAAAAAATCCTTGCTCATTTCTCTGCTACTTTTGTAGTCAACTTTGAGCTTGAACCTTTTTCTTTTAATTCCAAAAACAGCGAAAACATATCCAAGTGTATTTAATTTGCTGCCGCACTGAAGTCAGCACTTTGTTTCCATGCTTATTAACATTCCCTTCACCGGTACTATGTGATCCCTCGGTATTCTTAGCACATGGTGTTCTATGGAGAAAGTAGAATTAGGACGTTTTCTTTCACTGTTTCATAGGCTTAGAGTCCAGAGGCCTTATTCTCAGTTTTCATGATGGATTTTTATTTTCATTTGACATTCTATTGCTTTTTACCCGCAGATGCTTTGTTAATGGCAAAGCAGTAGCAGACTAGGTTTGTGAGAAGAGTGATACACCATGGAATATGAGAGGATAGTCAGTAAAAAGACCACACCTTACTACTACATGAGGATACATCTGTAAGTAGAACATTGAAGTATTAACTAATGGAAGTTCATTAGACAAACATGACATATCGCATAACTGATGGTACATGTATCAGAAGCGGATTAACCATCTTATTGTGAATTATTAATGAGAGCAAAGATAGACATCCTAGCACATCCCAATCACAACAATTCATGTATGGATGAGGTGAATATTCAATATTATATATAGTATTTGATAAAAATGAGATAAGAGGATTGGGGGGGGGGAGTAAGTCCAGGTTGCATAAGGGCAGCTATCTCGTTCAACTGTATAACTATGGTTATGGCTAATATTCTTAGTTTCTAAGTAAATTCCGATATGTTGGTCACGAGGATAATATTGAACTTTTGCTTTCTACCTTTTTTTTTACATCCAAGTCCACATTTCTATTATTCTTATAGTGAATTTGACACAGATGATCCCCCGGAAATGACAGCAGTGCAGTTCAAAGCCCTTATCCTCTACGCTATAAACACACTTTTTGGAGAGGTGAGCATTTTATGTGTGTTTGAAAATGCATGCCCACAGGTAAAAAAAAAAGATTTTTTCTTTAAAAAAAGAGGAGGACCATATGGACTTGGTTACACCTTCTTCCTTTATGGTCCACTTTTCAATTTTGATAAAGTTATGATCAATCAACCATTACCCAAATATATCCATAAATCTAAATGAATTTAGAAATCAATGACGTCAAATCAAAGATGGAAATCTGTAATTCTATTTTCAGGTTGGACAAGCTTCTATCCATACTGATATACTACAGTACAAAGAAAGCAAGCACAGTGCCTTATTAAGAGTGAATAGCAGGTATGAGTTGGTTTTCTCATTTCCTTTTTTAGCGCCTCCCATGCCGCGTAGCGGCGGTACCGCGAAGCAGTACGGGAGTGCGCTATGATGATTGCATTTGCCCCATGTGATGAGGTCTCACAATACAAAATTACTGAATAGAGAAATTGATAACTGTGAAATCTTCTTTATGTCTGCTTTTATGAGACATGTCATCAAACACTGGTATACCGACATTAACGGTGGGAGGCGTTTTTTATGCAGTCACAACCACATTTCTTGTTATTTCTCTCTCTAAAGTTGCCATCGTAATGCATAAACATTTTCCATGTTTATAATGTGAGAATTCATAGTAAAGTGTTACTTCATTGGTGAACCAGAAGTTGACGGTAGCTCCGTAATTATCAGAAGTAGAAAGTCCATATCACAAATACTTCTGAAACCATAACTCTGTTGACATCTAATCACATTCTGTTAAAAACTCTGTAGCAGCAAAAGATTTTACTTAGTTCTTATGTATACCGTGTCATATATTTATTAGCGCGGCGACTAGTGAGTACTACTCGTGAGATGAGTAGACTAGTGTATGGTTCACAGTCGCCACGGTGTAAGGGATAGGGAGGCTTTGCAATCTATTTTTGTTTGTGGCTCCTCTGCTATGGACTATTCCTGCTCACTATTCTAATGTAATAACAACAGTGTGTGTACTTTACTTATCAGTGAAGGGATTTTCAGAATATATCTCATACTTTTCATTTTATTCGCAGATAAGACATTTCATCATTTGGAGCCCTATGGCAGATTAGCATTAGAGCATTTTAAGATTCAGAAATGCATCCCTGTAGCCTTTGTTTTAGAATTGTTTGTTTTGAAACTACTATATATATGTAGTACAGGTTTTATCTCAGTGGGTTATGGTAAAATTGGATCATTTTTTCTGTATTTGAACAAAGTATTCACTGTCAAAGATCTCTATGGAGAAATCAGTGCTAAAGTGTGTTGCCATATGTGCATTTTTGTAAATCAGAGGAGGTTGAAGTGTAAGGCCACCTTGTGGAACTGCTACATTCTTTTCTGTGTAAAACTTTTAGTTGACATTGAAATAATGCTATCTCAGAATATGTATCTACTATTGGTGATGAAAGATTAATTTGATTACTCCTTTCATTATATAAACGATTTTGTGGAACACTGAAAACATGTATGTACTTACACTGTGCTCCCCCTCTAAAGAGGTGGAGTGATCTGGCCGGTTTGCTGACCACTGGCCCGTGACGAGGTACAGACTATTACAAGTGATTGGCAGTTGGGTGTGTGTGTGTGGGGGGGTGGGGTGGGGGGGGCAGAGCAGGCTCCTGGCAATCTGAGACAGTGTACACTCATAATGACACACCTGTTGACTATGGCATTGAACATTGAATAAGACAGGTCCCTGTGGCAGCTGAGTGAGGTGCATGCAGAATGGACAGTCTACAGACTATTAGTACTTAGCTGCAGTGGGTAGTTTAGGTTGAATTTGTGCTATATACTACCAAAAGCCCAGATGATAGTGTGCCCTATCTGTCTCACCAACTGAAACTAGACACAAGATTACAAGTCGCCGCGCCATGTCTCACAGGACTATTCTCTACTATTGTATTAAAATCTACAACACTATGGTTTTATTCGTTGCACATTTAGAAAACGTGTACACCCACCAATGTGAATACCAACACAAAGTGACATATAATCTTTCTGTTTAATTCTAGCGAGTTTGTCAAACTTTGGGGTGCATTGACGCTGTGTGGAGAATATGCTGGACAGAGCTGTGCCTTCAGAGTGACGCAGGTATTAAGTGCAATATATATCACAATTTCTCTGCATGACGTGACGGTCTCCAGTATTTTGGGAAACTGAAACAGAAATTATATGATAAAATCTACTGGTATTCAAAGGTAGTTTTCCAGAGGCCCATAAAGTATGAAAATTAGATTCATGATGTCGTCGTCTCAGTTCAACAAGGTTGTAAGTGGAACTAAGGTAAAAAGGTAGGTCTCTGTGAGGCCCCTCGTGGGGGTACCTCTTACCTTCTGGACCCAGATGCACTTACAACCTTGTTGCAGTGAGTTGACGATGTGTAATCTCGTTTTACCATTTTTGATAATTTCCTTGTACGCGAGGAGGAGGAGGCGTTTTGTTTGTAAACCATAATCACTTAAGGTGACACTTAGATGTGTAATTATTGCACTCATTATGTCCGGGTATTCATTGGAGGTGGACATTGCATTTTTGAATGTTGTACCTTTAAACTTGGTGTAAACTGAAAGGTGGATGGCGGGGATAGACTAAAAGTGGTACCGGTAGACTTTTTAGTAGGTCTGGAAACACGCAGTGGACATGTTTCCAATGGCCGACAGCCACATTTAATGGCAAAGAATACCATAAACCTTAGAATAATGTATTATTTTACAGGTATCCAGTAGTTTGATGGCATTGACAGCAAATAGCAGAACCTTCATCCACAAACCAGTACAGGTGGCGACAAACAGGTAGCGCTGAATGAGCAGCTCTCCAAATACTGACATTATATATTGATTACATCCTGTGAGCTGCTCACCCCCTTGTCATCGATCTACCTGTCCAGTCCGGAGCTTTCCAAGAAGTTGCCAAGGTCTTATTGCCAAAGAAATAGAAAAAAGAGAGAACGACAGCAAGATAGACCACTTATATGGATGGCACTAAATATATCGCCTTCAAAGGTCGCGAAAAGCAGCTTCAATGAGGTGCTCACCTGAGTGTGTTACTGTAGTTGTCATAGTAACCTACAGGTGGCAGTGATTGATGATCCCTGCACCACAGTCCCACACTGTTAAAACACATTAAGGACTGTACAATCCCTCCAGCTCCCTCCAACTGTCGCCTTAATGCACTATTGCAGTGCAGGCAAGTCTACTTGCATTGATGCATCATGCCGACCCGTCAAGAGTGTATCAATTCTACAGGGTCGTCATGATGCATGAATACAGCCCTGGTGAGTTATTACCCAGAGCTACACTCATGCATGAGGATCATCAAGGGATTATTTTGCATCTAGGCATTCTCTGGACTCAAACCAAGTGCTGGGTGGCCTTTATGTTATAAATTATTCAATATATAAAACCTCTACCGGTAATTCTAGTAAGAAGCGAGATGGTGGTGGACGAGGAAAATACAGTATGTATCCCATTGTATGAATGTTGATAATGTACCATTGTCACCTTTAATGATCTAGTTCTCATTAAAGAAGTGTAGCCGATCGTTTTGTTCATTATAAAATTAATACCGGTAGATACTCACATGTACATTATAATTTCAAATCTGATATTGTATTGAAAGCAATTTAAAATGATTAAAGTAATCCAAGCCAAGACAAACACAAAGTTGCGTTTGAGCATATCAAATCAATTTTATTTGTCTCACATGAATATTTATCGTCTTTGTTTCCTCTTTCCGCACTAAGATAATTGGCCACGAATGACCCAGTAACCTACGTTACATGAATCTCAAAATCTACTGGTATCTGGACTAGCTCCGACAAGGTACCAAACTTTACTCTCAATTTCAAATGTTGGTTTAACGACATGGACCTATACTTCTCTAATGGGGCGGGAATGGTACAGGTATAGAAACACATGCATACATACAGTTGCAAAAATCTGGTATGTTGACAAAGCAGCTTCACGGATGCAAATTTTTGGTTTTTGGGTTTGTTTGGCTATCTTCCCTTACTAAGAACTTGGACCACACAAACATGGCGGGAAGGGTTTAAGAGCCCCAAGACATTATATCAAACATCCACTAATTATAACGTGACTAAATCATACCCTGTTTTAGGGAATTTTCGCGATGTCTGCTAAATAGACAGGCGTTTTCAGACAGCTGCTTTTAGCAAATGGGACACGAACAACGATTTTCACAAATCAAATACGAATCTGTATCCCATGGCTCTAGTTGAGTTATTATGGAATAGAATTAGTAAACATTGACATGGTTAATCTCAATTCTCGAAAAACAAAGCAGAAAGTTCACTGCGAATTATTCAATCGGTGTAGAATTATACATCTACCCATGTGTTCCATGCACAATACATTTTATTTCACTAGTGGTTTTATAACAACAAATCTAACTTCATTGCTTATGAAGCAAATGTCAGCATAGTGTTAAATAGTGTTAATGCGTCCAATTAAAAGTATCTATACTCTATGCCTATAAAGACTAGCCTTGTTTTGGGGACTTTAACCGTTTCTAAAGTTTAATACTGTTTAGCAAGAATCGTGTAATCTAACATGGAATCGCCAGATGAGTCACCCAAACTTTATCAGATATCCTACAGTCCCCTTAACCCACCCCCCAAATCAGCCTCTTTCAGCATTTAAATTAATTCAGATAGCAGAATGCTTTAACGTTCAGTGTTCTTTTCTTTTTTGAGATGTACGACTGCAGTCTCAAACCTAAACGATTGGGGAACTCGCCAGTGCGGTATTGATATATTCCAGTAACCCTATAGACTTTTAAAAGGCTTAGTATGGCAAACCAATCCAGCACGGGTGAGTTGGCAGGCATACACAAGTACATCATCACCAATAAATATGACTCTTGAGGCATCATCCCACCCTTAAGGATACATAAGCCACACACCCGGCCTGGTCAAGGACAATCTTGAACATACAAAAACGCCAAAACACAAAAACAGGCGTTCCACAAATCTTCGTAGAAGATATGTATGCATAACAGGGTTAAGTACTGGTTCAAAACTTTTTATCACTTGTATGTGGCACTCGAGAAGCTTTCGTCTGTGAGAGCAGGCTGGTAAGCCGGGGTCAACTGCGCGATTACTGTTTTCCTCCAACAAAGTTGGAGATGTACAGCACTTTGCGATTAAGGCTGCCTAAGCCCTATAATTAGTCTTCACCTAAGTCTGGAAAATTGCAACCAGGCCGGTAGCTGAAAATAGTATTGGTGTTTTGTGTATTTTCCATCACGTGAGGCACCTGCTAGCAATATGAAGTTTCCCTACCGGGGTATATTGTAAAAAGGGAGACCATGTGGCATAGGAGCCAGGAAAGGCGTGGGTGACCTTTATAGTTGTGCACGGTCCACCTTCCTCTACTTGTGTATAACAATAACCAACATGGTGCTTCTCCCATCACAGTCTGACCAACAGTATGTTCCATGGTGTCTTCACAGTCGTTGCTCTCCAGCCGTCTGTAGTCCAATAAAGCTGTGGTCTATTGTTATTTGTAATCGATTCAGTGAAATACTCAAAATCAGAGGATGTTACTTGCAGTGATAAGCCATTTCATCACACCATGTAAATTACAATATGAACTAAGGCAATTAAAAGGAATGTGTAAATCTGACATGTGTGATCGTCAATGGGAATTACGTATCGGGTTGATTTTGGGGAAACTGCTTGATTTGATACAATTCCTTTGCTACATGCGTATGATGTAAGTAATTCGGTATTAGTATTGCTCCAGGAGACATATGTCTTGAATTTTTTCCACGAAATTGGAAATTGCCATCAAAATCTGTAGGTAAGGCCACACCTAAGATATCCTAATTGGTCTAGGGATTCTGTGTTACGTGCTATTTTAATTTCTGTACAAATCTCTTTCTATGAAAAATACTGTTCATTGGTTCTACTCCTGATAATTTTCTCTTTGTAAAAGACATATTTTAGTTACTTTATTCAGTACAATCCACAGGCCAAATCATTCGGGTTTTAGTATAAAATGTTTAGACAAGGGATTAAATCCATAGAACCATTTTGTGGTTGTGTGACCCTAACATTAATCCTAGGACTAATGTAAGGAACACACCATTAATCTGTCTTGAGTACATGCCTTTTTGATAGAATCACCCTGGATGAACACCTTATGGCTTAACCAATACTGCCTAAAGGCTGCGTGTTGTACAAACGTGTGTAAGGCTGGCTTACTTCTGTACCATATAAACGTGTACATGTTTTGATGCAATATATCACTTTAACTATAGCATACAAAATCCTCATCCGTTGAGCCTTTTCTCTCTGTCACGAGAGCCCCTGGACCATTGCACCCACCTAGCAGAAAGCTTGTTACAAAATGGGGGACGCTTTAAAGATACGAAGCTGCAGTCCCCGTGGACGATTGACCCAGGATACAAGTTTTAAATTTGTATGAAGTCCCTGGAGTTTCTAGCAGAATTAGTCCCGCTCCACTCGGTACACCTGGTAGACAGCTGTAAGCACCGTAGGACTTCACTTCCGACTGGCCGGGTAAAAACTGTCGTTTCCTTGAAATGTTTTGAGCTTTGCATGCAGCTAAAGTATTAGCTACCACTTTGTCATGGAGGAATGGGTGCTATGTTACTTCCTTGTTTCGCTCCTCTGATTAATCCACACCCAAATCTTCATCGTCGAAGAAATCACAGAAATCTGAAATAGGAAAAATAAATTGCATGAAAGTTTCGCATTTATTATTTATATCAATCTTAATGCATTAATTGCCAATTTCGATGAACCACTCGCAGATTGAGGAGACAAAAGAAAATACATGTAAACATTTAATATCGTATATTCTCTTTGGTAAAATGATATACCGTAGTAATGTAATAGGCCTGATCATGGGCCAATTGCTCAAAGGTCACAAAAGATAAAAATCTAATACATGAATAGACTATATTGCCTTATCAATGGTACAGTCCCTGCTCTGTGGTGAGTAGTATATGAACGTGGAGTATTTCCCTGGATGGTGGTGGTCATCATGTGAGTACAGAATGACAACCTAATAAAATGTACCAGGAAAATACTCCATATCCATATACTGCTCATATAATGACAATCTGATACCAGGAAAATACTCCATATCCATATACTACTCACATAGTGGTCACCACAAACCAGGGAAATACTCCACATTCATATACTACTCACAAGGCCATCCTAATGACTATCACAAACCATATTCATATACATTTAGTATTTTATTACCTTGTAGCCCCTGGTTGGTGGTGAGTAGTATATGAACGAGGAGTATTTCCCTGGTTTGTGATAGTTATTAGGGTGGCCTTGTAAGTAGTATATGAATATGGAGTATTTTCCTGGTTTGTGGTGGTTATCATGTGAGTAGTATATGAATGTGGAGTATTCCCCTGGTTTGTCGTGATCATCGTGTGTGAGTAATATATGAATATTGAGTATTTTCCTGGTTTGTGGTGGTTATCATGTTAGTAGTATATGAATGTGGAGTATTCCCCTGGTTTGTTGTGATCATCGTGTGTGAGTAATATATGAATATTGAGTATTTTCCTGGTTTATGGTGGTTATCATGTGAGTAGTATATGAATGTGGAGTATTCCCCTGGTTTGTCGTGATCATCGTATGTGAGTAATATATGAATATTGAGTATTTTCCTGGTTTATGGTGGTTATCATGTGAGTAGTATATGAATGTGGAGTATTCCCCTGGTTTGTCGTGATCATCGTGTGTGAGTAATATATGAATATTGAGTATTTTCCTGGCTTGTGGTGGTTATCATGTGAGTAGTATATGAATGTGGAGTATTCCCCTGGTTTGTTGTGATCATCGTGTGTGAGTAATGTATGAATATGGAGTATTTCCCTAATTTGACGAGGTCATTATGTGAGTACTGTAAAACCCTGCGTATCAGTCGCACCCCGACTTTGAATAAAGCTATGTGCTTTGTCAATTTTAGATCTGTTCTATGGTATAAGCTGCACCCTTAGTTTAGGGAAATGTTATAAGCCGTACCAAGGGTCTCCGCGGCTTGTGTGCAGGTTTGTTTTTTTTTGGTAGTATATGAATACAAAGTATTTCCCTGGGAAATGGGGGGCATTGTGTGAGTAGTATATGAATTTGAGGTATTTCCCTGGTGTGTGGTGGTCATCATGCTAGTATGTGAATGTGAGGTATTTTCCCTTATGGGGTAGTCTACACGTTAGTAGTAAATTCTTATGTATGTCGAATTTAATTCGGGTTTGGTCAGCATGAGAGTTATATAAATCGTATTTTACAGGTTTAGAACAATTGTAATACAATGTACTACCATTACACCCGGGTGTATTTTCCATGCATATTATAAAATTGATGAGACATCAACGGGATTAGGCATGTCCCCCTTTTATCAATATCAATTCATAAGTGCCTACAGATGTAAGCAGGCGTGGTTACTCAATGAAAATAATGAAAAGGACCATCGATAAGTGTCCATCCTACAGCGCCCACAAGGGCTCAAGGCTGACACCAACACGTCTTGTGGTGTGGCCGCAGTGTATATCAGCCCCTGGCCGACACATGCCATTAGTGCTGGTTGGAAGTGAGACCATACACCCGCCAGCACCACTACCTACTATCCGCTCACTGCCACCACCCACCACTGTCGCCACCACCACATCACCCATCTACCGCCACCGCCCACTGAGCAGCTAACCATTGCTCCCAAGGGAAAGCCACCGCCTGGTCGTTTTATCGCAAAGAGTTTTTTCGCCGTTATTATTTCTTCCTTTGTCAATTTCACATCAAAGATCAAGTGGTCGTGGTCCATTAAGAGCACAAACCCGCGGCTAGCCGTTTTTTTACAATACAGATTCAAGATTGGTTGCATGAGTCTTTGAGTCTGAGGAATATTAGTCTGTCTGGAAATGCCCTTTCTTGTATGTGGTGCATTTTATAGCTTAGGCTATCTATGAAGATTTACCGCCAAGGCCTAAAAATAAAAGGTGTGTTTCCAGTTACATGAACTGAAATGCTAAGGTCGGTAGGTCGGATTTTATATTTTTACTTTTTTTAAAATTTTCCTGTCCAATATAGGCATGTTATATATATCAAAAGAAACATAATTTCAAGGCGAATCTGAAAGGATATGTGGCCATTATAGTCTGACATTATATAAGGGAGTGGTAATTATTTATCAACAGAGGGGGGGGGGGCTGAGGGGGCATAAAATATTTTAGAGGGGAGCATAAAAAAAACCCACACTAGATATCATAACATGACCTAAGCCAAATAAATAGTGAAAAATATGTCTGTTTCCTGTCCAGATGTCTGGTGGATTTTTTGTTTGTGAGAATGGGAAATTGTTTTCCTAAGTTGTAAAAAAATATTTTTCGTCCAACAGCATATATGAATCTAGGTTTCCAATCACTAAATCTTAGAACATGATCTGAAAAAATCCCACCCTCACTGGACATATTTTTAAGGGTGGCCTTATGAACACTGGCATATTGGCTTTATCGGTGGATACAGATCTTTCCGAAAAGTTGTCTGCCATTTTTGTACCTCTATTAGTATTGGTATTATGGTCTTGTCCAAGAAAAAAAATTATCAGCCCTGTTTTGCTAGGGTCGGTCAGGTTACTGGAAACAAACCTTTTTTTTTTACCCAATGCTTTTATATAATGTAGGTCCATGGCGATATACGTCTGTAGCGCTGTGTTTTATTAATTAGATACCAAAGTGTTTTCCTATTATCTGGTTCTCTGAGAATATACACTGTAAATGTATATATGAAAGGGCATACCTTCAACAAGCGCAGTTTACCCTAAGGTGTTTACCATGAATTTCTTCCAGTTTCATATATCTCAGAGCTGGCAATTTTTCCACATCCAGAGGGACCCTGCTATGTCTCGGTAAAACAATCCGCCCCATACCAGACCTTGTCGCATGTAATAGATTGCTCCAAGGCTTCAGCGTAAGACCACCTTTGCTCCCTGGGTTCTAATCGGGATGGGAAGAGCTTTTCCAGAGAGGATCATATGGCATGACACAAGTATTGTACTCTGTGTCCTTTCAGGGACAGGAGTAGACTGCCCAGAAGATATTTAGTGTCCATTACCTCCGCCCTGAGAGGCCATTTGGGACAGGCTAACGATCGCCTTAGTCTGATGTGTCCCTAAAACGGGCAATGACCGCTAGCCCATGCAGAGACCTATTCTTATAGTTGTGCTACTGTGATTGGTATTGTGTTCAAGTTGGAATAAGTATTATATTATGTGTATATTGTAATCAAGAAAAAAGAAAGTGTATATAATTTGTGATTCGAGTCTTAGCTAACAGTACTTATAGGGTCCACTATACATGACAATGAATGATACAAAGCACCTCTCGCTAATATGCAATTAAGGGGAATTGAGTGACAACGTTACTGAACTTTTTGCAAATAACGTACGTACTATTAGGCCTATCATGATACTCTTTTCATCTGTATAATTGACTAATTTAGAACGTAAAGCTGTTTCGATTTGGACATTAAATTGACATTTGAAGATTGACATTTACTCATAGACCCACTTTCTCTCAAGATTAAAAATAGCTGGAAGCACGTCCATGGTAGTTCATATTTCAGCGTGTACAAAGCATAGTACTAATTACCCTGTATAGCGGTGCCAGGTACTCGAACCCTGGCCTACATGTACAGACAGGTGTAAGACACATAATTGGTCTGCATGGATGGACGGAGCAAAAAATTGCTAATGTACTCAGGACCTTGTTTCAATAGTCTCTATGACAGGTTCAGCCACCTACGACTTGAGATGGGCCAA
Organism: Acholoe squamosa; assembly: GCA_949317995.1. Lineage (NCBI taxonomy): Eukaryota > Metazoa > Annelida > Polychaeta > Phyllodocida > Polynoidae > Acholoe > Acholoe squamosa. The sequence goes on along the minus strand of OX439035.1, from coordinate 83,106,487 downwards.
ATCTTACCAGAGTAGATGGTAGGTTTTCATGTCCTTTAAGTATAAAAAGCATAGACCTTTATTTCTATTTGTTCATTATCCACTCCGTATGAGGGATGGCAATGACCCACTATATTGACCTACATGAGAAGATATTTAAAAAAAAAGGTATCTGGACCTTGTTTCAATAGATTCTACGACAGGTTCAGCCAGCTATGACTGGAGATGGGCCAAATCTTACCAGCTGATCTTAGGATTTTGGCCATAGTGACCAAATAGCTGGCAACATTACTGGGTGATCATACTGCCTGCTGGCTAAATAGCCACCAGAGCGGTGACTCAATAAGGGGTGCTGGTATGACAGCCCTCTATGTGAATAATTAGTGGGTAGTCTTAGCTGCTGCCCTCTGCACTCCTTTGCTCAAATGTAGCTAATCTTTGATCTTTGCTTTGTAATCATATAAGACTTAGTATTCTCTCTATATAGACTAATGATCCGAAAGGTCTTGACCTGGGGCCACTCACAGAAGTCGAGGAGCCTTCCTATATATAGCATCCCTGGCCTCAATCATCCTCTGAGAGATTATGGGATCATAAAATCTATGCATTTTTTTATCTAGCCTATGCATTGATTTTGCAAGATTATCCCAAGTAAAGGTGAAGTGCATCACTGTCTTAGTGTCGGTCATCGTGTAAATCTGTACGCAGATCATTACGCGGTAATTAGGCTGAGGATTGTGTTGTGTATACTACTGCAAAATATAGTCTCTTAGAATTGTTGTAAATTATGAATATGGTGTATTTTTCATTAAGAAGATTGTCAGATGGACAGTTCCAATCAGTTTTTTCTTTGGATTACCAGCAGTTGTTAGAAGATTAATATAATTTTCAACACTGTCAGTCACTGCTCTCCCGACCTCCTCGCCGATAGAAAAACATTGTTTTGGTCTGGGTTTGGGTATTTAGAGAAGAGTTGGGGATAAATAAGTACTACAAGGACTTAAGATCTAATCTTACTTTAAATATTTGTAAAATATGACACCATATCTTTGCATATATTGTCAGATATCCGACCTTAAACTTTAAAATACTGCAAAGAGTTTCAAATCATCACAGCCATGACGGAGCTTGACATACTTCCATTTCATTGGTCAGTTTACAACTCCCAGAAGTTCATGGAGTCAGAGACGCATTCTACGTAAAGTGGCGCTTATGTCAGAACGGTGAACATGATGTAATATGGGTGTGGGACATATGCATGTAGGCTCCTGACCATATTAACAAGACTGGTATGCTGACTTTTGATATTGAGATGTCCCAAGATATCTCATCTGTCATAACAGTAGAGAATGACAGTAGAGAGGGACATGCTCCCCCAGCACCACCCTCTAACCTACCAGACTGCCACTTGGGGAATCCATAAACGACCCCCATCACCTGTGCACGGGAAATGATACCAAGTAGTAGAACACCCTGATATTGGGCTTTAGTGACAGGGAGGAATCAAATACAACTATAGTGACATGGGCGTGTCAGTTTCAGAATCTGTAGGGTTTCTTTTTTTCAATAAAGTAACGGTGTGAATTTATATAGATGATATACAGTGCAAATCTTACGCTGTCAGACTGCGCCAGGATATTTACAGTACATTGATTTTATTTTTGGAAAACAGTAAGGGCTGCTGTTAAAGTTGTGGGTGCATCTCATAGGCGGGTGTCTCTTATATACGTGCATCGGGTCATTGGATTTGCATTGACAGCAACTACCACTGTTTAAAAAAAAGAAGCAATCTACTGTTAATCCCTTGCCACGGTCTAACAGTGTGGGGTGTTACGATAACCAAGAAAAGAAACACAAGTGAAATGAGATCTGGTACCTGCAGTTAGGTAGGCCTATCCCCGGGGCGTATCCTCTGTTTGATGATCATCGGATACATAATGAACACGTCTCATTACATGGTTGGTTCGGCCATACTAATGTTTAATTAATGGGAGTACCAGAAACATACTCAATGATGGCCTATCTAAATTACTCTAGGGACCAAGATGCACATTTATAATATAATATCCTGTAGGTCTCTGTACTAGATATCACTGGAGGTCTCTTGACAATACCCCCCGTCTCCCAAAGCGTCCTTCCTAGCTCATACCTCTCCCTGCTCAACCAATGACAAGTACCGGCCCAAATAACAGGTCACATGTCGGCCTCGTGCGTGCTGCTATGTTGGTCGTGTTGCAAACTTCCGGTCGATATTGGCCAGAAATGGCGACACTTCCGGCCTGGGCTGTGATCGCAGGAAGCTAATTCCCGGGGAGGCGAGTCGGCGATAAATTGACTTCTAATGTACCATAAAGCACACATGTATACGGCTACATCCAGTAATGTACAGAGGGTGAGTAGTAGGGCTTCATGACGTAAAATTAATGTCTTTATGTCATGATAGTGCTTATAGAGGGGGGCATCCCAATCATCAGACATGGTTGGCTTATTTCTTTCTATTCAGCCATGGCGTGTGTGTCAAGGTCAACAGCTGGTCAGTGACTGTAATATATAGATACATAATGATGATCTTTTAAGTATGAGAGGTATTATGCACTGTGTTTTTTTTGTATATTTCTTTTTAGAAAACAGGTCCTGCGTCCATCATTTAAGCCTAGGTCCCATGCCCCGAGCTGTGCTACTTACGAGAGTTGACTTTGCTACAGGCTAGGCATAGCAGTGGTCAATAATGTTACTGGATTTTCAACTCCTAACAGTGCACTTCATTGGCTTACCCGAAGACTAAACTAACATCGGTCCTCATCCAAGACTAAACTAACATCGGTCCTCATCCAAAAGTCATGTCTACACATGATAATTCAATTATTTTTCTTTTTAGTGTAAATGACATTTAAAATTCACGTTACCACTTCTATTCCCTTGTAGGCATACCCGTACTCCCTATATAAACACTCTTTTGGACTTGATAAGACTAGTTCCATGGACGATAGCAAATGGAGTCAGCAGCTGGACCGTGTTAGAATACAGTGCTCTGCGGCCAGAGGAGGGTGGCCATAGCATGGTGGGTGGCCCACTACCCTCCCTATAAATATCCAGTAAGCATGGTGCCGAGAATAGAGCCCAGCCCTGAAATCACACACACCCTCACTCCTACCTACCTACTGCCCCCACACCACCCCCATACACTGCCAACGGCCCTACTATACAGAGGCCAGCACCAGGATGCGAGCTGCCTCCGTCGCCGACATTTAAATGTGGCGGCATTTGGGAGGCGGGTACTAGACCTCGTTGGTTGTGCCCATTTTAACCCGTGTCTAACCACAGGCGGCCAACAGGTAGTGAAGTCATTATGTGAAATGGTTTGGCACATTTGGCAGAAAGCATGAAATTTGGGTTACAGAGGTTTTTGGGTATGCTGAATCCAAATGTAAGTGGATACATCACTTTTTATGAAGGTTTCTACTTGTAATGTGGTATTGAAGATATGAAGTATAAAAACGCTGTTTAATTCTTGATAAATACAAATCAATTGTATTGCTACACTTTCTAGCCTAATAAATAAGGTAGATAAAATATACAATGTACTTTCATTAATAAATAGTCTCGATAAGTAGTAAATAATGATGATTTGCATAAAATCTATCTAATTTGCATATCATGATCAAGTAACAACACATTACCTATTTTAGCAGTCTCAGGCATTGTGCACACACTTTTACCCTGAATGTAATTCTAGTTCATTGAAATTCCTTCATGAACTCAGAACTGAAGAGGGAGCTCAAAAATTCTCTATAGAACCAATTTTATGATGAAAACATCACATAACTTTGTTTATTTTCCCACAAAACTTTATTTTTTGAATTATAAATATTTATCACCCAGCCACATATATTGAAACCGTTTGGCAAAAGTAGGTACTGATGGTAAACTAATGTTGGGAAGAATGCAACGGTATCGATATCAGTGGCAGATCTAGAGGGGGCACAAGGGCACACACCCCCATTTTTCCCAGTACTTAAGAGTTTGATTACAGATTTTGGACAACAAAATTTGCTTGAAAATCAGGGGTGCACCTTTTGGGCCGCACCCCCTCCTTTTTCTGATCCTGGATCCCCCACTGGATATCATAGCTGTTTCACCTACTGGTGACTGCATAGGAGGAAAGGTATGCTGATCCCGTTCTCCATTTTCGTGAGAATTGGCCTTGAGAGGGGACATCCCCAATATTCTCTCTCTTGGCCCCCTCATTTCCTATGCCAGTTGTAGATGGTTATTTTTTATAGGGTAAGTTTCACAGTTGACCTATGATACAACCCATTACAAAGATCTCTTCCAATATGTCCAGGCCTGGATGGAGATCCCAGAGGACCTCCATTTGGTGCTGGTGGTGGGGGGGGGGTGTCAGGACCCCAAGAGCCACCCCTCCCCCTCTGGATATCCCCTGGATACAATCATGTAGACAATTCCATCCCTCCTGCCAGGATGAATTTTGTATACAGGTCTAGGCTGATACTTGACTGGCTAAATACTTACCTCTTTGTCATATGCAAATTAGGTAATTATCATTGGTGTTGCAATTGAAATATTATATTATGTACTTATTATGTTTAACTCTATGTATGATAAATGATTTCCATGGGCCAGTTTTGCAAACTAAACTATTACATAAAAGATAGGAGATTTTTCATAGAATTATTCCATTTTCCATACAGCCTATATTCAACATCAAAAATTATTTTAACTCCTTTTCACTCTTCAAAATGCATTGTATTCATTTAGATCCTAATTCAGTGTTGTCTAAAGACCTAA